>JAUPFV010000004.1:222938301-223548111 GCA_036936605.1 Limnanthes douglasii subsp. nivea | reverse complement strand
TGCCGAGGAAATCAAGTGGGAGCAGTCATAGGAAATCAAGTGGGAGCAGTTATTGGAAGATGATAATTTATAAATCTGAAGAGTATAGTTTGGAACAAAACCAAAAATACCCGAGGATTGAAGAAAAATTAATTTTTCAAAGATGCATAAAAAATAATCCAAGATCGGACCTTAGAAGTGTGGATGTAATATATCCAAAGTCAAAGAAACAAAAATTTGGGCAAAAATCATTTGGTAACAAGAACAATAATATCTCTAAAGTGTAAAGGGAAATTGTTTTGTGTGTGACAAATTGAGATATTTTTCTCGTACATACAACCTTAAAAGGAAGGGTTATAGCATAAATTATGTAGAAGAAATCATTGTTACAATGTTGACGGACATCAATGTTATTGAAGATAAGACTTCACGATGGTGGTACGATACTTGTGTACCGTTCATGTCTCCGTGATAAATCCTTGTTCAAAACAATGGAAGCAAGTAGTAGCAAAAAAGAGGTACAAATGGGAAACACAAATAAGTCCAAGGTTGATGGACGCAGAAACGTAGAGTTGGTCTTTATATGCGGAAATAAAATTACTCTTACTAATGTATTGTACGTTCTAAAAATGAACAAATATTCAGTTTTCTAAGATCTATTTTCTAAAGCTGGAATTCGGTTCATGTAAGAATCCGGTAACCTTGTTTTGTCCAAGGGTGGAACTTTTGTTGGAAATTGATACTTTTGTAACAACATAGTGAAACTATGTACTTATTAAGTTATTATTAATAATGTTGAAATTTATATTTACACTTGCTCTAGTAAAGAATATTCATTATGGCATAGTAGACTTGCTCAAATAGGATATAGTACGATAAATTGAATTGTGAAAAATGGATTTATAAAATTTTATATATGTTTTTATGAAAAATATAATTTTTGTGTAGATTCAAAGATGATTCAAAAGTCTTGCAAATCCGTAGAAATGCGCACAAAATTATTAGAATTAATACACACTGACATATGTGAGTTAAATGGTATCTTGACATGTAGGAGTAAAAGATACTTTATAATTTTCATTGATGAGTATTCTAGATTTCCCTATGTATATTTTCCTAAACATAAAGATGAGGCCTTTAGCGTCTTTAAGATCTTGAAAGCGGAAGTAAAAAATCAACTAAACACTAAGATTAAAATCTTATGTAACGATAAAGGTGGGGAATACTTCTCGGGACAATTTTCTAGTTTTTATTAAGAGCATGGGATAATTCATCAATGTTCAGTACCTTACACGTCGTAGAAAAATAGATTGGCCGAATGAAAAAAATAGAAATTTAATTGAGATGAACTATATTATGCTAGTTAATTTAATTTTTCATATTAATTTATGGGTGAAATATTTTTAACTGCAAGTCATATTTGTAATCGTATTTTTGTTAAAACCCGGAATGTCTCCATATGAGTTATGGAAAGGTAGAAAACCAAACATCGATTACTTTAAAGTGTGGGAGGTGTTAAACATTTTACAAAAACATGAGTCTAAGAAGAATAAATTGATGTCATAAATCTATAAGATATGTGTTCATTGGTTATGCAGCTAAGAACAAGCCTTATAGGTTATTAGATTTGGATCTAATATGGTATTTGAATCGAGAGAAGCAGAGTTCTTTCAATCCAAATTATATGATGATAATAGGATCCAAATGCATAACATTGGTCGGTCTATAATCGCACTCATTCAACGACATAGTTAACATAATTTGCTTTCTGAATGAGAATTGTGGCTCTATTGCATATTTACGTAAATATTTATTTTCTTTTCTTGCAGTATGTGGATCATGAGTTAGATTAAAAAATTTAATACATTAAATACATTCCAAATTTCAACCTTATTTATTATCTAATATAACACTATGATAACTAAAATATTCATAATAAACAATATATATATATATATATATATATATATATATATATATAACAAAATGATAACTAACATATTAGAACCAAACTGTATTTAAAAATTTGTAAGACGGTTTTAAGAGATACTAAAAATGAGAAACTAAAATAAAGTCATAAAATTATAGTAAAATATATAGAAAATAAGAAAATAAAACAAAGCCATAACAAGACACTAGAGAAAACTCATGGGGAAAATGTAGGTGTGCAAGATGAAAGCACACTTCCAAACAAGCGTGAACCTCATCCATATTCATGGTCTCACACTGTGGCTCCATCTCAAGAATTTCATATCTACCATGTTCTTTGTTGGCCACATACGTGCTCGTATGAGGGTTCTCCCTAATATATGTATGAAGGTGGCATGATTGTCGTTTTTCCAATACGTATCATAAATTAGTCATGAAGCAAATAGGGTATTGAATGTTTGTAATTCTCTCCAGATCAATA
Organism: Limnanthes douglasii subsp. nivea; assembly: GCA_036936605.1. NCBI lineage: Eukaryota > Viridiplantae > Streptophyta > Magnoliopsida > Brassicales > Limnanthaceae > Limnanthes > Limnanthes douglasii. The sequence goes on along the minus strand of JAUPFV010000004.1, from coordinate 223,545,722 downwards.
GTATGTGAATCTTAGTTAGTTAAAACTGATAAATCCTAAAGAAACCTCGCGTCGACATGTCTACCAGTTCTAGGTAAAATATTGTATACTATGATTGGTATCATTTGTAAATGTCCAAACTCTCCACCCACGTGACGCGGATGGTAAGCTACGATGATATCAAACAATCTCAATGAGTTATTATTAAAAACATATTATAGAATGATCAAACCATTTGTGGATATGCATACAGCTCGAAGTTAACCTACCAATAAATTGGAACAAAATGTAAGGATGTTTTAACTCATACCAAAATAAAATAAAAACTTTCAAATGAAAAATTGAAATTACATTAGTCTCTCAAAACATAGCTTTGGTGTCTCGATAATATTTTTGAGTACGTGGTTGCGTGTGAACACTCGACGGTACGTATTTACAAATATGGTGAGGTGATAGCATACTAATTGCATAGAAGATTCATTAACCTATAAAAATAATTAAATATACACACCTCCTACGTCCCGATAAACCCTCAAAACCCATTCTCTCATGAAACAAACTTTCATCAAACACGTTGTATAACTAGGCCAATAACAACGGGCTCATGTTATACATCTTTATAAGATAATACTCCATAAATTATAGATAATCAATGGAAACAATATTACTAGTCTTGTTGTCAAATATACAACAACCAAAGACATAAAGAAGATAAACTTAAGTGACATGGCTGACACGTGTAGACGTGGCTTTCTATCCTGATAAGCATATCTCATAAATAAATCCCACAACCCTGTCAAACAAACATATCGATTATTCTTACTCTATTCACTATCGAGCTCGTCACTAAGAGTTTTTCCCTAACATTAGGCAATCCGGATAACCCTGATCATCTTAATATTGTTTTAGAATTCGTTAATATCAAACCATTTCTCTATAATAGAAAGGCATGTGCTTGTGTTGCGCCATTTGGTGTAACCACCATCTCATACCAAAATAGTGAAATGATGAGGTTTATGAGTGTTAACACTTGATGGATGCCTCGACGAGAGGGATATTTGTAGATTAACGTAGCATGCAACCGATAAGTGGAGCGAATGAAATCACCATAAGATTCATTCTGACCCAAGTCTGACTATCAAGATCTTATTTGTAAATAGTATCGTATAAGGTAAACTACTATAGGAAATCTCGAGACTAATAAAGCATAAAAATATATAAAAAAATAACACTTTTTATTCAATCATATGATTTTAAAGAACTTACATCCCTATTGAATACGATGTAAATATCGTGTTAAACGCTGTTCGGATGCAAAGTAGGAACGTGAGGTAAAGAGTTGTGAAACACATCCAACGGGTCCGCCTCTAAAGAACCACCATGTGTAGCTCTGCTCGACTCCACTCCCATTTAAAATGGCTCCACATTGGAGAAGGATTACGGTCATCGTTATCCGATGGATGACCCATAAGTCGGTGTTGTGGTGTACACTACAAAAAGTGGGATCATGTGCCACTACGGGTCGAGAATAATGTGGTGTAACATCAGACGCGCTAGCTCCTCTAACAAGATTCTTATGGGGAGTCACCCTGTAAAAATAAGCAAGAATTATGTATGGGTTTTTTTTAACGAATACATTTTCAACCGAAAAACGTAAAAAATACTTATAAAATATAAAAAAAATTATTATTGAGCAAAATAAAATATCAAAATCAATATAAAACTATTACATGATGTATAAAAATAAGACCAAGAATCATATATAACAACATGTAAAATTCTCACATTATCAAACAAAATATTTGTTGTTTTTTGCACGAACAAGTCATGCGATAACAAGAACAACGTCACATCCTACACGTAATGATAGTTATCGTTGTCGTGTGCAGCTTGTGCGACGAACAAACAAATATCATTTCATCTCAAACAAGTCAAAATCTTGCAAATCTATACCAGATTCGACAAATATACATCTAAAATGTAGATTAAACAACCTTATATAATTCATAAACATCCAACAAACGGATAAATATATACAAAAATCACTTTGTTTATTTTTAATAAACCTAAAATTAAATAACTAACCATCTAAAAGACGAAAACAAAATATATCATTAAACTTGTATCGTATACAGTTGGATGTGAAGTCGGATTTGAAAAACCCAAAAAAATTAAAAATGAATATTCTAAAAGGCTTTGTTAAAAAAAATGGAAAAAATAAAAATTCTGACAAATGATAGTATAAAATATTTTTGAAAGAAAATAAAAATATATAGACAATAAAAATTAGGGATGGAAATTTTTTCCAAACTCGCGGGTACCCGACCCGATGGGATGGGTTATGAGTTTTAAAAATTTCCCACGAATGCGTTGTGGGTTTGAAAGTTTACTACCCGCCGGGTATGGGATGAGTTATGGGTTTAAAAAATTTCCCATGGATACCCGACCCAAGCTCACCCACTAGATAATATCCGACGGGTACCCGTTAAATTAATATTATATAAAATATTATTTTATTTAATATAATTTATCAAGTTTAAAATAAATTTATTAATATTAGTATCTGTAATACCCAAACCATATATTGTTTGCTAATATATACAATATATTTTTGAAAAATATTATTCTACACTTAAACATTAAATTTAGTTTTTTATTTTTTTATTTTAATATTTTTTATTTTTCTGTGCAAAATTGTTATTATCTCTAATATCAATATTATTTTTAATAAAATTAAAAAAAATGTTAACATATACCAAAACAATATATTAATTATTAATAACATTATATAATATAAAATATTTGCTAATTGTCACTGCATATTGTATATTTTGAAAAAAAAATATTTCTTCTTCTAAACATTAAATTTAATTTTTCAATTTCTACTTTTTCAAAAACATGTTTTCTTTTTCCGTCTAATAATATAATTATTTATTAAATTAAAAAATTACTAACAAATACCAAAATCATATATCAAGTATTAATAGATAACAAAATTGTATTATATATTTAAATATTCAAATTTGATGATTTATAGTTTTTAAACATTTTTTTTCTTTTATTCTGCAATTAGTATCAAACTCAAGACCACATAATAATATAATTAATTAAATTAAATTAAAAAAAATGATTGACTAACATATACATAAAATATATATTAATTATTAATAGATATCAATTAGCATCAGTTTTGGAGTTTTTTTAGATTGTCTTAAATCTAAAGATGTGGGTAGTTTTTTTAAAAAAAACTCATAACTTCAATGGGTACCCGATCCCCACAATTTCAGATGTGAGAAAAATATATTACTATCCGATGGATACGAGTTAGAGTATGAGTTTGAAAAAATATAAACGGGATGGGATACGGGTTCAGCTATACTCACACCCATCCCAACCCATCCTCATCCCTAATAAAAACCCATCAAATATATAAAGAAATCTAATAATAAAAAAATAAAACCAATAAAGCATCTCTGTATTTATTTCATATTCATTAACAAAATTATCAGAGCCCATATTTAATTCATATTTATTAGCAAACCTAATTTTTGCTTCAACAAAGTGTGTTTTAGAGAGGGTTTAGTTTAACCCCCATTTTTAACATTAGTGCTCGCGTTTGGATGTTTATTTCATATTCTATATAAAAAGTAGTACTGCAACCAGTGGCGTAGCCAGGATTTGATCCTTATGGGTTCCTGGTTATTGTCCAAAAATGAAATAGCATAAATATAATTTTTTAGGTTTTTATGTACTATGTATGATTTTTTTTGGTTGTTTGGTTAACTAGTGTTTTTTTATTCATTAATTCATTATGTATTGGTTATTTTCTTTAGTATTTTACCAATTTATAATCATGAGTACACCAAAGTTATGGGGCTTGACGATGCTGCCTTATATTTAGGTCTTTTCATCTTAGTCTTTTTTTACTTATCTTCATGTATTGTGTGTGTATCTTAACACCTCTTTCATTGTGTTGAGATCTGTAGGAGTCGAGAGACGACAAATCTATGATATAGTCAATGTTAAAATTAGGTTCTTGTTAAAAGCAAAAAAAGAAAGGTTTTAAAGCCATCCCTGAAATTTTCAAAGGCAGATATACAATCATATAAGTTAACTTTATTTATATTTATTAACTTACTTAGGTTCGTGTTTTATTATGTTTTTCTTTCTTCGCCTTAAATTTTAACATTTTGTGGATTTGAAATTTGAAATTTAAAGACTATGATTTAAAATATCTTCACTAGTATATTGGACTTTGAAATTTAAAGATCACATAGAAGAAATGGTACGGTTTTATAAATGTTTAATGAAATAGTTATGATTCGAATCCGTAGTCAATTATATATTTGTAAAAATCCATAATTCGACACATCGATTATCATTAATTTTTCTCTTGTGTTTTAAAAATTGAATAAAAAATTTGTTTGTAATTTTGATGCACTAGTATGTAGGATTTTGAAATTTAAAAATCGCACACAAAAACTCCTACAATTTTATAAATATTTTATAAAATAGCATGATTCGATGCAGATGTCAATATAAATATTGAATAAAAAATTGTAAATATAATTTACCTCGGTTGAGTTAGTATACATAATAAGAAATGAATATATATAATCTGCGTGTTTAAGATAGGGTTGAGTTAGTATAAAGAATAAGAAAGGTTGAGTTGAGTTAGTATACAGAATAAGAAATGAATATATATAATCTGCGGAATTACCTCTGTTGCGTGTTAAAATAAGAGAGATTAGGGTTGAGTTAGTATACAAAATAGATTAGGGTTGAGTTAGTATACAAAATAAGAAATGAATGTTGCGTGTTAAAATAAGAGAGATAGCTGAGGTTTGAACCCACGACCCTGTGGGTTCCTACCTCAGCTTTTACCACTGGGATGGGGTAAATTCAAGTATTTTAGTAGATAATTTAAAATATATAGATAAATCCGTGGGTTCCTAGGAACCCACGGAACCCACCGTGGCTCCGCCTGTGACTGCAACAGTATTAATGGTTAGATGCGAGTCCCAAGGTAGAATGGCATTAATTAAACAGAAAGTAGTACTCCCATTCCCATAAACGAATGAATGAAATGGTGATTTCCCATAAAACATCTTGGTCGCTGCGGATGACAAGGACTTGGGCTATGAAACTGACCAACCCTAAAACTCTGATATACTAACACCAATTTTGGTCAGTTTTCTTATTCATGTCAATGTCAATTTTGTCAATTTATTTAATGATTTATGGATTTTTGCAATAGACTTTCTTCATTTGACCATGTATTTTCTGACGCAAGGAAAAGCCCTATGTCCGCTCTAATGTCCATTATTTTATTTTAAAAAAACATTCATTAAATAAAACATTTTTATTCAAAATTTTAAAAAATATTATTACATTATTTTTATATCTTATTTTTATTATTATTATTATATATATCATGAATATATATAAGTTATGAATGGATAAATATAATTTTATAAATAATTAATATTTTTTACGATAAATAACTGATAATTAAAAAAAATTGTCGATAACAATTTAGATTTTAAAATTTATTGATAACCATTTGCGATATAAATGTTTCGAACAGCATTTAAACCGCCAAAATATGTACAACTTCAACGGTTATATATTTTTAACATTCACAAATTCATATCTTTTAAACTCTAATTAAAAAGAAAAAACCTAATTTAAGGACACGTATATTTCTATTTTTAAAGACGAATAAAAAGAAATCTATGAGTGATATCTTTGGATAATTTTTAATTCTATTTTCTCAACCAAATTATGTGTAATTACGCAAGTGAAACATATTTTTTTACTACCAAATTACATGCTAATTCCGCATCTGGAACACGATCGCTTTCCATACTTATTTCGGAATCAAAGTCCTATTTACGGAATTTATTTTGTTATATAAACAACTCATTTGCATGTAATTCCGAAATGGGACACAATTGTTTTTTCACAACCAAAGTCCTATTTCCGCAACTATTTTCTTCTTATTTATGCAAGTCATTTACACATAATTATGCAACTGAACCGGTTGCTTTTCCAAACTTATTTTGCAACCTAATTACATATAATTACATAACTAAAAAGAATTCAAAAAATATATAGTTTAAATCATCTTAAAAAAAATAAAACGAAAAGCATTTTTGGATATATTTTTAGAGCTATAGTTTAAAATGTATGACATTTTATAATATTAAAAAGATAAAACAGTTAAAAGGTATATTGGTATGACTAGAAAGTTCGTGTGGTTATCACTACTTTTAATTTTCAAAAGCAGATTGTTTTCGTACTATATCAAACCTTGGAAGATTATTGGTAAATAAGTTTGATGTTAGGTGGTTATTGATAGATTAACCTATTTTTTATATATATTATAAAATTTTATTATAATTTGAATCATAAAGTTAAGGATCGCGTCGACATCTAACAAAGGTAATGATATTTTAGATTAGGTTATTATATTTATTATTTAAGAATTTGAAAACAATTGTGATAGTTTACATCATCGATCTAATCATTTTTGTTTTAGAGGAGATTTATAAAAGGTTTAAATTTCAGCAACGAATTTGAATTTGATCGATGTGGAGATTTTTTATTATTATCCTTGTAGGTTTAAATCTAGCATTCATTATCCACATCATGTCCTTCTTTTGAAGTAACGGTTCATCCAGATGCTCGTTATACATTTATCAATTGTCATAATTCATATTTACAATATATATATATATATATATAATAGATAAGTGCAAGAAAATGAGCAGTCTAAACGTTATCTAACACAATTTTACAATATAATGTTTAGTTTTAATAACAAAAATAGTTTTTTATTGTATATTATTAATGATATTTTTTAGAAACATACTCATACGGAATACCTAGTTTTAAATATGCATTATTCAAATCATTAGAGTTTGTAGACATAGTTTAAGGACTCATTCGTCAGCAGTAAGATAATTAATGGACAAGAACATCTTATCATAACCGTTCAGTAGGTTCTCGCGAAAGTATTAGAATAATAACATAATTTTCATCAATATTGATAATAACTTTGAATATAGTGGGTAATGAAAAGCATATTCCTCCTAACATCAAAGCTTTTGTTCTAGTTGTCTAACAAGAACTGTCTTGGAGAATAATATATAATTTTATATGCGATGACTTACTTCATATAAAACATAAAAATGTTAAGAAGATACTCTATATTTGAATAAAATATATCGAAGCAATAAGGTTTATAGTGAAAAATAGTCCAATAAAGATCTTGTGTATAGCAATCCTTCACAACAAACGATTCTAGAACAATCGTCCCACAAACTAAGAGCATGTCTACTTTAGTGCAAGGTGCATATATCGAATACAATATAAACCAGTGATGAATTCTTACTTTGACATAAGCAAGTATAATTAGTTGATCAACAAGTTGAAGTAATTTACGACAAGTGATTGTTAACAAGAATTATTCGTTAAAATGATGTAAATTATATTCAAATTAATTAGTTATAGGAAAAATCAATTAATTATAGATGACGCTCTGAAATTTAAGGAAATGCTTTTTTTCTATTTTAGCATAAAGTTAAATAAAATTAAAGTTGTATTGTTACACATTAATCACAACATACACGTCATCACACCAAATCTAAGGGTATTTTGTCACCTATTATATTTCTAAATTTGATAGAATAGTTATCACTTTAGTATAAATTTATTTAGGATTAAATTAAATTAATATAAATCTAATATAACCACGTCTAATTTTTTTTTTAATCTTTTGTTTTTTTACTAAATTTGTCACAAATTTGATTTATTTACAAAACTGTCATTAATGAAAAAGATGGTTACAAAAAATGACTCATTATCAAATTTTCATCCTCTTCATGGAAGAGATGTGCTAAATACCTAATATTGCAGTTCATTGGAAGAACTTTGTTGCATTATCATCGCTCATCATATATGAGCCTCATATTTAAAGATGATGAATTAAGAGTATTTTTCGAACTTTACAAGAGCGCATTAATAATAAACATTAATGTAGCATGAATAAAACTTTGAAAGAGTATGATCAAAATATAAAGCTTCATCGACGATTTTTTTAAAAAAAGTTAGGATATTATTAAAAGCATGAATATATATTATCTAACTTCTCGCAGTCTTACATATTGTATCGTGCAAGATGTATTCATCACATAAGAACATAAGCTAACCATTGGCTAAATCAAATATACGAAGTGAAATTCCACCTATTAGTATATTTGATACATTTCAAATGGAAGGATATATGTTGTCAAGAGTAGCCACTGAATAATAAAGTCATATTACATTATTTTTACTCTTTAAGCATAACTAATTATAGAGGACCCTGGGCAAGGTTCTCTAAAACCTTGAGAACTACAAATAGGTTCATCATTTGGTTGAATCGATATAAAAACCAAACTCATATGAATGGAAATAGGAGAAATGATATGCCTTGAATGGATCCTTACATATTAGTTATATTATTATCTTAAAAAACCTATTCATCTCTAGTTTTGATATATATTTTTTGAGTATATAAATATATTAGTAATATTTACCTAAATCATATCCCAAACTATAAGCTAGATTCGTAGGTTTGACCATTAACAAAAAAAATTATTTGTTAAGGAAAAATTCGAAACCATTATGAAAAGATAGATTGTTTAAGTAAGACCGTTCATATCAGCAAGATAATAAACCTACTTTATATGGCAGACCCAATATTCTTGTGTAATAAATATATGTTATTGGTGCATGTGTGTTTATTTTGATAACCTCGACAAGGTTTGCCTAAAGAATCTAGTCATTATGTCGAAGATTGACCAACTTGTCGATGTGATGTCCCGTCACCACCTCATCTTCTCTATAGATATGTAGTATGCTATAACTAAATTATTATGTACATGAAAGATCAATAAAATAAGAAATCAATTACTGAATGAGGGTTAGATTACCAAGTTAATAAATTCAGATTAATTGATGCACAAGGCGAGAGGCGGATTTAGAGGGTAGCCAAATATGCCATAGCATACCTTAGATTTTAAAAAAATGTTTAGTATGGTTGTAAAGAACTTTTTTTTACTTTAGGTCATGAGTTCAAACCTTATCAACTTCAAAACTAATTATATTTAGGTAATTTATTAATTATATCTAGTGCATAATTTTTTATACCAATTTTACTATTTAAATAATTATCTTTTTAAATAATAAGATGATATAATAAGATTAAAGTTTAAATAATAAAATGTGTTTGAAGTGATTTGATTATTAATTGTAGTTAAGTTTTGAAGTGATTTGTTTACTAATTTTAGGTTTTTTCTTATATTACTAGTGAATTTTAGTTTATTTGTCGAGATTTTAATAGATGATTTTTGGAGTCTAGTACTTCTATTATCGAAAATGAATCAACTGAAAAAGAACTTAAATTCCTAAGTACCATCTAAACAACCTACTTATACTCCTTCGTCAACTGATCTATCATCTTCAAATAACATATTATAAAAGAGAGGGATATTTGGAGTTGGATCCTTGAAAAAAAAATTCAAATTCTTAAGTATCACCCAAATGATAAAGATATTATCAAGCGCTTTCAAACCATGAGTAATAGAAGAATGCATTTACGTTTGGATTAGAAATGAATATTCATTTTAAGTTTTAAGTGAAATCTTGGTATACTTTTACTGTGTAATGCTCAAATATTTATTTTTTGTTAATTGTTTTTTATATTATTTGTGGCATACTTTTAGTTTTAGTTTTGGATCCTCCTCTGTACAAGGTGCCTACTAATAGTAGGTGGACAAGATCTTTACTCGGTAATAAGATTAAAAAAAATGTGCTTCAAAACTAAACATCTGATGAAGCCTCATGCATTAATCTCTCGATATTAAAGAATTCGACATCAATTTTACGCCTCAAACCTCTATAAAATTATAGACATTTTTCTAATTTTTTAAACAAGTTTCAAGTGATGCCGACAAAGCTAAAAGCTAAACCTTCATCCTAAAAATTAATAGATGATATGATCATCAAAGAAGTCTCGTAAACTACGCAGACTGATGGTTTTTGCTACCAAGTGGTATAAAATTATAATCACTCATCTTAATGGGAGACATTTTAGCAAGTTATATGTTTTAGATTCACAAACTCAAAAGATAAGACCAAAACGAAGTGGTTATCATTGATTTCTGCCCAACACACATATTTGAGGCCAAATAAAAAAGGTGGTGAGCGATATAGAAGTAGTGATAATGATTCATAGGAAACCTACAAAACCCGAAAGGACAACATCATAAAGTACTTTAGGTTTCTAAAGCATCACATAATTTATTTAAGCATGTCATAATTGTATAGTTCCTCCAAATAAAGAATTGAATAATTTATGCCATGCTCTATGATTGATATACGTTATTACAAACATGAGTTCTCCTTTGCCTAATCAATGCAGGCTGATGTTGGAATATTTATCAATGTTTTGCCAACATATACACCTATTTTACTTAAGACGATTTTCAAAAATTATTATATTTGATAAATGGAGACTAAACTTGGTGGGATCCTACATAACGTGACATAAAATAGCCAATATTTTTTTGTGACGGTCGACTATTTTTCAAAATTAGTTGAAAAGAAATTGTAAGAAATATTCGTACACGAGAGGTAATAAATTTTTTTAAAGTAACACATGTTGCATGTTGACCACCATGCAAGTCATAGTAACATATAACATGGTGCAGTTTCAAAACACGCAAATGAAAATCTCTTGTCAAACACATAAAAAATCATTTTTTTTCTTCACATTTTTATCCTGAGATAAATAATCAAATCAAAATAACAAAATGCATGATTATAGAAGGCTTAAATAAAACATTCGATGATTCTATAAAAAATGATTCGACAAATTAAAAGAATACTTCTATGAGCATATCGCACAACCTGTTTGAATATGACACATGACCTCTTTGAATATAGTGTAAGATATCTTGTTATTCTTCGCCTATGACATAAGATTGGTGGTATTCTGCACTTGACGAGTTATTGTTATGAAGATTATTGAAGACAATAACAACGTTATTTTTCGAAACAAGTTGGATCTTATAAAAGGAAAATACAACGTGACTCTGCATGTACAACATTATCAAACTTCAGTAAAATAATATAGTTGGAAGGTCCACGACCGAACATTTTTCAACTCAAAACCTATTAAAAACATAAAAATTATAAATAAATAAAAATTCAAACTAAAATCCAAATAGAAAACGTTATACATAATGATTGCAAAAATTAGATTTAAAACTTACCGAACTTTCAAAATAATTTTGAAATTTTAGATTTTAAATTGGGTCTCAACAACTTTTTCAATAATGAATGTGGTTTTTTTCTTTAACAAATTATCTAAATAATTTATTTATTAATAAATTTCTAACACATCTTAATAGACTTTATTTTTTCTATATGTGGTTCTACCGCAATAAAAACAAATCTAAATAATATTCGTTAATTATTGCTAGTACCACAACCAAACAACTTTAACTTTTTAATTTTAAGTGATAAATTACATATGAACCATTATAATAAACTAAATAATCAAAATGTATAATATATAATAGGGTTTCAGACCCTTATTTTAGATATATGTTCTCTAATGTTATTTGTCTCCGTGTATATAATATTTGGAATATAGGTTATATTCCCGTAATATTTATTAATTTCTAAAAAAATTAAAATTTAACACGTGTTTTTACCATCTTACATTTGATTTAATTTCAAATGCATATTTTTAGACATTCTTTTGTTTTAACCTTTATCTCGTACAAACTCATAATCTTTTCATATTCAACCTAATAGTTATTCATAATTCAAAAACCTAAAAATACTCAAAAAACATTAACAAGATTTTTGAACTTTCTAAAACCTAATAGAAGAAGAATACAAATAATCAATACGAGAGAACAACACCCAAACCACCACCAAAATGCTTTAGTCTTGTTTTTAAGTTTTACACTCATTAAGCATCAAAACCACCACCAAAGTGCTTTAGTCTTGTTTTTAAGTCGTACACTCATTAAACATCAAAACCCCGATTTGAAAAAACCGAGTTTGATAATCCCAATTTTGCATATGCGATTCTAAAAATCAGTTATTTTTAGAAAACACAATTGATTTTAAGGACATGTTTCAGAATCAGTTATTTTTAGAAAAACATCTAATTTTGAGACATGTTCTCGGAATCGGTCGTGTTTTTTTTTAAATACAACTGATTCAGAGACATGCTCTCAGAATAAGTTACAATTTGTTTTAAAACATCTATTTCCTGAAAAATATGTGATGGGTATATTTCAAAACACGTAAATTTGATAGCAAAAAACAATTAATTCTCATGTGCTCTCTTAGAATTAAATGTTTATTTTTTTCAAAAAAACATTAATTTAATTTTGAAATACACCATCATAATTATATGTCATTTTTAACAAAACACAGATTTAATTATGAGATATTAATATAAAAAAACACACACAATACCAACTTGGAATTATATGTCAAATATCCTAAAAAATTGTTTTCAAATATGACTCATAATTAACTATTTTCAGTTAAAAGAAATACCTAATTCTTCTGATATACTCTAAACAACAATAGTCATTGATACTAAATAATCCAAACCAAACATTTTGGATACTATACCTAATGATACTAAAAGATTCACACAAAATACCTAAAAACAAAACAGTCTACCTCCGTACGAAAATAAGATTTGGATAAATCTAAATTTAATTTAATTGAAGAAATAATTTCAATTTGACCTTAAATATAAAAATAATAATAATGCGACTGACGGAGAAAATAGCTTATGCTTTCAGGATGTTATTGTTATTCTTAAAATCGTCATTTCAAGTTTAGAATTTATAAAATAATTCAACCTTTAGATGGAGAGCTCTACTCTATTTTGAATAGACAAGCATATAGAATAAAAAGAAAGAAAAGAAAAAATTGACCACTCATTATCACAATTCAGTAGTCTAGTAGTCTGTAAGAAAGCTGAAAGAGGCAATGAAATTGAAGTATCAATCCACCCCGTGGTTTAATATTACCCAACATGAGTTACTAAAAAAATTGTTTTTCATTAATAAAAACAATTATTGGTCAAGGACCATTTGCATTTTATTTTCTTTGTTTTATCTATCAGAATCTTTGCTTATAGTTGTACATTCGATTTCAACTAATTATTTAACCATTCCGATTTATTATTTTAGTTGATAGTTGATTCTATATTTTACAATATAGTTTGATTCTGTGAGATATTTTGTTTATGATTAGTAATCTCAGGCAAAATATATAATTGGTGATAACAATTATTGTTAAATATTGTTATGAGATTTGACTCGACTTCTCGAAATATTGTATCCAAAATGTTTTAATTTTATCTAAATAAGTTAATTATCTACTATCAAGTGAAATACTTGAATAAGTACGTACGTACGTACGAGTCACATGTCTAATAAAAAAAATAAAAAATAAAGATACCACGTTGGGTTTATTTTGTTACCTTATGAAATATCTATGGAAGATTTGGATAGGTTGTATTTAGTGTATTTAATTAGGGAAAAAATCTTATACAATCTATGGAAGATTTGTCTTTAAGATTGAGGAGGAGTTTGAAGGTATAATTAATTAGTTAGTCGTTAATCAGGGATTGAGTCATATGGTCGGACTTAGATTGGGCATTAGAATCAGAATATTTGGATTTTATGTTTGGTAGTTGTGTTTGTAAAATAATCCTAATCCTAATCCTACTTGAAATAACTAAAGATTATTGCAAAGAGTATTAAAAGGTGTAGTTGCAATTTATTATACATTAAGAAGTGTTTTATAAAAAAATATGGTGGAGTTTGAAGTACAAAATTTTGGCGGTAAAAATCACTTTTGGTTTTTTTATTTTTTATTAAAATACAATATGGTTTTATACTTATATTTATATTATTATTTTTTAAACTAAAAGAAATATATATTATTTAAAAATTAATACATTTGAAAATAATTGAGTGATCTAACGTTTGTAAATTGTTCACATTTAGTCTTTTGTACAATCCTAAACATATGTTATATGTTATGATTATTTAGACGAATTTTGACTCTTTTGAGAACTTGAGAGAGTAGATTTGGTCTTAAAAAGATGTCATGTTTTTATTTTGAGCAATGACTAACATTTTTCTAATATGGTATTTTTTTTTTCTTTTTATGTATAATAGAAACTAAAAGCATTCTTTCTCCATTCTTCTAATATATATGTAATAATTTCTTTTGGAATCATAAGTAAATAGAAACCATGGAAGTTAGCTGGAGACGGATCGTTCAAGAACATCTTTTATTGTTGGGATTCCTCGATAAAGGCCAGAGATTGTAAAGTGATGAGCTTTGGTTACCAATCAAGATTTAACTTAGGATTTCATCCTCATAAGGCTCTAACTTCTCTATTCCATCAAGATTAGGATGTTGATCGCTTTCGAGAGAGCTCAGGTACCATTCTTGATTCCAGAAATCTTTGCTCCTTGTTGAATCTTGCTCTTCATCTCAATCCTCAGTTTATCGATGATCCTATTATTGAAGAGCTGGCTATCGAACTATAACCTTTATGTTTGCTCTTGTTTTTGGATTGCCAAAGCACCTAACATATGATTGAATGAATGATGATCATAATATGGACATCTTTTTTGGTTTCCAAACCCAAAGTTTTATCGTGTAAGAGAAAGACATTTGTCTGTTGTGGATAAAAAAGGGTTGCAAAGTATTTCCATACTTCCTAGGCAGTGTCACACTGAATAGAAGGTGCTGTATTTATTCAGAATTACCACAAAAATGACACTTTGAAGCCATATAATAGTTCTTTTTTTAATGATAGAGTCCGTTGGAATCCACTTATTAAGTACCCTTCATAATAAGAATAAACACTTCATATGAGTTGAACAGTTCCTAACTTTTTAGAATAGGTTGGAATTTTTTCCCTTGTGTTTGATTGAGTTCCAAGTAACCTTTGTGAAGAAGGCTTATGTTTCAGATAGAGACCAGTGGAGAGAATCTTTCTATTATTCTCTAATATAAAATTTTAATATTTTATTATATCTGAAGCTAGAACATTGTTCTTGAGAAGCTCTAGATTTTAATGGTCAGATAGCGAAAAATTCTTCACTTTATCTTCATTATACCAAGATTTTTTGTCTTTATTAGAAAGCGAGATCATAGGATTAGGTTGGAACCATTTTTCAAGCCACAAGTCAATGTCACCTTGAACAATTAACCAAAACATAAAACTTTCAGCTAGATCCCTAATGTTTATCAGTCTTTTCAGGTTTTGGAACCCTTATTGTTGGCTTGAACTAAGATAGGATTAAGGGTAGGAAAATATATTGATGTCATGTATTAAGCCCAAAATGACTTCTGCTTTCTAAATTTAAACCACACTTTACAAAAGTAGGTTGGTTGGAGATCTTCTTATTTGTTAACATTGATCCCCCTTCTTCAAAAGGCTTGCACAAGTGTAACCACTTAGACCAATTGATAGCCATCTTAGAGCTTATTGATCCCCAAAGAAACTTGTTGCACAACCCTTCAATTATGTTAATAGTTCATTTAAGAAGGGATATAATTTTAATGTGACGGGGTGGGATAGTGAATAGAAAAAATTGGATTAATGTAAGCCTTCCTCCAAATGAGAGAAGTTTCTTATCCCAATCAACAATTTTTCTCTTAACTTCAATAAAAAAAATCCTCGAACAAACTCATATTATTTTTTGTATGCATTGAAATTCCAAGATACTTGAATGGTAATAAACCATGAATAAATGCAGTGGTTTCTACCATCTTCTTAATATTTTTTTAATGGTAGCCTTGATGATGTAATATAATTGGATTTATCCGTATTTATTATCTGACAATAGAGATCTTGATATTTTTGCAGGAGTGAGTTGAGGAGCTTGATGCTTGGAAGAGAACTATTTACAAAAATTATAAAGTCATCAGCATAAGCCAGACAAGGTATGATCAACTCACTCATTGACTTATATCTCAAAACCTCATTTTATTTAAATAACGTTTTCAATCCCCTGATTAATAATTTGTCCGCAATTTTAAAAAGACTATGGGATAAAGTATATCCTTGTCCCACCTCTTTTGTAGCTTTAAAATAGCCATGAATATCTTTATTGATAATGATTGAGAAGGAGACATCATTTATACTCTTAAGGATAAGGTATAAACATCTATTGTTAAAGCTAAAACTATCTAAAACTTTAATTAGAAAGTTAAACAGAGCATGTCAAAGGCTTTGGACAAATCAATCTTTATTAATATGTTACCCCCTCTTGTTTTTTCCTTTTGAGATCTTGAGCTAATTCATGGGCAAAGAGGATATTGTCATGAATGTTTCTACCTTTGATAAATCATATATGCTCAACAGAGATGATTTTAGGAAGAATAGAGGATATCTTATTATTTATAATCTCTGACATTATCCTATAAGGATAATGCATAAGCTAATAGACATGTAATCTTTCCAGATTTTAGGGTGCTACTATTTTTGGGATGAGGAAAATAACAGTGACAAAGATCCCTTGAGGGACTAACTCATCCAAGAAGAAAGCATTGATAGTCTTGCACAAGTCAACAACTATGATGGGCCAACAATGCTGATAGAATTTGGCATTGAAGCCATCAACAATTGCAGTATTGGTGGAACAAAGGGATTGAATGATTTCATGGATCTATTGCTCTAAAGGAAAGGATATAAGCATTTTGTTATCGTCTTCTTTAATTAATTTAGGAATGTAGCTAGAGATGTTTTAAAATCAACTCGATATAGCTGGCCAGTTAGGAGAGTTTTAAAATACTCATAAGCATCTGTTCCTAAATGAGCTTGATCGTTAATCCATTTTCAAGCATTCATTATTTATTGAACTCTATTATTCCTTCTTTTTATTTTAACATAATTATGATAACAAGTTGGGTTTCTACCCCTATCTTTTAGCCAAATTATATTGCTCTTCTGAATCCAGTATTCTTACTCCTTTGCTAATAATTGAAGCAGTCCAACTTTAGCTTTAGATAAACTAACTTTATATTCAAGCTTTTGAGTGTTTTCAAAATATAATTGTATGTTTCACTTCTTCTTCAGCTTGAGTTATAGCCTCAAATATATTCCCAAATCATTCCAATTCTATTATTTTAATTTTTCCTTCAATTGTTTTTAATTTGTTCCAAAATATTTGGATTAGATGAGCCTCCATATTTTCCATCCAATTGTCCTCCATAACCTTTAATAAATTTGGATGATCCACGTATTTTGAAATTTGATGGAGGCGTTGTATTGCATTTTAATCTGAAAGGAATGAGATGCTCATGGGTGAATGGTCTGAGCGTGTTCTTGACAAATGATTCACCATTGTGTTGAAAAAATAATATGACCAGACAAAGTTATAGAGAACTATGTCTAAAAATTTCTATTTCCTGTTGTTGGTCTAAGTGAACTTGGAACCAGTGAAGCCAGCATCTTTTAAGTGGCAGTCCATAATTGTATGACTAAACTCATCCATACTCATATTACAAAATATATAGTAGAGTTGCACTTGAGAATTTAGAATAGCATTAAATCTCCTAGCACCATCTATTCCTTAACATCCTTAGATAGATCTCGTAGGTTGTCCTAATGTTCTAATCTAAGAGTTCTAAGGCTCTTTGCGTAAACTAAAATGACCTATAATTCTTTGTCCAATGTAATATGTATAACCTTGAAATGAATAAGTAGGTATTGATTGACAAAGACTTCCACTTATATATTTTTATTCCACGATACCCATATTTTATTATTGACATTGGTTGTCCATTCATGGAAGCCAAGTTTTTTTAGCAAGAACATGAAGCTTATCCATAGAAATCACAGGCTATTGGATACCATAAATTTTTGTTTTTGATATTTTTACTTTTGTCTTAATCTTCTCATTGTAGCCTTATTACTCAGACCTCTAATATTCTAACTTGTAATATTTCTTATCATTTAAATTCTTCAATTTAAAGGACCGCTAGAATCTTTAATAAGAAAAGATTTGGAAAAATATGAACTTTTTCATTCTTGACCTTAGATTTCTTCATTCTTTTACTCAATTTCGTTTAAATCCTTACTGACTTCCAATTTTTTCAGCACTGGTAATGAAAGAAGGCTACCCAAGTTTAGCTGAATGGACGATTTTTACTCACTAAGTCATCAAGATTTTTTCATCTAACGATAGGGTACTTATATTTATTGTTTGTACTGATTATAATATTTCCAAGTCTTTAATTTGCGTGTCATCATTGCTTGAGCCTTTAATGTTATGATTTCCATAAACCTATATATTCAAATTTGTTTTTTGTTTAGGCTACAAAACTCTTTTCCTGAGAATAATTAATGCACTCTGTTGGAATTTGATTGTGTTTACTTTGATCATTTTTTACACCTTCTAGCCTTGCACTAAATGATTTATTGTTTGAATTTGGTTGTTCTTCAAAATGATATCCTTTAACAAATATAGACTTGACTTTAGGCTTCCAAACCACATCTTGAGATATTAAATTATCATTAGCCTTAGGTTGAGATTGGTTCGTCTTTATTTTGTAATTTTCAATAAATTTGGTGAGTATTCTGCAATATTTGTGTTAATATCCAAGAAAAAAAACAGTTTGAAAAATAATAGGACATGTTCCCATAGATTGTGTCCTGCCAAAAGCCCTCATTTTCATCAAAGCCTATCCAGACTTTGATGAAAAGCTCCTGAGACACATCAAGTTCCAACCACACCTTACAAGGGTTCCATTTTCCTTATTCTTGGGATGAACCGAAACGGTGAGCGAATTACTTAAATATTTAACCATTGATCTTATAATTATTTCATCGAACATATACTTCGAGAGGTTTGAAAAGAGATCTAAACCAAAACTATATGGCTCTCTCTGTTAGTATTAAAGTATGATTGCCATTTCAGTAGTCTAACCATTTTATCTATAATAGTCCAGACATTCCGCTTCCAGACATTTTTATATCTTCTTCCAGATCAAATTCTAAGAGAATATGTCTTATGTCCCAGTGAAAAACAATGAATTCTCCATGGAAACTAAATGAGTATAAAATTTTAGATAACAGAGGATTGAGGTTTTCCTAACAAGAATTTTCCCACTAATGTATGTTTTGATTTTTGTAAGAGGCTTTCTTCGAAACTAGCGGGTATCTGTATGTTTATGTAGTCACTTTCTTGCTTGATTTGATATTATTTTTGGAAATTCTTACATTTTGGTTTAGTTGCCTCTGTATATGATTCTGATTATCCTGTAATTATGTGTTGCATGTGAACCTGAGATGAGCGTTTCTCAAAATATAGGGTTTATCCATGTGTTTTTTTACCTTGTAGAATCTTATTTTTATTTTGAAGTAGAGGATGGAATTCATCAACATTGGCTTGTTCTTGTTCAGATATTCCTCTGTTTCTTGAAGTGGAGTATTGATTTTTAGATCTTGATTCGTCGATCCTATTTATAAAGTCTTGCTGGGTTAGAGGATTGGGTATAAAGATCTTTCTTATCATCTTAATTTCGCTGGAAGAGGCTGGCCGGCAGCCAACCACCTAAAAATCTTAAATCATAGTTGTTAGCCAAGAAACCGGTTTACAGTTTTTGGAGATTTTCTCAAGAGCTCCTTACTTGAAAATCATAAAATATTTGATCACTTACTATATGTTTATTTTTATATTAAAAAATAAATTTGTATTTTGACTTTTATATCTAGTTAAAATTAGTAAGTATAGTTTTTATATTCATATTTTATATTAATCAGGATTTTTTATATTTTAACATAATTATATTTTTAGCTTTTTCTAATCAATTGAAAATTTTATTGGATAAAAAACATGTATAAGGTCTTAACTCAAATATATGTTTTGATTTTATCGAATCAGTAGCCTAACTTATTGATTAAAAAAATTAAAATTTTGGTGTATTTCAATTTTATTTACCTTTAATTTTCATTTGATAATAACTTTTAAATTCATTTTTTCTCCATCTTGTTAATTTTTCTCACGATTAGATATTCTGCCTCTTCATTTTCATTTGGTTACTTTTATTTTTGTTTTTATTTTTGTCCTGATGCCTTCCACCTTTTTTAGAGGATGTCCTAACAGAATTTTCCATTCAGATTCTATTTTGATTACTACAATGGTTGTTATTGATTTTTTCATTGGAATGATATGTCAGCATGATATGTTAATATTTTAATTTAATTTCCGGACCCGCACGCATGTATTGCGCTAACGATTGATAATTTTCATTTAGAGCCATTGGAGTTGATAAGAAAACGTGCGGAATGGACAAAACCACCATTGCCAAATCTTGTGGCTGGACAATTTATTGTCCAGATTTAGAAACTCAATCAAGGGTTCACCATGAGTGAAAGCTCATCTGAACAGGTTGTCGGGTATGGAAGCGTGACAGACGGAGTGGCCGAAGAAAAGAGTTGAACCGAAAGGATCGTCAGAGCTAAAGGTGAAACATCGGAGGTCTCACTCATTGCTTCGTTGCTAATGCAAAGGTTTGGACTTACTTATGAATTTGTCATCCATTTTTTCTTATGTCACTTTATTTTTAAGCTTATGAAAAAGAAACTTTAAGAGCAATCATTCCCACAAACGACGTCAAATGATGATATGAATTCTCGTTAACTAATATATGAGTTTGAAGATGATATAATTGATAAATAGGTAAATAAAATCAATTGTAACTAGAGAGTAAATATGTATTATATATAAATAATATAATCAGAAGTAATAAAAAACGATAATTGAGTATATGGAAATTGTATTGATTTTATTACTTAATATCACGTGTATATCGCCAAATCGTTACGTATGGAGATACTTTATTTACGAGGAGAAGATATCGTGAGAAGAACATTTATTAAATTTATTAATTTCACAATTAATTACTCAATCTCGTAGAAAATCGCATTCTTCATACGCATATTTTTATTTATTTATCTCTAAGTAACAAGCAATGGGACTTACTTTTTAGCAAACTTAATTTTTATTGGATGGATTACACCCTTATGGCCTTATTTATATATGATACGAGATAGAAAAAGGTCTAAATAAAAAATATTAAGATACATGGATAAAATAAGAATTGAATGGGTTGCTAGAGTCCATGGCTCATGGATCTGAGCTTTATAGCACACTGATTAATGAAATAAATCATCACCTATTGAAATGCCTCATTTCACATCCTAAAAGCACCTCGATTAAGGAAAGGAATAGCCAAAATCTTGATAAGTTTTTTCAACTTGATAAAAGGACCTCAGTTATGTTAGGGAGGATCCAAATCCTTTATGATTTTGCATGATCTGATAAAGGGCCCTCGATTAAGATAAAAAAGCATCGGTTAATGTAGAAAAGACCCAAAGTCTTAATGAGTTTGGGTGAGCTGATAAAATGAACTCATTTATAATAAATCACCTCGGTTAATAAAAGGATGGCCCAAATATGTGATAAGTTCTCCCGAGCCAATAAAGAGACCTCGGTTAAAGAAATAAGAACCCAAAACCTTGATGGGTTTTCCCGAACCAATAAAAGGACCCCCAATTAAGAAAGGGATGATCCAAAGCCTATATAATTTTTCTTGAGCTAATAAAAAAACTTCCATTAAGATAAACAAACCTTAGTTGAGGAACACTCAAAGCCTTGATGACGTTGTCTGAGATAATAAAGAGGCCTCGGTAGAGAAGATTCAAAACCTAGACAGTTTTCCGGATCAATAAAGGAACCTCATATCAAAAAATGAGGACTACGAGTGTCAAAAATTATACACATGCCACTAAATATACTTCATTTTAGGAATGAGGATCAACACCTTGAAGAGTCTCTCAAGGCCACCAAAGACACTTCATCTTAGAAGGTGAGGAGTGGTCGTGTTAAAGAGTCTACCTAAGGCCTTATATTTACTCTATTTTGGAAGATGAGAACTTAATATGATGAAGAGTATTCTTAAGTTATTAAAACACTTCGGTTTGGAGCATGGCGACTAGGTATTCTAAATAGTTAATCTTAAATAGAATTCAAATAAAATGAGATATAGATGAGCCCTTATCACTATAAATTCCTATTTTCTTTTACTAAGAGACTTTTTTTAGAAAAATCAGAGGGATATCGGTTTAGATATTGTGTATGCGATATTCGGTCGGTTAACTTGTCAGCCTAACCAAAAGATATTTAAGAATATATATATATATATATATGGTAAGTGTCAAAATGGAAAATGACAGTTTGGATTGTGGTGCGGTACTCAAGCGCTTAACCATGAATGAAGTTCCCAATCTCGAATGAATTTTTTTAGAACATGTACGAACATTTGACTATTTGGAGAAGAACATGAGACTGAAAACAAACAAGTCAAATGATAATTTTATAGTAATGAGAATATCGACTCCAAAAGGCCTTAAACTCTGGTCTTATAAAAGAGATAAAATTTGGAAAATGAAAATAGGTAAAAAACTTGAAAATAGTGTTATTGAGAGAAAAACATCACGTCAAAATTGTACTAATCATTTGTACGAAAAATATAAATGTGTTTATGATACAAGTTTAAATTGATTCATGCTTTTTTCTTGTGATTTAATGCGTTTAATGAGTTTTTACCTCATCGTTATATAAGCCAAAAAATCATAACAAATTGTGAATGTGTTCTTGGAATGAATTTAGAGAAATTGAAGAGTAAACGTTTTTGTATAAAATTAAATTATATAATCTTCTCTAGATTTATTTTCTCGTGAAGTCATTATTTATATAAAAAATTATATATATATATATATAAAAGAGAGATTATGAGATCTTATGATATTATAGAATTTTGTAATATTATACTTGAAGAGGGTGGTCGTTTTTCTGTCAATATTAAGTCGTATTGGAAGCTAATGAAATATTCACTTTTCATAAGTTTGGTCATATGATATTTTTGTAAAAGTACATATATTCGAGAGAAAATATCTTGAGACTATTTTGATTTGTAAGTTATGTGCTGCTAATATGACTAACCATGAAAATCTTATTGATGAATATCAACCTAATGATGTTTCATATCATTTTAAGAGAGCATGAGTTGCATTTAGTCTTTTTATCGCACTAGGATTATTAAAGATAATAATAATAAGTAAAACCTTGGTTTCTCATCTCAAACTGTATATATTCCCCTTTTATAAAAGATCCATTGCATTTGTTAAAAAAATATGTCTGAAAATAATAATTGTATAATGGTCAATGACTCTAAAAATGAGTAAATATTATTTTTATAGTGTCAATGATGTGTACGCTCTTGAAAAATATGTTGAGTTGAAAAAATATATAGAGCATACTAGTAATTGTAAAAAAGGTAAAATAATAAGATGAATTGTTTTAATCTATTGTTTAATGGTTGATAACTATGAGTATGCTAATAAAGGTGGAATTTGAGTTTCCTATATATATGAGTGAACTTTATTATGATTATGACAGATCATGCATTACCATGCGTACTATACTTAAAGAAAATTGTATTATTTGGTTAGTATCAATTATATATCCAACAATAAATTTGAGAGAATGATTTCATAAAATAATTTGGTGGATGATAATTATTGAAGGTATCCAATATCAATTAAGTAATCTTAGTTTGTATACATACGAGGAATAAACAATCATATTCTCTTAAGATATCTTTTAGAAGTGTTAAGTTTATATACTCTATGTAAATACTTGTATAAGAAGTGATATTTTCTTGTTTTGTGGTGATTTTAACGTTATATTTAGCAAGAAAAATATGTCAAAATAATCATGTTGATAATACTAAAAATGATAAAGTTTGATAAAATTATGTTTATCAGCCTCTGATAATTAAATGTCTTTATGTTTGCCATTTTCCCACAAGATGTAATAAAAAAAAAATATATTTATAGTAAGGAAGTTGGAAAAATTTAAGGTGAATTTCCATTATATTAAGATGTTTTATAAGAAAATGTGGAATTTCTTGCTCTTGAATGACTATATTAAGGGATTTGTTATTTCCTAACATTTCAATTAAAACTAATGATATATTATTAAACCATCTAAGAGAGCTCTAGTCTCAGAAATAATATGAGAGTTTTTCCCTAAAAGTATCTAGTGGCTTTGATAAGATTACCAAGGTGATTTCTGATTATAATACCATTACTAGTTTCACCATTGATTCAACAAGAACCATTAGATTTTAGTTTTATTATGTTTCTAATAAGAGGAGACCATTTAACAAGAAAATGATAATTGGGAATTAAATGATAGTTAAAGTAGCCAAGGGCTTTGGCAATATGGTAGGCACCGTGCCGATGCGTATTCTTAAACATGTAAGCATTATATGATTTAACAAGTGAGTAAGTTATTTTGGCTATTAAAGATTGATGAGAACTGTTTTCCCCTTTATGTTTCATGTTTTTTCTAGCAAATAATTACTAGAACATTAGATATAATATGGGTAAGGCTGCTAGTAGATGAAAACCAATAGTAAAATATATGTTGTATAGACATATGCTGACCAATTTTAATATGAAAGAACTTAGAAAAGTAACTCCATATTTCCTGATATATTTTGCAAGTGATAAAGATGTGAGAGATGAATTCTGTTGTATAGACATATGCTGACCAATTTTAATATGAAAGAACCTAGAAAAGTAACTCCATATTTCCTCATATGTTTTGCAAGTGATAAAGATGTGAGAGATGAATTCTATGTTAAAGCAATCTTGGCACTTTGAAGCAAGAAAGAAGTTTTTTGTTTTCATGATAGTGCTTACAGAAATATAGCCTTTTAAAAGCCTTCAAAGGGGAAATGAGCATTTTTAGGGAAAATATTTTTTTAGATTTTAGAGTGTATATATAATTTAGGATGGTATTCTCTTAGAGATTGCCAAATGTTTTTGAAATAAAATATACCATCGTTAGATTTACTCCATATCAAAGTATCTTCATGGTTAATGTTAATGTTTAAGTTAAAAATTATATCAATGTCAGATAAAATAACATTATATTTTAATTAATCAATGTTTTAAGTGTTGTTAATCCAAAAATTAGAGTCTTCGTCACCTTTGTATTTGTTTTTTGTGTAACTAAGAGTTATAAAAGGGTGAGAGTTGTTCCAATTGTCAAGCCGTAGGTCTATTCGACCCTTACCCAAGTTCCAAAAGATGCGATGATCAACAGTGTCTAATCTTAAATAATATTTTCCAAGTTTTAGAATTAGTTAATTTCATGTTAGCTTGAAGAGGGTGTGAATATTTGCAATAGATAGAATTCATTAGATTAGCCGAAATGGTTTTTTGGACCTGAAATTCATCCATAGCTTACAAGTGTAAGTATTTTAAGTGTCTTTTAGGTTTCTCAAATTCAGAACTTCTTCATCATATGGGAAATATAAAGAAGTCCAATTGGATCAGATAGCTGTTTGAGAGGTGACTTTAGAACCCCCAAAGGAATTTGTTCATGGGAATGTTAATTTTGTTGATTACATAGTTAGGGATAATATAAGTTTGCATGTAAAAGACAAAAATTGCAAAGAGACCAGACTAGACCAAAGTAAATCTGCCTCCAAAAGAGAGGGAAAAGTTATGCCAATTCATAATATTGTTTCTTAACTTAGTCACCAAGTTTTCTAAATGTCTGATATTTTTATTTTTATGAATGTTGATTCATAGATATTTAAATGGAAGGTGACTATGATTGAAGGCTATTGATTCTGATTCTACTCATTTGTTCAGATGTTATGAACACAATTTTTTCCTTGTCAATTAATTATCCATAAATAGTTTGACAATGATCAAGAAAATTGAAAGCTTTCTTTACATTTTTTATGGAACCATTCATATAAAAATGATTACATCATCAGCATATGCAAGATATGGGATATGAAGGTTACTTCTTGAAGAGAAGTATATAAATTGGTTTACTATAAAAAGGGTTTTAAGGTCTGTTAAAAGAAATTCTTCACAACTGATGAAGAGGTTGGGTGATAAATGATCACCATGCCTCACACCATTACTGGATTTAAACTATCCATGTGAGGATCCATTGATAATGATGGAGAAATTGACTGAGTTAATTCCTTTTTTTATTTAATCAATTAATTTGTAGTTAAAACCAAAACATTCCATGACAAGAAATATAAAGTCAAAATTAATTATATCGAAAGCTTTGGCCATATCCACTTTTCATATAATGTTACATCATCTAATTTTTTTGTTAATATCATGGGCAATTTCTTGAGTGATTAAGGAGTTTTCATTGACCTGTCTGTTTTCTACAAAGCCACCTTGTTCTAGGGAGATAATCTTAGGTAATATCTTGGAAATCCTATTATTGATTATCTTGGAGAGGAAACTACACAAATACTAATGGTTTTGTAGTCTTGGCACAGAGCATATTTTTTGGGGATAAGGCATATAATTGTGGCGAATATACCTTCAGGAGTTGTGTGACCATTGAAGAACACTTTAATTTCATTACACGGATCAATTTTAATGATGAACCAACAAAATCGGTAGATTACATCAACTCCAAAGATACGTTTGTTGTTGAGAGAGTTTATAGAGTGAAGCCTTTCCTCTTCATTTCAAATTTTAACAGGTTAATGTTATCTTTATCATTTAATATAAGAGGGATAATCTCTTTTATTTCAGTTAAGTTTAGATGGTTTGCTTGACTATTACCAGGTTTTTAAAGTGGTCAATGGTTGAGTCAACAATCTAGGATTGATTATCAATCCGTTAACCATTGACTTTAATTATATTGATCATGTTTCTTTTGAATCTTTTCTTGACATAGCTATGGAAGGTTTGGTGTTTCTGTCACCTGATTAATCCCAGTTCGAGGAGCTCTTCTGATCCTTGAATACTTCTTCTATAGCTATGAGGTTTAGTTGATTGGAAAGCTAAATTAGAATGGGTTTCAGAGTTGTTTGAAAGTTCTAAACTGTTTTCAGCATGTTTGACTACTTCTTTTGCATTAATTATGTTGTAAAAAATATATCCAAAGACATCCTTATTCCATGTTTTTAGATTTTATTTCAATCTTTTCAATTTATCCCAGAATACATGTATAGGATTTCCATACATTGGATCAACCCAATTGGTTTCAACTGTGATTAGGAAGTCTTTGTGGATGAGCCACATGTTCTGAAATTTAAAAAATGGTTTGGGGATGGTGTTGAGATTGGACATGGATATACACAAATATAAGTAATATGAGCTAGCTATGATAAGATGTTTCACCTTTTTGGAGTAAAAAAAACTTTTCCATGGTGCATTATGAAGCACCATATTGAGACACTTCCATTTAAAATTATTAGACCAAGTATATTTAGATTCAGAATAACTTGGATCTTCCAATTTACAGTCCAAAACCATGTTATTAAAGTCATCAATGGCCTTTAAGTCAAGGGTTGAGCAGGACAATTGTTCAATGACATTGAAAATTAAATTGAAATCTCCAGCAATCATCCATTCAGTGTTTGTATGCGAAACGTTTCTGAGATTACCCCAAAGGTCAATTCTTTGATTTCTAGTGCATTTGACATATATGATGGCGACCAATACCTCTTTGTTACAAGATGAATGTTTCACCTTCATATGAACGAATTGGTCATGGTTGATGATTGTATTTATTTGGTAATCTTGATTGTGCAGAATCCATATTTTATTATTAGAATTTGTTATCCATATTTGAATCCAAGTTTAGATATTATTAAGTCAATTTTTTTAATAGAGATCATTGGCTCTTGAAGAGAAATGAAATTTATTTCCCTTATTTCAAATGCCTCTGGCATTCAAGCAGATGAATGAAATGGTCATTGAAAGTGTTGAGTTGAAGATCTTGATGATACTTTGATTTGAGTAGATTTAGGTCTCTTTTGGGCATTATCTTTTGATCTGTTTACTATTTTTTTTTCTGGGTTGAGCAAAGGTTCCAAGTGAGCTTTCTTTCATTGGAGATCAAGGAAGACTACTTGAATGAGGGCTTGGTAAAGGGTTAAGTTATGTTATTTGGTTTGGCTGATCTTGAGGAGATGGATGGAGTGACACTGGGGTGTTAATTAAAGATTTTAAGCTAACTAAATTAATTTATGGTTCATTGATGATGTTAACATCATTGGGTTGAACGTTGGTGGAAATTTTTGTTAGTTTGTTTATGGTTTAAGATAATTCATGGGTTTGAAAGATTTTGGTAGTCAATTGATCTGAGATATCAAAATTCTTGGGTCCTTTTGGTACCCAAACTTCATTTAAAGGAACTAAGATTAACATATGAGGTGAGCTATTTGTCAATGTCAACTAACCTTTCAAGATTTTTCTGGAGTCTATTACATGTTTCTTTACTGTAACCTAAATATATACACGTGTTATAGAATTTAAGCATAAAACTAGATGACATCTTTTGTCAAAAACCATAAACTTTCCCAGAACCTACCATAGTTTTTGGGGAAGTGGTTATGATAAGTCAACAATGAGAAAAGTTTTAACACAGTTAAGTTACCTCAATTAAATGATAGAATCCAGATAGTCAATGGCAGTCCAATTTTCTTTACTATCTGGTTGCTGGATTCCTCTATGATGTGTGTTGGGAGAATCTTCATAAATAGGTTAGAACATATCTTCTGCTCAATTGAGATTTCCTTTCTTTCAGGGTTGCGAGATCCACTGAGAGGTGGGAAGTCTTATTTTGGTGATTTTGTTGGTGATTCTTTGAATAAGTGTTGATTTGGAGTTAAGATGGACTTGATTGATTGTCAACCTTGATAAACAGAATTTTTTTATGGGTAGATTTGGTCTTAGTGATGTTGAGAGGTCTTCTTACGAGTTTTCTGTGCGCGAGTCTTCAGTAGGCTCAACTATAAGAGTCTGAGCTGAAGATGAGTCTTTTGAGGTGGGATTAATAAGGGGTTGCGTGTCCTCGAGAAGAGGCTGAATTGTTGCAAGCTCCATTGATGTTGTTGGGGAAAGAAGAAGGAAAATGATTTATGGGGTTATGG
This sequence comes from Limnanthes douglasii subsp. nivea, assembly GCA_036936605.1. Classification (NCBI taxonomy): domain Eukaryota; kingdom Viridiplantae; phylum Streptophyta; class Magnoliopsida; order Brassicales; family Limnanthaceae; genus Limnanthes; species Limnanthes douglasii. The sequence continues at coordinate 223,516,631 of JAUPFV010000004.1, read as the reverse complement.
CAGATAAGAAATCTGCTCAATCCAAAGCGTTATTGGAGCATTTCTTGGGCCCCTATTTCAGTTAGAATTTTTGACTATATATTATTTTATGGTTCTTTAGTTTTATGAAACTAAGTATGATTCTCTTAAACTTTTCAAGTTATCAATGTTTTGACAAAAGATATCTTTTAAATGTGAGTTTTTTTTGTCTAAGTGTCATATGTTCATTTAAGTTTTGAATATTAAAAAGATAAAAAAATAAGATTTGGTAATAAAATTTAAAGAACTAATAAAAAATTATTTTAGTTTGGAAACCTATTCGATGAGGTAAAGTCAACTATTTTTATTATTAGTCTTATCGTTTCTAACCATTTAAAGATAATTGAGTTTGAGTATATAATTATTTTATAATTTGAAATATCACCAAAATATTTGATAATATTAAAGATCAATCAAAAAATTCTTAAATATATTAGCAAAAGCTAGTATGCTTTATTTTTTGTTGAATAAATATGTATGATATTTTATTTATTTAAGAGTATCGAAAGACTATCCAACATCGATCGTGTAATCTTCAATATTATTGTATAAGAGGAATACAATTTTTTTTCCTATTTAGATATATTTTAGATAATGTAAAACTTAGGTGTAACATGATATGAAAGCCCATTCTTTTAGCCCATTTTTTTCGGAATTGTGCATGGTTTTTCAAGATTATTTGTGACCCAACCTTATTTGTAGGAAGGACTGCCTAGTGAGTCCAACATTTGGCATGAAGGGTGAGAATTAAAATGTTATCCCATATCAATGATGTAATTTTATTTTGTTTTGTATAAAAAATCAATCTTCTTCCCTTCAAACATCTTTTAGAAGATATTAGACTTATGTTTCTAACAAAGAGATTCATAAATTGTATCATAAGCTTAAACCTTCTACTTGCACCATCAAAATTAATATAAGTGTTGGTTTTTACTAAGTTGATTGAGTATTTCTTACAATACTTTAGAGATTATCATTATTGTAGTTAGTTTATGCATCCAATAGTGTTTATATTTATTATGATAAAATTTTAATAATTGCAAATATGAATTGTCTTGCTTAAAAAACCTAAGATAAATATTTTTTCTTTAAATTGATGTCTTATATATGATGTTTGAGAAAGTTATTATATCTGACAATTTTAGGTATCATCTTTCTTATAACTAAATTGTGCTAACTCTTTTAGCAGCGACTTAGTAATTTGTACTGATGAAAACTTGAGTTATTTATGTTAGGTGTAGGCTAGAAGCAACTCATCAATAGATGTAATATCGTAGGACTACATGGGCATAGTTGGGTATGTCATAGACATGTGTAGGAAAGAATTGTTGAAGCTCTATGAAACTTGATTAATGACTTAGTTGCATAGACTTCTGTTGATCATAAGAGCTGAGACAAGTCGTCAAAGATTGGTGATAGTTGTTTTGAATGATATATGTGTTAAGCCAAAGCAGGCTGGTTTGAAACAGGACGGTCGGAAGTGAGTTGATCGAAAGCACCACTCCATCAGAAACGAGTTGGACCGTAGCACTACAACTGGACCAAACCATAGTCCTATATTTGTTAGATCTTCTATATTAACTCGCTCTCCTATTTTGTTCTTCCTATATTAATTAGATTCCTTGTATTAATTGAGTTTTCAATAATAATTAGAATTTGCTATTTATAAGGTTTCATATATTAATAGATTATGAATCTTTTCGTTTATTGATTAATGAGCATGAATCTGGAGTGTCTCATGAAGAGTTATGATTTTTTTCTTATATTAATTGGGGTTTTCCTATATTATTTGTATCTTCTATTTTTCTCTTCATATATTAATTAGGGCTTGTATATTAATTAGGATTTTATATTTATGAGATTTCATATACTAATGAATTATAAGTTATTTTAGTTGTTGATTAATGAGCTTTAATATGGAGCATTTCATGAAGAATTACGATACTTTCCTAGACTTATAAATTAAGAGAAGATATTGTTATGCAATGTGTGGCATGACTATGACTGTGCAATTACGTGAGCATTATTATTATTTTATAGAAGAGTGAAATAACTCTATGTTCTTTTGAGAGATAAACATTGAAGAGATGATTCTTTGAATCAAGTCATCTTTTGTTACAAAAAGTGATTGAGTCTTTTGTGTTTAAGAGTCTTTATGTAACCTACTTATATATAAAAAAATGTTTGTTGCTTGTGGACGTAGGATTTCTTCACAATCCAAACCATGTTAAATATTATTTTGTGTTCTTATTTTATTACATTTTTTTTATTTCTGTTCTTGAACATGATAATTAATCATTTTTTCATAGATTCGTTTAATCATATACCAGTTCTTATTTCCACCGAATAGTAGTGATATAAATGATTAGAATACATTTGTTTGAAAGATAAAATTTATCAAATTAATATTTGTTAATACTAATTTTTTTTTATATTACGATGAATGACATTCTTGTTTAGATTTATATTAGTAGCTTTACTGTTTCATAATATATACTCCCTAATCCCTCCGCTCCACTTTATAAGTCGTTTTAGATAAATTTTAAAATTACAATTTAATAGTAGTCGTTCTCACTTATCAAGAAAACATTAACTAGAGTCAACTAATTACTTTATTTTATTAGCCAATCAATTTTCTTTATGTCCTCTCTTTAAGAAGAAAGAGAAAACTATACACTACCTTAAGCCAATAAAAATGTTTAAACCAATTCAAATAGTTGCTTTTTAGCTGTCTACAAAAATAAAACAATCATGATTTTTATTAATATCCGTGTAAAATCTTTAAACGTCCATTATAATGTATCGTTTTAAAGAATAGTTGTTATTCCATTTAATGGTGGTGGGGGTTTTAATATCTTCTTTTAATTAGTTATATATTTTTTTATATATAAACAAAAAATTCTTTAGTATTCGTGTATAATCTTAGCTCGAATATTATAGAACGGAGAGGACTAACTTTTAAGTAAATTTTTAGTGAGGTATTTAAATACCATTTTCTATAGCGAGGAGCTAAAGTGTTCTTTGGTGACCGTGTTTTGAATGCCAAAGATGGTAAACATCTATAAAATTATTTATTGAATAAATTTGATGTTTAATAACGAGTCTAATTACTCATAATTAAACTCGAAATTCTTTTCAAACGTAAAAAAACATCCACAATCGGATTTGAATTTGAATTTTAGTAAAATGATAGTAATATTAACTATGGTGGAGGCCTAGAAAATAGAGTAAAACAATGTCATTGTCCATCCTTAAACTCTGGGTCACCAGGCTTTGAAATTCGTGTTGGCCCTGTTGGGTAATGTAGAAACCAAACAAGCGTAAAAAGGCCATTTTTGTAACATAGTTGTTCTTTTCAACAAATATACCATTGTAGGACCATTACCGCAAGGTCCACAACACCGTTTTTCTTTTGTGAAAATTTTAGTAGGACCAGTGACCATTATATAAATTTTAGTTATTGCGCCAAATAAAAATTCAAAATCAATTTACACCGTCTCTAAATTTCGTTAGAACCATACAACAAACAAACTCCATATTTATTCTAATAATAGCATTTGGACACAAAACTCGTTTCATTTTTATATTGGAACAGTACAAATTTGATTCTTCTTAGATTTTACATTTTCCCGGTGCCGGAAACCCACAAATAGTCACTACACTCAGCCATAAGACGCCGCCGTTATCCACCAAAATCTGCCGCCGCTTCCGGCGGAGCCACCAACTATTTCCTAAATGTTTAGAGTTAGGTAGAGGAGAGAGACCCAAAATTGTTTTTTTTTTTTCATTTCATTACATTTATGAAACAAAATTTATAATAAAAATAAAAATGAATAGCTAATAAAAAGCTGGAAAACCTACTCCTCTAAAAACCGCTTCACAATCTTCACGCTTGGTTCAATCATCTCTCTCTTCCAAATCTCTCTCCACAATTCACCGTTACTTGACGGCGTTAGTCTTTCTTTAAAAGATGCCGTTGCGTCCAATCTATGTAATACCCAACCTGCCCCTCTCAGCCGTAGGATCTTACCCAACTGCCTCTTCACCAGCTGACACGTGTTCTCTTTAATCTCTCTCACGGCTTCCTCGTAATCCTCCTCCCGTTCCCGTTCTTCACCGTTGCCGTTAGCTTTTATTTTCCGTTTACGAAAATAAGAATCGAACTCCGGCACACCGATCGCTTTTCTCAACCCGGTGTGACTCCTCGACTCTTTCGAGTCGAAATACCGTTCCAGCTCTTCAAACATCCCCGAGTCAAGCATCTCGTCAACTCGTTTCGACAAATAATCGAAAAGAACCGGCATTGCGACGTCGACCCATAGAAAACAGCAATCGTATCTTAACTCGGAGCAAACCAAAGCCGACTCCGTAAAAACATCAGTTTCCGGGTCGAACCGTTCCGCGAGTAAAGCATGAACAAAGGAGTTAGAGCCACCAGCAATGATCGGTAAGCGTCTACGAGATATTATCCCCGAAATGATCCGAGCACCAACGGAACGAAACTCAGCTGGAGTAAACTCGGGGTCATCGGGGTCGAGTTCGCCAAGAAGATGATGAGGGACTCCTCGGCGTTCACGGGGAGTCATTTTGTTGGTGGTGATGTCAAGTCCTCTATATACCTGAATCTTATCGGAGTTTATAATCTCACCGGAGAATCTAGAAGCGAGATCGACAGATAGTTTTGATTTACCTGTGCCGGTGCCACCCATGATGACCAATACCTTGTCGCGGTGGTGGTGGTGGTTGAGGGTAGAATAAGCCATTTGCGTACGGTGGTGTGTGGGTTTGAGTTGAAGGGGGGGATTGGAGAGAGAAAGAGAGACGTTGTAGAAGAAGAGTGAGTGAAGGTGAAGGTGAAGGTGATGATGATGGAATGGGTTCGGGTTGAGGGTTAGTTTTGGCATAAGTAGGGAAAAGGACAGGCTGTGTTTGTGTTTGTTGTGATTTCTGCTGAGCTGTGCGGTGTGTGTGCACAAAACATATACGGAATAATCAAGAAGTAGGAGAAGAAAAGAATCACCAGGAGAGACGTGTGTGTGAGATGAGATAGAGAGAGAGAGAGAAAGTTTACAAAAAAACGGCAATGTCGTTTCTTCTCTTCTTTCTAGAGTTAGAGAGAGAGAGAGAATTTTGTCTCTGGTTCTTGTTGTGTTGGTGTTGTTTGAGGTTGGGTTTGGGTTCAGGTTTGGTTTATTGTTTTTGCATTGTTTGTGGAGTAATGATTCATCACATTCATATGCGTCTGAAGAAAGAAAACCGGAGAAAGAAAATGGTTGTTTACAGGTGGATGGAAGAAGAGAACCAGGTGTATAATATATCTATATCTATCTATTGCCATTGCATGTATAACCTATATATATACTCCCATATAATAAATTATTATAGTATTAGTCTTTAATTATCAATATAATATATCGCCAATAGTTTAATTACCTTTGTTTATCATCACTGAGTATGACAAATTTATTATTTTGCACTCTTGTTACTAACCTAAATTCATTTAACCCACCTTAATTGGAAATTAATCCTAAGGGCCGAGGCCAACGGTGCTACATAACCCCTTAAAAACATTAGAATATTTTTTACATTAAATTAATACATCGGTCAAAATTAGGGAGAGTAGTATATTATTGGGTTCGGATAAATACGTTTGATTTCACTTATTTATTTATTTATTCTTTTTCCCACCAACTTCATTGCTTTGTTAATAAAATTTGAAATTACAAAGATCTACATGAAAAGTTTAAAGGATAATAAGGACCAAATTACAAACCGAACAAATTTGAAAAAATAATTGCGGTTTTTCAACGAAGAACAGAGGAATTTAGGTTAAAGATTTGAAAAACGATTCAGTTCTGAAGAGAATGAACCAAAAATAATGATGAAATCCAACGATTGCTTAATGAGAGGGATTAGATTTTAGTTAGCCAATTCCCAAGCTTTCGAGCAGAGTTATGGCTCTCAAGGGATTCGGGGAATCATTTTTTTTAAGGCGTGCTTGGAGATCCGGCTACTGCGTAGTTCTGTTCTCTATATGTATGAGTGATGGTCATAGAAGAAACAATGAGTTTCCTGCAGCAGATGATAATAGTGTCTAAATACCACGTAGCCTTTCCGTAAAGCAGGAGATCCACAAGGATTTTTTGAGTCGATTTCAATATCCAAATTGATTATATTCATCGAGCGAAATATTTGAAGCCCATCAAGCAGAGATCTACACTCAGCAACGTTTGAGAGATTTTTCCTATAAACTCAGCCAAATCTAGAAGGATGTTTCCTTCATGATCTCTAACAAGACCCCCTTCGCTAGGTTGTGGTAACATTTCCCAGGTTAGTATATAAAGACCTTCCTTCTGCAGAGTCAACATTTTTAGCCATATAGTCCTATTTATGATTAGAAGTATCATCATTGTGGACAATAATAGATTTCAGTTTAGGAGTGGTTTCAGTCATTGTTTTAGGATTATGAAGTAATTGGTTCATCATAACATTACTATGAGAAGTTAAGCCTTTTTTTGCAGTCAGTTTTGAAATGACCAATGTGAGAGCAAATGTTGCAGTAATTAAGATGATCATCATAGAGAATCTTGAATTAGAGACCATTTTTTTCTTCAAATTTTATTAAAAACTTATGAATTAGAGGCATAGAAATATCTATTTCCACCCAAATTCTGCAGCAATTTTCTTTTGCTCTATTGACTGAAGGGACCCAGATTCCGAGAGGATTACCAATAGCTTTAGGAATTTCACCTATCGTAGATTCGTTGAACATAAATTTGGGAAGGTTAGGAAGGGTAGCCTAGACTAGGGTGAAGGGACATTCTTGGTTTGGATTGAATTGTGGAGTCCATTTCAAAAGTCTTATGGTTTTGTTGCCAACAACCCAAACGTTTCCGTGCCATAGTTTCTTGAAATCATCATGATTGTCAAATTTAATAAATATGTGTTTGTAGTCCCATATCGAGAGATTGTAATAATCAGAAAGCATGAATTTGCCCAGAAAGTTCTTGATGATGTCCAGCGAAGGTTTGCCAGTTGCAAACGTTCCTATTAACATGTGCTTTGAAAGTCTAATCACAAGTTCTTTATCTTTGGTCTCAAACTTAATAACTGAATGATCAATGTTATGAGAGATGGATACATTATTGTGCTGAAAATCTTGCATCTTTGGTTCCAGAATATCTGCATATGAAGGATAAGGAACAAGAGGTTCCCTGATTTTTTAGTTTTCTTTGTTTGATTCTTCAAATGCAGGATTGTTTCTAATGTTGCTGTTGTCTCCAACCATTGTGGAAGAAAAATTTATGTTTCTCAAAGGATCAGATAGAGGAGAACCTTGTGAGAGCTTCCTGAACAGGGGAAAATCAGAATCAAACGAAACCAAATTTCCCGGCAGAGATCTTGTTGTGTGATTCGAGTTATTTGGGGGTGTGATCTCGTCTTCCTCTGTGGTGATGAATCAATTACTTAAGTAGAGAGCAAGAGCTTCCAATAAAAAGCAGAATCAAAATTTTAATGCTCTGTTCTTGGAGAGAAAGCATAGAGCTTCCATTCCATACATATCAATAGTACTTGACAATTGTGGGATAAATTAGTTCCCTTTTTATTCATTTAATTTCGAGTCGGTTTTTTTATTTAAACCCAAACCCGATTCAATGCAAGACTAATATTTTTGAATTCGAATATGATACGTTCAATCTAATTCAGCTCGTATATACAATTTTTGTTATTCGAGTTATCTAATCTGATCCGACCAATTCAAACACAAATTTTATTTTAATTTTTTAATTTAAAAAATATATATTAAAAATACTCTTCCTCAACAGCTGCCAATAGTCAACTGAAGCTACAATCCATGGATGCATTAAACACAAGACCTTATCTTGAGGTCAATCTCAACAAACATCAAGAAAAAACTTCTCAAATCAAGATACCCAGCAACGTCAACAACTACGAAGTTCGTTTTTTTAGACTCAATGGCAAAATCCTCAAGGGCCGAAGAATTTCTCCCTCCGAAATCGAGTCAATGAACAACCAACAACAAAGGAGAAATTTCATTAACAATCCAACATATGAAAAAGGCCCAATCTCATCGCAAGAAAGATAGAATGGTTAAAATTGAAGCTGGAAAAATCCATTGCAGAAGTGATAGGATGTTAAAGAAAGAAATTTAAACACGAAAATGTAATACACGAAGACAAAGATAACTACAAATCGATTACATTCCAGGAAACATATAAAGATATTCTTTCATCTCTTTCTAAAATTACTTTGATTGCCAAATTCTCTTTTGGGAGACCTGCATTAGAAGAATTTAGGCCATACTTAACATCCTTTCGGTTGCATAATGCATATAATGTCTCTCTCTGGGACTATAAATGCTTTTTTTTATTGAATTTGATAACTTTGGTCATATTAAGACTTTATGGAAGAGAAATGTAAGACCTATTGATAAATATTCCTTTAGAATTTTTAAATGGTCACCTCAACTTCATCCCAAAAATGTTATATAACAATGACTTTGTTACTCATATTGCTAAAATAATTGGATTGCATTGAGCAGTATGGGAACCTCAAAAGAACCGTGCAAACTTTAATCTTTGTAAAGCTTCGATAATCGCTTATGTCTCCAAAACTCTTCCAAACAAAATTTTGATTAGTTTTGGTAAAAAAATGGATTTTTGCAGGATATCACCTATGGTGATAGGCATGCATACTGCAAAACCTTTAGACATTTAGGACATTGTGCCTCATTCTGCAAAACAATAATTCTTTGAGAAACCTTATTTTCCTTTAAATCACCCTTCAGCCCCTAACAAACTTAAAGAAACTCAGGTAAAGAAACTTAAATCTGCAATTATTGATTCAAATCAACAACCGTCTTCATTAAACCTTAAAGAAAAGAAAACAGATTCATTGAAAACATAAAAAAATGAATATTGGAAAAAATGGACCTTCAAATTTCATTCAACCTGAATCTTCAACAATTGACGAGCCATTAACATCAAACCAAAACAAATCAAAAGACAAACCTCGTCAAACATTAAATAACATGGATACAATTCTAACATTTAACAAAGACATATAACCCCCTAATATATTTGATAGAGAGGCGATTGAATAAATTTAATCTATCTCTTGGTAATTATTTTAACATATTTAATAAAAAGATCACATATGATAATAAGCCTGAATCACCAAAGAACAGACCAACCATTAGCTTACCCTCATCCCCTGTCATGAAAAAACTTGTTAACAAAAAATATCCAGTTAAAAAATAGATTAAAAAGTCAACTAAACCAAAAATTAAAAGTCTTAAAAGAAATTTAATACATAAACATTTGAATTTCAAAATATCTAACAGATCCCCCAATCCAAATCCAAAATGACCATATCATTCCTAGAACGCAAGAGGAGTTGGAAACCTATAAACATTAAGAAGAATAAAAGATATAGTTAAATCACATAAAACTGATTTCATAGCTCTTTAAGAGCCTATGGTATCAGAGGTAAATATAGACAAAGTAGCTGATAAACTAGGTTTTGAATTAAATTTTACAAACCTTAATAATAAATTCTGGATATTTTAGAGAAACAATTTCAAAATTCAAATATTGGAAAACAATGAGCAATATCTGCATATAATGGTGAACCATCCTTCTTCTAGTGAAGAATTTATGGCCACCATTATCTACGTAAAATTTATTATATCCCAAAGATTTCCTATTTGAGAAAATCTAAGATATATTTCTGAAACAGACCTTTATCAGATCATTTTTGGTGATTTCAACACCATATCTATCTAAATCATCTAAACAATTTGTTTGTTCTACCCTTTGTTTAAGAAAGATGTATGAATTCAACAATATGATAATGGATTGTCACCTTGATGATCCTAGTTACACAAGTTCAAATTTCACTTGTTCAAACAACAACACATAGAAAAAGACTAGATAGAGAATTACAAAATACTTAATGGAGTGAATACTTTGATATCACTAAGATGATGCATCTAGCCAAAACTGGCTCAGATCATTCACCCTTAGTGATATTTGTCTCAACCTAATCTATAATAAAAAACCTGATTTTAAATTCCAAAATACATGGCTTGACCATCTGAATTTCATAAAAACAATTGAATCAAGCTGCCAAGAATCCATGTATGGCAATCCCATAAATGTTTTCTAGTCAAACAATCATTAAAAACATGAAAAAATATATTTGGAAATATTTTTTATAATATTTCCAAAGCAGAGGAAAATGTTAAGATTACTGAAAAGAAACTGGAAGATCTAAACAACCCAGGTAACAAAATTACCCTCTCTAAGGTCAGAGCCATACACTTTAACTTGCTTACCAGAGAAGAAATCTTTTGGTAGCAAAAACGTGCATCTCTCTGGTTTAAATATGGTAAAAACACCAAATATTCTCATAATTTTGTTAAAAAAGAAGAAAAAGAAATATAATTTATGGAATAACAATTATCAACAATTTGATTGAAGATGACAATAAATGAATATGTTGCTAATTATTTTACAAACATCTTGAGCAATGAAAACAATATGCTGTCAGACATTAATCCAATTAATAGCATTATTCCTAAGTTAATTTCTGATCATGATAACCAACAACTAACAAAAAATCCCTTTATAGAGGAGATTCACAGTACTATCATCAATTTTAACACTAATAATGTATATGAAGTTGATGGATTCAACTCAAGATTTTTTAAGAATGCTGGAAAATTATAAAACATGGCATTTTTGAAGTTGTCACAACTTATTTTAATAGTATCTCATTCTCTAAATACATCTTTGCAACTAAAATATGCCTAATCCCCAAAACAAACTCTCTAAAATCTTGGCCATAATCAGATATGTTAGTCTTTATACAGTATTCAATATAATACTATCAAAGATCTTAAATAACAGAATTTCCAGAATACTCCCTAAAAATATCTAAGATGAGCAAGGTGCTTTTGTTGAAAACAAAAGCATTCAAGAAAACATATTAATTACACAAGAGCTTACACATGATTTAAGCAAAAAATAAGATAACATAATCATAAATCTTGATATGGCGAAAGCATTTGATAGGATAAACTTTCAGTTCATATAAAATATAATGTTGGCCTTTGGTTTTAATCTAAATTTCATTAACTTAATCAAAAGAAGAATTGAAAATGTACATTACTCTATCTTTATAAATGGCTGTTCTTTTAGATTTTTCAATTCCACCAATGGTATCATGCAGGGTGACCCTTTATTACCAAACATGTTTATCATTTCTAAAGAATTCCTATTTAGAGAAGTTATAAAAACTAAATAATCTTTATACTTCAATGAGATATAACTCTAGAGGATAATTACTTATTTATTGTCTAGCATTCGTTGGCGATGTTATAATATTCTCAAATGGTTCTATAAACAATGTCAAGAAAATCAATGATTTTCTTGACTTATACCAATCAATGTATAGTCAGCAAGTTAATAAATATAAAAAACTTTTATCTCCCATTCTAAAATGATTAGATCCATAATAACTACTCTAGAAAATGCCTTAGGTTATAAGCATAGTTATTTACCATTTAAATACCTAGGAATATCTGTCCACTCAAGCAGAAATTCTAGTTATTTTGCCATCCTTATTGACAAAATAAGAAGTAAAATAACTGAATGGAGCTTCAAAACTATTTCGTTTGGAGGAATATTGATTCTCATTAAATTAGTCATCTTTGCTTATCCAATCTACTATATGTAAAACACTAGAATACCAAAAATATTATAAATAGAATCTACATTATGTTGAATAAATTCCTTTGGGGTTAAAATAAAACAACAAAATCTATAATATGGTCAAAGTGGGTATGGTTTTGCAAGCCATATGATGAAAATGTCTTAGGAATCAAGAAACTTCAAGACATTCAAATAGGCATATCCTTCAAACTTTGGTATACTAGTAGAGAAAATAAAACACTATGGGCTTAACTAATGATATATATATATATATATATATATATATATACTATCATAATGTTCACCCTTTTCAAACTCATAAAAAATATAGAAACAATATTTTTTGGAAAATGACTGTTAAAGTCAAAGAATCAGCAAAAAAATTTGTATATTGGAAACTTGGAAAAAATTTCCCATAACCCCATCATGATGGTACTGCTCTTTGGAAGGTATCATCTGACGGTAAATACTCTTTAAAAGCTACATGAAATGAAATTATGCCCATAGACTTAAAATCAATTTTACTAAAGAAATTATGGAATAATATATCTCCAAAGAAATGCTCTTTTACCATGGGGAGGATATTAAATAGTTTAATATAAGTTGATTATAACATTCAAATGAAGGGTTTTAGCTTAGCATCAATATGTCAACACTGCCTAAATGTTGAAAGCATCAATCATACATGTTTCCTGTCCAATATCTTGAGATGTTTGGAAACATTTTGCTAGTTTACTTAGGATCATCATAGGAAAACATATGAAAATTTCACACATGATTAGTTCCTGCTTTTATCTTCTTAAAAAAACCCATATAAGATGCTTTCAATCATAGTATGGTATACTAGTATGTTGGAAAAGGATTGTTAAAGTCAAAGAATCAGCAAAAAAATTTGTATATTGGAAACTTGGAAAATATTTCCCATAACCCCATCATGATGGTACTGCTCTTTCGAAGGTATCATCTAATGGTAAATACTCTTTAAAAGCTACATGAAATGAAATTATGCCCAAAGACTTAAAATCAATTTTACTAAAGAAATTATGGAATAATATATCTCCAAAGAAATGCTCTTTTACCCTAGGGAGGATATTAAATAACTTAATATTAGTTGATTATAACATTCAAATGAAGGGTTTTAGCTTAACATCAAAATGTCAACACTGCCTACATGTTGAAAGCATTAATCATACATGTTTTATCTTCTTAAAAAAACCCATATAAGATGCTTTCAATCATAATATGGTATACTAGTATTTTGGAAAAGGATTGTTAAAGTCAAAGAATCAGCAAAACAATTTTTATATTGGAAACTTGGAAAAATATTTCCATAACCCCATCATGATGGTACTGCTCTTTAGAAGGTATCATCTGATGGTAAAAAAATTTGTATATTGGAAACTTGGAAAAAATTTCCCATAATCCCATCATGATGGTACTGCTCTTTGGAAGGTATCATCTGATGGTAAATACTCTTTAAAAGCTACATGAAATAAAAGTATGCCCAAAGACTTAAAATCAATTTTACTAAAGAAATTATGGAATAATATATCTCCAAAGAAATTCTCTTTTACCCTAGGGAGGATATGAAATAGCTTAATATTAGTTGATTATAACATTCAAATGAAGGGTTTTCGCTTAGCATCAAAATGTCAACACTGCCTAAATGTTGAAAGCATCAATCATACATGTTTCCTGCCCAATATCTTGAGATGTTTGGAAACATTTTGCTAGTTTATTTAGGATCATCATAGGAAAACATATGAAAATTTCACACATGATTAGTTCCTGGTTTTATCTTCTTAAAAAAAACCCATATAAGATGCTTTCAATCATAGTATGGTCGATCTGGAAAGCTAGAGACATATATAAACATGAAAATATTAATGCTTCTTCCAATACTATTATTGGAAATGTCTTACATATTATATATATTCTATTGATTCCTTAAATATTCTCAAATCCAAACACTGGACACGAGATGTTAAAGTAGTTCATAAAATACATTGTTTTAATCATTTAGTTGGACTAAAGCATTTTTTATACATAAAATGATATCCTCCGATATCTAATAGATGTAAACTTATCTATGATGCCTTATGCCTCACAAATGGGGAGGATAACAGTGGTTTTGTATTAATAAATTATAAATGAGAACTCATTTATGCTAGAGGCATTCTACTAGGAAAAAATAACCCATTAACAGCTGAATCTAGAGCCTTGTTAGATGGATTGCTTTACTATAAACTAAACAATTATAAGCATGTTGATATTGGGTTGGACTCTCTTATACTGTTTGACATATTAGGGAAAGGTAAATCTCCATGGTATTTAAAATTGTTAATCAATTACTGCAGAAACATGATTGCATCTATTATGGTTATTATGCATATATTTAGGGAACAAAATGAGCCATTTGATTAGGTTGCAAAACATAAAATCAGATTACAAGCTTATTATTCTTTTTTACCAGTGCAAGTTCTTCCACAACTTAATGCTATTATACTGCTTGAGAGCATCAATGTTAGATATCTTAGATTCCGACATTGACTAACTCATCTTCTAACTAATATTCTGGCAGTTATTCTCCGACCATCAATGTTTTCTCATTGAATTGGATTCCTTCCCTTTGAGTAAAACCCTTAACGGCCAGTCTTGCCTTGAATCGAGATGCCTCAAATCTCGGATTACCTTCTTTTTTCTTCAACACCCATTTGCTACCTACTACCTTCCATTCTTTAGGTAAGTCAACAAGCTTCCATGCCTGATTCGTATGCAGAGATTCAATCTTTTCCCCCCATAGCACCAACCCACTGATCTGCCTCTGAACTCGCTATAGCTTTCCTATAGCTACTAGGTTCTTGCACCTTAACTTCTTCTACAACTGACAAAGCATATGAAACTATATTCACATACGTTTTAGGTAGTCTAATCTCTCTTTTTTCCATCTCTATTACTATAATATAAGGTTGCTATTTTGGTTTGGGCGCATCATCGTCACTATCATCCAATGTTGGCTCTTCACCTCATAATTATGGATTCCTCTTAGAACCACTCGAATTAGTGAACCTTTTAGGAACTGATTTTACTTCAAGCTCCACATATTTACTCACAATCGATCATGATTCGATCATTTCTTATACTTCATTCTGACTGTCTAGCAAAGAAGACTCGTTAAAAGTTACGTCCTTACAGAGACTTTGGAGAGGTACACCATAACCTATATCCCTTCACTCCAATATCATATCCTAGAAATATGCACCTTTTTGCCCTCGACTAAATCTTACCATCTTTCACATGAGCATACGCAGGACAACCAAATAATCTCAACTGTTTGTAATCAGTTGGTGATCCAGGCCAAATCTCAAAGGAATTTTGCAATCAATAGCCGTTGATAAAGACCGATTCACCAAGTAACACGATGTATTGATAAATTCAGCCCAAAAATCCTTTCCTACACCAGAAGGCGAGAGCATGATTCGTGCCTTGTCACAAAGCATTCTGTACATTCTTTCTGCGACCCCATCCTCTTGTGGTGTTTAAAACGAGTGCGATGACGCATTATTCATTTAGCTTCACAAAACTTATTGAATTCACGACTGCAAAATTCAACCCATTATCTGTCCTAAGACGCTTGATCTTTCTGTCTGTCTGCTTCTCAATCATCTTCTTCCATTTGACAAAGCTTGAATATGCCCGATCCTTCGTTTTCAATAAGTAAACCCACACCATGCTTGCATAATCATCGATTAAACTCATATAATATATGGCTCTGTTCTTCGATGGAATTTTGTTTGGGCCCCAAAATATTAGTGCATGTAATCCACTATCTCTTTAGTCTTTCATACAGCCGACTTGTTAAATGTGACTCTAGTTTGTTTACCAAACACATAGTGTTCATAAAATCATAATGATTATGTTGTATATCCTTTCAACAAATATTTCTTTCGTAAAAAATCTAAACATTTTTCACTCATGTGAAAGAGACCCCAATGCCACAACTTATTTTGATCCTGACTACTTTGGCTAACACTCCCTAATGATACTACTACAATACTCGATTGGATAATGTAAAGCCCATTCTGCAAACTACTTTTCATACACACCATTGAGTCTCTTTGTCACTTTGATTACACCTTCTTCTGCAAGATACTTCTAACACCTGGAGTCTAGTATCCTAAGATATATCAGGTTTCTCTTTAATCCACGAACATACCAGCACGTCACGATTTCAACAACCCCATCAAACATTTTAATTCTGACGTTACCGATACCACCAACATGCAACGAATGATTGTTCCATAAATAGACAGTTTCCTGCATTCCTTTGTAAGTATTAAACCATTTCTTAAACTAACGCATGTGATATATAGCTCCAGTATCGAGTAACCAAGAGTTTTTCCTATAGTATAAACTCACAGACAACATATCTCCTCTACCACTATTTTCATTATCGTCAAAATCATTCACATCTTCAGCAAGATTCGCTGTATTTTCCTTTTAATTTCCCGTCTTACCTTTCAGATTCGGAAAATCTCTCCTAGTGATGAAGCTGCTCACCGCATTCATAATAGTTTGAGTTCTTTACTTTTGATTTAGAACTCTAGTTCTTTCTTTTTGGAGAACTCACTTTGCTTCTAGATCTTTCCCTAATCATAAGACCTTTCTATTCAGCCTGGTTGTATGACTGCACATGTCTCAACTCCTTTTGTTTCAACGCCCTTTTGCATCTGCTAGGGATATCTTATCATTACCATACATTATGGTATCCATAAAGTTTTCATAGGGAGTTGGTAACGCTCTCAAGATAAATAACGCTTGATCATCATCCTCAATGATGATATCAATGTTCTTCAAGTCCATTATAACTGAATTAAAATTATCTAAGTGTTCAGTTAATGACATACTTTCTTTTCACATGAAATCATACAAGCGCTTGTTCATGTTTAACCGGTTCACCACTGATTTCCTTTACTAAAGTTATCCCAACTTATTTTATGCGCATGCAACAGTCTTCTCACCATTAATATCACGAATAATGTTGTCTTATACACTTATTAGAATCCAACATAATGCTCTTTCTTGAAGATCTTTATTCTCATCTTGTTTCATCTGTTCTGGTAACTTAGTCTCCACACCCTTCCACAAACCTTGTACTACCAATGAAGATTTCAGCTTAATATTCCAAAGTGCAAAGCTGGATCCCCCAACAAATCTTTCAATCTAATATTTTGTTGATGTAGACTCCATTGTGAAACCTTAATTAAAAAACCTAATTTCACATCCAAAACTCTAATACCAATATGTTAGGATTTACTATACAACGTGTGACCAATGCAAAATAAAAATATAAATATAAATCATAAAAGAAAAGAACACATGATATAATATGGTTCGACAAATGTCTATGTCCACGGGCGCCGTCGTAGAAAACTATTTTAGTATAATAGAAAAGGGCTACATATTTTCAGAAATCATTTTGTGTAGATCTAAGACGCTTGATCTTTCTGTCTGTCTGCTTCTAAATCATCTTATTCTATTTGACAAACGTTGAATATGCCCGATCTTTCATTTTCAATAAATAAACCCATACCATGCTTGAATAATCGTCAATCAAACTCATATAGTATCCGGCTCCGTTCTTTGATGGAATTTTGTTTGGACCCAAAATATGAGTGAATGTAATCCACAATCTCTTTATTCTTTCATACACCCGACTTGTTAAATTTGACTCTAGTGTGCTTACCAAGCACATAGTGTTCATAAAATCATAATGATTCTGTTGTATATCATTTCAACAAATCTTTTTTCGTAAAACATCTGATCATTTTTCACTTATGTGACCGAGACCCCAATGCCACAACTTATTTTGATCCTGACTACTTTGGCTAATACTCCCTAATGATACTACTGCAACACTCCTTTGGATAATGTAAAGCCTTTTCTAGAAACTACTTTTCATACACACCATTGAGCCTCTTTGTCACTTAGATTACACCTTCTTCTACAAGATACTTCTAACACATGGAGTCTAGTATCCTAAGATATATCAGGTTTCTCTTTAATCCACAAACATGCCAGCACGTCAGGATTTTAACAACCCCATCAAACATTTTAATTCTGACGTTACCAATACCACCAACATGCAACAAATGATTGATCCCTAAATAGACAGTTCCCTGCATCCCTTTGTAAGTATCGAACCATTTGATTTGGTATCGAGTAACCAAGATTTTTTCTCATGGTATAAACTCACGGACAATACATCTCCTCTACCACTATTTTTATTATCGTCAAAACCATTCACATCTTCAACAAGATTCACTGCATTTTCCTTTTGATATCCATTTTTACCTTTCAGATTCGGACAATCTCTCCTGTACTGAAGCTTCTCACTGCATTCATAATAGTTTGAGTTCTTTACTTTTGATTTGGACTTCTATTTCTTCCTTTTTAAAGAAATCGCTTTGTTTCTAGATCTTCGCCTAGTCATAAGATCTTTCTCTTCTGCGTGATTGTATGACTGCACATGTCTCAAATCCTTTTGTTTCAGTGTCCTTTTGCATCTGCTAACGATATCTTATCATTACCATACATTATGGTATCCATGAAGTTTTCATAGAGAGCTAGTAACAATCTCAAAACAAATAACGCTTGATCATCATCCTCAACGATGATATCACTGTTCTTCAAGTCCATTATAATTGATTTCAAAATATATAAGTGTTCAGTTAATGACATTCTTTCTTTTCAATATGAAATCATACAAGATATTTTTCATGTATAACCGGTTCACCACTGATTTCCCTGACTAAAATTCTTCCAACTTATTTCATGTGCATGCAACAGTCTTCTCACAATTAATATCACGAATAATGTTGCCTTATACACTCATTAGAATGCAGCATAAAGCTCTTTATTGAAGATCTTTCTTCTCATCTTCTTTCAACTCTTCTGGTAACTTAGTCTCCACAGCCTTTCACAACCCTTGTAGTACCAATGAAGATTTCAACTTAATCTTCCACAGTGCAAAGCTAGATCCCTCATCAAATCTTTCAATCTTATATTTTGTTGATGTAGACGCCATTGTTAAACCTTAATTACAATTCACAACCAAAACTCTGATACCACTATGTTAGGATTTAATATGCAACATGTGACCAATACGAAAAAATATATAAAGCATAAAATAAAAGAACACATGATTTAATATGGTTCAACAAATGTCTACGTCCACAGGTGCTGTCATTGAAAACTATTTTAGTATGATAGAAAAGGGCTACAAATTTTCAGATATAATTTTGTGTAGCTCTAATAATCTATTTATAGAAAATAAATAGATTTACTAGATAATAAGCCTAATTTGCTCCTATACACAAGACTATATAACATGATATTCATTAAGTTGTCAATGACACAAGACTTTACCAGCAGAAACGGTACACTGTCATGACATTACACAATTACCCCTACACTATCATTGACATAAAATTGTACCATAAGACACCTTGCAACAATATACATTGTTAACTTATTCGACTCATCCTCAACACTTATAAGTCTATAAGGCCTTTTAAATTTATAAGTCCAAGACACAATTGATTATATAAAATTGTTAAACATCTTACCTTTTTATTAGAGTATCTTATGACAATGATTAAATATATATTCAACATAACGGTCCATAATTATTCATATAATAACATCTGGTATGTAATGATTTCATCAGTCATTCAATGTTCAAACTTAATTTAATGTTTAGAAAAATAAAATATATAATTAAAGTTGTTCTATATGTTTATTTAGTTCTTTTAAGTGATAAAAAAGATAAGTTAGCTTATATATATATATATATACATATATATATAGGTAAAGTATCGATTAAGACCCACAAATCAAACTATTATCAATTTACTACATTTAATCTTCATTTATCTCTAAGATTGACCAATTTAACTTTACTATTAACTATTTATGATCAAACTATTTTTTATAATACCTCAAATACCCTATATTTGTTCAGTTTTCGTGAAGAATATGAAGTTTCATATTTGGGTATCGCGTCTCTCGCATACATCATTAAATTACATGAGAGATTTTTTATATTTTTCATTAAAAACTAAATATTTTTATAATTTTCACTAAATAATGAATATATCTACAACATTTCACGAGAGATGTGAGACCAGTAATCGATGCCAAACTAGTTTACAATTGAAATTTTTAGATGATAAATGTGGGAACAAAAAACTTAAATGCTTAGACCAGGGTTAACTAAGCTCGAAAAGAATATATATATAGTGAATGGATTTAGTTTTTTTTTTGTCTTTAAAAAATAAAACCAATGATATTTTCGAATTCTTTTTCCCGAGTAACCATTTAAAAGATACGAAGCTTAAAAATTTAAAGAACGTGTACACGTTTCAATAATTTTGTATAGAAGATATTTCAAGATTGTTAAAAAAGTTGGATCTTATTGATACTTAATACCTATCATACATGAAAAACATATCAGAGTTTTGATTAATCAAAATTTAAATTATTCTAAAAATATTACACAAAAAAACATATAGTTTTGTTTTTAACTTTTTAGGGAATTTTTTATTATAGTTTTGTTTTTAACAAAATTAGAAATTTATTGGATATGAAACTTGATACATAACATTATTTTTTGGTTATAGACCCAAATTAGATTATAACTAATGATTCTTGAGACGCAAGAAAATTGAAAGAAAAAAATGACGATGCAGAGTAAATCTTGGGCAGCAACAACGTAGTCATGAAGACTTTGATAATAACACGAAGTGTTACTACTTTTGGACATCCTAAGCCTATCCAAGATTTAAACTTAAAAGATTATTCCAGTTTAAATAATTGGAAGATTTGATATTGAATATCTTTCTTGTATCATCAAAACTCATAAAAGAGTTAGAATTGAGACATTATATATAACAAGCCTTGAAGACTTAATTATATTCAAGCCTAAAATAACAAGTATCAAGGCTTTCAAGAAAGGTTATGGCCCTAAGAGGGTTGGGAATATGGTTATTATAGAAATCCTGCTTCATTTTACATCTAATGGTCCAATATTTCTATAACCATTTTGAAAACAAATGATAATGCCGTCTAACAAAGCCCTACTATTATATAACTACCATGTGCAATTAAAATATTATTATTATTCCTAATTAAACCAACTTTACTAGAATCTCCATTGATCATACAAGAACCATCAACATTCAGTTTAAGTCTATACTCATTAGGGTAAATTCATTTTGAAACTGTAATCTTTTTATTATCATTGATATGAAGGAAACAACCTAGATTTTTAGTAATATTATAATCACCTAACCACATTTTCTTATTTAAAATATTTGCACTATCTATTCTTGATAGATTTAATTTGATGTTACGTAAAATTTGGTTAGATGTTATAATTTTATTGTTAAACTTGGCTTTATTCCTAAAATGCTAGATAGCTCAGCACACAATAGAAAGGATCATAGTTCTAATATGGATTTTTTTTATCACTGGACCACAACCAAGATCTTATAAAGTTCTTAATGGTCATATAACTATTAATATTAACCTTAAATAAGCTAGAAATTTCAGACCAAATAGGCCATATAATCTTAGAATTAACAAAATAATGATTCACAGATGTAGAATTAGGGCAGAATTGACAAGTAGGAGTTGGAGAGAAGTTTATTCTTTGAAAGT
The DNA here is from genome assembly GCA_036936605.1 of Limnanthes douglasii subsp. nivea. Taxonomy (NCBI): domain Eukaryota; kingdom Viridiplantae; phylum Streptophyta; class Magnoliopsida; order Brassicales; family Limnanthaceae; genus Limnanthes; species Limnanthes douglasii. The sequence goes on along the minus strand of JAUPFV010000004.1, from coordinate 223,495,158 downwards.
TATGATCAACTAAGATCCAACATTTCATTCTTCCAAATCAGGAATGAGTATTTGGCTGTGATGGAATTGTTCCAAATTTTTTCAAAAGGTTTGAATGATTAGAGTGGTTTCTTATTTTTTCCCAAGCTGATTCAGTGTTGAACTTTCTAGATTTGTCTAATGTCCATATAATTCTATCCTTCTTATCATTACAAATTTATTGATTAGTATGTTTAAGTTTTTCTATATCCAAAGCTCCATTAAGCCAAAAGGTTTTAACTTTATCAATAGTGTACCAATCATAATTTTGCTGACCATAAAGATCAATGAAAGGTGTATCTCTAAACCATTAATCTAACCAAAATTTTGTGTCACCTTTACTAATTTTCCACATTATAAATGTTTCAACTTTATCTTTAATTTGTAGTAGTCGTTTCCAAGTTTTAGACCATTTGGTGTTTAAATTTCAGAGAGGATGATGGTTTTTATAGTATATGAAATACATATACTTAGACCATAGAGTTTTATTTTTCACAAAATTTGAACCATAATTTAGAAGAAAAAATGTCTTGAATATCTAGAAAAATTTCTGATATTCAATCAACCTTCCTTGTAAGGCTTACAGATGTTATTCCAATTGGTCTAAATAATATGATGATAGATGTCTTTAGATTTGTACCGAAATTTATTTAACAATCTGATCAATTCTATTAATGGTAGCTTTAGGAAGGCTGTATCATTGAATATAAAAGCAAAGGATAGACATACAAACTGACTGAATCATAACAATTCTACCACCAAAAGAGAGGTATTTTGCATCCCAATCTTGGATCTTAACCCTAATTTTGTTTATAAAATCATCATATAATTTAGCTTCATTAGTGTTATGAATATACAAACCTAAGTATTTAATGAGAATGGTCTTTGATTTAATCTAGTGATACTTTCTAAAGAGCTAACTCAATAGTGTCTTATATTATTTGATCCAATCAAGCTAGATTTATCTTTATTAATAGATTGGTCAGAAATTAATTGGTGCAGATTAAGGAAGGATTTTAGATTTTTATGTTGTTTAAAAAATCATTTATAAAGATGACAAAGTCATTAGCAAATGCCGGACAATTCACATTCATATTACTTCTTGTTCTGAACTTCATTTGAGGATAAAGATTGAATAGATGATTAATACCTCTTACGAGTTATTCCTCATCTACGATGAAGAGCCTGGAGGATATTAGATTTCAGTTCCTTTAAATTATTCATGTAAGTTACCATTGATGATAATAAAAAAAAGACATTTTCAATTCATTTTATAATAAGATTTATAAATTTATCATTGAAACCTAAAAGATTTCATTATATCAATGATAAAACTAAAGGCCATCTTGTCAAAAGCCCAAGCCATGTCAGTTTTTTTATTATATGTTTCCACCTCTAGTATTTTTGTTCAAGTCATGGATAATTTCTTGAGAAAGAAGGATATTCATATATGTTTCTTCCATTAACAAATCCTGCATGCTCCAGAGATATAATTTTATGTAGGAGCTTATATAATCTGTCATTAAGAATTTTGGAGAGTATTATGGTGAAAACAGAACTCATGCTGATTGGTCTGTAATCTTTAATTTGTTTAAGATGTTCTGATTTAGGTATGAGAAAATTTACAGTAGAAAATATGCCATTAGAAGTAGGCTTATCATTGAAATAATCAGTGACATCTTTGACAAGAACATCTTGGATAATAGACTAGTATTTTGGTAAAATGTTGCAATTACCAATCAGGTCCAACAACATTATTAGGGGACAAATTCTTAATGATATTGTAGACTCTCTCTTTAGTGGGACTTTTGAGCAGAATTAGGTTATCTTCATTTGAAATTAACTTGGGAATGATTTGTATAGGATCAATGAATTGATTTGCAGGATGATTGGTAGTTAACAAATCTTTGAAGTAATTGACAGCTATTTGTTGATTTTATTTTGATCATCTAGCCATATACTCCCTCCGTCTCATAATATTAGTCGTTTAAGGTTTCTTCACCAATATTAAGAAAAGTAATAATTATTTTGAAAAAATAAAAGAAAATAAATATGATTGGTGGAGTTAATAACTTACGCAGAAAGTTAACTATTTTATTGGTTGAAAGTGGAATCCATGTAATAAATGCTGCATTGGAAAACGAGAACGACATATATTATGAGACAAAAAATCTCTTCTAGAAAGACACATATTATGAGACAGAGGGAGTATCATCTTGGTATATACCATTGAGCATGTTATTTCTTTGTCTTTTCTTCACAAAGTTGTGAAATAAAGACATGCCTTTCTCAATACTCTTAATTCAGTTAATGATCATTTTTTGCTCCCAATAAGTTTATTATCTTCTCGAGAGAATAAGATAATTGTCATTGGCTTTATTAAGGTTATTTATGTTTTCATCATTTTGATTTAATTGAAGGTTATGCTCATAGAAGGTAACATTTTCTTCAACTTTGGTAATATCATTGAAGATATTTCCAAATGTTTCATAGTTCCAGATTTTAAGTCTATCTTTTAATATTTTTAATTTCCTCCGAAAGACCATTAAAGCTAGACCGGATAAGGGGATTTCCCAAGAATCCTTAACAGTTTTAGTAAGATCATGATGCAACATCCACATATTTAAAAATTGAAATGAGGATTTGTGAATTTGATTATTGTTCTCAGGAGAAATAATAATAGGAGAATGATCTCAACATATTATATCTAAATGCTTAACTTTGATGTTTTCAAAATATTTTACCATTCTCCTATTAAATAACACTCTATCAAGTCTTTTCCAACATCTTTTGTTAGTCAATGCAAAGAAAATCAATAAATCTAGTGTCTTCTAATTAATAGTTTAAAATTTGAGTTATGTCTAAATGTTACAATCTATTTTCTGAAAACTCATTAATAATAAACAAACACAAAATAAATAATATATACTTAAATCACCTCTTATAACATTTATTTTAAATAAATACCAGAATCCGGCTAAAAATCATCATTGGTCCACCATGTTTCACCTGTGTATCATACTAGTCCTTGAACTTCACTTTTGTCTCTCATCCATCCTCCATATTTCAGAATTTTTGGCATCCCAAAAATTATAGTTTTGTGTCATTATTAGTCATCCAGAAATTTTCCTAATTATGCCTCTCCCTCAACCTAGTTAGCAGTCCAGTCACCCGCCACATCATTTTATAATTTACCATATCTTATCATTTTTAACCTTATTTAAATTTAAGTGGGCTGGACCCAGCCAAAACAATAAACCCAAACCAAACTTACCCAAACTTAACTTGCCCAACCAAACAAGCTCAAACCCGAATACCTATTACTGAAACCCAATTACCCATCTCTAAAACCCAAATTAACCATAGATCTTCTTCCTTCATATCTACTTCCATAACCCAAACCTTCAAACCCTGAAATTCGCATATCTTCTACTTTCTCCATTGCTATCATCCCACCAAAACCTTCGAACCCTAAAATTGAAATATCTTACTCCAGCTATTCAAGAGATTTTGCTAACTTTCTTTGTTATAGTTTTTTTTATTGGGCATTTTGATTCCACGATTTGAAAAATTGAGATATGACTCCCGAATGATGGTTTTGGAACCGACTAAAATCGAAGAAAGCGAGATTGCATTTGCTTGAAGTTGACAAAAGATTAATAAAGCATCCTCGACGCCATTTCTAGACCTCTGTAGTTTTGGAGAATTCGATAAATATGTCGGTTTAAGAATTCTATAAGCTGAATTTGGAGGCTTCCAGAACGTTTTCATTTAAAAAATTCATAGTTTTATTCATAAGTCCTTTAAACATTCTCAATTAACAACAATTCACACACGTCCAAGTCCAACCATAAATTAGGTGATGTGGATTAACCATAATTATAAATTTCAGATGAATAAGCATAATTAATTAAATTGCGAAGCGAAAAAAGAAAGTAATAAACTTTTGGATTTATTTTTAAAAAACTTCAATATGAACAAACCCCGAACACAAGAAAACAAAAAGATAATATATATTTGTTTTCTATTAAGCTGAGAAAATTCCAGAAGAAGTAGCAACACTGATTCGTAAATTTTGGGGTTCAAAGATTTGAGTTATGGCAGTAGATATGAAGGAAGAAGATCCATGGTAAATCGGGGTTTAGATATGGATAGTTGGGTTTCAGTAATGGGTATTCGGGTTTGGGTTTGGTTTGGTTTGGCTTAGTTTGGATAAATTAAGTTTTGGTAAATTTGGTTTGAGTTTATAGTTTTGACCTAAGTCCAACCCACTTAAATTTAAATAAGGTTAAAAATGGTGATAAATGGTAAATGGTAAAAACATTAATGGTAAATAGTAAAATGACCTGACTAATGATTGGGTTGAGGTGGGGTATAATTGGACAAAATTCTGGAGGACCATGAGGTGTCACGTGTCAGATTGTCATATCTGACATTTTGGGGAACTACATGAAATATGAGTGAAAAACAAAAAGGGCACGGCTAAACCAAGACCCCGTTTCTTTATAGTTAGACCCCAATCTGATTTTTTTTTTATTTTGTGTAATTACGAAAATACCACTAGATATAAAAACCATAATTTTTTAGACATCTCATTTTTACCTCCTCTCCTCTCCTCTCTCTCTTCTCTACTTTTCTCTCTAATTTTCATAAAAAACCCGAAAATCCATAAACCCATTAACTCAAAAAACAATAAATTCAACTATAAATCGGTTTTAAAGCTCAAACACATACATTTTTACTATCTTTCTCTTCTCTCCCAACTACCTATCCCTCTAATATTCAACATAAAGCCATAAACCTAAAAAACAAAAAATCATCTCTAAGTATATGGTTTGAGGAAAAATTTATATTTTTACATAAATTCACACCTTTTCGTGCGCCGTTTCGTACATTCGTGCGTGGATTTGACCAAAATCACGCATGTTCGTGCGTGTATTTGGTCAAATATTTACGCTTTTATGCCGAATTTTGTCAAATTCTTGCGCTTTCATGCCGAATTTTGTCAATTCAAAATACTATTCCATGCCGAATTTTACCAATTGAAGACACTTTCATGCCGAATTTAACGTGTATATTCTTACAATTTTTAACTATATTATTTTATTTATTATTATTTATCCGAATCATAAATTTTAGAGTTATAAATCAAACTAAATTAAAAATTACATTCAATTTTTCTTTCCTTCACTTAGACCATTAAAGTAGTTAAAAATAAATTCTAATTTTTTTAACATATTAAAAGACATTTGTTCGCAAAAGTTCTTTTCATACATAAAAGTTAAAACAACGGCAGATTAAACTCTTGCTTTAGTATGCTTGAGAAACTTAACAGACATTTCCACGCACGACCGTGCGTGGAAATTGCAGATGCACGCAAGAACTGTCTATTCTAGAATATTTCCATACAAATCTCAAACCTAGTTTTACGGTACCAAATCCAGTAAAACTTATATCAAATTGAAGCCAACGACCTAATTAAGCATATACATATAATCAAACAACCAAACAACAACTACAAGTAGAGGAAAATAAACTCTAAATATCACTACAAATATAGATCCAAATTTAAAAAAACAGCACAACGGTGTAGAGAATTCATACTTTAACAAGTCTATGTTGTTGGATTTTAAATATCTAGCATTTTCAAATATTGGGTTAGAGAGAGTTAGGGTTTTCGAAGAAAGAAAATTGTAGAATTTGAATTTTTTTGTATTTATATCGATGACATTTTTGTACATAAGAGGGGTCTCGTTATAACCAAACCGGATCTCACTATAACCGGATCTCGTTATAGAAAAAACGGATCTTGAATTAGCCTAACCCAGACAAAAATGAAGATCAAATATTAATATGATAAACGGAAAACATGGGTCCAACAATGATTTCTAGCCACCAAAATCCTGAGTTCGTTTTGCAACTGGCCAAATAATAAAGGACATCATTGTACTATAAATAAGTCGACAATTTCAGTTTCTTCTTTGGCATTATACAAACGGTATATATATGACATCTCCTAAAGAATGTTTCATTACAGTCCAAAATAAACTATTATTGTATCTGACACTTATATTATCAAATCCAAGTAACTAATCCTATGTTAATCAACATTTAAAAAAAATTGTATAAAAAACAAACCAATTAATCTTGATCTAAACATACGAAAATTAATATTGATAAGTGACTTTGCAAATTCAGTACGTTGTACCTCATATAACTCAATAAATTATATATTTTATTGGCACTATTAGGTTTGTCATGAAGCTTAACTACATGAACTAGTTTGGCTTTCTTATTATACGAAGGAAACAAAATAAATTACATGATCTCACAATTTTGCATATAAACTATTACGATATATATGATTGTTTAATCTAAAATTAATAAAGTGTCACTAGAGAGTCAGAAATCTTAAAATACTAGTGTGACTAGGGCATTTAGTATAAAGTAAAAATAACAAATATTCATCAGCAATTATATTAATTGTCAATTTTTTAGTGAATAATTTAAATATTAAGATGATTATAGATTTTTCCACATGATACAAGTCTTTTGTATTAACTACAACTTAAGGTAGAGCATAAGTTATGCAGCAGTTGTAAGGATAAAGGAGACAACGTATATCTCGATAAATAATTTCAAGTTTTGATTTAGTCTTGCAAATTTTACATGATACTGATCCTCTAGTCTTATGCAAGGTCACGTTTTACAGATGAGGTTAGATATCCCAGATGAAATAAGGGTTTTTTAGCCGAAGATCGTGTTATTTGAGGTTTTTTTTTTATTCTAGAGTTTTTTTACCGAACGTCTTTTAGATGATGCAGGATGTTATTTTAGTCTAGACAAGGTCATCTTATCGAGAGTCTTTTAGATGAGGCATGGTCATTTAGTCGCGGGTCTTAAGCACAGTCATCTAGTCGATGGTCTTTTAGATGAGTTAGGATCATCTTGCCGGGGTCTTTTTAGATGAGGCAGGATCATCTAGTCGAGAGTCTATTAGATGAGACATAGTCATCTAGCCAAGGGTCTTCTAGACAAGGGTCCCGAAGACGAGGTCGAGGTACCTGACAGTTGTGAAAGAATTAGTTACAACAGATTTAACCAATTCTGTTATTGAATAAAGAAAACTACCATTATAAATACTCTCATATACCTTGAAGAATATATATGCTTTATAAAATAAGTAGACAAAATCTTGAACCGAGTCTTGAAAGTTTTTTTTAGGGAAGTGAGTCGAAAAAGGAGGAAAATATTATTCTTGTAACTCATTTGAGACAATCTTTCTTGTAAAATTCTTTGTCATGATAGTGAATTAGAGAGATGCTCTCTCCCCGAGATGTAGGTCGATGTGACTGAATAAACAATTGTTTGCGTTGGTTCTTTTAACAAATTTATCTTTTGTTCTTGATTATTATTGTTATATCATATCGTTTTTGGTTTCTTATCTCGATTTTGATCCATACATCAACTTATTGGTGCGAGTTTACCAAATTCATAAAATTAGTGCCCACCGTGAGCAATGATCAATTGAATTAAGCAGTCTAGGTTCCAAGTGGAGAAGTTCACAAGGAGTAACGCCTTCAGGTTGTGGAATGTGAAAATGAGGGAATATCTAATCCAACCTAAATGTGTTGAAGAGTTAAAATGAGAAACAAAGATGTCATTGCATCTTTCAGCCTCATATAAGACCGAGATGAATGATCAGGCAATCAATGCTATTATCTTGTGCTTCGCGGACAAGTTATGAGAAAAGTAACTAGAGAAACGTTTGTTGTGTCTATATGGTCTAAGCTTGAATCATTGTATATGACCAAGTCACTAGCACATAGGCAGTGTCTGAAACAAAAATTGTATATCTAACATATGGTGGAAAACATGTCGATATTGAGAAGTTAACAGATTTTAACAAGATTATTAATTATTTGGCGAACATTGATGTGAACTTGGAAGATGTGGACAAAGCCTTATACTTACTGTGTGCTTTACCCCGATCATATGAGAATTTCAAAGATACAATGATTTATCGTAAATAATGCACCATAACTTTGGATGACGTCCAACTAAAACAAAAAATTGAAAAAAAAAATTAAAGTTTAAAAATGATGGTGGAGAAGGTGTGGATGTCTCAATGGGAAAAAGCAAGAACAAATGGAAAGGAAAACAGAAAAGAAACAGGTCCAAGTCTAAGTCAAATATTGGTAATGACACCTTAAAGTTGAAATGCTGTCATTGTCACAATCCTGGTCATTTAAATAAGGATTGTCCTCACAGACAAGGCATCGGTACTTCGTTTGGTCAGATTGATGTAAGTGAAAATGAAGGTTATAAGAGTGCGGGAGCACTAACAACAACAAGTTAGGAGCCTAAGAAAAGCTAGGTTATAGACTTGGATGCTCATATCACATATGTCAAAGAAAGATATACTTTGAGACCTTGGAATTAAAAGAAGGCCGAGTTGTGCTCTTGGTAAGGTATATTACTGAACTTAACAGAAATTTGATGATAATGATTTCTTTTTTGAAGGATGTGAGGTATATTCCTGAACTTAAGAGAAATTTGATTTTTATTAGCATGTTTGATGATCCAGGATATTGCATTGGAGTCGAATGTGTTGTGATAAGAATTTCTCATGGTACATTAATAATATCCAAACAATCTAAAATAAATAGTTTATATATTTTAAAGGGTTCCACCGTTATTTATAATGCATTAGTAACTAGTGTAGATACGGTAGACATAAGTAAACTATGACATTTGTGGTTGGATCATGTAAGGGAATTTTTTTAATCGAATTAACTAAATAAGGTTTGCTATGAAAAGGAAATTTGAACAAACTAGAATTTTGTGATAACTCCACACTAGGCAAACAACATAATATGAAGTTTGGGATGGAAGTGCACAAGTCTAGTAGACCATTTGAGTATGTTCACTCCCACCTTCAGGGTCTATTGTCTGTTTCTAATCATGGGGGGAATTCATATTTCCTTAGCACAATTTATGATTATTCTAGAAAGGTATGGGTGCATGTCATTAAAAATAAAAGTGACACTTTTGAAATATTTGAAGAATGGCATACTCTTGTTTGAAAATCAAACATGAGTTAAAGTGTTGAGAACTGATAGTGGCATGTGGTTTGTTTCAGAGCAGTTAAATTAATGTTACAGGAACAAAGCTAAAAAAAGGCATATAACCATCGCATACACACCACAACAAAATAGTCTTGCAGAAAGAAATGAACATGACCTTGTCGTAACGGGTGAGGCGCATGTTGTTGGGACCTCGACTACCCAAGAGTTTATGGGGAGAAGTTGTTAGTATCGTGGTGTACTTAGTCAGTAGATTTCCATTAACATAGATAAATCTAAAGACACATATGGAGGTTTGGTTTGGCCGGTCGACAAACTACTCCAACTTGAAAGTCTTTAGAGTCTTAACATTTTCCAATTTCAAGTAGGATAAGCTTGATGCTAGAGAAGTGAAGTCTGTTTTCATTGGTTATCTTAATGGTGTGAAAGGTTACAAGTCGTGGAAAATGGAATATGGAAGATCACAGTTTATAATAAGCTGGGATGTTACCTTTGATGAGACCTGAATGGGGATAAATTCTAAACACCTTGATTCAAAAACAGAAATAGGGGTAGAAAAAATAAAATTTGAGGTAAAGCCTTCCACTTATAAAAGGGAAGAAGAGATAAAACTAAAAAACCTGAAGAAAGTGAAAGCCAAACAATAACCGCTCCGGACTATCAGCTAGCAAGAGATATGAAGAGAAAAGTTATTGCTCTACCTAAAAGATATGGTTGTACAAAATTATTTGTTATACTTTGAATGCGGCTGGAGGGGTTAAAGACTCAGAACCAAAAAACTTCAGGAAGGCATGCAAAAGCAATGCTAGGAAAGACTGACTGAAGGCAATGAAAGATGAAATTATTTCATTGGAAAAGAACCACGCTTGGAAGCTTGTACCATTACCTAAGGACAAAAGGACTGTTGGCAGCAAGCGGGTATTCAAAAAGAAATAAGGTATACTAATGGTCGAAGTCCCAAGGTATAAAGCGAGAAGGGCATTGACTTTTGGGGATTTATTGGCGCAAGTTGATGAGCTGATTAAAATGGACGAATCAACGAGGGCTCGAATTAGGTCAAGTTTATCTCAAAATAATTCAGGGCAAGGAAACATCCCTACTAGCCAAGGATACCAAGGAAGTACTTCGAATTCTCAGGGGCAATCATGACCGAGGGTGACTGCTAATTTACCTTCTCGGTCAAGATCATCCCAGTATTCTAACTATCAACCACCTCGAGTAAAGTCAAACCAGTGGGTAAGGCCATAATATTTTGCAGAATGGACTGAGAATACGGAAATAATTTTTAAAAGAGCCAAGAACCATGTTAACTTTCGAAAAACTAACACTGATAAATAAACCAAGGGAGGAGTGGAATAACAAGTTTTGTAAGTACCACAATAATGTGGGGCATGACACAACAGATTTTACAACATTTAAAAAAGAGATTCAAATTCTGATAGAGAATGAAAAGCTAACAACTTTTATAAAAAGACAATGAAATGGTCGAAATAATCAGAGTACATTTGTGCAACATGTTGTGAATGTGCCTTTGAAGCGTGAAGATACGTTAATTCTTGTTGATTCGAAACAAGAAAAGTAGGAGGGCTTCGATGTATCTACGAAGTACTTGGATCCAGATCATGATCAGAGGATATTGATGGTTGTGAACGAACCAGTGATAAAAGGAATGGTTCGTGGCTTATGCAAATACTTTAAGTCCTTAGCGATTTTTGGAGGAGATACTGTGGCTGGAAATACTAACAGCCCTATGAGAAGATATATAGTGAGTTTAGTAACTCAATTGGAATGAAAAATATCCACTCATCTGTATGTGAAGAATGTCACACCTTTCATCTTGTTTGATGAGGATGATTTGAAGGGAATAGATGGTCCTCATGAAGATGCAGTGGTGATCGGTGCATAAATAACAAGAAATAAGATCCGACGAGTACTCATCATTACTGGTAGTTTAACAAACCTGTTGTTCAAGTTAACATATGAAAAAATGCGCAATCCACTTGTGATTCTCCGATCTGGGTGCACGATAGTCGAGCTTAAGGGGGTAATAGTACATGTCATTAGTGATTTTGAAGAGGAAGTTTTGTTACGATGTGCTCCTTTTAAGAAAATAGTTCAAGTCTTATTTGTTGAGGATGCGTTGTCCGACCAGCTACAACGCTATATTTGGGAGATCATGGTTATCCAGAATGCATGATGTAGGTTCGACAATCCATCAATGTTTGAAGTATGCAATCAGATATCACATCAGAGTAGTTCGAAGCGATCTGCAAGCGGCAAGAGAGTGTTATGCGATAACTTTACACACCATAAAGACTATAGCTAGTTACTAATGACAGAATAACAGTCAAAGAAGGTGTCCTCAAATACTGATGGGGTAAATGATCTAAAGGAGACCCGAGGTTCATTAATAGTAGGTGAAAATGTGGAAATATATGTATTTCCCAATGGGAATTTACGAATAGGGATATTTTTATCACCTAGGTTAAGTTACCAATTGGTAAGGTACTTGTGTTAGATGTTGTCGGGGTTCCCTCCGAAGTGATATGTTAGAGCTGAGGTTTAAACCCAAAACTTAGACCTATCATTCAAAAGAGGAGGAATTTTTCAGTAGACAAATCTGGTGCAATTGTGGCAAAAGCGAATCGGTTATCTAAAGTAGGACATATCTAAGAAGCACATTATCCATTGTGGTATGCGAATCAAGTGTTTGTGAAAAAAAAGAACGGGGAATGGAGGATGTGTGTCGAATTTACCGATCTAAATAGAGTTGTCCAAATAATCCATTTCCTGTGCCAAAGATTGACCAGCCTGTTGACTCAACATCGAAAAATACAATTGTTTTTTTAATAGATGAAAGTGCATGATATAATCAGATTCAGATGAATCCCAAGGATCGGGAAATCACTAGTTTTATTACTGAAAGATGATTGCATTATTACCGGGTTATGCTTTTTGGCCTAAAAATGCTAAAGGTACATATCAAAGACTAGTGAACACAGATTATGCTACTCAAATTGGAAAGCATATAAAAGGTTTATATTGATGATATGATGTTAGTCAAAAGCTTGGGAAATGACGAACACCTTCGTGATTTGTAAGAAACTTTCTCGAATTTGAGAGCCATTCACCTAAAGTTAAATCTGGAGAAGTGTACCTTCTATGTTAGATCGGGGAAATTTTTAGGGTATATAATAAGTGAAAACAAATATAAGATGATCCTAATCATATCTCTAAATAAGCCTCGGTCGATTAAAGAAGTGCAAGTTTTGGCATGAAGGTTGTTATCTCTAAATAAATTCATATCTAGATCTTTTGATAAATTTTCCCTCTTATTCCAAGTGTTGAGACAATCAAAGGAATTTTCCTAGACACCAGAATGTGAGGTAGCATTTTCCAAAATTAGAGAAAATTTATCATTACCGGAAGTCTTGTATAAGCCTTTAGTAAGAGATCAATTTTTTTTTGTATGTTGTTGTATCAGATTATGCAGTCAGTGCTATGATGGTAAATGAGGTAGATGGATATTATGTAATTAAAAATTTACTTGCATAAAAAAGGTATGTGAATCTCGAAAAGTTGGCTATGGCTTTGGTTGTAGCTGCCAAGAAAATGCGCCCTTACTTTCAGGCTCATTCGATTATTGTTCGAACATTATTTCCATTAAAAATGTACTACAAATACTAGACATTTATGGGAAAATGACAAAGTGGTCCATCAGATTAGGGGACTACGATATTGATTTTATTCCTCGAACGACTATTAAGGTTCTAGCTTTAACAGATTTACTTGTCTAATTCCATTCGAGTCATTACGATGAGGAGAATGATGTAAGTATATTACTAATACCTGCAGAATGGGTGGTTCAAACTGATGGAGGATCCAAAGCTTTGAGATCAAGTGCAGGAGTACGGTTGATTTCTCTCTCCAGAGATTCCATGTACCATGCCATATAGTTCGGGTTCAGTGCGTCAAATAACGAAGTAGAGTATGAGGCAACTTTATTTGGGTGAAGACTTACAAGTATTTGTGGAACAAAGATATTTTGTGTAAAAATGGATTCACAACTTGTAGCAAATTACATGTTAGGAGTCTTAGAGGCTAAGAAGGAACAACTTGTCAAGTACTTGCACGAATTACAAGGGTATGCTTTTTTATTTGATGAAACGATAGTTGAACATATTAACCGAATGGAAAATATTGTTGAATATTCTTTCGTAACTATTCCTTATTCTGAAGAGTATCCCTGAATTTTACTACTAGATATTTCATCTATAACAATGAAGTTAAAGCAATGTGAATTCTTTAAGGAAGTATTTGTGGTTACCGAGGAAGATCGAAGAGATTGAATATCTGATCTAAAAGAAATTTTACTCAAAGGAACACTACCCCTTGATACAAAATTAGCTCATAGACTGAGATTTAGAGCGCATAGGTACACAATATTAGATGGAATATTGTATACACAATCTTTGAGTTGGCCATTGTTAAGATGTTTGGGAAAAAATGAATCTTAAGTAATTTTTTCTGAACTACATGATAGCGAAGGTTTAGCTCATTGTGGATTTTGTTGGCACGACATTATTGGCCTTCGATAATGAGTGATGCTAAAAATTTAGTTCAAAGTTGCGACACTCGCTAGAGATGTACCCTTAATCTCAATTTTCGAAGAAATTTCTTTTTATAGAAGTGGATTTTATTTAGTGGGATGATTGTATATGACTTCATGTGGACGACAAACCATTATAGTTGCAGTGGATTATTTTTCAAAATGGGTTGAAGCCGAACGATTGTCAGGAACAAGAGCTAAATACGTAATAAGATTCATTGTGTCTAATATTTGTTGCAGATTTAGGGATCTTCCGAGAATTACTACAGATTATCGTCCACAGTTTAATAACAGAGAGATGAAATCTTTCTGTAATTTGAGGGGAATCACATAGTATTTTTCAACACCATTTCACCCACAAGCGAATGACTACTAATATAACATTTTGGATGGTCTTAAGAAAAACTGGACATGTGCAGCTGGGCATTGGCCTAATTATCTTCAAGAGGTACTTTGAGCCTATATAACAACACCTCGAGCTGCAATTCAAGAAACTCATTTTGCTTTAGTATACATCATGAATGCAATAAGCCTGACGGAGTCAACACTTCCATCTTTCATGGTACTTAACTATTATGAGGATGATAACGAGGAGGCTAGACGAGTAGAGCTTGACTTGATTGAGGAAAAGCGGGTTAGAGAACATTTGAATTTAATGCATTATCTAACTTTAATCAGGAGCCGTTATAATTATAGGGTGAAACGAAGAGATTTCAAAATAGGGGATAAGGTTTTGAGGAAAGTATATTACATACGAAAGATAAAATGTTGGGTAAAATGGATCCAAATTGGGAAGGACCCTATTCGGTGGTAGAGAAGGTTTAACCATGGACATATCACATTCAGAATAAAAAAAAAAGATTTTTCCAGCAGCTTTGGAATATTGAGCATTTAAAATTGTATTGTGAGTAGTTCTTTGCATATTTATTGCGTTGTTATTTTCTTATTTGTATATCTTGAATGGTTGATTACTCTTTCCTCTCTTGGTGGCTTAGGAAGGTTTTACTGAGGTGCCCGTATAATCAGGGTTATAAGTACAAATTTTTTTGTTGGCTAAAATTTTGTGAGTATATCATTTTATGTTCAGAAAAATTAATCCATTCTTTTGTGTGAGAATTTATTTGAACTATGAAATTAAAAGGTTGTTGAAAGATAATAAAATTATTATTTTTTAAATTACATAAGGATTGATCACCCTTGAGGTAATTTTCAAAAGTATAATTTGAAATGCTAACGACTTTTAAAGCATTTTTCGAAGTGCCAATGTGAGTGGCAGTATAATTTGGAGTGCTAACATCTATCAAAGTATTTTTCGAAGTGCCAATGTGAATGACAATATAATTCGAAGTGCTAACGTCTATCAAAGCATTTTTCATAGCTCCAAACTGAGGGAGAGTATAATTCAAAGTGCTAACGACTATTAAGCATGTTATGAGGTGCCAGTGTGAGTTACAGTATAATTCGAAGTGCTAACGTCTATCAAAACATTTTTTGAAGTGCTAATGTGAGTGGCGATACAATTCAGATTTTAATATCTATCAAAGCATATTACGAGGTACCAATATAGGTGGCAAGATAATTTCTTAAGCCACATTGTACAACAGAAACAACATTTAACATTTTTAAAATAATAAGTTCTATGTGATTAACATTTACAACAAAAAATCAAGCAGTTGCAAGTCAAACAAATGTTTCCAACAAGATATACGCATACCAAAATTCTGAGGATAGAATGTGGTGGTCATTAATACCAAAAAATACAAGCACAAAATTTAGACGACTCATATTTTCCCTGATTATCATTGGGTGCACCATCCAAACTACCCTCTGAAGAGCTATCTTCGCTCTCTAAACCCTCATTATCTGATGAGGTAGATTTTCTCTCACCGCTTTCTTTGGATTTAGACTCCTCTGAATCACTTGTAATAGTGACAAAAGCTTCTTTAATGCGTCTATTTTCTGCAATTAAGTGTCAATAGTCTGTCATGTTTGCCTTTGAAAACCTTTGATGGAGGTCAAGGATCATTGAAATTTTTGCTTCATCTTTACAAGTCTTTAGAGCGATGAGACAATCGTGTGCACCATCATTCACAACAGCCTTTATAGAAGCAACTTTATCCTTTTCAAATTCAACTTTGTACGATTAAGTCTTGAAGGGCTTTCTTTCTCCCTTCTTCACTATTTTCGTACAATTTTTTTCAGTGATATCTGGTCAACATGCTCTCCGTCTCTGCTTTGTGCTATAAAATCAGTTACTCCAATCCTTTTTCATGCTTCTAAGAAAAGTAATTTTTTATCTGGATAACCCTACTATAAAACTATAACCCGTCTTCTTAAAAGGCTTGGAATTTCTCGGTTAGATTTTTGTTACAAATATCAGCCCATTTTTATTGTGGGCTAATTCTTTTTCCCCCATACAACATCCTTTGCAAGTTGCACCAATTGATTTCGAGTAGATACAACTTATTTACATAGTTTTTTGGCAAAATGTTCGAGGTTTGTAAAAGGGAGGAATACGTTTAGTACCTCATCCGAAGGTTCATGATGTAGCCCAAAAAGTCCAAACACAAACTTATTTTATTTTATTTTATTTTATTCAAATATCTTATATTTTGTTTAAATCAAATCTAATTATATTAAGATTTGATTTTATTTGATTTTAATGTATTTATTTTATTTCCTTGTATGCTAATTTAGGGTTTTAAGAAGCTATTATATAAAACCTCATATGCCTTAAGTTATTTTAAGTTTTTGGAATAATATATTTTTTATCTCTGAAAATTTTAGTGTTTGTTACCCTTAGATTAAGGTTTCATAATGTTACCCTTGAATTAGGGTTTCATCTATCGTTGCTTCTTCTTCAATTTCCGCCGCGTCATCGGTTTGGTATCAGAGGCTCAGTTCCTTCTATGACGAAGAATGTTTCTAAAGCTTGACTATTTTGATTCAAGGTTTAAAGAAGAGAAAAACACACATGGTCATGAAGATCGGGAAGATCGTTTGAGTATAAAGGGACATACCAGTCGTTTCAATGACGATCGTATTGGCCGGTTAGTGAAGGAGTTTAAATTGACTACCTATCGTCGAATCAAGGTAAAAATTGCTTATCGAGATGCTGTCTCAGTTCACTTGAAAGGTGTGGAGGAAATGAATTGTGCAAGACAGAAGAATTTGAATGAGTTCTCAGAGGACAAGGCAGACCATGTGTTTGATGTAATCCAGGTTAAGTGTCAACCAATGCTAGTTCATTCTCTGGGGCAGTTTTGACACTCTCATTTCCCATATGAACAACTTAATTATAAATTTCTTAAAGCTGGGGCTCGGTGTAAAAGTCTTGATATTCGTTCTATTTTTCTCCTCCCTTGGCGTCAGTGTCAGATTTGGGGAGGACATATCAACAACTTCCTCTGGAATAGTTACATGGGTAGTTTCCGAGGAGCAACTTCTCTTTTTCTTTGAGACAACTACCTTCTTTTTATCTTTTTTTTCATTTTTTTCGGTTTATGGATCGAGGATCTATTCCAAGTAGGAAGCATGATACATGCTTTTTAGGAAGCCTATCTCTTTAGAATATCTCATACACCATGAGGTTCTAGTAACTTATCTACATGTATAACCAAATCTAGGAAGAGCTTCCGTAGATGACACTGGACAAACTTCAGAGGCACAAATGCCTTATGAAACACATTTGATCACACTCGTTTGGCCCATTCGCTCAGCTTGGACTCCTCGACAACAGCTTTGTGAAGTTTGTTATCACCTCAAAATTTATGCATAGTGCAACCAAAGTTGGTGTGGATAATAATTGCCCGAGGGTAGGCTAGTAATTTGTTTGGTGTTTAATAGTAATATGTGAGTGTTTTATTTTTAGTGTAGAGAGTAGAGAGATAATTAAGCTGGCTGGTAGCAGTTAATTCTCATTACCCATAGTTAATGCTGGTGGTTGGGTATTTATAGTATGATGTTTGGGCCCTTATGGGCTTTCGGGTTATAATTAATGGACCCGGGTCATGTTCAAAGACCCATGAGCTCTTAAGTAGGAGAGCAAGTAGCTTAGTCAAGAAGTGTTTAGGTTTTTAGTACTTTTGTCATAGTTCGGACTGCTTCATGTTCATAGTGTTCACAGAAATCTGTCCGGTCCAAGTAACCTGTTCGACCCCTGTCCCTGTAACCTGTCCGACATTCAGAGAGACTTGACTGATCTGCCCCTGTTCGGGGAGCACGCTGAATTTGGACTCATCAGGAGCCCCTTTTTTAAGTATTTGAGAAAATATTCTTGTCAAATAACTGAAAAATAGTCCGACGTATGAAGTGGTTCTCAATTCGGACAGAACTATGGGAATATCCGGACAGGTTAAGCTTTACGAATTCAAAACGGTTTTTGCCAGAGTTAGTGGGACACGTGTCGCTTTTTGACTGGCCACTCCAGCCGTTTTTTCACCTTGAATTTCGCACCACCTTCTCCAACAAGTAACCTATTTAATTACAATTAGTGACATCAACGCTGTCTTTTAATCATTGCCCAACTTTTCGAATTCTCCTAGGAATCAACTCCTCTTTTTAGATCTACTATAAATTCACATTCATTTTCCACTGTTTCACTATCTCTTTTACTTTTACTCTGCAAATTTACTCAGAGCTTTCTCTCTCTAAAGCAAAAAATTTCCTTGGCAGTTTATGTTTACAGCAAGAACAGCATTGATCAAAGGTGGTTGGCTCAACCTTTCGGAGTTGGAGAAAGCGCAAAAGGTCGAGAAAGAAAGACGAATAGCAGCAGGGCTACCATCATCACCTGTTGAGAGACCAGTTGCTTCTGTTACAGAGTCGGATCAAGGCTCATCCTCCTCCAAAGGTACCAAGCCCAAAAAAATCTTTCAATCCACCCTCTCACCCATAATCTCTGGTTCCTCAGTCCAGGAGTCAATACCTGTTGTTGAGCCAGGAGTCACAGCTACAAGCGTTAGGAAACCCTCCCCTTTTATACCTATGGGATCTGATTCTGACCACTCTCCGGAGAAACTAGTTATTAAGAGGCCAAGTCGGTTAGTTAAGGGACTAACCTCCAAGAATACTCCCTCAAAATCGGGGGCAAAAAATAGTGATTCTGGGTCTGGAGTGCCCATTAGAGCTCCCCGGGAGAGGCCAACCGGTCCGGAGGCCAGCAGCCCGGTACCTCCAAAAGAGATTTCTGCCTCCGAGCCCCAATCTGAGGTGAGAAGTTAGAAAAATACAGACAGTCAGCAGTCCGGAGGCCAGGCTGTGCCAAACTTCAACCCTCCCCGGATCACTACCACAGAAGCTCCCCCAACAGTTATGGAGGAGAGGATGGAGGACTCTGCTGAAGAGGTCCCTTTTGAGTCCGAGTCCTCCGGACAGGCTGATACTACTGCTGTTGTTGCCAAGAAAGGCAAGGAGAATCTGTACTTGAGGCATCCGGACCTGCCGGAGTGCCTTGAGGGGAGAGTGGGGCCGTGCTTTCATAAAGTTGAGCTCAAGTACCTCTTGGCCTTGCAGAAGACCAAATATGCATTCGTCCATACTTCAGACCTGGGTCGAATGCGCACAAAATGGGGGATCCCCGAAAATGTAAAGATAAGGATCCCTATTGATCCGGAGACCCCTATGGACTGTAAACGAAATGAAATAGTCTTCTTTACAGAACTATTTGATTGGGGACTCAGGTTCCCACTGGACCCGGAGATCGTACGGTACTTCCACCTGGTCAAGCTATGCCCAACTCAGCTAAGTCCCAATGGCTGGTTCACATTGATGTCATGTATCATGGCATCTAGGTTGTCTGGGATCCCTCTTCCTATGGAAGAGTTCGCAGCAGTGGCCAACCTTTGCAACCATCAATTCCCCTTCTATCATTTCAATATGGGGAACGATCTCAAGGCTGTTGATGACCTCTTGGAGTCAGAGAGCAAATGGAGGAGCCAATTTCTGTTTGTCAGTGGCGCCTGGGAAAATGGAAAAAAGATCAAGGTCGACGAGAACCCCAAGCCTCCTCAGGAGTAGGTGGAGGAGTGACCGTAAGTTCCTTACTTTAAATCTCTGTCCGTTTTTTTTAAGTTAATTTAAATTGACCAATTCCTCTTTTGTTCTAGCAGAGCTGCCAAAGAAGTTCGGGGATTATCTGAAGGCCGGACAGACTTCCTGTGGCAAAATCAACGCTTGGGCCGCAGAAAACTGGGAGCATCGATTCCACAAAGCCTTCACCGCTGGAAATCTTGCAAGGTCTCCCCTGTGGAACACCACAGGTCGGAGAGACCTAACTTGGGAGGAGCTCACCACCCAGCCTGATGAAGACACTGTGCTTAGAAGGTCCCACGAACTAGATGGGACACTCTACTTTCCTGCCCGGGCTAAAGCCCCAAGCAAAATGAAATGCAGGAGAAAAGGCAAAAAGGTGGCGAGCGATGCTGAGAAGGATGCCCCGACAGACCCGGAGGGGCCGACCCAGGTTCAAATTGATGCAACCCTTTTGCAGGTGGTGGAGCAGGAGACCGAGAGTCAGGAAGTAGACCTTCCAAAACCTCTAAGGGCTCCCAAGAGGACTCGCAAGCAAGTTGGTGAAAGCGCTGACCGGGAAGTCAAGAAGAAAAAGACTTCACAAGGAGATGAGCTTGCTCTCCGGGATCCGGAGCCCTCTTTTCCCACTGGCCCCTCTGACCCAACGCTGGCCGAAGAGATCCCAAGAGAGTTTCATACTGATGAAGTTGAGGGGGGAGAGCTCAACTTGGATGAAGTAGACATCACCGATCTGGGTGGACTTGGTGAATATTTTCTTGGCCTCCCTAGAGACGAGTTCGCAGGGCCTTACATCCCTCCGAGCAGTTCCAATACGGTCAATTTCAACGGTAAGACTTTCATGGTTTCTAGTGAGAAGGACACTATAGCCCATTCCTTGCTTAGTAATGTGCAGCCAGTTCTTACATTGGAGAGGCAAGTCCGGAGTCAAGCAGACACCATCAAAGACCTCCAGTCTGAGAAGGAAAAACTGTCCGGAGACCTCCGCACTGCTACCACCAATGCCGATTTGCTCAAGGAAGCAAACGAGGAGCTGAAGAGGAATCAGAATGAGAGCAACACAAAAGTTGCCACCCTAGAACAAACCATAAAAGATCTTCAGGAGAAGCTGTCTGGTATGGAGAAGGACCTTACAACCTCAAGGGGAGAGACTGCTGCAAAGGAGAAGCTCATCACCAACCTGAATACTGACAAGATCACTCTAGAAAATGCAGTAACCCAGGCTGCCGAGGAGAAAAATGCTTTGCTAAGGGACCAAGAGGCCACAATCAAGGCCAAGATCAATGCCTATGCCAGGGAGATGATTAAAAGCGAAGAGTTAATGGTTCAAAGGGTGAAGTCTGATATGGTTCTCCTTTTTTACGAAAAATTCCCGAAGAGGACCCTGTGGGACTTATGGCTCTATGTGGATGATGATGACCTTCCATATTATACAATGGTCGAAGAAGGAATTTCCGGTGAGTCCTCATCTGATAATGAAGAGAAGACCGGAGAGAGCCCAGGCGAAGAGGAGAATGATCCCAAGGGCAAGAAGGTAGTCGAAGGGGGGAGCGACATCAAGGGCAAGAAAGCAGATGAGGGTGAGCCATCTTCAAGGGCTCAACCTTAATTTATGGTGTACTTTGTTTATCTTTTACTCAAACTAAAGTCCTTGGAAGGCCAAGGCACTCTTTTTGTTGTGGTGTCCGTTATTATTAGGACAGATTTTTTGTGCTGTACCCTAACTTGTTCGAAAGTCCTTGGAAGGCCAAGGCAATTTTAAGTTGTTGAATGAATGTTTCTATTTTGCACAACCATCATCTCCTTTCATTATTTGTTTTAGTTTAGATAGCTAGAGTTTAAGCAGCTTTTAGTTATTGCATTGTGAGAGTGTTGAGATTCTCCGGCTAGAGTTTAAATAGCCTTAGATCTTTCAGTCCGGGTAGTATGACAAGAGATAGAATTTTGAAAATACTTAGAAAATTTTGAAGAAGACATCAAATTTCATTGAAAGCTCTCCGTGCCACCGAAGAGGAGAGGGTATGCCCCCAAATATTTACATGGATATTTAAACAAGTAAATATTTACACAAGTGTCATTCCAAGTACATTCGGAGATGCTCAATATTCCAAGGATGAGTTAGAACCCTGCCATCTTTGTCTTCCAACCAATAAGTTCCAGGCTTGATTCTTTCAACCACAATATACGGACCCTCCCAGGTAGGGGCCAGCTTTCCGAAGAGCTTTTCTTTAGTGTGTAAAAAGACCTTCCTTAATACTTTGTCCCCTGGTTGGAAATCTCTTCTTTTAACTTTAGAAGCAAACCTGCTTCTCATCAAGCCCTGATAGTGTGCCACTCTAAGGCAAGCTTTAACCCGTCTTTCTTCTATTAAATCAAGTTGATTTCTGATGGCCATCTCATTAGTGTGTCCGGAGAAGTTGTGAACACGAAAGGAAGGGAGTGTCTTCTCTATAAGGGCTACTGCATCCATTCCATAGACCAAGGCAAAGGGTGATTCTTGTGTTGCAGCCCCAGGTGTTGTCCGGTAGGCCCACAAGACTTCTTGTAAATAACTAGGCCACTTCCCAGCAGCCCCTTTCAGATTCTTCCTCAAACCGGACAGTATAGTCCTATTAGCCACTTCAACTTGTCCATTTGCTTGTGGATGGAAAGGTGAAGAAAAACAATGCTGTATACCTCTTGAGGCACAGAAGATTTCCATTTCTCTGTTGTCAAACTGTGGCCCATTGTCTGTTGTTATTTTCTGTGGGACACCAAATCTGCAACATATGTTGGACAGAATGAATTTTATGACAGCTTTTGATGTTGTCCCTGCCAGGGGAGCTGCTTCTATCCACTCTGAGAAGTAGTCAATGGCCACAATTATAGTTCTACGTCCTCCGGACGCCACAGGGAGAGGCCCTACTAAGTCCAACCCCCATCGAGCAAAAGGGATGGGCTCAGAAATTGACTCCAAAGGAATGGCTGGTACATGAATTTCATTGATGTACCTCTGGCATGGATCACACCTCCTTACCAATTCCTTAGCATCTTTCATAATCGATGGCCAATAATATCCGGAGAGTAATACTCTTCTTGTTAAAGCTCTAAACCCACAATGGGCTGATCCCTCACCATCATGCAATTCAGAGAGGACCACTTGTGACTCATCATCCCCTAAACAACGTAGGAGAGGTTTACTATAGGATTTTTTGTACAACACTTCTCTCAACATAATAAAACCACGAGCCTTGTGCTTCAATGTTCTGGCTTGTGATTTATCTGAAGGCACAATACCATCGGACAGATATTGTATGAGAGGAGATCTCCAGTCTTGAGGCCGATTTACTTGTATTTCAAAAACTTCCTCTTTTTCATCCTTACTAAGTTGAATAGAAGGGCTTTCAAGCACATGGATCCATGGGTAGGACTCCGTATATGCTATTGTTGCCAACGAGTCTGCTAGCTCATTTTCTGCCCGGGGAATGTGTTCGTAGGCAACAACTTTAAATTTTTGTGCTTCATTCTTAAGGAGGAGTAAATACTTCACAAGTTGCTCCTTTCTAGCCTCAGATTGGCCTAAGGCATGGTGGATAAGCAATTGGAAGTCACTTAGTAGTTTGACCCTCTTAGCCCCACAGATGTAGGCTAACTTTAACCCAGCTATAGCTGCTTCGTATTCGGACTCGTTATTAGATGCCCTGAAAGCAAAACAAATAGCCTGGTACATACTATCTCCATAAGGGGAAGTTAAACATATTCCTGGTACATGCTAGATCCACCATCTGTTCGGACGATCCAGACTTTCTTGTCTTTTGTATCAGTAGCTTGCTCCGAATCCCTATCGGAGTGGAACTCAACCAAGAAATCAGCCACAGTTTGGGCTTTTACTGCTGTCCGGGGAGCAAAGTCTATGTCGAAGTCCCCCAATTCTACTGACCACTTAGTCATTCTGCTTGAAATGTCTGCTTTTTGAAGGACATTCTTTAAAGGAAAAGATGTCCGAACGATGATAGGATGAGCCTGAAAATAAGGCCTCATCTTTCTTGCAGCTATCATCAGAGCTAATGCCAATTTTTCGAGTTTCAAGTAACGCCTCTCAGCATCAATCAAGCTTTTGCTGATGTAGTACACTGGGTGGGGATACCTATCGACCTCTCTTACCAGCACAGCACTGATGGCACAACTTGAAACTGCCAAATACACAAAGAGAGTCTCCCCATCAACCGGTTTGAACAAAGTTTTGGGCGATGATAAGTGTTTCTTGATTTCATTGAAAGCTTCATCACACTGTGGAGTCCACTCAAAACCCTTTGCACCCTTCAAGGTTTGAAAGAAAGGAGCACACCTGTCCGAAGACCTGGAGATAAACTTGTTTAAAGCTGCTAATCTCCCCGTTAACCGTTGTACTTCTTTGACGTTTCGAAGAGGTTCCATCTGGAAAAGAGCACTCAGCTGGTCCGGATCGGGCTGTATTCCATGCTCACTTATGATATAACCCAAAAACTTCCCGGATGGCAATCCGAAGACACATTTCTCAGGGTTTAACTTTAAATTTACTTTTACCAAGTTGGCAAAAGTTTCTTGAAGATCGGACAAGTGTAACTGCTCATCCACAGTCTTCACCATCATATCGTCAATGTAAACCTCCATATTTCTTCCAATTTGATCATCAAATGCCTTGTTGACTAGCCTCTGATAAGTAGCCCCAGCAGTTTTCAAACAAAATGGCATCACCTTGTAGCAATGCAGACCCCTGTCAGTGACAAATGTGGTATGCTCTTGATCTTTTGGATCCACTTGAATCTGATTGTACCTGGAGAAGGCATCCATAAAGGAAAGCAGCTTGTTCCCAGAAGTAGAGTCTACCAACTGATCTATCCGGGGGACCGGGTATAAATCTTTTGGGCAAGCTCTATTGAGGTCTGTGAAGTCAATGCACATGCGCCACTTTCCGTTTTTATTTTTCACCAGGACAGGATTGGCAGTCCACAAAGGATACTGAGATTCTTTAATGTGCCCCATCTTTGTGAGTCTGTCAACCTCTTGTACTATGACATCAGCCTTTTCTTTTGAGAAAGCTCTTCTTTTTGAACCACTGGTGCCACATCTCTCCGGACAGATAGGTGATGATATATCACTTCTGATGGAACTCCAGTAACATCAGCATTGCACCAAGCAAAAACGTGCTGATGGTCTTTCAAAAATTTCAACATCTCTTCTTTCAACACTGGTGGCATCTTGGACCCTATCTTGACACTCTTGCCTTCTTCCAAACAATGCGTTTCAACCTCTTCAATTGGAATCAACACTCCGGGGGTCTCTCTGGGGTTATCAATTTCACCCTCACCCCCAGAAAGGCCCTCAAACTGCTATTGATCATTTATACGGACTGCCCCCAGCGTTCGAGGAGCCAAGGCAGTGGCATAACATTCTCTTGCAATCTTTTGGCTGCTCCGGACAACCCCAACCTGTCCCTGAACAGCATACTTTAGGCACTGATGGAATGTTGAAGCCACTGCATGCATCCTAGAGAGCCAAGATCTCCCCAGAATAGCATTATAGCAAGTGGGACAATCCACCACGATGAAGAGTATTCTAACCATTTTCTTGAAAGGGCCCCTGCCCAATAACACTTCTTCTTCAAATTCTCCGATCACATCGGCTGAGCTGCTCGTGAAGCCCACGATTGACCTGTCCGACTTTTGAATCACAGCTGGATTTTTCATTTTCTTATAAGTGGTTAGGAATAGGATATTGGATGAGCTTCCAGTATCCACCAGGATTCGCCTTATTTCATTGCCTCCTATAGATGCTCCTATGACAACAGCATCCTCATGAGGGCCAACAATGTATCTTAAATCATCCTCATCAAAGACAATGAAAGAGAATGAGTTCGGTGACTGATAGATGCCATGCCTCCTTCTAGCTGGGAGGCTAAATTATGAACATGCCTCTTTCTCGAAGAAGCAGTAGGAGCTGTCATAGTGTCCCCTTCGAAAATTGTAAGTGACTCAAAGAATTTAATGAGCCCGAAGACCGACCTAGAACATTCCTCTATGGCACCCACCCTGTTTCGAGTTGGATCAGGATCCAAGTACTCAGAATCCACATCAAACCTTTCAACTATGACCATGGCCCCCTCTGGGGCAGCATTACTTGGACCAACCCGGTGAGTGTTATCAGGCCTGTTGCCTCCTCTCCTTTTAACGTATGCTCCCAACTTCCCCCTTTCAATCAGGTTTTGAACTTCTTGCTTCAACGCTATGCAATCATCAGTGGTATGGCCAATATCATTGTGATATTGGCAAAAGGAGTTGTTACGATGCTCTCTGGAAGACTGCAAGGTTGCCGGTCTCCGGTAATGCACCTCATCTTTTGTTTTATCAAAAATGGTGGCCACACTTTCTTTGAGCTCTGCGAACCACTCCGGTTGGACCCATGGCCCTCTTTTGTTTCTGGATTGTTGACTTTGAGCAGGAGCAGCTGGCTGAGACTGGGCTTTTGCCCTACCATGCCCTTGTCCGGTTTCTCTTGCCTTATTCCCGGACTGGTTTTGATTTGGAGTTGGTGCCACTGGGGTGGACCTCACCTGTCTGTGCACCCTGGTCTTCTTTGTTTCATCAACGTTTATTTGCTTGTCAAATTGATTTAGCAATCCTCCCCAGGTCATGGCCTTCTTTCTGGTCACCAAATCAGCCAGATTGCCTGGGTTCAAACCTTGCCTTAGGGATGCTATTGCCACCTGTTCGAAGAAATCAGCCAACCCATTCTTTGTGTTCACAAAATGACTTATGTATTCCTTCAAGGACTCATTTGGCTCCTAGGCACAATGGATTATTGTGTCTTCATTGCCCTTCAGCTCCTTACTCCCTACAAACTGCCTTCGAAAGGCCACCCAAAACGTATCAAAATCTTTAATACAACCTTGAGGCAGGCTGTTGTACCATTTCAGAGCACTCCCCGTAAAAGATTGGGAGAATGCCCTACACAGTAGTTTATCATCATCATCAAAGTTCATCATGAAGTTCTTGAATTGCTCCAGATGATTTTCCGGATCAGTACTGCCATCGTACTTCTCCATTTTAGTACTGTCAAACCTCTTGGGGAGGTTTCCGGACAGGATTTTAGAAGACAGTGGAGACTGCCTCCAATTCCTTCCACGACTGAACACATTATCCTCATTGGGAGTTGCAAAGATACCTGGCTCATCGTGGAAAGCAAAGGGATCCATCAGCATCTTGTCCGTATACCTCCGGTGGTGAGATGACCCCTTTCCAATATGCCTTTTCATTCTTCCATGGTGATCTCTTTTTCTTGAATATTTCTTAACCTGCTTTTGCTTTTTCTTGGTTCGACCCTCATCACTGCTAGAGGACAAGGATTTTTCATTTCCCTCACTGTCCGAAGAGCTGCCCGAAGATTCTGAACTCGAGTCAGAACTCTCCACAGGCTTGGACCGGTGAGACGTTTTAGAACTAGCATGAGTCTTTTTTGTGCTCACATGAGTTTTGGAAGCCTCATGCTCTCTGGGGTTATCGGTGTGATGAACAACCGATGCCTTGGATTTTTCTTTCACGCCCATCTTGGCCTTCTCAGCCCTCAGAGCTTCTATTTCAAGCTTTAACCTGTCGCGCTCTTGGACAGTGTACTCATCGTTTTCTTCCACCACTTCGAGCAAAGCTGGTGGAAGCTCTGGATTGTCCGGATTCATACGGACATAATTTCTTGGCAGGTTTTGAATGCTTGATTCAGGCACCTCTCTCCTCCCACTGTGGTCGCCAATTTGGTGTGGATAATAATTGCCTGAGGGTAGGCTAGTAATTTGTTTGGTGTTTAATAGTAGTATGTGAGTGTTTTATTTTTAGTATAGAGAGTAGAGAGATAATTAAGCTAGCTGGTAGCAGTTAATTCTCATTACCCATAGTTAATGCTGGTGGTTGGGTATTTATAGTATGATGTTTGGGCCCTTATGGGCTTTCGGGTCATGTTTAATGGGCCCGGGTCATGTTCAAAGACCCATGAGCTCTTAAGTAGGAGAGCAAGTAGCTTAGTCAAGAAGTGTTTAGGTTTTTAGTACTTTTGTCATAGTTCGGACTGCTTCATGTTCATAGTGTTCACAGAAATCTGTCCGGTCCAAGTAACCTGTTCGACCCCTGTCCCTGTAACCTGTCCGGCATTCGGAGAGACTTGACTGATCTGCCCCTGTTCGGGGAGCATGCTGAATTCGGACTCATCAAAAGTTAGTATGAATTGAGAGGAAAGTACATTAGAGAATCATAAAACTTACTTGTGATCTTTCACTTGAAAGATAGTCTTGAGGGATTATCTGTTGATAACTCATTGTTGTTTTCCCAACAATCAGAAATATTTATGCTTCTATATTTTATCTACCTCGAGGAGATCATCGATTATCTTCAAAAAATTTGCAAGGGTCAAGTAATAGAATGAAAGAACATTTATTTTAAACACCTAGTTTTGGATATGAATTGGTCTATGGGTAGTGCTATTTTGGCAAGCCTTGACGCCATGATGTTGGGGAGTATGGTAAACCAAAGGTTGGGACTTTCTTGGGTTGGGCATAGGTCAATTATTTAGAATTAGTTTACCACAACTGGGTCCAACAAAAACCGAAGGCCCAGTTCAGAATTTTTAGGTAGACTACTAATTCATTCTCACCACATGAAAGTGGGGTCTTTCCTACCGATGGTAATCGAAGGGTAATGTTGTTTGAAATATTCATAGTGCACACTATTAAGTGCAATAAGATATTCGAGGACGACATCTTTGAGACTGATACTCAAATTGGTAGTGATGTCCTTGGGAAGTGTGACAGTCTCTTTGGTATTCTTTGGAGTCTTTTTCTTTGCAGTATTTCCCTCAGAATCAGAATAAGGATTACTACCAAGGTTTTTGATATCTGAGTTAGTTTCCGTCCTGGATTCGGACTCGGTGACCTTCTCGAATATTTCATCTCGGATTTGGTGAAGGGTAGTTGTGGTGGTGCGTTGTTCCTAAATATGAGAGGGTGACTTCGATATTGTAGGCATATTTTGTGAGTTATACGGTATGTTCGAAGTCGTTTGTTAGGTATTTTCCGAAAAGATCCCCTGTGACTTTTTGTTTGTCACAATCATTCCCTTCAAGAGAGGAGGTTTTTTAGTAGTTTTTATGGTGTGATTTGGTGAATTATTGAGCTCTTAAGAGTCTTCTAAAGCAATGAACCAACTCTTACGAGGAAGTATTTCTTTGATGGTTTGAGAAAATTGACTTCGCTTTCTTCTAGGTAGTTTTTACGAACACACCTTGAGGTTAGATAAGAGGTGATATCTGGAGAGCTTCCGAGGGTTATATAGGATGATGACTTTCTGGTAGGAGGCCAGTGACCATATGTAAAGGTTTGATTAATTTGATTGGGTTTATCGTCGATAATAGTGGTAAATTCTCTTTGAGTGGCTCTTTGAGCGATGGTAAACCAATCCTAAAAATTGGCTAAGCTAAACATAAACATAAAAAAAGAGAGGATAAAAATCAGATCAAATATGATCTACAAGAGTTAAGTATGAGAGCGACGGTGGAGAAGTGGTAACTCAGTGAACTGTCTCTTTTCATCTTTAGAATTTAATAGGGCGAGCATAATGAGTAATGAATGTGTATTTATCAGAATATTTGTGAATACGAGCTAGGGATTTTTAAAAAAGAAATTTAAGGGTTTGATTTGTATCTATTGGGTGTGATGGGTTCAGATATTATTGGAAGTGAACTTTAGCACTATTCGAAGGGCTAATTCGGGCATAATCAACAAAGTTTGATGGATGAACAGTGAGCTTTGAGTGGGTTATGACTCATTTGTGTGCTAAACTATATTTTGGTCTTGGGATTTGGAGTATTTAAAGCTGACCCGGATCCAACATTCCGACACAAACGACCCATGGGTCCTAAAACAAAAGTATAAATACCCCAACCAACCATATTAAATGGGTTGGATTTTTCTTACGAAATTAACTACTAGCACACACCTCTCTTATCTCTCTACCATCTACTTAAAATTTTAATACCTAGTTGATAAACTACCTAAAATACCTTTTGATTAGAAATCATCCACATGAGGGTGTAATTTGATTCGACTGATAACGGGTGCCTAGTTCGAAGCAGGCGACACGTGCAATGTATCAGAATGAAGCGATACACATTCCTAGAAGCTTATATTACCTTCTACGTCATTCTAGGAATTTTATTATTATAGTCTCTACAAGTTTCGAGGGATTATTAATTTGGAATGATTTTCTAGGAGAAATGATGCATAACTTGCAAAGATATAGGGTTTTTTTAAGGAAAAACGATATACAACCTTTGAAGGTGTATGATTTTTCGAGGATAAACGATGCACAACTTGAAAAAGTGTATGGTTTTTTAGGAGAAATGATGCATAAGGCATAATTAATCTTGTCTAAACATCGTTTAGAGTGATTTATAGGAGGTTTTTAGAGCCTTATTGTAATAGGGAGATAAAGATGGACCTATACACATCATTTTTTAGTCATTCCTTTTTAGTCATTCCTCAAGATTTTTTGCAAGGACTATGGGGTTATTGATAAGGATATAAATAACTCAGGAGTAATTATAATTACTAAGAATATCTATAATAGAGTATGTAATAGTTAAAGGAGAGGTTTGGTATAAAGTGTAAATGTAAAGCACCAAATATGTAATTTGTAACAAATATGTTTGTACTAAGTAGAAAAGTGGGGTGAAGTATCCACACTATTAACTATTTATGTTACATGTAACTATCTCACCTATAAAAATGTGTACTTCTTTTAGGAATAAGATTGATTAACACTTTTTTCGGAGGGAACCCGCAGCCGCTACTCAATGAGTGCGCATAGGGTAAACCTTCAATGTGACTCAATAGCCTGCAAACCAACGCCAGAAGGTAAATCAAACAAAGTGACTGGCTCAAACCGAGAAAGCGTTTGTAGAGGGACTCAAACTCACGACCTTTGGTCACAAGCACGCCATACTTCACCAACTCGACTACCCCTTTCGGGACGATTGATTAGCACATTGTACACTTCAACTCTTGATTACTTTCTCTCTCTAGAAACTTGAGCAATACTCTATCTCTAAAACTCTCCTAATAACACTTTTTATACTTTATTTTCTTCCCTCAAAATAATCAATACTTATCAGTTTCTGGTTAAGAATATATCGTCAGTATACAACTTTAAATTTGAATTAACTCTCAGTTAACTTATGAAGTTAATAATATTCGACTAAGTTTCTATCAAAACAAAATGATATTGTAACCCTGAGAAATCATAACATCATTCGTAAGACCCTAGTTTAATATCTTAAATGAATTTGACTTTGTTAAACACTTAACTATTACATACTTGTTAATCTTCATGTGGAACAATTAACTTTTGCAATTACTATCCTTAATGAATAAAGTCATTAGGTTAAACTATATATAAAGTTTATTTAATGTTACTATATGAGAAAATAATTTATCTTAATACTTATTTAATGAAGTGAAATAATAAAGTCTATATTTTATGTTATAATTACCTTGAAAAAACCTTTTGCTTGTGTGAAATAAAGGTTCCTCTAAAGGTAAATCTCTTCATATTAAGTGAAGCTTGATTAATATTAGATATTATGTATATTTTTTCTAGTTATCTTTCTAGTTAAGTATGATTCAAACATGGATTTGCAACCTACTAGTCTCTTTTATTTAGATAATGGATAAAGTTTATTTGATTTGTATCAATCTTCGTTCTTGTCACAATATCCACATCTGAGAGTTTAACTATAAATTTTATTGTGGGGTTCAATTTTAATTTTCTTAGAAATGGATGGAATACATAAACATGAAAATCGATGAATGTATTGTATTAAAAAGGTAATTCTTGCATTTGTAACTAAACAAAATGGATAATAATATTGTTTTTTTGAATCGTTTTACAATTCTTAGTGGCCATCTCTAAGATCATATATGACATACTTAATTTTGTTATTGGAGTGGTATCTTACTTAATCCTTCAAAAATTTGAACTTGTTAATAAACTATATCTATATTGAAATATGTACCATAGTATGGCGAAAATATATCGATGAATAAAATGTATCTGTAAACTTATTCATTTATAGGAACGTCTTGTAGATCATTTTTAATTTTTTTCTAAAGACTTCAATTATACTATATACACCACGTTTCATGTACTCGATCTATTACATATGAACAATTACATATGAACAGTTAGAATAATTAAGTAGGTCTATAAATACCTGATCAACTATCATGCTCACCTTATTTAAAAAGATATGCCATAAATATTTGTGGTAAATTATTGATATTTATTTTTAAATTATTGTTTTACATATTTCGTTTTTTTCTTCAAAATAATGTATTTTAATCGTTGTATACGGTTTCAATTGTTTATTTTAATTAGCTACAACATAAAGAAAAGTAAAAAACTTGTTTAATTATCTAGCTCATATATAGCTCGTTTTGAGTTATGTTTATAAGTTTGTGCATATTTTAATGATGAATTTTTTTATTGAGATTGATCTTTATATTTTTAATGACACGTTAGATTATTGTTAATAATAGTATGAATAAAAAGTAATTTAATATAACTAATATAATAGTAAACATAAACCTTATAATTTTATTGATGTCATGTTGAATTCGGATTTTGTGAATGATATAATCTAGATATAGGAAACTTAAATAAAACTAGAAGTTGTAGGACTCTTTTATAAAGAACATAATAGTATGGCGTTATGGTCTTTGAACAAAGTAAAATTAACATTAAAGGGGTTCAAATGATCATTACTAGGATAAACCTAGTCTAATTAAGAAAGATAAATATAGACTATCAATCTCTATCTCTCTCTCGAAAATACCAAATAAACGTTTCCTTAAAAAACAAATCATATTAGCTCCAAGGAAGAAAGAATAGAGAGTTCTTCTTCAAGAAGTATCGTCAGGTCTGTGTATTCTCCTCGATGACAACCTTTATCTCCTCTTCTTATTCTCGTGATCTCATATCGCTCTCTTCAACTGGCATTAATGGATCAGTTTCCATCTCTTCAAGAAATCTTCAGTATATCATCGAGCAGAGCCTCACAAAACAGAGACCGGGTTACCAAATCGATGTTAAGCATATCTTTTGCAGAAGATTTGATTCATAAACCGCAAAGAAATGACAATACTTTCGATCTTGAAAGCATATGCATATGCATAAAATCATATCTCTTTGCAATATGGCAATGATTTCCTAGATTATCTCAAAGTCGTTTCAAAATTTACGCTGGTTGGTAAATTTGCCTCTCGTTTACCTAAACGTAAACAGCTTCTTGATTTCTTTCAGACATCCAGATTTATGAATGATTATAGATACACTATCAAAGACTCTTATTATATTCTGATAGAATTTGACTCGAACTCAGATCTCTATAAAATCTGAAAAAATAATGTCTGGACTATAAGTTCTTCAGTTATGAGACTTTTGAAATGGATAGAAAACTTTAACGTTAAGTTCGAATGCCCAGTGACCCCTATTTGGATCAAGATTGAATGTCTTCTTGAAAATCTTTACAATGAAAAAGTTATCTCCGACATCGCTTCTGCATTGGTCAGACCTCTGCATATCAAAGTCCCTTAAAAATAGAGCTTTCTATAATTCTTGCCTCGTCTGTGTGGAAATGGATGTTACTAGAAAGCTTCTTCAAGATGTTTGGGTCGGTTTTGGAAGCAACCAGGGAAGTTAGGTGAAAATCAATTATTTAAACTTACCTAAGTATTGTGAATGTTGCTACCATATTGGACATAGTGCAAGAAAACTAAAAACATAGAGAATGCTCATGCTGATGAAACTCACAGTAGCCATGATCATGAGGAAACTTCAGAAAGAATAAAGAGCATAAAAATAACATTAACAAATCTATTGATTCTGAAAATGAATCTCAGGGTCATGTTACAGAAGTTAACGTGCCTAATTTACGTGAAATTATAGATGCTATACAAACTCTTGAGTTTGGATATAACGTTTCTAATATAGTGAACACCAACAAGCTTATCGGTACATCTCCAAAAAACCAAAATATTGGTAGTCTTCAATCTTCTCCAAAGGCTGGAAGTGATGGGATGCCAAATCTCGAAGCTGCTAAGGACCAGGTGAATGTTGTTGGGCTGATTAAGCTGGTTGAGGAAGATACTAACCTGGCTGATCGCGATGCAGATGCCAACAATCTCAAGCAAGCTGAAATTATTGATGCCATACAAACTCTTGACAATACAACAAACAATATGGACTATGAAAACTTAGCTTCTGAATACTCTTCTCCCAAACTCAGCTCTGAAAGTCCTCAGACTTCTACAATAAGCCACGTCAATCCTTCTGTCAAAATTAAAGATACACGAATTGTTAAAAGATTAACAACACGTTAGAGGCAAAGTAAGGATCATAGGAAAGAGCTTTCAGAAGATGATGAGGAAGGATTCAGTGTTATTCTTGACAGAAAACTTAAACAAGCTAAAAAGAAAAATGAGACCAAAAAGATTCTTCAATTATCTGCAACAAGTAACACTAAACACTCTCTAAATAATGATTAGTATAGTAAATTGGAATATCAGAGGTATTAAAGATAAATCTTCTTTGAGAAGACTAAAACATCTCAATCAGAAATATAACGCTATTATTGTTATGTTCAAGAGCCTTTGATAGGTAAAGAAAATATTGATATTACTACTACCAAGATTGACTTCACTCACTTTGCATCTAATATATCAAATAAAATTTGGATTTTTTGGCACACAAATGTTTCTGTCAATATCTTAATTGACCATGTTTAATGCCTTCACATTGAATCCAATCATTCTCTTTTTAGCAAAAACTTTATGTTAACTTTCGTGTATGCTAAATTTCAGAGATTAAACAAACCTGATCTTTGGGACAATAAATGCCTTCACATTTATTGTACTACTAATGAATGGTTGTGTGGTGATTTTAACTCTATTAGCACAATAGATGATCAGGTTGGTTGCACCACTTTTTGTCAGAATAGTGCTGACGATTTTAACAAAATGATTAGTTACTGCAGAATCATGGATGTTGGTTATGTCAGGTCAAGATTTACGTGGTCTAATAAAACTAAATGAAGACGTTTAGACTGGTTTTTCATCAACAACCCTTGGAATGATTTTTTCAAAGAAACCAATGTCATTCACAAAGCCTGGACATGGTATGATCATATGGCTATTATCATGAACATATATACTCAAGCTTACTGTCCTAGAAAGAACTCCAAGTTTCAAAACATGTGGTCTCTTGATGATGATTTCATTCATTTTATTTCTAACAATTGGGACCAAGATTTGGATGGATACCCTTTGAATAAGTTTTGACTCAAGTTAAAAAGATTAAAGATGGGTCTTATATCCTGGAAACAAAATTATTTTGGCAATATTTTTAGCAAGGTTCAGGCTATGGAGGATGAATTTCTTAGGTTGGATATCTTGCATCAGCAACAGAATACTAGTTACTCTAGAGATGAGCTTTCCAAGGCTAATACTATGTTGTTTCAAGCCCACAAAATGGAGGAAGATTACTGGCTGCAGAAATGCAATGCCAGTTGGATTAAGGAAGGTGACAACAACACTAAACTTTTCCACTATTATGTCACCAAAAAAAAAGAATTCTATTTATGGCATCAAAGATAATAATACAAGGACAAGTAATCCCTGCTTCACTGAAGCCTTTACCAGTAATCCCTATAAGGACAAGCAAGATGAAACTGAGAAGATGAATCATCCTATTTTCAACACCATCCCAAATATTGTAACACAGGAAGACAACAAGGGTTGCTCAAGCTTCCTTGTGAGGATGAAATTTGGAGAACCATCACCAGCTTAAAAGCTTCAAGCGTGGCAGGTATAGATGGTTTTAACTTGTTTTTTTATAAAACATGTTGGAAAATTATAAAGCAAGATCTCACTCTTGCATTGCATCACTTCATAAGAGAGAATAACATACCTAAATGTATCTTGGCTACATGCATTTTCCTTATTCCCAAGTCAACTAATCATATTTGTTGGAAGGATTACAGACCTATAAGTCTGTTTTCTTTTCTTAATCGTATTATGTCCAAGATTCTAAATGATAGACTTGTTAAGATCCTGCCCAAGATTATCTTTAACACTCAAGGTGGTTTTATTCATGGCACTGACATTCAATTAAATATCTGAATTTCTAAAGAATTGCTCTGTGATTTAAATATAAAAGTCAAGGACTACAACATTATCATTCAGCTTGATACATGTAAGGCTTTTGAAAAACTTAGTCTCCTTTCATTATCAAGGTCTTAAGTTGTTTTGGCTTCTCTAAAAGATTCAAATTTTTTATTCATAGCATGATTTTCAATGTCAGTGTATCTATGATCATAAATGGTGCTTCTATATGATTCTTCAAAACAACAAAAGGTTTGAGGCAAGGTGATCCTTTTTCACCAAGCCTCTTCATCATTGCTGAAGAAGTCCTTCTTAGAGGCCTTACTAAGCTTTTCAATGACAATAAACAAATGAAGTTTAGAAGTCGCAGCAGCTTGTGTATCAGCAATCTGGCTTTTGTTGATGCATTCTTTTGTTCACTAACAGCAAGGAAGCCACTCTTGCTTTACTTAGCCTTTTCTTGCAGGTGTATCTGGACAGTTCCGGGCAGGTAATCAACAAAAGTAAAACCAAAGTCATTACATCCACTGGGGCAGATGATATCAAAATCAACTTCATTGCCAGGATTACTGGTTTCAGTACTAGCTTGCTCCCAACTAACTATCTAGGTATCACTATCAGCACTAATAACAACTCTACTGTCTATAATAATCTACTCAATAAGATCAATAGCAGAATCTCTGATTGGGAATCAAAGCATCTTTCTTTTGCATGGAGAATCATCCTTATTAATTATGTTCTAATGAATATTGTTTTATACTGGATGCAAATTAATACCATTCCTCATGGTGCTATTAGCAAAATTGAGAAAGCTTTTAATAGATTTCTCTAGGGCTCTACTAGTATTGATAACATGATTTATTAGTGTAGATGGAGTTACGTTTGTAAAACTTTCAAAGAGGGAGGTTTGAATATCAGAAATGAGGCTAATATACAAAACTTTACCTCTTGAAAGTTTTGGTTTCAGTTCAGAGATAACAACACTCTTTGGGCAAATCTCATTCACAACATATATTGTAGGAACAAGAATCCCTTGCAAGTTACTGACAGTAAGAAATGTTCTATGGTTTGGAACAGACTCATCAAGATCAAGCATCTTGCTGAGCATTATATCAATTGGTCTCTTAGGGAGAGTTTGGTTGACTTTTGGTTAGACAAATGGTCTAACTCTAATCCTCTTCTCTCTCTTGATAACTCTATCAATAACAGCTGGTATACCCCTAAAAATTTTAATCAATACTGGCTAAATTATCAATAGAATCTATCGAGGATTGAAAAACTTCTTAATCATTCAGATTGAAACGTATTAGTGATTGTTTTGTTCATCAAGGCAGCAAAGATATAATCATTTGGAGTTATCTCCTACTGGAAATTTCAGTCTCAAAGCCACTTGGGATTCTTTTCGCATGCAACATAATGAATCTAACATGTTCTCTAATATTTGGAATGATCTAAATCCAAAAAAACACTCATTTATTCACTGGAAAATTATTAAAAACTTCATTCCCACTGATTATGTTCTTATGAATAGACACATGGTTATTGTCTCCATGTGTCAGTTCTGTTTAAATTTTGAAACTTCTAACCATCTTTTCATTGCTTAGACAACTTGGATTTACTTTGCAGGTCATTTCAATATCCAAATATTTAGGTACATGACTATTAATCATATGACTAGGGCCTAGTTTTGGTCGATCAACAAGAAAAATCATGTGAGACATGTGATCCTTTTCTTAATTTAGAGCGTGATTTGGAAGTTCAGGAATCTTCCTAAGTTCAGAAGTATCAAGGTTTCTTCTAACATGATTATCAATAAGGTGCATAGAATCCTAAACTACATGAACATTTCTAGTACTTTGAACTCTTCTCACTGGTTCAAGGATCTGAATGTGGCCCAGGATTTTGGTTTCTTCAATCTTTGTCATGAGCTTAAAAAGAGACCTTATGTTCTCAAGTGGATTCATCCTAATGCTGGTCGTTATAAGCTAAACACTGATGCATCTGTATATCCGAATGGTGAGGCTAGCGCTGGTATTATCATCAGAGACTATGAAGGTAATCAAATTCACGTTGTTGGTTTCCTTTATGGAATACTCACGCCTTTAATGGTTGAGGCCCGTGAGTTAATGGATGGACTGTTGATCTGCGATAAAAAGGGTTTGCACAATCTTGATATAGAGTCTGACTCTCTAATACTTATTAATTTTGTCAAGCCTGGCAGTTAAGGATCTGTTCCTCGGGCTCTTATCCTTATTTTAAACTGCTATAGAAAGCCCCAAACTCCTATGATGGCCCTGAATCATATTTTCAGAGATAAAAATAGAGCATCCAATTGGCTCGTTCGTTGGACTTTAAATTGCAAAATGAGATAAGATTATGACTTTACATCAGCTCCTGTTGATTTAAAATCTATTATTGTTCTTGAAGTTCTTGGTTTACCTTATATCAATAATGAATCATAGTTCTAACCTTGTGTTCTCGAGCAGGATCTTCCTGAATCTTTTGTTTTCTTTAAGATTTTTCGTATGCAGCAGTGATTTGTCGTATGCAGCAGCTCCGCGGGGATGGGAAAGATTTTTGTTGAAGCTGGACAGTTCCAAACTGAAG
Organism: Limnanthes douglasii subsp. nivea; assembly: GCA_036936605.1. Classification (NCBI taxonomy): domain Eukaryota; kingdom Viridiplantae; phylum Streptophyta; class Magnoliopsida; order Brassicales; family Limnanthaceae; genus Limnanthes; species Limnanthes douglasii. Next base: position 223,456,592 of record JAUPFV010000004.1, on the reverse strand, counting down.
CTTGAAGTCGATCGGCTCAGTTCTGTTTCATTGGCTATTCCAGTCGTGATGGTTACCTCTTGTTAGTGAAACATTTTGGAATATATCAGATGGTTGCTCTGTTTCATTCGCTTTCATGTCGTGATGGCTTACTCTTGCTAGTGAAATATTCACATGAAGATTCAAGATTGTGTCCTGTTTTTTTTTATATTAAGCTAGGGTTTCTTCTGTTCAATTTTGGCGCCCCAAACTTTATGCCAAAAGTTTTGTTCAAACTTTATATCTTAATTTAATAAATGGGATTTAATAAAAAAAAGAAAAAAGAAAGAAAGATAAATATAGAAACATGTAGTATCTTAGTCCTCAAATACATATTTTTTTCTTATCTCTTTCATCTAGAGATTTAGTTATTAACCAATAAGGGGATTTGTTTCAGCTAAATGGCTAAGAATCGGTCTAGCGAGTCTTGTTAAGGCTTGGTCGGATCTTGTTCACATATTGATGACTTCTCTAATAATTACTCTATTATTGAAGAAAATTGAGACATATAACTGGCAACATAAAAAATAGAATGTTAATGAACTGATTGCTCATGTTGTTCATGAGGAGGAAAAATTGAAACATGAACTTCCGGAGGCATATAATGAGTTATTGATCGGGAAAAAAATAAATATAAAATGATAGTATATGTGATAATGCGTCTGATTCTAATTCAAAAAAATCTAAGCTCATCCAAAAAATATGTTGTTTCGTTTGTAATAAGTTGGGAAATCACAAAAATGATTATGATAAGTACCATGTTTATGTGAAAGTAAAAGGTAATCTCATAATTATGATATTTTCAAAAACAAATTTAGTTTATGTCTTAGAAACATATGACTGATTGATACGTTTGCAACCACCTAAGTTTGTCTTTCTTTGCATGATATGATCAGAAGTCAAGGTTAAATAATGGTAAAATATCTATCTATATAATAAAGGATATTTTGTGCTTAGTTTAAGAAATTTATAACTTTCGTTTGTTACTTCCCAGTTGGTGTGGATGATTTCTAATCGAATGATATTTTAGGTAGTTTATCAACTGAGCATTAAATATCATAGAACGTTTGTAAAGTACGTAGAAGAGTGCCTAATAGTTCTTCAATAGCCAATTATGGGTTCTTCTAGCATGAATAGGGTATATGAGAAACAAAATCTTACATTTAAGAATATGATAACAAATATGTTAGTCATTCGACTTTACCAATATCGTCATGAGATGAAACAATTAAGTGTGATGCATACATTCTTAATAAATTTCCAAGTAAAGCAACCAATGATACCTTATATGAGCTTTAAATCGGAAAAAATATATTAAATTGAGATATTTTCATGTTTAGGGATGCCCATCTGAAGCGATGCCTTGTAAGCCGGACAAAACATAAATAATTTAAAATTGTAAATGAATATTTCATTGGATATTCATACTGTTTAAAGGGTATTACGTTTTATAATCCTTTTACTAATTTTTTTAAAACAAGAACATCAAGTGTTTAGTTAAGTATATTGAGTGTAGCAAGAGGAAAATTTAGAAATAGATATTCATTTTATGGAAGAATATATAGAGTTTCATGAATGTTCTGACCAAGTTACTATGGTAATAGATGATTAATATTATTTTCAGTCTTTTAGGACCTTTATATCATGCATATACTCAAGATAATGATTTTCTTCTACCAGTAGACATTACCGAAAACGAAAAAAAGTAAGATGATACAAATGGGCCAAAATGAAGTTTCTCAAGGAGATAAAAATCTACCTTCTAAAAAAACTAAAATGATAGTAGCATTTAGAAGGTCCAATAGAGAAATGAAAGACGTTATATCTTCTGATTGTGTAGTGTATTTTCAAAACATGAAGATTTATGTGGTGTAATGAAAAATGTTAAGTCTATGTAAAACTATGAAGATTTATAATTTTCAGTTATGAATCAACACTATAAAGGACAAGTTAAGCCAATGCAAGATAACACGATTTGAAAGCTTGTCTTGTTACATAAAGAAACTAAGCCGGTAGGTTGTGAATGAATTTTTAATATAAAACGGGATTTTACAGTTAATATAAAGAGGTATAGAATATGACTTATGACAACATATTATACTAAACGTGAAAATTTTGACTTTGAAGAGACCTTATCTCCTCTACTTTCAAATGACTATTTTATGATAAGTATGACTAGTTACATATTTTGACCTACAATGTCATCAAAATTGGTTCAAAAAATATTGTTCTTAATCGTGATATTAAAGAAAATTATTTTTAGTGCAACCTGAGAACTTTCTATTCAGTGATTTAAAGTCAATGGTATGAAAAATTTAATTGAGGATTGCGTGAATAAAACATTTAGTGGCGATTTGTATTCATTATTAAGATGTGTTTGTGTTATATTAGTTGTATCACGTGATTTTAACGATGCAAACATATATAAAGTATGCTTTTATTTTCAGTGACTTATCATACTCATTAAATATATTTCCATTTAACCACGACCATTTAAGAATATATATGTAAGATTACATGTTATATTATATTTATGTTATGCGGCATCATAGATCTATGTTACGAGGTTGTGATTAGTGACGTGTCTATTTGCGTTTTAAGTAAATAAAGACGACCTTAGTAATGTGTCGTTAATATTTATTTATGAGATCATTTAGTTTATCTATGTGATGATAAAAACTTAGAACATTCGTTTGGTGGGTGTAGCATATAGTAGCATGTAATTATCTAAATGAAAGATTGTTAGAATTTCTCCAAGATCGATCATCACATGCTTCATTGGGCATTCGACTATTTCTCATATTACTTAATTAAAATGTAATCTAATATAAATAATAGACTACTATGTAAAAATCTTATCATGAAAGTAATTATGTGGATACAGAGTCCAACTTAGATTGTATGAAGGATATAAACAGGTTAAGCAAAACTAAACATTTTGCTAAATCACCATAGTAGCTTAACATCAAATTGGTTTCAAAATAATAATACATTAAATTAAACCTATTTTAAATTAAAATAAAGAGAAAAAATAGTGCATATCATCTACGCATTCGATTTTTGAAATATATATAAAAAATAATTCTTTTTTCACCTACAGGTTATTAACCGATCTATTTCGATATTTATTTCTTTATTCGGTCCATCTCAAACAAAATTAGATAAAAAGAGACCTATTGGTTCTAAATCATTACGAGAATAGGATGTTTATTTCATTTCCTTGTCTTTTCACATTCGTAATCTGATATGATCGGACGTCTTCATTTTTTGCAGTTCCAACTTGGCGAATCGCATTCCTACATAACGGTATTAGTTGTGCGTCTTTTACCATTCTCGCTCAGAATTTGCAATGGCGGAAGAGACAGCTTCGCCACACCGAACCATCATATATGACCTTGGATCCCTCCTTAAAAAACAAATTATTTTAGTTTGGAAGAGTATAATTCGTAAAAGATAGTCGAAACAATCATCGCAAAGTGTAAACATGATCAATATTATTTTTTATTTCTGGCTATTTTTTTTAAACATGAGTATTTAATTTTGTTAAATGAAATACAATCATATTCTTATTGATAAACAAGACAATAATTAGTATTTGTTGAAAAATAATCTCGTACTTTATTTATGAATACATATATCTAACTTACAATTATTTATATCCGAGTTATTAAACTGTAGAAAAGTTTAAAATGATAATCGTTTTATAATTATTTAAAAGTAATTTTTTTTTTATAAAATTAGTTAAAAAATAAAAGCAGCAAAACATACAATTTGTTTGATTTTGTTACAGGAAGAACTATTTTTACTATATTCTAATCTAATATTTATACTTTACATTTTCTTACAATTTTAATTGAATACATATTTTTTTATTTATTTGATGGTAACTAAATTAGTTTATAAAATATAACTAAATAAATTTTCACACAACTATTCTCTTCTATCTTTTCCAGAGTAATGGGAAAGGTGAAAATTCTCACGCTATTTGTATTGTAAATTTTAATAATTTAAAAATATATATAACTATAATAAAGTTATGATCGGTTAGAAATAAAAAATAAAACATAATTATTTATCAAAAATTATATAAACAAATTAAAAGATTTTCTACGTATATAAACCTTATCCATTCTTTAAGAAATAAAGTAACGAACGTTAAATATCTTCCAGGTAAAATTAGTAGGAAGATGATGTTCCATTGGTATTAAGTTTCATTGATATTAATTTCATATTTTCTGTAAATTTATTTTTAAATAAAATTATTCGTAGTGGTAAAAACATCCTCTTCAGACATATAAATAACCAAAAAATTATTTTTAAAATTATAAAAAATAAATTTTAAAAATATATATTTATCTTTAAAAAAAGTCGGGTATAATTTTATAAAGATTAATATTTGTTAAGTTGCATCCACTGATAGGATCTTGAATTAGAACATCTAAATTAATCTTTTTGTTATCGTGAGGAGTTTCATTTCGTGTGATTTATAAGAGATTTAGCCACAAACGATGAAAATCGACGAATTAATCAGATTGATGTAAGAAATTTTGTAAGAGGTAAACCAATCTGACAATGGAAATGCATTCCATCGAGGATAGTTAAACACAGTAATTAGAATTGACATTGCTTTATCAAAATAAAAAATATCGTCAATTAACCTGGTAAGGAGATTGGAACTAAACATACATGTACTTTTCAATTTTTTGAAGCTACGGTTTTGCAAATTAGGGTTTTTGGTTGGGAAGAAGATGAAAATATTGGGTATGGTTTAAGTCATCTTCTATCTTAACAAATTAATCGGTGGGAATGTGGGATCCAATAAGTTTTATTTTTAAATGGTTATTGCGAATAGTGGCATCAAATATAAATTAGATAGTATACAAAGGGTATTCAGGTAAAAACAAGTGTTGAATTTTTTTTAAAATGAAACGGAGGTAATAATAATTGTGATGGAAGAAATAGCTTCACCCTTCAATCTATTAAGTTTGAGTTTCATATTTCAAATAATAAAGCTGCATTAACTTAACTGGTTTAATACTTGCGAACATGTATTGTGCAACTTGAGTTCGTTTATAAATACCGGAAATAAAAGGCTCAATAATCCTTTATTCAATGAATAAAGATCTTAATACTAACAGTTATTATCTTCATTTTGATATTTGGTGTAACAAAATTTATATAAATAAAATAAAAATAGCTAAATAATATAAATATAAATTTATTTATTTATTATAAAAAAATATTGATTAAGATATTAAAAGGTCTAACCATCAATGTATAAATAAAAATAATATATATATATATATATATATTCAAATTCTAAAATATAGACCCTATTGTTTTTTTAATTTTGGTCAAACAAATTTATCATTTATGCTTTAAAAAATAAAAAAATATCAATAAATAGTTTTTTATTTAATAATATATATTAATCAGTGCACGTGGAGACTTATACTTAAAAAAGAACGCTCGCTCTCTCCAAGAAAGCCTATCAATGTCTTGATTTCTCGATCAACTTGTTCTAGCCTACATCGAAAATAGCTCTTCCTCGTCTCGAGGAAAGCTCTCTCCTTTCTTCCCAAATTACAAACCCTAATCTTACTAAACCACATATGAAATCATCAACCACATACTCACAAAAATCATGATTCAGCATAAAATCGACCTGAAATCCAAATATCTAGAGCTCTTTCTCGATATGAATCTCGAAGACACTCGATTATCAGAGTAGAAAAGTCAGAATCAAGAAATTATCCAAAGATCCAACCTCACATTAATGGAGTTAAGCGAAGAACATGCACATCAAGAGTTTCAAATAACGGAAATGGAATTTCGAGATGCTACAAACGAAAAATATAGATTCTTCTTCAATCAACCAAAGGATTTTCCACATCTGAAGAAAACCAACTCAATGATGGAGAACAGGTTTCCACTGATGATTTCGAACCCGGTTTTTGAAAAAAAAAACCTTCCTTCTGGAGAAAACAACTCAAAAAGAAAATCATACACAGATACGGTAAGAAGAGGATCAAGAAAGAAGTTCATATACAGCGGAGTCAAACACGAGGAACACAAAGACTACACATATGTACAATTCCAGCCTTCAGATAAGTTTTCTTTAACTGCAATTTCTAAAACTACATTAATTGCCAAGTTTTCATTGGGGCGTCCAAATTTCAATAAATTCAAGGCATATATTTCATCATTTAGATTTTTAGGAGCATGTATTATTTATAAATGGTATTACAAACATTTCTTTGTAGAATTAGAACTATTAGAAGATGTTAAAACATTCTCGGGAAAAACTATTCAAACAATAGGAAACTTCACAAACAGAATACTTAGTTGGACACCAGATTTCCACCCCAAGAAGGAGTCTCCATTGACTCATTTTTGAATTTCCCTGCCTAAAGTACCTGAAATATTGTATAACCCATATTCAATAACTCATATTGCTAAGGCAGTTGGATTGCCCTTAGCAATATGGGTTCCTAAAAACAACATTGCATGTTACAACAAGTGTAAGGAATGGATTTTAGTTGACATCTCTAAACCTCTTCCCCAAAGAATTTGGATAAGCTTTGGGGAAAATGATGGTTACTGGTAAGACATTTCATACATAAATAAACCTTTTTACTGTAAAAAAAAGGTAAACATATAGGACACTAGGAAAAACAATGTAAAAATGAAGAATTTAAGCAAACAATGAATAAAAACAGAAACAACAAAGATAACAATAAAACCCAATCCAAACTTCTTTCAAAAGAAGTTTGGATTCCAAAAACAAACCCTGAAATTAACAAAGAATTACAAACAGAAAAATCACCTGCACTGGTAATTGAAAATGAAAAGAATAAAGATTTAGAAACAGTAACAAATACTGAAGAACAAATGGAAAACACTCTAGTCTTTAATCAATTTAATGAACCACCAGAAGTTACTGGAAAAAAAACATAACTGATGTCACACAGACTATTAACCTAAGCAACTTATTTAAATATACTCAATAAAGAGGAATTAGAAGAATTAACTGAACTAGAACATGACTTTCCACTGATCAGAACAAATCTTCGTATTCCTCAATCACCTGAACATAAACAACCTAAAAAAGACCCAATTAAGACTCCTATAATAAGATCTTCAAGAGGTAAAATATGGATAAAAACAATGAACATTGAAAGATCATTGAGATCTTCAAAACAATCTTTAAAATGACAATAACTATACTAAACTAGAATGCTAGTGGAATAGAGAATCAAAGAACATTAAGAAGAATAAAAAACATTGTCTGAAAATTCTCAACTGATATCATAGCTCTACATGAACCTATGATATCAGCTGATAACTTACAATCAACATGTAAAAAACTTGGTTTTGAATAACATTTTGCAACCTTTTACTATCAATATACTAGATAACTCTGAACAAATTATTAACACTATGGTAAGTCATACTTCTACTAACAAAGTAGTTCTGCTTACCATAGTTTACGCAAAATGTACCAGATCCCGTAGAGTGCCTTTGTAGGATCAATTAAGAGCCATTTTTGACACAGACCTACCTTGACTTGTTGTTAGAGATTTTAATACAATCTCCAACGCAAGTGAACAACTATCTTGTTCCATACTTTGCACCAAAAGTATGGATGACTTTAACAACATGACCTTAGACGGTAAACTAGAAGACCATGGCTACACAGGCTCAAATTTCACCTGGACAAACAATCATAAATGTAAACGATTAGATAGGACCTTACACAATGATAAATGGAGAAAAACGGTTCATATTAGAAGGGTGAAGCATCTGGCCAGAACTTGTTCAGACCATTCACCTTTGATAATATCAGTTACATTAAACTCAACACATCAAAAACCATCGTTTAGGTTTCAAAATATGTGGCTGAAACATGAAAATTTCTTCAAAACTGTGGAAAACAACTGGTCTAAACATCTTACTGGCACACATTTTGGTCCAAACTAAAAAGACTTCAAAAAAATCTAAAAAGTTGGAATAAATATGTCTATATTAATATTTTTTACTGTCTAAACAAAATTGAAGAAGAGATTAAAATATTTGAAACAAAGTTAGAAGAAACTAACATCTCAGAGAATCAATCTAATTTGTCTAACCTTAATGCTACACATATAACATTACTTGAAAAATAATAATTAATGAAAAAACTAATAGTTTCTTTAACTCTTGTATTAGATCAAGGAAAGAGGGGCCTTTGTCCCCAAGCCTTTTTATTATAGCTGAAGAATTTTTAATAAGAGGCATAAATAATCTAATTGGCCAACACAAATCAATGTCTTATAACATGAAAATTTCTTTAAATATTAATTGTTTAGCATATGCAGATGATATCATCCTATTCCTAAATGGTTCACTAATAAACATCAAGAAACTTTCAAATTTTTTAGACATGTATCAATTGCTCTCTGGCCAACAAATAAACAAACAAAAATCAACATTTATAACTTCTACAAAGATGAACAAAACTAGGATTAATTCTCTAGAAAAACACTGAGGCTTCAAACAAGCTAGTTTACCTTTTAAATATTTAGGTATCCCAATACACACTAATAACTATTCTGCTCACTTTGAGGTCTAAATAGAAAAAATAAGGAACAAAATTAATGAATGGAGCTCAAAAGAGATTTCATTTGGGGGAAGAATAACATTAATCAAATATATTCTCTTATCTTACCCAATTTACTACTTACAATCTATTCAACTACCTTTGAAAATAATAACATGAATTAGCAAACTTTTAAACAAATTCTTATAGGGTTATAGTGAAAACAACAAATCAATGTTATGGTACAACTGGAAAGATATATGTAAACCACATAATGAAAATGGCCTTAATATTAGGAGCTTAAAAGATATTCAGAAAGCCTATTCATTTAAACTATGGTTTACCTTTAGAGACAATAAAACCCTGTGGTCCAACTTGATGTACTCTAAATATTGCCAAAACATTTATCCATTACAATATTCTTTAAGAATCACAGACTCTAAAATTTGGAAAAGAATGTCTGAGATTAAAGAAGAAGCTGAAAAACATATAATTTGGAAACGAAGAAAGGGAAACTTGGACTTTTGGTTAGATAGATGGCACCATTCTGAACCATTAATCACTTTAACAATAACTATTTCACCCCACTACACTCCAACAAAGGTAATTGAATATTGGACTAATTATAATTAGGATTTACCTAAAATTCAGTCTTGTGTACTACCTGCAAAAATAAATAAAATCATCAAAACACAGTTCAACTTAATTGTTGAAGACTCCAACATCTGGAAGCTTTCCACTGATGGAGCCTTCAATTTAAAAGATACAGTTAATGCACTAAGACATAAATACACAGTTTCATTAATTAAAGGAAAAATTTGGAACAATATCTCTCCAAAGAAGTGCTCCTTCACCCTTTGGAGAGTATTAAATAATTTAATAAGTGTAGATACAATACTACAAAAAATAGGATTTAAACTTGCTTCCAATTGTCTCAGATGTCAAAATATAGAAACCTTAAATCATGTCTTCATTTCTTGTGAATCTTCCTAGTATGTTTGGTCTTTCTTTTTGAAAAATTTAGCATTGGAATAGGCAACCACATGACAATCAACCACATTATTAACAATCCACATTCGTACCAAATTACCTTCACTGATAATCTGGTCTATATGGACTGCCAGAAACAACTGCAAACATAAAGATATAGTTATCTCACATAAAACGATAATCAATCATATATCTTACATGCTTATTTCTTTAGATTCTTCATCATCACTTACCCGAAAACATTGGATAGATGACTCTCCGATAGCTAAAGACTTAAAATGTTTTAATAATATTTCACCCTCCAAGCCTTTTATATATGTAAAATGGAATTTACCTTTACATAATCGTATTAAGCTTAATTGTGATGGTTCATCTTTAGTCAATGGTGAATCAAGTTATGGTTTTATTTTAAGGGATGAACTAGGAAATTTAATTATGGCTTAAGGAAGTGAAATAGGCAATTGTTCACCACTTATTGCTATAATTTATGCACTATTGAATGGTTTGCTATGTTGTAAAGATAAAAACCTTAATATGATTGATATTGAGATAGATTCTTTAGGATTGTTTAACATGTTAGCTTCAGGAAAATATCTGTGGCATTTAGAAAAAATTATTCTATGTTGTAGAAACTTGATTAAGCCTGAAATGACCCTCAAACATATTTATAGAGAGCAGATACTACTGCGGACTGGTTAGCTAAGCAAGCACTAAAATAACATTCAGACTTTATAATCAATGATAACCATTAGTTTAATGCTTTATCTGCTATTCTATTGCTAGACTCATTGAACTTAGGTCACTTTAGGTTCTTTTGATTTGAACTAACGGCTTGGCAGGCCTAAAATCTGACCACCAGCATCTCCACTTCTCTATTTTTTCAGGATACAAGTACTTAAAGAGACAGGAGGAAAACTGAATAAATGAAAGAAGAATTCAAGAATCAAGTTGAAGATGTTGCTACAAGAAGGATAAATAGCGAAAAGAACTTATCTTTAAATTGCCGCAAACATAAACACAAGAATAGTAGTCTTTAAGTCCCTATACTTACTGGATACACAATGTTTGGTCAATAAGTTGTTAAAAAAATTTAGCTTCCTGACTAATATTCGATATTTTTCAGGATCATGCATGGGTACTCCTTCATCAGCCATAAGCTTGGTCTCAAGGACTATCCGTGAGTCAACAAGTTTTTATCCAAGCAAGCTACATTCTAAAAGTATATAAAACATATCTTTTTTAAAAAATGAGAATCTTATCAAAAAATCATGATACCTCAATGCCAATAACATACTTGAGTTTATTAAGATCTCTAATATGGAATTGTTCGCTAAAGTTTTTCTCAATACTAAGATCCCCCCGACATCATCACTGATTATAATCACATCATCAACATATGCAAGTAGAATTATAATTTTCTCTTTTAATTGTCTATAAAATATTGAATGATCAATAGCACTCATGGTCATGTCAAACAAACTAAGTGCGTGAGAGAAATGCCCAAACGAAGATCCGAGAGATTGTTTCAGACCATATAAAGAGTTTTGTAAGCGGCAAACTTTATATCGTTTCTCGTGAATAAAACATTCAGGTGGTTGAGTCATATAAACCTCTTCCTTAATGATTTCATTGAGAAATATATTTTTGATATATAATTAGTGTAATAACCCGTGATGAGTAACAGCTAGAGATATAAAAATGCGAACATATTCCATTTTGGAAACCGTGGAAAATATTTCATTATAATTAACTCATAGATACTGAGAGTACCCTTTTGCAACCAAAAATATTTGAGTTGAGGTAAATACTCATCAGGATAACCCTTGATTGTAAAAATTTACTTGCAACCAATTTTCTTTTTATCACGAGGGAGAGAACAAAAATCCCATGTTTTATTTTTTACAAAGGCACGCATTTTCTTATACATAACACTAAACCACCCCATATTGAGTAGAGCTTCTCAGACATTCTTAGGAACAATATAACTGTCAAGATGAGTAGTAAATTCACGATGATATGAGGATAAAGATAAATAAAAACATAAGTGTTTGATATTATATCTAGTGCAGTTACGTGGGTTTTTTCAGAAAACAATAGGAAGGTCAAGATTTTCAGAATATTATATTGGAACAAAAATTTGTGGACTAAGTGTTGTAAATTTGGGTGATTATAGAAAAGATAATGCAATTCAATGGCTGGTTTATGTACAACATGAGATGTACAAGTCTCATAGTCTAACATAGGCTGAACATATTTAGAATTAACATGGATATTTTTATTTTTTCAAGTGCATACCTGGTAAATAGGAGCACATGAGCTGTTGGAGGTATAACATTCTCAAGGATTGGTGAAAAACTTATATGAATATCGTAATATTTCAAAACACTAATGATAGGGGCAGAAGTTTTAGATGTAGATAAATGAGTAGATTCTTGATGCAAATAATATAATAGAGACTCCATAAAATAACATCATAATAAAATATAGTACCTTCTAAGAGTGTGACTATAACATCGATAAAATTTTTGAGTTCTAGAATAACTTACACAAATACATCATAAAGACCTAAAATATAGTTTTGTACGACCTGGTCCATTATCATATAATCACACACAAATATCTTGGGAGAAACATGAAATAAAGATGGAGTTGGAAATAAAATATTATAAGAGGTCGCACCATCAAGTACTAAAGATGGAATCCAATTTATCAGATAACATGTAGTTAAAAATGCGTCAACCCCATAATAAGTGAGGAACGTACATACGGATAATCATAGTACGAACCACCTCAAGTATATATTAATTATTTTGTACATATACATAATTTTGTTGAGATGTATAAGAACATGGTGATTAATAAAGTATACCATTAATAATCATATATTGTATAAATTCAATCATAAAATACTCTTTGAACATATAAAACAAATGATAAAGGTATGTTTTGTGAATTTGGGTGGATGTGATGCCCTCTATATTACATGTACAACCATTGATTGTTTAAATGGATGGTTGTGAGGTAGGGGCTAGTCCTAACAATATAATATTGTTACCATTAATATGGTTAGTGGAACTTGAATCGATAATTGTGTTGATGCTATAAAAGGTTATAAATCATACCTAGATGGGCTGAAGTAGCCTTTGAAATCTGTGGTTGAGAAGGTTTGTTGGCACGGGTAAAACCTAACGTCTCAATTTGTTGACCAATTGTAAAAAATTCATCTAAATTAGTATGTTCATTCAGGGATCGTTTGACATGGACCACTTGAGCACGAGAAAATTGTGGTGGAAATATGGACAGTTTTAGCTTTGTAACACTTTAAATGATTAAACTTATTGTTTTTTTATTGTGATGAAGATTGAGCTTTGATTGATGATGATTACTTTTACATTTTACACTCATTGATATTAATTTTCAAGAGGGGTCCATAGAATCTCTGGTATGTGGGATATTAAAACCCAAGTATGATGAGCTTTGTCACTTTCAAAACGTTAAAAGATTTGTGTTATTTTTATAGAAAAGAGATAAAAGTTTGGTCAGGTTTGAAAGAGGACACGTGTAGGCGATATAGCTTTAGTATTCATTTAAAGTTTGGCTCGTAAGTCTCATGAATATTGGTTATTGGTTCGTAATCGACTTGTAGCCCTAACATGTATTCAAATATTCTTTTCTATATGTAAAACAAATCATGGAAAAACTTAGCTTTGTCAATTTGAGGCCTGCTAAACTGAGTCGGGGCTATGTTGAACTGACTTGTTTCCTATTGAGGTTGAGTCGTGTAAGAGGCGAACTTAGCCATTACATTATTGAGGCTTGTTGTGTTTGGGCTAAATTTTGCTTAGGCTGAGCCAAATCTAGCGAAGATTGAGCCAAATCTTGTTGTGATATTGTAAACATACAAATAAACAAAATAAAATAAAATAATAAATACAGACTATTTTCGCACCAAAATGTTACATATTTTTGTAACTAAAACACAAAAAATAAAAATAGTTATTCTGCAACAAAAGTACATGTAATTATACAATGCAACAACGCTTAATAATCAAGTAACCAAAATATATGTAATTCCGCAACCTAACAAACTAACTAATTACGTAGCCAAATTGAATATAATTATACAACCTAAGAGCACTAACTAATTAGATTTCTAAAATGAATGTAATTACATAACCACACCTGCAAAAAACAAAAATCCTGAAAATAATTTCCCAACGTCACTCTTTTTAGATAATTATCACAAAATACGCGATATATGAGTTTAAAAATCAGCATAACTAAAACAATAATATTAATCATAAACCAACCACACAATAATTTGACACAAATAAAAAAAAGAAAAAAAAAAGAAAATCATATAAATTGATAAGCGATCGATAATAAGAACAAATGAAATTGATCGAATGAAGAACAAATAAGTGATCACAAATGATAGAGGAAATTGATTGAACGGAAAAAACAAACCTAGAATGCAACAAAAAAGAATATCAAAGAACAAATTGTAGACATAAAACAAAGGTATGATTGGTATTTAAGAAAATTCATATGGCTATCAGTACTTTTAATTCGAAAGCAGGTGGTTATTCGTACTTTATCAAACATTAGATGATTTTTTTTGTAAATAAGTTTGATGTTTGGTAGTTATTTGTAGATTATACTTACAATTAATTTTAATAATTTTAATTTTATAATTTCATATTATTTAATTTTTCATTTTCGTAGCGACGCATAGACAATTTATCTAGTATTTTTTAAACAATTTCATTTGTTTTCAAGAACGAAATTATTACTCTAAAATTTTAACAATATGGACAATTTGAATCTTTTCATAAACTATTGAAATTTAATAATTAAATATTAATAATATATTATAAGTTATATGCATCATATTATCCATATAATTATTCAAAAGGAGCCATCAGATTTTATTTTTATTTTTCAAATTATTGATATTGTTATCGAAAAAGAGTGAGAAAACCATATTTTTATTATTTAATAAATTATATTTTTAAAATTGTATAAAATATATTGGATAAAAATGAGTTTTTTATATTATATTTAAGTATCATATGTATACATAGAGAGTTCCACATAATTCTAACATATATCACGTAATTAGCTTATGACTATAAATGTGCGGTCATTAGTTCATAATTTATATGTTCCAATACTCTTCCTCAAATCGGATCCAAGAGATTTATGGATCCAAGCTTGCTATAAAGTCTGTGGAACAGAGTAGACGACAAAATTTTAGTGAACACATCAGTCAGTTGGACATTGTAACGCACGTATAAAGTGTTAATTAATTTAGATTGAACATATTGAAAAATGTAGTGACAATCTATTATAATGTGTTTGGTTCTTTCATGGAACATGAGATTAGAAGCAATGTGTATTGCAACTTGATTATTAGATAAAAAAGGCTCAGTAAGATTAGTGCTTAGACAATCTAGATCAATAAAAAAACTATAAAACCATATGAGCTCATATGATATGGAAGTCATCTCACGATATTCAGATTCAATGCTAGATTGGGTGACCATTTGTTGTCTTTTAATTTTCTAAGACTCTAGATTACCACTAAAAATCATACAATAACCAGTAGTAGATCGAAAATCAAGTGTATTACCAGCTCAATTATAACAAATATATCCCATAATATTAGTGTCACCATAATGGGCCATGACTATATAGTGACTAATTGTGCCCTCCAGCTATCTCAAGATACGTTTTACCATACCTAGATGTTGAAAGATTGTTGCATGCATGTGTTGACTAACAAGACTAGTAATAAATGTAATATTCGATCGTGTAAAATAGTCAAGTAGCTGAGTTTTCGTATAAGCCAACTTTAATTTTATATTAAGAGAAGTAGTAGCGGTTTGGTGTGCAACATCCAAACATCTTGAAGCAAATCCACAATGTATTTACAATGGTTAATGAATATCTATTTCTTGAAGATGTGATTTCAATCCCAAAAATGTACTGCAAGGAACCAAGATCATTGATTAGCAATTGGTGCTGATGTTTTATTTTCAAATTACCAACAGAAGCAGTATTATTCCTGATAATAATGAGATCATTCACGTATATTAATATCATAATTTTTTTAATTGAACCAAACTGAACATAAAAGATGATGATAAGGTCGCCATTATCAGAATAGATATTATTGGGCAAGATGAGACGATATAATAGCAAACTGAGCAGCGCATGCACACGGCGACATTGATGTAATGACTGAACTGAGGTATACCCACGGGGTCCACACAACATACTAAGCCGACCTACGAGCAACGTGTATATATCGCTAATAATAACCAAACCGAAGCCCAACTATAGGATATCGAGGACAGCTCATGATATCCAGTTGCTCAGAGGTCTTTAGGGGAGGTCAACATAAACCGATCGAGATCCGCCAGAGCGATGCTATGGTCGAGCAAGAAGTCATGCGGGTTACTCAGAGTAACCCGACCGAGGTCCAAACTGAGCGGTAAATTGAACGAGCAAATCCCACTTACAAATACCAACATGGTCAGAACAATGTCGACTAGAGAAGTATAGTCGGCTAACCATACCGAAGAGGCGCAGTCACGATCAACGCGCACTTAAGAGCTTCAAATGGAGTCAAGAGTCATTAAAGAAAAATTATGACTAAGAAGTTGACATAATTGACCACGAATGAAATAATAGCCATAAATATAGGTCTATGATCTTAATTAAATGAGTAATTTACTGAGTGGAAGAGAGAAATCATAGAACGAATTATATAAATTTGAGTGTGCGTGTGTAAATTTATTATCTTTTCTTCCTCGATTAATAAAGTTAGTACTAGGCAAATATTTGTGAGATTTTCCTCTAACAGATGAATCAATTGATATTCTGCTAAAACCGAGAGCTTCAAGACTCAATTTAACATGTCATCCACAAGGACTTTGTTTCAAAGCATAAATTGATTTATGAAGTCGATATACCAAATTTGAGTTTTCACTTTGAGGATGCCCATAATGAAGCTTCATAAACATTTATTCCTCAACATCACCAAGCAAGACTGTATTATTTATGTCCATATGGGAAAAAAACATGTGTTGATAACCACATGTAGAAGAACTCGCACCATGGTCAACTTGGCAAAGAAAGAAAAATTCCCATAGTAATGAACACAAAACTTCTAAGTCAAACATTGAGGAACAAGGTGTGCTTTGATACATATCAAGAGAACCATCAGAACTGAATTTTGTTTTAAACATCAAACGACTACCATCAACATGTTTTCCTAGGAAAAGGCATTGTAGTCCAAGTTTTTTTCTCGACAAACACAATTAATTCTTCATGCATAACTTTCTACCCAACAAATTAGGATTTGGCTTTTTATTTTTTCTGGCTGAAATATGTTTGATCTAGTTGTAAAGAAGGTTGTATCCAAATATGATAGTCATTGATATGACAATAAGTTAAGGACATGTTACCTAACTGTATGAAAAACATAATATACTAATTTTTATAGAGGGTGAGACACCCGTGGAGGTTATGTCTCTTATACATGATAAAATTCTTGAGAACCAGTGAATATCTAATTGATCACTAGGGCGTTCAGTGGTATCCCGAGTTGAGATAACATGGCTATGAAGTAAGTCTTGAGTGAACTGATTACCATAGCAATGTTAGGTAAATATAATAACTTAACGGCTTTTACTTCTAACTAGAGGCGACAAGATATGGAATTTTTTTTAAAAATCCGGCAACTCTAATCAAATATAATTTGTTAAGAGTCATAATATTTGTACCACTTTCGTGTTTGAGAATAACCAAATAATATGCATTTAACAACTTGATCATCAAGGTTATCGCGGTGAGTAGTCGAGACATGCACAAAACAAGTGCATCTCAAAAAAATAAGACGCGACAAATCAAGTGTTTTATCGTGCAATACTTCGAGATGAAATTTAAAATCTAGCACTCTGGTGGGTAAATGATTCACAACATAAGTTAGAGTAATGAAAATATAAAAAACAGTGTTATTGAACATTCATGTGAAACATTATGGCTCAGGATTTTTCAAGCTAATTATGATTTTTATGTATAATCCAAATTTATTAAAGTGTACTAACACAACTAGTTTAATGTAATATACCATTATAAATCATATCGCTTGTCATGTCATAAGACACGTATTTTTTACCATTGTAGATCAAACAATTTTAATATGAGCTGAAAATTGGATGATAACCAACCTATAAAAATAGTTTAAAACACAAACACCTCATTTTTTTATTTTAATAAGTACAAAAAATTAACTCTGTAGAAATCATCAATAGAGGTTATAAAATATTTAAATTCATCACGAGAATATGAAAAAGATCCCTGAATATCTAAATATATTATTTGAAATGGTTTAATGGTATGAAATAAATATTAATTAAAAGGAATCCTAGAAGACTTTAAAAAATGATAGATCTTACAATGAAGATTTTATTTTGGAATAACCTAATTTATTTGCCAAGAATAAAATTTTAAGGATGTGTGAGACGACGATGCAATAAAATATTCTTATTAATTGGAGATTAAATAACCTAAAATACCTTGGTAACTTGAACATTAAGGGAAAACAATAGTATTCTTGTAAATGAAAACATTCACCAATCATCGCCTTGGCAACCAGGTTCTCGGATATAACTTTATATGTAATAAATATAACTTCACAAGTGAGTGAAGGTGTTAGTTTAAAAACATAAAACAATTGAAATGGGAAGGACTGTGCATACATGATACTAAACTCTATAGTATCTTAAACAAGCTTAATTTTACCCTTACGCATTACATAAACACTTTTCTCATCTTTTATGGAAACAAATTACAGGGTAAAAAAGGAATAAAAGTGTCAAAATTGGTTAATTTACTAGAGAGATGATTTGTGACATCAAATAAATAACTCATACATCATGCAAACAATTAATATCTAATGCATGCAGAAAAAAAAAACTAATATGAATACCTTGGCTAGTGTCTGAATTCGCATCACCTAAAAAACCGAAACAATGCCTAAGAAGTGTAGCTAGTTGATGATTTACTTAAACAATATCTCCACATTTGACTTCTATCTAATCATGGATACATGTCTTATAAATGATTTTCAAAATTATTAAGTAAAGTAGAATGACTAGAAGCAAAATATTCAATAGAGTGCGTAGCCAAATGAGCCTTATGTTCAAAAAATATATTATATCTTCTCGCTTTTTTATTTTTGAAAATTTTAGACTTCAGTTTTGGTTGAAAAACCCAAAAATGATAAATAACGTGTCTAATATAACGGAAATTCTACATTTAAGATCATAATATATATATATATATTTCTAATTATGGTATGGATTTTCAAGTTATTTCATAAACACTAAAATACTCTCTTGTTCATCATCAAGCAACCTAAAAAAGAATCCAACTTCTCATTTTCTCCATTGTTCACTGACCGGACAAGTGATTCAAAAATTTCACATTTTCATAGAGGTTTAGTGATCGGATATTTAACAACTTCTCCATGACCATTAACCTTGAAATTGCAGTTCATATATTTATTGAAATTCGAATTCATGTAAAGTTTTTATGCGGTACCATCTCCCTGGTTGATATTTTAAAATTGCAGTTCTTCAACTCATGCTCACAATCTAATGATGCAACACGAATTACTGAGTTGGTAAAAGTCCAAACAGTGACATCTTAGTTCTCCACAATCGAACAAAAATTTATTTCAATTCATACTCGAAAACCAACAATTCTCTTTAATTTTTGAAATCAAATATACGATAATAAAATTTTGAATTCATCATATCTTTATTAGTAATATAAAAATACATATATGATATAAATCCAAAATATTTTACCACATAAGAATCACAGAAAATTCACAAGAGGGTTACAAAATATCCTTTTTGAAATCAAAAGAAAACGCTCAACAATATTTTTTGTAAAAAAAATTATCAAAAAAAATAATTTTTTTTAATGTATATATATATATTTAATGTATATTCGATAAATGAGAGTTTAAAATAACTCCTTGCGTGAAAAAAATGTTTGGTAACGATGTTGTCCACCTAAGAACAATAACAAGAGGTTTGGATAGTTTCTTTAAATAGAAAAACAAATTAATATCAAATCCCCGCCAGATACTCCACTTTAGAAAAACAAATCGAACATCATATCCACTTTCATACCTTGAAAAAATTGGAAAACGCATATTTTATATAATATTGACTCAATAACGTTGTTTTTAAAAATAATGTTATTTTTATTAATGAAAGAATTGTGAAAAATAAGCCCATTTTCAATAATCCTTTTTAGGTACACTTAATTTTAACCCAAGTAAATCCATTATATCAAATACTAAAGCGACAAATTCAAATTTCAGTTACCTTTATCCACCGCCAACTTAGAGTGTACTCCTTGTGATTTGAATTTTATGAATCTTTAGTTATATTCCTCAAGACCATTGGAGGATCGCGATTTCAGTACGAAAATTAAGACTGAAAATTAAGACCATAGTCTAGAGAAACCATGATTCTAAATTGAGAGAAATTATTGATCAGATTCGAATCGTTCGGTATCTTCAGTATAACCCTACTTCTCGAATTCTTACACAGTTGGTAGAGTAAGATGATTTTGAATAACCTGATTTCATAATCAACCATAGAGGTATATACCGATCCAATAACCAGAGTCTGGTCTTAGCTTCTTTTTATCTTTACAGTATTTTTTTCATCGGTTCAGATAACTCTTTGTCCTCTTCCAAGCGTTTCTTCAGCATCCAAAACTAAATCTGCACAAATTCCAGCAAATCTAAGTTAAGTAAAACCTGCTCATCGATGTTAGTTTATAAAATTAATAATATTTTATTTTGTAGATGAATAGAGAAAAAATAATATTCTGAAAACTTAGTCTTATATTCTAATATATCTTACACCTAGAATTGCGAGTAGGGTAATAGCTATTAGCTGGTTTGACATCTAATCTTAGTTGAAATCTAACTTTGTTTTACATTTTTTGGTCCATCTGGCAAGCCAATCGGCTGCCTTGTTTTGGTCTCTTTAAATGTGAATAATAGAACTATTAGTAGTAATTAATTTCCTTCAACAAATCAATAAAGTATCTAAAATCCAAAGGTTTTGCCATTACTTAACATTTCCACTAGAAGTGGGGAATATGTTTCTATTTCAAGATTGTTAATACTTAGGTTCTTACAAATAAGCAGACTATCTAGAAGGGCCCTTGATTCAACTAAAATATGAGTTAATTTTCAATAGAGCCTGCCAAATCTAGCAATAGTATCACCTTCATTATTCCTTATAATACCACATCTGATGGCCTCTTCATTCAAGCCACATGAACCATCAATGTTAAGCTTGTAATGTTTTGAAGAATAAGGAATCCAACCTGACAGAATACTTTTCATTTCCTTTAGCATATGATTATAGCATCCAATTTCTAATGCAACTTTGTAGTCTTTATGTCAATGTCATCCTTTACACAGATTAGAATTATTTATTCCAACTAGAGTCATCATTATATAGTTTATATGTGACCTGATGTATATTTGATACTATCATGCTTGGCATTGTTTCTAGCCCTCAAAATAGACCAGCATATAATAGAAGAGATGATAGATCTTAGGTGAACATCCTTGTCAGTAAACCAAAACCAGGTTATGCCTATTTAAATTGATGTTGAACAAGCCAACATAGTAAGACCATACCTCTAACGCAATATTACAAGTAACAAATAAATGTTTTATAGATTCAGTATCCTCACAATGTTAAGACTTTGATACCAAAGTGATTTTCCTTCTTTGAAGAATGGATTCAATAGGTAACCAGTTGTTCAACACTCTCCATAGAAGTATAAAGTATTTAAGGGAGTAATGATGTTCCAAATTTTCCTATAGAGACTGGAATTGTTACCTTTGGTTCTCAGCCTATTCCAAGTCTCATTTGAACTGAAACCACTAAACTTAGTTAAATGACCAAAATAATCTCATCATTTATATATTCTTTAAGCTAAACGTTTTGAATATTAAGGATGTCAGATTGCAAAACATATCCTCTTAATATTCCTAAAATCCAACCATTTCTATTCCAGTAAGAGTTTACCTTTTCTTGTTGATACCATTCATTATCTTCAGTGTAAGTTAACTTAATATGAGAAGCAGGGTTACACCATCTATCTAGCCAAAAGTCAGCTTCACCTTTACCAATTCTCCAATAGATAAAGTCTTCAACAATTCCTTTTATGTTAATCATCCTTTTCCAAGTTAATGAATTATAATTTTTAAATTTAACTTGTAGAGGATGAAGATTATTGCAGTACACATTCTTCATATACTTGGCCAAGTAGATTTTTTCTCTAAATCTGTACCATAATTTACAGAAGAATGTATCTTGAATGTCTTGTAGTTTCCTCAAGTTGAGGCCACCTTTTTCATATGGCCTACACAAATTGTTCCATTAAGTCTAGTGAATTGTAGAAGAATTTTCAACATATTTCCTAAGGAATATGTTACACATCCTTTTAATTTTAGAGATTATAGATGAAGAGTGCAACACTGGAGCTAGTAAATAGGTAAAGCTATAAGGACTGACTAAATGAGAGTGAGTCTTCCATCAAAAGAAAGTTTCTTCAACTCCCGTTCAACAATTCTGCCTCTGATCTTACTTAATAACTCTTTATAGTTTGTAGCCTTATTGTTAGTGTTGATATTGATTCATAAATATGTTATAGGAAGTATCTCAATCTAAAAACCAAAATGAATACCCAAAACATTAGCTCTTCATTGAGATAAATATGAAGAGGTTATAACCTCTATTTTATCCTTGTTTATGGTTTTCCTCGATACATTTTGATAGTTCTGAAGGAAGTGTCCTAATCAAATTAACACTTCTGACAAAAATATTAGTAAAAAATAGCAGGTCATGTGCAAAAGCTAAGCATAAGAAGACCATAAAGCTTCTAGTCTTGTATGGAATTTCCTTACTTAATTCAAAAAGACCTCCCAAGATCCTTAACAAATATTGTTCAATTATAATGAATATGATTGGGGATATATGATCCTCTTGCCTAATTCTACTAATAGCCTTGAAATATCCTTGGGTTTTTTATTTACTATAATTGAGAAGAATTATTGAGTGATTATGCTTTGAATTATGTCCAGGATTAAACCACTAAAGCCAAATAACTCCATTATCTTCAATACAAAATTGTGAGGCATTCTATCAAATGCTTTATATATGTTTACTTTGATTGTAATGTTATCTCTCCTACCTTTCTTTTTAAGATCCAAAGAAAGCTTATTGCCTAAGAGAATTTTCTCCTAAATATATCTACCATGTAAAAAACCTTCATGCTCTTCCAATATAATCTTGTGAATTACCATAGTTAGCCTATTGTTGATGATTTTTACATATTATTCTGCTCAGAAGAGTACATTTACTAATTTTCCTATAATTGTTCCAGGTTTGAGGGTCACTTATCTTGGGTATCATGCAAATAATAGTTGTTGTCAATACTTAAAGATTACCTTGTCCTTGGAAGAATGAAATTATAGCAGCAGTGAGATCCTATGAGATCTTTCTTAATGATGGTCCAACAACATTAAAAAAAATCTATTAAATCCATCAATACTAGCAGCACTTGAAGGTCTTAAATTCTTAATTACCCCATGAATCTCCTCTTCATTAGGTATATTCCTTAGTGATTAGCCTGGGGATGAAGTTTTGAATAACTTCCTCATTGTTTAGGCTTGAATTTCCAATAGGTATACCCTTAAAATGATATTCAACAGACTTGCCTAGCCTTTATGATTAGTTATCCATTCATTACCTTTCATAACACCTAATATCTTGTTCATTCTTCTTTTCTTTTTAATAAATTTGTGCTATGTAGATGTATTCCTGTCACCATCTCTCAGCCAAGTAGAGTTGTATTTTGTTGCCAATAGGATTCCTCTCTGGTTAGAAGTTAAAGGTAGATAGCATGACATTTAGCTAAGTTAATTTTGTCATCAATACTCTAAAACTCTTTATATCTTTTTTTCA
Organism: Limnanthes douglasii subsp. nivea; assembly: GCA_036936605.1. Lineage (NCBI taxonomy): Eukaryota > Viridiplantae > Streptophyta > Magnoliopsida > Brassicales > Limnanthaceae > Limnanthes > Limnanthes douglasii. The sequence goes on along the minus strand of JAUPFV010000004.1, from coordinate 223,432,925 downwards.
AGAGTTTTAACTTCCTCCTGAGCATCAATCACATAGTAAAATTGGTTACCAAAGTGTTCTCAATTCTATACTTTAATCTTCTTCTTTAACCTCTTTAATTAATTCCAGAAAACCATCAATGGTTCACCTTTTATATATCAGTCTTCCAGTCATGCTCAACAATGGTAAGAAATACCTGATGGTGAGTTTATATGCTCTAGAATTTGAAGAAGGATCTAATCTTCCTTTGATTTTATTCAACAATAATGCAAATAAGAGCATGCTCAAAGCAGGTTCTGGCCATGTGCATAGCTTTTGTTTCTTGAAAACAATCAGCCCATGCATTGTTAAATAAGACCTTATATAGCCTATTTCATTTCCTCTTATTTCACCAAGTGTATTTTGAGCCTATTTTTCCAACATCTTCGAAAAATAGTCTGCAATGACATTATTGAAGTCTTTTAGACTTGTTAAGCATTAGAAGAGCAGAAAAGTTTCTCATAGGCAGCAACAATAACCTTGAAATCGCCCATTACTATCCACTCATTAGTGCTATCAGCTGAAGACCTTAAGTTGTTCCATTACTCTATTCTTAAATTCTTAAAACACCTTAGCATAAACTATGGTATCTTTCAAGTTGTAGTTCGAAACAAAATCTGAAAGTACAATCGGCTTTGTTTTTTTAAGACGAACAAAAGTAGATCCACTAATACAATTTTTTTTTAATTTTTTATTTGTTGTTCAAAGAACTCGCGTGCTTGATTTTTCAAAGAACTCTAGTGATTGATTATTTCAAAGAACTCGCATAATTGATTTTTCAAAGAACTCTCATTGTTGATTTTTCAAAGAACTCGCATGATTGATTTTTCAAAGAACTCGCATGGTTGATTTTTCAAACAAAATAACATTGTTAATTTTTCAAAGAATTCACATGTTTAATTTTTCAAAGAACTCTCATGATTGATGTTTTAAAGAACTCTCATGATTGATTTTTCAAAGAACTCGCGTGTTTAATTTTTTAAAGAACTCACGTGATTGATTTTCAAAGAACTATCATTGTTAATTTTCAAAGAACTCGCATTTTACTGGTGAATTGTTTTTAAAAAAAATCAAAAAAAATCATCAATGGATCTAGTTTTGTTCATCGTTAAAAAACAAAAGCGATGGTACTTCTACATACGCGTAGTAGGGCATTCAAATTTTGAGTTGAAGTAAGGCTGCCAGTTGAGCAATCTCATCGAATGCTCTTTTATTTTTCATACATTCATTTGTCACAGTTTGCATAGATTATATTTTGAAGAAAACTTTATTAAATTGTGTCTTGCATCCTAAAAATTTGTATTGACTTCTCCTGCAAAATTAAAAGAATGTAAGAACTTTCGAATACATAGTAAATTTGGCTTACCCTTTGCGAACTTTCCCACTAGAGTAAGTTTTGAAGTTTTAATAAATTGTTCATAGTCCATTGTTGAGTATTGAACAACAATGTGACCACTTCTTTCCTGAATACTAGAGTGTTCAAGAATAGGTTCTTTTTGTGTAGCTTTTGTAACTTCAGCGTATGACTTAGCTGATATATTTCATGGATTTCCTTATTCATATACTAGAATCAAATATAGTATTATTCCTAAAATCATAATGGTAATGATGAGTAAACTTTTTTTACTTGAACCTTCAGTGATTCGAATATGTTCCTTGTTTGTTTGCTGGCAAAAATCTCTACTTCACGCAAAATATCATTCTTTTGTTTTATTCTTGTTCTTAATTATTAATCTTGAATCTGCCATCTTGTTGAACTTTTGTAGATATTGCTTATTGATTTTTTACCTCCATTTCAAATATTTATAACAAACCGTCATAATATTTTGAAACTAAAAATCAAAATTTTATTTTTGATATAAACGAATTAACCGTCTTCGTATTTTCATATCGACCTAATAATTATATATATATATATATATATATATATATATATATATATATATATATATATATATATATTACTTTAGGCGTAATTTCACTCCTAACCTACCTCCTGATTATAAGAATGTAATTAAAAAAACTTGATTATAAATTCATGCTGTCAACCATCAACCGTTTCTATTCTTATTGGTTCCAATACTAGCAATTTACTTAGTTACGATCTTTTTCTAGTAAAAAAATTGTTTATTTTATTATCATTTTTATTTATTCAATATAAACAATTTATTAAAAAAATATTGTATCCATACATCACACTAAAATCTTGATATAACAAAAAAAATTCAAACGTATTATCATAAGAAACTATAGGTCTCCAAGCTACGGAATTTTCTTTTATAAATTAATTATTTAAATATATAAATGTGGTTGACTCAGAGTGTCAAACAAACAGGGTAAGATTCAAAGTATTTTCCCCAACTTTTTTGTCTAGATAATAGACTGAAAAGTGTTGGCACATATTCAACAAAATTGAAATATTTGCACCAAAAGTTTGAATATTGATCACCAACGTACTCATGGCAAATAAACTTCATTCTCTTTTTTCCCATCATTTAGCTCTTTATTTCTTTGATTCAATCGTTCTTTCCCAATCTTTTTGTTCTATAATTTCAAAAAAGCAAAGGGGAATCTAAAAGAAAGAAGGATATGATGATAGTCACTTATAATCAAATGATACTATGTAGAATCATAGGAGTAGACTTTTTAGGGCAATTGTCTTGAGCGATGCGGTTTTCTTGTAAATATGGCCATTCTTTGTAACTCTATTACTTACTTATATATTTCTATTATACATATATTTTTGTAATGTTGGGTCTCAAGAATGTTTATGATATATTATGTTAGTTAAGGAAGTAAGAGAAGCAAAAATTTTACTAAATTGGCTGCACAAATTCTTTTATCATAGACAGAAGTTTGAAATCGAGAGCATGAGATAAAGACAAAAAATAGATATTTAAACAAGTTGATAGAACTAATTTTTCATAATTTCACTCCAGAAAAAGTGACTGACACCGATACTTGTTTTGGTTCAACTAATCAGTTTAGTTTGATAGGATCGGAAATTAGGTATTTATTTTTTTCGAAACTACGAGTCCGTACAGGTTAAATCTTTGATCTAACGTAATAGTTAGCAAACCAATGTAGCCACATAAGGTGACAGGTTCCGTCAAGAAAATGTTTGTAGAAAGACTCGAACTCATGATTTTTGGTCACAAACATATCTTACTCCCCAATTCGGATACCCTTTCGGAGTTAGAAATTAGTACGGTACTGAAAATGATTGGTTCGAATGATTTATCTATTTTTAAATAATATTATTAGTAAAAAGAATTTAACTAGTTATAGTTAAATAAAAATAATGAGATTTGATAAATTACTATTAACAATTATTTTTTTACATTTATTTTAAACCGTATGGATTATGTAAACGATAATATTTAAAAGGACTAATTATTAAAATAAATATATAAAATAATTTCTTTATGATAAAAATAATAAATTAAATAAATTACTTCGTTACAAATACGTATTTTTGGAAAATAAAATTGTTAAAAGCCAAAATTTAATTACGTGGGGTGCATACCAAAAAATATGACTCAAACCCCATATAAACGATATTATTGAGTGAGGAAACATTCATGAGATATAGTGAATCTAAAAACTGATAATAGTAAGAACAAGTAGACACAGTAGAGGTGCAAGCGCCACAAACACTAACAAAACATCAGTGTAAATAAGTGTAGTCATTTAAAAAAATTGTAGGTACTTGCAAAATAATAAGAACTAGTTAGTGCAAGTTAAACCGGACATGTGATCATAATGCCATGAAATTTATGTCTAATGTCTTAGAGGAGGCGACGAAATATCATTGATTCAAAAGAGGATGCGCTTGAATTGGTAGTGTCGAGACAATGGTGTCAATAATAATTTAGATAAGGGAATCTAAGTTTTGTGCTTGAGTCTTCCCGAAAGTTTGCGGAAGAATAAGCATTCCAACTAGATATGATTAATCATTTTGTGGAGTTATTGCAGAGAACGTGACCAGGTGTAGCGTATAACCCCATTTTATTAAAGTATTAGTTGTGGTGAGCTTTCCATGAATGACAAACATACAATAAAGAAGTATCTCTGGATATTGTCTTTATTCCAAACAAGATTGGTCCAATTAAGCTAATAAGACAAATTATGGATCACATGATAACTAATATAGATTGTAAAGATGTTACTTCTCTGACTAGACCATGTTTGTTAACGAGGAGGGAGGTTACGAATTAGATTACCAATTTTATGAAGTTGGTTATGCTGAGATATTCTTCTTGGCTGAATCTGAGAGATCCAGATCGAAGCATCTTGGGAGATAATATATACGAATTTATTGTTATTATATATTTTAGCATAACAATAATATTGTTACTATAATGCTTAACTAAAGATGTAGAGAAAACCAGGGATAATACCAAAAGAAGTTGGACTTTTCGTTGTTGATAACTAACTTATATAGGTTAGCAGCTTGATTTCTATGACTGAGGATTTCCTTTAACCCTAACTAGGAAAGGAAACTTGGGAGATGTTTCCGAATTTTTTGTTTTTATATTTTCAGAATTCATCCAATCATACCATAATGAAGTGTTCTTATCACTCAATATGGATTAAATGTGCTTAATGGAAACCGTTTGTTTCCAGACTTTAAGGTCTATAATCTCAAAATCGCCATCAAGTGAGGGCAATGAAACTTTTATCCAATAAACTTTCGCGACCGAAATTTTCATTTTGTAGCTAGAGCATAAAAAGTGTCTAAGATGTGAGGATGGTTACTTACAAATTTTGGAGGAGAGGATAAACATCCAAGAATTTGTACAATTTGTTATTTTATCTAAAATAGAGCATCAGTCATTGTAGGTTAACTTGGTGGTGATTAAGTTAACTTCTAAGTAACGAACTAGGAGGTTTCCAGCCTTGAAACGAACAATGTTAATGAAGTTCTTCTGTAAGTTCTCATTGTCTGTAGACAAATAAATTTGGTTTTTCCTTGTATTTAAGTAGAGACCCGAGATGGTGGAAAATACTGCGAGACATTAAGTAATTAACTAGAGAGAATTTATATTTGCACGACATCAAATCATTAAGTCGTGTGTGAAGAGGTTAATGATTTGAGGTTTTTGGCATTTTCAATGGAACCTAGATCTAGGGCCAAGGAGTTTTTTTAAGATACTATAGAGGACTTGTATGATAAAGACAAAGAGGAAATGGAATGAGATTACTTTGACGGAGGCCTTTTTTTGTTTGAAATAAAAAGAGTTTCTATTGATACTTACGGTGAACGAGGGGGTATAAATGTATGAAAGATCCTTGATATCGTTTTTTGACAAAAAATCATGAAAACAAGAACATTTAAGAGGAGGTTCCATTGGACGTTATTGAAAGCTTTCATAAATCTATCTTAAGAGTAGCTCGTGGACCTATTCGATCAATAAGACATCCTCTAAGGAGTTATTGAGGTAGAAGAAAATTACATGATATGCTTTGGTCGTGGATAAAAAGGACTTAGAGGACTTGATTAAAGATAGGATAAAATCTTTTATCGTATTTTCTATTATTTTTTAGATAAATTTGAATATGAAATTGCAACAGACAATAGGTCTACAATCCGACGCGTAAGAGGGATTATCCATTTTTTGGATGAGAGTGATTTGTTTATTCGAAATCAAGTACATGCGGTTATTGTTGAATAAGTGGTGGACTATTTTCATAAATCATTGCCAATAATTTTCTATGAGGTTTTGAAAAATCTAGGATTGTAGTCATCCAGGCCGAGAGCTTTGTTATTATTAATAATAAACATGTCACTTTTGATTTCCTCTTTGGTGATTTGATGGATTATTTGGGCCTTATCAGAAGAGTTGAGTTTAGTGTTAATGAAAATATTAATACATTCAATGTTAGAGTATTTAGGTGGATATTTTTTCCTCATCAGGTTTGATAAGTGGTTAACAACAATGTTTCCAGCCTTTTGAGGGTGGTGCAAGGGGTTTTAAAATTATCATTGATAAAGATGATTGTTTTGCAGATACAAGTTTTCATACTATTATATAAAGGAATTTAAAATTGCGATCACTAAAATTGAGCTAGGTTTTGGAAGATTTTTATTTAAAAAATTATTTTCCAGTTGTGCTAAAGAAGATGATATTTTCTCAAACATTAGTTTTGTCTTCAAGGAATGAGGGATTTTGTAGGTTTGATGATAGTTTTTATGGGCTTGTAAGAGATTTGATTTAGGTAGTTGAAGCCCTTTAATGTTTCTAAATTTATTTTTGTTAAGTTTGGAAAGAGTGGATGGTAAGCGACTAAAATATTAAAAGATGGTCGACATGTCAGATCCGTCGGTTGAGAGGTTCAATCTAGTGGCAATGATGAAGTTGTAAATAAATTGAAGGATTTTTTGTGGTGATGTGAGGGGAGTTAAAGAAAATGATAGTGTAATATGACCGGATGTTCATGGCAAGATAAAAGGAGTGTATGAACTATATAATGAATCATTTTATTGGTTGTTAACAAAGACTCTATTAATCTTTGAAGAGATATGGTTGCTAACTTGTTTATTACACCAAGAAAACTGAAAATGTGTGCCTCTAAGTTCATTAAGCTCGTTATAATAATAAAATGTGTTAAAGTATCTTATTGAGGAGTTCCAGAGGTTCGAATTGTTTGTTCAATCATTTGGCTTACAAATAGAAAAAGTCTCCTTAACACTCCATAAGATGTTTGAGTGGTCAACTAATAAAGACATAAGATCATTCCAAAAAGGAATGCAGTATGAGTCGTCATTAAAGCGACAAATCGCTGGAAGAGAGAAAGTGATCGAGGAACATATATGGGTGACTGTTACCGTCAGGGGCGGATCCATAACTAAAATTGAGAGTATGCCAAAATAAATAACAAAAAAATATAAAAAATAAATACTTTGATATTACATAGTATAAATATATCAATGTTTCAATAATAACTCAAAATGAATATCTATTTATAGTCCAAACGTAAATACAGTCTCCTATTATCCATTAAAAACGCTTGATAATTTGGATGATACTTAAGAATTTCATTTTTTTTTCGAGGATCTAACTCAAAATATCCGCGTATTTGAATATGTTACTTGAAGATGATGGATCACTTGTCGAAGAAGTATAAGTAGGTTTTCAGATGGTGCTTTAGTTAATTCATTTTCGATAGTAGAAATATTAGACTTCGGAAATCTAGAGGTATGCTTAAAAGACTTGTGCAACGTTCCATAAACAAATCAAACTAAATCATCTATTAAAACATGAACAAACAAAACAAAATTCACTAGTAATATGAGAAATTCTATATATGATTAGTAAATTACCTAAATATGATTAAAAACTTATATAAATCATTCATGCACAATTATTTTATTTAAATATAATTATTTAATTAGTTTACTTGGCATAAAAAATTGTTACTTAAATACAATTAATAAATTACATAAATATGATTAATAAAGTTATATAAATAATTCATTTACAATTGTTTATATAAATATAATTATTTAATTAGTAAAATTGGTATAAAAATTTTATTACTTAAAATATAATTAATGAATTACCTAAATATGATTAATAAACTTATATAAATTATTCATGTTTAATATTTTTATTTAAATATAATTATTTAATTAGTAAATTTGCTATAATTTTTTATTATTAAGGTACAATTAATAAATTACCTAATAATATATTTTGTATATGAATAATTAATATAAACTTATTAATCTAGAAGTTTATTAATTTTGAATAGTAAACTTATTAAACTTATTAAACTTATTAAACTTATTAAATTTTGTAAATATATTTTGAATTGGAGGTCAAAATGGGATTGAATGTGAAAAAAGAAAGTAGAGTTGCGGGTTTTATTAATGGTTGAATAGTAAACTTATTAAACTTATAAATTTTATAAATATGGTTTGAATTGAAGGTGAAAAAAGATAGTAGAATTGAAGTTTTTATTAATGGTTGAATAGTAAATTTATAAAATTGGTTTGAATTGAAGGTGAAAATAAATAATAGAATTGGGGTTTATGAGGTTTTAACCCATAACCTAGTGTAAAAACACAAAGGTCTTTACCACTATATCAAACCTTCTTTTTCAATTGAGGGTATGTCATGGCATACTTGACTACCCTCTAAATCCGCCCCTGGTTACCGTCAAGAATTTGTAAGGAAAAGTTACGAGAGAGTTTTAAACCAGGAAGATTCCACCTAGTGGATATGTCTAGTGATTAGTTGTATAATGCCAATAAGGCAACATAGTACGTATTATGCTCTCAGATTTTTTATCGCATACTCTAGTTTTTGTTAGACGAATAAAGCTGATATGGTTATTAAAGACAAAATAATTAGGTCTTTTTGGCAAAGCGTATCATTTAGACCATGAACATTCTAAAAATCTATTATCATGGGAATAAGTTAGGTATCGTAGTGACTTAGATTGGTTATTATCGTCGATGAGCAGGTTGTCTTCATGTAATAAGTTATTTTTCAAAGAAGACTTGGATTTCTACACTTGTGTTGGTGAGAATGAAACTCCATCATGAATATAAGTTCATACCTTTGTGACTGCTCGATTTGTTTTCATAAAGATTGTGATATTTTTTTCATGGGTTGAATTCTTATTGGGAGCCCGATGTATTGACCTTCTTCGTCTAGTGTCATTAACAAGGTTTGGTAGATGGAGTCTACATCTCCAAAAGAAGCAAGGAATGTTTGAGAATATTTCTTCATTACTCGTGCTTTGTTTGGGCGGTGGGTAGTAGTCATATATGTTGAAGAGTGAAGAGATGAAGTTGTTTCATTGCAGGTAGTTGTATTGTATCCAAATATTTCACACCTCCTGCAAATATTTGGAAGCTCGTGGTATTCGACTTTCAACAAGGTAGGTTTTCTAAAATATTTGAGTCTCGACTCATCAGGGTAGTTGTAAGTTACATTCATCATAATGTAAGCTCTCGCAAATCTTAATCTGGCCTTGTTGGTTGTATGAGTGTTTACATATATGGAAATAGCAAGAACACTAGCTATGTAGCTTAATTTTTTTTTCGTCCATAGTTCATGACGTAGGTTATGCAACTTGACCCATAATAGGATGTTCTTTAGTGGGTCTTTTACAGTGGATGACATGGAATCTCATTTCTTCAGGATGACTGGATGTCCATTGAAGAACCAATTATCATTTTTCAAGATAAATGTAGCATTTTCAATTGGAATTAAAGCAAAAATAAAAGTACCAAAAATGATTGATCTTATATTCTTCTACAAAGTGAATGCCCCACATATTTTTAATGATGGATTGGTAATGATAGGAGGTATGGTTTTTACCAAGGAACTATCTTAACAAGCAGTTTATGCAGTTATTTTATCTTTAATTATTGCTTACGAAGGCACAGTGATTTCATTATCTTGATACTCTATGAACTGAATTTTATCCATAGTTATTTATGAATTTTGTTTTGAGAGCATACACTACTTTGGCTCACGGTCGAATGGCATGTAATGAGATGGATTTGTGGAAGCTTTGATGGAAAATATCTTAAGGTGGATGAACTTCTAATGGAGGAGTAGTGCAATGAGTTAAGAGCGCATTACTGTTAAAATGTAGCGCCAGAGGGAAATGAAGAAGTTTGGGCTCTGCGACTTTGGTAAGATCCTCTTGGTCGAGATAAGACAGCATAATTTTTTTTTGTAACTAGGAAAGTAAAGATGGGTACCTCGCTGGTATCTTGATCCTAAAGTAATTATTATTTCCTTGTGTTCTTGACCAAAGTTTTTTGGATTGGAAATAAATGAGAATGTGTAGTCCTGAAAATAATACAGACCAAAGCTTGCGTACCAAGTGGTGATGCTGGATGAGATGTTAAGGAGGGTAGTAGATGATGGAACGTATTAAGAAATACATTTATTAGGGTTTAAAAAACTTAAGTGACAGAGTTGAACTCTATATTTTCATAAGAGTAGGTAAAGATGTTAAATACATAAGGCTCAATAACAATTGGATACTAGTGTATTGCATTAGATGATATCCAATGGATCTGTGAATGGGCTTGAGAGGTGGGCAAGCATTTGAAAGTTACTTTGGAACTTGCATATGAGTGATGCGGATAATAGAGAGGGTTGAGAACATTACTTTGTAGAGGATAAAAGGACATATTATAGGCTTCATCCATGAGATTTGGGATGCGAGTATCGTATGCTATTACTGGTCGTACCATACTTGAGAAACCAAAAAGTTATAAGTCTCGACATTATGGGAGTTAAACCTTATTTTATTTGATGTGATGTGGAATAGTTGCATATGGAGAATTGATTTTTTCAACAAAGGTGTGGTGGAGATATTGTTGGTCCGTAGTTGTTCTGATGTGAGAAATGTTACTAGCGACTTAGAAGTTTGGAGGTTACCACATTCATGGGGTCCGAAAGCTTTACAATATGCTTTGAAGAGGTGAGGAACTTTGGATTGGAGATCTGATACTTGATTAATGTTGGGGTTAGGCATGATCTCATCCTCTTACTTAGGATAATTATCGTTATCCTTGATAGTCAACCTGCAATTGTATGTTGCCAGCAACGTGAGATTATAGAGAGGCTCTAAGAGGATTCATCTTGCTTTAGCAAGATCAAGTTTTCATACCAAATACTGGTCCTGGAAGTCCACGGAGAGTTGAAAGGTGCATACGACGGAACGGTAGTATCCCTCGCGGTTGCATATTAGATTATTGGTATTTTAGGGGAGTGTATGGTGCCATCTGGGTACTTCAGAGCTGTTGAATCGGTTGATATCGTTGTAAGAAAGAGCCTGTAATAGCAGAGGATTAAACAAACAGAGACTTATTGGTGAGTAAATGAGTAACAATATGGAGTAACTCGTAATAAGGCATGTACATGTAGGCTTGTTCTTAAATCAGACCATATAGTTTGCATGTTATATATTGGTCTTGAAAGTCTACCAGATAGTTATAAGGTGCATGAGATGGGATGGTAGTGTATGTCGGGGTTGAATGTTGGATTATTGGCATTTTAGGGGAGTGTATGACACCATCTAGGTACTTGAGAGCTACTGAATCAGTTAATACCATTGGAAGGAAAAGTCTATAATAGAATATGATTGAACAACTGGAGACTCTTGGTGAGTAAATGGGTAACAACAGGGAGTAACTCATTGGAATGCATGTGCACGTAGGATTGTTCTTGGCTCAAACCATATAAATGTGCTTTATTTTTTTGTCTAGTTGATTTATTATTTTTTCTAGAGTGTTTTTGGGAGGAATGATTTCATTTCCTAGTATTCAACATGGAATGATGCAGCAGAATAAGTACTTTGTAACTCAAGTAAGTTTTTATTTAGGGTTATTTCTCTCTCTCTCTCGAAAGTACTATTTTGTTATAACTAAAGTTGTTGAAGGAAACATTTTTGGTATGTCTTGTATTTATGCACTCATGTGATTAAAATGAAAGACTAGAGACACATGGACTTATACTAGGTATCCACTGGAGTATCAGAGAGGGTGAATGTTTTGCTTAAGGTTGTAACTGTGAGTATAAAAAGTTTTGATTTCCTGGAGTTGAAAAATATTTTGGGATACACTAGGGATCTTCGTGTTGTGGGGATACTTTGATGAGGATAAAGAAAGTGAATTGGACGTGTACCCAACAAAGATGTATGTATCACGAAATATAGGTTAAGTATCATTTAGTTCATATGTCTTCTTATAATCTGAATAGGAATCGCAAAAGGCTTTGCCTTTTGTAAAATAATATATTAACGTTACATGTTAAAAAATAAAATATGCATATAAATGGACTAAGGCATTTCGAAATATAGAATAAGCCATTGATGGTGGAGGAAAAACAGATATGCCGCTGGTGATGTTGAGATTTAGGGAAAGAAATGGAGAGAAGAGAAAAAGCAAAATTAAAAATTTCATATTTCAACCCTAAGATGTGAAGATTGAGGATTATAATAGTTTGTATACTTGAAATCAAAGTGCTCGTATAAAAACATGGTATAAAATCATACTTTAATTTTAATGTTTTTTTTTAATTTTAGAAAGAAAATAGATATTCTCTATATAAAACCAATGGTTTTATAAAGTGATCATTTCTATAATGAAATATATGATATGATATGATATGATATGATATGATATGATATGATATGATATGATATGATATGATATAATATAATATAATATGATTATATTTTTGTTAGTAAGAATCTTGTAATAAATTCGAAATTATTAAATAAAATTTTAGAATTTAGTCTAGTAAGGTTTTACGTCGAATTATAAATTTAGAAGGCCTTCAAATTGAATTGTTGTTTTATAAATTTTAGACCAAACTATGAGTTAAAAATGACTTGAGGGATACGTTCGGAAGTCATAAAGACTCGAGCTCCAATGTAATATATATATATATATATATATATATATATATATATATATATATATATATATATATATTATTTTCATTATTAAAATTTAATATTTGTTTTAAAAAAATACTTACGTTGTACATATATTTATCTTGCTTACTACTTGCATGATTCCGATAAATTTGATATTTTTGTCAACATCTATTTATTCTCCATTACTCACCACTTTTCTATATTCTCCCTTTGGCCAATAATTTTCTACCATAACGGTACCAACACATATTAACATCATAAAATTGATATCATATGTGGGAAACATAGGTTCCCATGAGAAACAGTTCTTTAAAACCTCTCCAACCAAAATTCACATTCTCCTTTTATTTGTCAAACAACCAAACGGAAATGCTTTCATATAGAAGAGCAAATGAGGGTTCACTCTCTGTTAGCGGACATGCCCTATATGCGCTGACATGCCTTACATTCTATTGTTCGTCAAAATTAAATATGCAGACTATTCTAACAAAAGAGGTGACACGTCATCTTTCATGATCATACTTTGTTATCAGCCATCTTTTCGGTGTCATCATACAATCCAACACTCTCAATCCGATAACTCAAAGGCGGTATGATCCAATAAATATTATGATTATTAGTACGCTAAAAATTGAGAAGGCATATTTCCCGTATTGATCATTCAAAATTTTCTCGTCGGAGCTGAATTTTATCTTTCATGTATCACATAGAGAAAAAATAAGGAGCGCGTGCGTCTGAACTGTGCCTCGCATAACATCCAGACCTAAACCTTTAAAATATCACTCAATAGTTCCACAAGTGGGTCAAACGAACCCTTCAAATGTTAGTCCAGTGTACCCACCGAGTCCACAAACATACCCACCAACTATTCAGATAAACTACGCTTACCCATAATTGACACAGCTTTGGTCTAGCCAGCCACCACAAATTGCAAACCATTATGATGGACTAGTGCACCTTGAATATCCTATGTACATTCTAGTTGAGCCCATGGCTTTTGATCATCCTCTTTATAACTATAAATCCTCCAAAAAATACATATATTCCAAGTTTAATCATTAAAAGATGGATAAATATGATGGCAAAAAAAAACCTGAGTATTATATCAAGATATTCAGAAATAATGTTCTCATGCTCGATGGGAGATTATAGGCTCTTCTATCGTGCCTTTTTCATGAAGTTCAAAGACAGTTCTCTGACATTGTATAACCAACTACCATATGGCGGAATATATAAATTTGAGATGTCGTGGATAGTCTTCTGATATTCAGTTTATTGGTAGCAAAGTCATTAAGAGTTATGGTGACTACATCATTCACTTGAAGTTAATGAAATCTTACGAGAGTACACTCGAAAAAAAAATACAACCTTGAATACCATTATGAAAATGTGGTATATGTAGCGTACAAGCTGACCATACGGCAAGATCTTTTGGCATAAAGCATAATGAAGAAGAATGATCTAAAATTCGTAAATCTGATGGCTTAAAATTCAATAAGAAAATATATGTGAGGCTCTTGGGAGTGCTAAACTCCTACCCTCCTTACCATCCTTTAGCATATGTGAACAAGCTTCTCATAGTGGTTCATAGATAGGCCTCCAATAATGCGGTAGCTCTTTCGATAAAGTCCAATCAGCAAAATCAGGATTTCTGAGGCAAATGCAGGAACAGTAACAAGAGAAGGCCAAAGTGGAGTAGCGAGGGGTCTCTCATAGAGCTAACAAAAAATGTAAGGGTAATATTTAATATAGACAATAACTTTATTATCTGTCAAAGGCCCCGAGAAGATATAGACTTCCATAAAAAAAATAAGACCAAAGTATGTACTTTAAAAATCACAAAGATGCAGGGCATATAACTCGATAATACCGAACATTATATAAGAAAGTGCAAAACCCCATCAACACAATAAAAAATGGTAGCATTTTTTAAAAGAGGTATTATGGGTCGAGCCATAACTGGTTATGACCGAATTTTTTCAGCCATTAAAACTTATACCCTGCCAAGTTACAAGAATTTTTTAACCTATAAGGACTCACAAATCACTAGAATGACCCCAATCTGATCTAATAAGTTCTGCTTAAAATATAAAAGGTTGACATTTTTAAGTAACACATATTCATCGAAAAATACACATAGCAGACCCTGAGATCCATCACCCAAGGAAGACCTCAAAGCACTTTTAGGGAAACCCTTATCCAACCATATGTTTTGATGACAATGATCTTCTGGAAGTCACATTATCGCGTGAGGACGTTGTTATTATCATCATTGAGATTGAATAGATAGACATCTGAAGGATACGGTGCACACTATAAGCTTAGTCAATCTCATGTTCAAAAGTATTTATGAGAATATACATGGTGTACCAATTTTAGCATCAATGTCTGTATTACATCATTAGTGGTCAAGTCAACGTATTCATAAGCAATCAAAAAAATATCAAAAAGTGTTATTCTGCATTTTTATGACTCAATAAGTGGAAACCACCAAGGGTCTTTGTCATCCCCGAAAAAATAGATGATTCGTGAGAGGACCTCCACTTGATCGAACCAAGAGAAAAAAAATGTGACTCTGAGAGCAGACATAGTTATTCGAATTTGGAAAGACCTTCTACGTAATTATCCACTTAATATGTTAGATTTATTATTTGAAAATTTTGAGTTTTTGTTTAGACTACACAAGATGTCGCTGACGTGCTAGCTAAAGTGATATGGCATACAATCGATAATAGATTCCAAGCAATAAAGCAGAAGACAAGACTATGTTTCAAAGGGAATGTCGAAGCCATTATGGTCGCAGGGATGACAATTAGATGGGTTCAGATCAAGCATTTTTATTATAAATTAGACCTCACCCCGTGACTAATAATTTTGAACCCGAGCCTGTCCCGCCCGCCTCATCGGGTCGAATTGTCCGCCTTGTCCTACCCCACCAATTTTTCATTATTCATCCATATTTTGTTTTAATCCGTTCGTCATATTTTTTAATTATTATTATATTACTTTTTAAAAAAAATTACAAAAAAATTAAAAATAATAATAATAAATATTTAAATATTTAAAACCTCATAATCATAAAAATTATTATTATTATTATTATAAATTTTTGGGCTAGGTCAGGACGAGTTTATCATACGAGGTGGTCCAGACCAGACCGGGCGAGATTATTCTTTCCCTAAACTGAAGTAGATTGGCTCGGTCTATTAGGTCAATTTTATTCGTCTAGACAAACCAACTTAGCTTTGGTATAACAAATATTGAGCGGATGATGCGTGTGGACTTCATCTTGTCTAAAAAATTATTTTCCTCTTCCATGCATTGACCAATTTATGGATTTCGTTTTGAGAAACCATATGTTCTCCTTTGTAGATGCACACTCAGGTTACCATTAGATCCTCTTGCACATAGAAGACTAAGAGCACACTACTTTTATCACATAGTGAGGGATCTCCTGTTACAAGCTTATACTTTCCAGGCTAAAAAACAATAGGGTACATACCAAAGTCTAGTTTCTGAGACTTTTTAAAGTCGTCTCAAATACATTCTGTGATTTTACATCGACGACATATTAGTAACAAGTAAGTAAGATGCATATCATCTGGCAAACATCGCGGAGACTTTTGTGAACCTCCAAAATCTTAGTTGAGTCTCGAGAATTACATTCTCAACATTCTATTAGGGAAGTTCTTATATAACTTATGAGTGAAAATGAGATAGAAATATACAGTACATATTTATCCAACATGGCTGCTATGGAATCTCATCAATGAGGTCTAAATCTTGGTAGGACGACTCGCAATTTTAAACAATTTCATTCCTCTTACTATGAAAAGTGTTATCTTTCTTCGAGACACTTCCAAAGCTCATACGCTAAAATTTGAATCTCATTCGGATATGACACACACCAAAACCAAATAACTTTTATCTTTTTTTAGGTTCCGACATAGTCAAAATCGATGAGTTACCATTATTATAAGTGGATTGTCTAACAGATTAGCAAAATACTGTAACAGAAAATAAAAATATACTCAAATCATATATAATGTTGATATGATATTGATGGTAACAACCAGTAAAACTCTACCCTCTAAACTAGTCTTCAATTATAAATTTTGGACTAAATACATTCTAGTCATGATTTATATTAATATCTAAATACACGTTCTTATATGTAAATATTTTTAGTTCAAACTATTAAATAATTTTTAAAGTTATAGGAAAATATACATTAATAATATAATTTGATACGAAATATATCAATAATTTATTCCTCGTAAAACTATAAAGATAGACTGAACTCCATCTAAATCGTCTGAACAAAAAAAAAGGCTACATGCACCCATTAGTTTCAATTGATTACAATTTAGAAACATCCAAAATAATAATGTTAACAAAATACATCTCTGCATCATCATCTAACAATAAAGAAAATTATAAAACGCGACTTGCTATTAGTGAGATTGTGAACTCCAAACCCGTAACTATTATAACCCAATAAAATTAAGACTGTTATAGGTTCGGTTAAAATAGTTTATTTAAATACTCAAGTTGACTAAATATGATTAGAAATATAGTAATAAAGGTATAAGACCAAACATATACACACATGCTACCAACGTAACGACTATTATATTGTATCTTATTAGATTATATTATATAGTTGGGATCAAAGCTTTTGTAGAAAACGACATAATTATTAAAATTAAAGAAATAAATAATAGTAAATTATTCGAAGCCAATGAACTTAACTAAGATAACACTCCACTTGGCTTCAATACAACTCAAACTAGCTTTTATGTTCTCTAATTATAAAATTCAATGGCTATCATCATAATGAAGTGTCTCAGGTTTTGTCTTTATAGAAAATTGAAAAGATTAGCCAATAAGGGACACAATACAATGATACCAAACAAGTGAACTTAATTAATAAATCATCTAAAGCGTGTAGGATTAGTTTAGAAGATGGGTTAGGTTAATTAATTAATTACATAATTTGGAATGATATTAGTAGACCAGCGGGCTTATAACTAATAGACAAAACCAACAAAAGAAAAAGTTAATTGTATGCTTAAAATAAAACTTTTTGTCTTGAAAATATATACATTAAAAAAATAATCACTAGTCGAAATTAGCTTTGAATTTTGGAATAATTTTAGGGAATTGCTAGAAAAACGGCCAAAACTACTCCGCGAAGTCGCATGTTTCTGATTTTCAATATTTACAAAAATGCCACAAGGCAAAAAATCCAAAAAACCCTTCGAAGCGTAAATATTTACAAGTGACGCCATTGAAGAGAACCAAACTACTCCATGAAGTTGCAAACTTCATCTTCTCCAAACATACTAAAAATAGAAACTTAACAACCAACTAAACCCATTTTTTGAAAAATTTCAAAACCTTCACAACATGGACGGAAAAGGGTCGGAAGTGCTTCCCACGCAGAGCAGCATGGTCGCCGAGGAGGTACATTGCATTTCCCTCTTTCATTTCGGCCAAAAAATCGATTTTCGGAAGAAAAAAAAAACCCGTAATGGTGTTCGTCGCCAGAGGGCGGCGTGGACGACATTCCGCACGCCATTCCGAAGGCGTGGAGCACACTCCATTCGCCATGGATTGGCGTGCGGAAGCATCCGTACGCCACACGTGTGGCGCTCGGTAGGTCTCCCACGCCAAGCCATGGCGAATGGAGTGTGCTCCACGCCTTCGGAATGGCGAAATGTGGTTCCCGAATCCGGAATGCCGGTTTAATTTGTTTTTCTACTTCTTACGTATTGCAGGAGGTGAACGAATGCGATATTTCGCTTGTTTCGGACTACGCTCACCATTTCACCACCCACGACGAGTATAGCTTAGAGTCGATGACCGAGTGGGTAAAAGTTAGGGGGAAAACGTTGGGGTTTTCGATAAACGTAGCATCGAAGGAGGTAGGGAAGAGGGGGAGAACACCGAGAGTGGATTATCGGTGCGAGCGATCCGGAATTTTCAAGTCGGCCGTTAAAGAGTGCGACCGTAAGCGTAAGGCCACCGGTAGCAAAAAAATAAATTGCCCTTTCCATTTGGTGGGTAATCCGTTAAAAGGAGACGATAAGTGGGCTCTTAGTGTCCTTTCCGGGAAGCACAACCACGAACCGATCAAGTATGCCGAAGGACATTTGCAATGGTCGAAGTTAAAACGTAAGGAAAAAGAGCTCGTTGATCTTTTGACGGTGAACGGGACAAGTCCGCGATAAATATTTGGTGCTTTGAAAAAGGCCGATCCGGAGAATGCTTCAAATATCCGCCACGTTTACAATCACCGTCAAAGAACGAGGATGGCCGAAAACGGCGGTCGATCCCAAATGCAATGCTTGTTAGTTAAATTACAATTGCACAAGTATAAGTATTGGACACGGACGGGGAATGATGGTTCTAACGTCATAACCGATTTGTTTTTCGCACATCCGCTTAGTATCGACTTACTACGAACCTTCCCACGCTTGCTAATCATGGATAGCACATATAAAGTCATTCGTTACGGGATGCCTTTGTTCGAAGTAGTCGGGGTAACATCTACCAACAAGACAACTACGAATGGTCTTTGGGATGCTTGAAAACGGTAATGGAGGAGAATGATTGTGAATTACCGTGTGTTATCGTTACGGACCGCGAACTAGCCTTGATGAATAGCATCGACAAATTTTTCCCTAGCGCTAGTCACATGTTATGCGAGTGGCATATCAACAAAAATGTTAGCGGGAGAACGAAAAAAATGTTTGAAGACGGAAATGTGGCTAAAGGTTTTTTGGTGGCTTGGAACGACGTTGTTTCATCCGATACCGTTGAGGTTATGAACGAGAGGTTGGCTAAGATGCGGTCGATGTTCAAAGACCAAGATAAGGCGGTGGACTATGTGGTTGACTCGTGGATTACGCCTTATAAAGAGAGGTTTGTTCACGCTTATACTAACAAGATCATGCATTTTAATAACCACACGTCTAATAGGGCCGAAAGCTCGCATGCTACATTGAAAAAATATGTTGGGTCTAGCCGATTGGATTTCGATGGGTTTTGGGATAAAGTGCATGGCTTGTTAGCGATGCAACATTCTACTATTAAAGAATCGATGGAGTTTAGCAAGTGCCGTTTAATTCACAAATTCCAAGATTTCAAACCGTTCAAATTTTTACGGGGGTACGTATCACCTATTGCATTGGCGATAGTATACGATAACTATGTTGATAAAAGCGGCGGTGAAAAATCTATGTGCGTTTGCACCGATCGTACGATCCATGGTTTGCCGTGTTCCCACGACCTTGAGGCAATCCGAAGAGTGGACGGCCACGTACCTACTCGGATTATAGATGAGCATTGGAAGAGACTAGATATCGTTCCGCGAGTTAAACTCACCGGCAAAGAAGAAATGAAATTTAATTTCGCTAATCTAAATGCGAAACTTGAAGAGTTTGATGTTTACGAACAAAGTCATTGGCTCAAAAAATTTCAAAAAATTTTGGATCCTTCGACTACACTCCTTTGCGAACCCCTCGAGAAGGTTAAAACCCGCGGTAGAACTCCCGGACGTGTTGGAAGCCGTGGTCGTGGACGGGGTCGGGGTCGCGTTAAGGGTAGCAAAGTCCAACATGATTATTCTACGAAAAGAGATCCTTCATATCACGAATACGTCGAACAAGAAATGTTTGAGTCCCACAATAGTGCCGCAACTCCACGAGTTGTAACACCCGCCGCTAGTGTAGCAACCCCGGTCGGCACTCTCGGTAGCACCGCAAGAACGGTTAAGGCACATACTCCGACTAATTCCGGAGCAAAACCCCCCAAAAATATAGCAAAACGGGTTCAATGCGTCGGTTTAGGCACTCCGGATACGTCGAACCACATCAAGGCTATACCGTCATTCACGGCTATACCATTACCGACTAGATTACCAAATGTTTTGGACTCGAGATTTTCAAAAGACATACCTCAATATATGCGTCCTTTCATAACCCGAATTACAAATGTAATGCCCGACGGTAATTGTGGTTTTAGAGCCATCGCGCATGGTATGGTTGGTAACGAAAGTGGATGGCTAATGGTTAGAGAAGCCTTGGTTCACGAGATAAAGAGCGATCGGGAGTTTTATAAACGGGTTGCATATTTCGACGATGAAAGCGAAGTTGATAAGGAGATAAACCGGTTGACTTATAATAAAGAGAATGCACCTTACGCAAAATGGATGTCCTTGCCTAGTTGCGGAAAACTAGTTGCGACTACATTCAATTGCGTTTTCTATTGCCTCGCTCCCGGTGGATGTACGACTTACCTACCGGTGAAAAATGCACCGCCGAGCGATGGTTCTTTAAAGGAGATCGGCGTGGCATTCGTCAATAAAAACCATTTTGTTCATGTGAGTAAATAACTTTAACTTTCGCACGCATTTAAGCATTTTATTTTGTAAACGCGCATTTATATTGAACGGAAATTTGTAGGTTGAGTTGGTTAAAGGGCCACCCATACCGACTATAGATCCTACGTGGATGAGATCGGCGAGAGAAGACGCAATTTCTTGGTCGATCCTTTTGCTAGATAGAGTCCATGTATTTTCAAGACTACAAAATCCCACACCGACGCACTCCATTGAACATGATGATTTGATAGTAGACCTAACGAAAGATTGAACTTATTTTGTGTTCGGCTATGTTTTTGCTTTTTGTGTTGTAAACTAACAATGTGTTGTACCCTTTAAACCTCTTTACTTTTAATGATTTTTTTTTTAATTTTGTCTTCAAAAATTCGAGACAGCCATTTTCGCCAGCTTAATGGCGTAACAGACGTCCCGAGCGCCAGGCGACGGCGTAACTGCAGCACCCCACGCCATCCTCTGGCGTGGGGATTGCCTCATACGCCATTCACCTGGCGTAGGGGACCTTTTTTTTGCCTCTGTCCAAAAAGAACAGAGGCAAGGCTAAGGGTTAACCCTATTGCCGCCACTGGTTGGCGAAATAGGGTATCCCTACGCCGTGCTGGGGCGGCAATATGGTGCCCTTTGATTAAAATTTAATTTTTTTTTTCAACCTTTATTTTTAAATAAAAAACTATTTTACTTTATGTGTAGGAATAATGTTGTGTTTTAATGATTATGTATTGTTCGAAACTCATTATGTATTGAATTCACGTTCCAATTAATGTTCAACTAGATTTTTAAAAAAAAATTGAATTGAAATATAAGTGGTAGACCAGTTAGATGAGCTCAAACATTAACTTCTCGTAAACCAAAACAGCAAACTAAAACATCTGGCATAGCAATGCCTCGAAGTATTCTCTACGGCCCTGTTCCATGTGCGTGTTTCCAACTTCGATTGACGCTTCCATCAGATATTGATCTTCTAACTCATTCCATGGACACATTTTTTTTAGGTTATTCAACTACTTTACTCTTCTATGCGTGGACAGCTCGCGTATTTATAGATAACGATACAGACGAACGCATAAATTACACCGTGAAGTTGCATACATTATTGATATCAGCCGGGACCCACCAACACAAAAACTCCCGCCAACACAAAAAGTCCCGCCTAAAAAAACCCGCCAAAAAGTAACCCCCGCCAAGACAAATGTTCCCGCCAAGGACTCCAGCAAAAAACTCCCGCCATGGAGTCTACATCCTAAAAACTCCCGCCAAAAAATGACTATACTATATAAACATGCCACATGATACAATATTCGTAATAGAAGCAAAGAGTACACTTAAGAAAAAAAACACAAACACTTGAACATAAACACTTGAACACATGGAGTTTACAGCTGATGAAGACTACCATATGCTCAAGGCGGTTAAGGTTGTCCGCCGACAAATGGGGGAAGATAGTAGCGATGCTTTCTTCGGCCGCCTCCTATGTCAGATGTATTTCAACTATGGGCATCTAGGAGCAGGAGACGTTCAAGTGCGAAGTCGTGACGAAATCAAATCAAGGTACAACTTCATCCATCCGCTCACTGCCTTGCTTTTTCAACCAGCAAGGATTAAGATAGAAGCACCTTTGGTCTGGAACATGACGGTAGTAGACTACATAAGTAGGGATATGGTGGCGTTTCTGGAGGATTGGATTGCGGCACGTAATGGGGGGGATGATTCGGATGACAATTTGGGCTACGATTTCGACTGATCATTTCACTTTTTCCGGGTTTGTGCCATCGAGTTATTATGTTTAGTAGTCTGTGTTTTTTTTTAAATAACTCCAGAATGTGTGTTATTTTAGATAGTACTACTATTTCAACTTGTTAGTTGTTGTTGTTTGAACTTGTGATGTTTCATTCCAGTATTTGTTTGAAGTTTTTATTTCCTTAGTTGTTGTTATTTGAATTTGTGATTGAATGAATGTAAACATTCGATGTTTTATGTTTGGATGTTCATCTTGAAAACAGTAGCACTAAAACTGCAAAATATGTCGATTAAGCATTAAAACATTACAATTTAATCCGAAACATTGCATAATAAGAAATACATAAGCATATAACTGAAGACAAATGATAGGTGGGCTAACCCTCTGTTAACATTTCACACTTAGATTTATGGAGTCGGATAGTTCATTCCGCTCCCGAACTTATAATCATCTGAATCATAAGCACTTCCTTCGGGGGTTGAACACGTTTCAACGGCGCTTGCAATTGCGTCGGCCATTTCTTGCTCCCTTTGCTGCGTCGCATGTGACACCATCTCCGGCGTAACTGGACCTTGGGATCCCATGTTGAATACGTCTTCGACATGTAAACGGGTCTCGTAATCCAATGACTCAATCTGTACAGTCATTGGCTTAAGATAAGCCAGCCTCTCGAACACTTCTTGGCGTCCGCGTGGTCGGGGCATTAAGCATCCTGGACATGATGCCTCCCTACCGTGGTTGAAGAACATCCTGCACAAAACCGCATCGATGAAACCAGGATTATCCTCTTGCATCGTACCTTTGACGAAATGAAATGTGCTTAGGAGGCTTGCATCTTCATACACCTTCCAGCCTGAATCACCCATCGTTATAATTTAATTGTTTAGGTTCATAGCCAGATTCTAGTATTTATATACTCGTGCTCTGTTGGTTCATTTCTCAAAAAATTAGCGGGAAATGGTGTTTTTGTTCCCGCTAAAAACTTAATGAGGCGGGAAACCATCATTCTGTATGTTTTGAGGCGCTAAAAATTTGGATAACATGGAAGATACTGGGAACTAGAGAAGGCTTGATAAAGTTTTGATTAATTCTCAATTGAGAAACTGTTTTGATTAATCACTTAACTATTTTGATTAATCCATAACCCTATTTTATATGTATTTTAGAGATATGAAAATGACTTATAATAACTCTTAAGTCTTGAAAATATGAGGTGTTTGAAAATATTTTCAATGTTATTTCCAAAGCAAAAGAGAAAGTCAGTTATTATACAAAATAAATTTCAAGTAACCTAAAACTTTGATGATAAAGAAATGATGATAAAAACTAAATCTAATCAGCTTCTTCTTTTGTAAAGAGATGAAACCTATTGGGAACAAACAATCTGCATCATACAAACCGAAACTATTACACAATCCAAAACCAAAATGATACGTTTCATACAAAGTATCATACAAAGTATCAAAAAACAAGAAACAAACCAAGTAAGCGACAACAGAATAAAAGTATCATACAAACACAAAAAACATCGTAATGTCTATGCGAGCCTCCTGGCTGTGGACAAAACATCGTCATAAGCCCCAGCCAGACGATCGAAATCATGATCAAACTCGCTCACTCCAGGAAACAACGAGATCCTCCGCATACCAGCGCGCAAATGTCGGATGATAGCTCCCTCTCGATCCTCGTGGACGTAGTCAGCGAGCGAGTAGATAGCGGTGTTGACGAGATCGAACCAGCTAATACTCTGGTGAAGTAGTAGGTACTCAGGCTCACAGAAAGACTCCATCTCGTCTGTCACCATCCCTCCTCGAAAACCACGATGCAACGTGTTCATCTGCCGCCGGTCCCAATCATGCGGATCGAATGCATACGTCATCGTCTTAGGCTTTCTCCTTGATTTCGACTGCATGGCTAACAGAGGATGCGCGATAGGACCCTGGACACGGCCAAACTGCCGCTGAACTCGCTCGGGATAGTATGCCTGAGAGTGCTCCACACCGCATATGACATCCCGAAACCAAGATAGCTCTTGGAACAGGAAATGATCGCGTATAGCACGATAAGGCTCAAACAAAACCTGCATGGAAAAATGGATATGATCCTAAACACAATAATAAATCAATTTTGCGATCACTAAACAAAAACACTTACATCGGTCTCTTCCAGGTTGTTGACGGAGATACGAAGGTTCAGCTTCGTCCGTGAGTCAGATACTGCTGCAGCTGTATCCTATCTACCAGTAGTGGGGTCGCGCTCAGTGTAGGTGCGTCGAGTAACGGGCCGGAGCATGGAAAAATGATCTCGTATCCACGTGTCTACCATACCGATACATCCGGCCATAGTCCTCGTGTCGTGCAGGGAGGCCTCACCCAGATGGTGGTATGTGTAAGCGAGAACAGCACTACCCCATGAGTACCTGCCAACACCCTCCGGAGTCAAATCGCGCAACAGAAACAAATACTTGTAGTTGGAGTACATGTTGCTCTTGTCGGGGAATATGACCGTGCCGAACATATGCAATATATAGGCGCGGGCTGCAGCATCCACCATCGGATCACTCAGACCAGGGCTGTCATCGCAGAACTCTGGCCCACTAAACATACTCCGGAGCCATTTAAATCCCAAACCAACGCCCTTGCACTTCTCAACCTCCGTCACGAAGGAAAGATCATCCACCATAAGCAATTCAGCGCACTCGTGCATGGCCAGACTCTTGTCAGAAATATAGGGAAACACAGCAAGCTCACCATCAACTGGGAGTCCCAAAATAGTGTGGACGTCGTCCAGAGTAATCGTCAACTCACCGAAAGCGAAATGGAAGCTATTGGTCTTCGCATGCCACCTCTCTAGGAAAACCTCCGTCATGTTGGAGTGTGTCTGCATCTCATAGAACGGCTCAATCAGACGACCGAACGGGGTGGCGTCAACTACAGCGCGTACCCTAGTCTGCGCAGCCAAACTCCATGCTCGATGACTAGGATAATGGGCATACAGCCGCATCTCTCGCTCCTAAAAAAATTTGTTCCCATTAGCATAGGACAAAACAAAATAGCTTGAAATAATGTAAAATTTTAATTTCGATACTTACCTCTCCTATCCAAATGTGGTATGCAGCGTGGGAGGTGAAATCCTCGCCGAACAGCGGTGGCAATCTGGCCGGAGGAGGAGCTCTACGCTCCCCTGTACCCGGTCGGGGATGGCGTCGTCCGCGGGAAGCGGAAGCGGAAGCTGAACTCGATCCGGACGCATACGGTCCGGAGACTATGGGGAGCTCATCCATCTGCACATGTGGAACTGGCTGGCCACGTACCCTACTCCTCTTTTTAACTCTCCTCGTCCGCGAGCCATCAGCAGACAATGTATACTGTGCATCGTCGCCGTGATCCATCACCTGGGAAAAAAAATAATTACTATCAGGTTTCGTCGAAAACACATATTGTAATGGTGGTACCCGTTTTAGAAACAAAATAGCATAAGGCAGGTTAGAACGAACCGAAAAACAAAAATAATCCGGTCCCGGCCCATTCTGGTGACCGGAGATGGCTCACGCCACCACCGTGGCGTGGGCATGTAGACGTACGCCTCACTGATGGCGTACGTCTACATGCCCACGCCACGGTGGTGGCGTGAGCCAAGTTCCCTACGCCATCTCGTGTGGCGTAGGGTTGGACCCGTAAGCTACATGGATGGCGTGGGGTTCAGTATGCACGCCAACATATGGCGTGCATACTGAACCCCACGCCATCCATGTGGCGTGCGGGTCCAACCCAACGCCAGTGGATGGCGTAGGGAGGCTGTTCTTCGCCCGTGCGTGGCGAAGAACAGCCTCGCCATGGCAGAAGCTTAAAGCTTCTGCCTTGCCCGAAATACAGCCCAAAATCAAGTTTTTCCTACAGATCTACCCTAATTAGACCTATCTAAACCTAACTAACCTATCTAACAACAACATAATGGACTTACAGTATATGTTCGATTCCGGTTGCGCTTCCTCTTACTCCGAACAGAGTCTCCGGCGACGATTCCGGTATATATGGATCCTGTGGTGGTCGTCTGGTGGTCGTAGTAGGTGCCGGTGGGTGTGGGTAGGTGCCGGTGGGTGGTTTAGGGTATTTTTACGGTGGTTTAGGGTAAGGCAGTGGGTTGTTTTGTGCGGCAGTGGGTTGTTTTGTGCGGCAGTGGGTCACGTTACTGAGGCTGAGGCAGTGGGTAAGGCGGCATAAGGTGTTCAATTTTGGGAGTGGGTAAGGCAGTGGGTGGTCACGTTTTCTGTTTTCTGTTTCACACTTTACCTTTGTTTAGGTAATTTGTGTAAATACTTTTAATATAGTTATAAATTTTGTGTAATTAGTTTTAATATAGTTATAAATTTAATATAGGTTAGTATATCTAGTTTTAGTTTAGGTTTTATTTATTTAATTTAGTTTAGGTATAAATTTTTTTAGAGAGAAGGTAGAGGAGAGTTTGAGTTTGAGGTTTTTTTTTGAAATTATGATAACTTCGCGGAGTAAAATTGAGTATTTATACGATTTCGGAAGGGCAAAATCGTGAAATAAAATAACTTCACGGAGTAGTTTTGAAAAAAAAAAATTAAGCGACTTCGCGGAGTAATTTTGGCCGTTTTTTTAGCAATTCCCATAATTTTATTATGAGTATTAGTTAAATACAATAATTTGAATTGATTCGAAGCATCAAAATCAATCTAAAAGGAAGGTTGTTTGGCTATGTTTAGATAAAGTGATCAAATAAAAATCGGACAATACTATTTTAACAGAAATATTTAGTGGTATTTGAACATATTAGATTACAAATTTTTGTCGCGGTAAAATGTAGGATTAATTTTAAATTTTCTATTGTATGTTATACAACTAATCTATCATATTTAAAAAAATTGGAATCTCTCAATATGAATTACGGAAAACAAAACTTCATATAATGGTTATTTTTTAAGTGCGGGGTGTTTAGAGTTTTTCAAAAACAAAAATTCAAAAAGAATAAAATTATGATATAAAATAATAATGTGTGTATTTATTAGGTATGTAGCCAATTAGCAAGATTTTTACACTTGAAATCTAATATGGTCTTTGAATTTAGTGAAGTATAGTTTTTAATCCAAATTATTCGATGATAACAAGACTCAAAGGACCGTTAAAAGTCGAGGAAATGATTTCACAATGAGCACATTTGGTAGATGCACAACTACATTAACCTCATACGATATAAAGTTATAAATACCTGAAGGTGTATAATCCTATGAGATAGATTCTCAAGGATTTCTTTCTGATTTGGTAAAAAGAAGTTGTGAAAAAATCACTCGGAAAATTTTGGTCGTGTTTTCTTTAGAAAATGATCCTAAATCTTATAAGGAAGCGATATCTTCCCAAATTTTTGTATCTTGGCAAGATTCAATAATGATGAAATTGAGTCAATAATCTCTAGTCACACTTGAGAATTGATCAAAATTGAGTCAATCATCTCTAATCACACTTGGTAATTGGTCGATTTACCTTTGGATTCACAGTCAACGAGTTGTTAGTCGGTATTTAGGAAGAAATATCACACAGATGGTACAATTCAAGCTTTTAAAGAAAGATTAGTAACCAAGGGTTTCCAACAAAATAAGGAATATATTATTTTGAAAGTTATGTTATGGTTGCTAAAACCAAAAGCATTAAAATGCTCTTTGCAATTCTGTCATTATACGATTTAAAATATCATCAAATATACGTTCAAACAACTAACCTAAATGAAGATCTCGATGAAGAGGTCTATATGGAACAAACCGAAGTTTAATACTTCCCATAAATTTAGTTAATACATCGAGTATTGTTAAATCAATATATGCAATTTTATTCAATAGGTTTAGACACAACATGGAGGATAAGTGTTTATACACCAAGGTTCACAATGACATGAAAGTCATTGAATGTCTAGACAAAAATGATTATCTATATTAATTAATTACATGCATATGATTTAAAATAAAAATAAGAATATAGATGTTCTCTACTTTTAAGATAAATGGTCTTGAGGAAGTCGATATTATTTTAATAACTAAAAATATTGGATTTCTTTATCTAATTCAATCTTCCTACATTGGAAACATACCTAATAGTTTCAAACATCTAAAAGTTAAAGATGAACATATGTCATTTGATGATAGCTTAAAAATTGGAAAAATAAGGGACGAACAATGGCTCATTTGAAATATGTTAGTGTTATAGAAAGTATGATGTGTGCAACTTTATGCAGTAGGGTGTATATTTCATTAATTTGTGTAAATTAAGATAATTTACGGGTAACCCAAATACAGAACATTGGTATGCAGTTCAAAGGGTTTTAAGGTACTAGAAGAATATAAAAAACATACGCCTCTGATAGTCCAATTTTCCTGCAGTACTTCAGGGATATACAAAACAAAGTTATCAACTATATTGTAGGTGTTTATTTTTTCGGTAGGTTTTTTTTCTTGGGGATCAAAGAAAATAATGCGTATATTTTATTCGACTATAGAATCATTCATAACGTGTAGACACATCAGAAAAATAAGATGAATGGTTGATAGATAAATTATTGAATGTAGCATTCACCTCTAAGGGAAACATGAAAATCCAAATATATTGTGATAGTCATGAAAATTTAGGTAGATCATACAATGACATCTACAATGAAGGGTCTAGACATATAAGTCTAAGACATGAGTAAGTTATAAATTTGGTTCAAAGTCGAATCATATCAGTCTCGTATGTGTGTTATAGTGAGAACATGTCAAATCTATTTACCAAACCATTTGCTCGTGAATTGGTAAACTCTACATCTAGAGGAGTACAACTAGAACTATTAAATTGATACTTTTCAAATAATGACAATCCAATCCAGATATAGATAACTTGTACATCAAACTGTAAATTGGTAACAATAAGTTATATATAAAAAGTTCAAAATATAAAACTTGAATTCCATCTGTGATATGTGTTTTATATATTAACCGTTATCCAAGAAAGATAAGTTCAAGAGAATTTTCGATATAACTCGATCTTCATGGGACATGTTTTTATTAAAATTATAAAACATGACAAAAAATGTACCTATAAGAATCTAGTAGTTGTGTTGCCTCTCATAAGAGTGTGAGTTCCTCTCAAGTTATGGTTTTTGAAGTGGATAGAACATACGACCAAAATAATGTTAAGTAAAGCAGTGCACAAATGAATTGGTACAACAATTACATGTGTAAAGTCACCGGTGAGGCCACATGGGAGGTTGATTCATATTTACGACTAACAATGTTTCACGGTCTAATTTTGATGTCTTTATACTAAAAGAAAATTTAAATCAAAATATATTTTACTTTATGCCTAAAAGTTATCTCAGTGAGGAAATCAAATATATCATTTAAGCAAGTGGGGACTGTTTGAAATATTTATTGAATGAAATGATTGGAATTGATCTAGAAATGATTTTGGATCATTAAAATCAACCTATAATTGGAAGAATGAACTAAAGGGAAGAGTAAATGGATATTCAAGGTAAAATGGTCAAGAAAGGCTCAGAGATGAATATAAACAAAACTTATTAAATTCGATTTTCTGATTTCTAGCTTCTTGTTTAGAAAGTCACAAAACTTGTTATATCCTTAAAGAACTTTCATAAAAAAATCAATGTAATTTATATTTATTTTACATAAATCCCAAGTCTGGTTATTAAACAATAACCCCTTATCGATCTGATTTAATCTCTAGACATGGAAAAGAAAATTTTACTAGATAAACCCCAAATCTGATTATTGCGTTCCTTTATTTAATTGTTGTATCCCTTGATATGCTGATCTTGATTAGATATAAGAATCTAATTATGTATCTAAGCAGTTTAATGAATACTACGTATAACTTACTCCTTATATATGATGTGCAATTAAGGTTTTAACTTAAGCGTAATTTCACTCATATCACTAAGTTATGTTGTTGTGCTCAAGGATCATAACGTGCCAATTGATTATTTACAAATTAGTTCATAAGTTTTATGTTCATATTTAAGTGCCAACATCCGTGTTCAATCCTGTAAAAACATGATTTGATATCATATCTACACAATTATCTCCGTAAATAGTTTTCATCTGTTAGTATAATTCTTATTTATTTCATTTATTTGATTATTTCATTTATCTACACTAGCTAAAAATATTATTAAGCATATGATGATCCATAATTTTCTAACAATCTTCCAATTGGATTATTATATGCTTCCAAAATATAATTTACTCAACTGGATATTCTGTAATTTATTATTTATAGATGAACTGAACAATCTCATACACGATGATGAATGATAAAATACTAAAAACCTCTTGATGGCGTGGGAGAAGATTAGAAGAAGAAAACAGTAGATATGACCCTAACCCTAGGTTAGAGAATAAAGGAGACTCAGAGAAATAATCTCAAAATTCTATTAATCAAAGTCTGGCGACAAAGGGTATAAGATGCTTTATATTACATAAATGTTTTAAAATAAAATAAATAAATAAAATTAACACTAAAATATTAGAACTGATTTTCGAAGGCTTTGCCGGTCGAATTCTTGGTATCAAACTTTATGAAAAATCACATTTTTAAAATCTGACGAGTTCGTTGAAATCTTCGATTTGAGTACCTGTTTGACCCAATTCCGATACCTGGGCGAGAAACCAGTATGTTCACAGTCTTCACTACATCATCCTTCCCCGGTTGGGAAGATTCGACCTCGAATTTGGAACGCTGAAACATTGACAAGAACTGCAAACAACATTGGGGTGTTCACCGTTGATTTCAACTGGTACCAACATAAGGGTGTAAGAGGTGCGAATCTGAATGTTGCAGCTTTTGTCAAGAAGTGGTTTCTCAGCTTTGTCCCTCTTTACGATGTTATCGGTATTATTGTGGTCATCAGTAACAAGATATACTTCACCAACTTCTTCTATGTCTTCTTTTTCAACCCATTTACTAAGCACAACATCACCCTTGCAAGTTTAAAAAATTGTTGTCTTTCCAGTTCGAGACTTTGCTTGTTGTATCACATCAAAACCCTTGTAGAAAGGAACAATTCCTCTTTGTTGAATAGTATATGGTTTCTCAAGTTCTTTAGAGTATATTTCTACCGGCAGATTCAAAACACTGCAATCTTCTACTTTTAACTTGTTACTCTTTCTTTTATTTCCCCAACCATCACCCAAAACTCCTTCAGTTTCTATTACAAAACCCAATCTTTTATCCATCAAAACACTATTCTTTTCTTTTATAAATTTATTCATAATCTCAAACACAAAAATACCACCTTCCATTTTTCCAATACGACAACATGTATCCACATAAAACCAAATCAAAGGTTTGATTTCAGGATAACATAAATTACATAAAAGATGAATCTCCACAATAAAAGTTGCTACTTTGCAGTCTTTCTTCAATAAAACTTCTTAAGCGATATAGTCTGGTGTACTGAATCCTGAGATAATATCTCGATCTACAAGTTTCTCCTGAACATTAATTAGATCTCCATCATCCCAGTCATCATCATACTCATCGTAGACTGGTTTGTTAAATACCAACCCAGATACATCTTCAAAAATATTTTTATCATAGACTGGCTTGTCAAACACGGAGTTAGACACAGTTTTAGCATCACAGCTAAGATCGGTAGCTGGTTCAATTTGAGCATGAAACTCCTGAATTGGTGGTGGTTTTGGAGACACTACTCTGGATGACACTAATATAAACTTGATACCATCTTTTACAAAACTGTATCGATTTGTTCTACTATCATAAGTAGAATTTCTCTTAAATCGCCACAGATGTCCTAAAACTAGATGGCAAACGTCCATAGGAACTACGTCACACCATGCTGTATCTTTCTAATTACCAACAGAAAATACAATTTGACAGCGTTTAGAAACTGTTACCTCGGTGTACTGTATGAATCTTGACAGTATGTACGGGTTTGGAAGAGCTTCAGTCTTCAATGCCAGTTTATGAACAGCCTCCTCTGAAATCAGATTCTCATAGATATCTGAATCAATTACAAATTTCCAAATTCTTCCTCCAATTGTGCAGGTAGATAGGAAGATGTCGTTCTTTATTCTAGCCTTCAAATTAAGCGGTTACCAGAACATGATTCATCTATCTGCGTAGCAGGAATTGCTGGTCTCTCATACCAACTGATGGTGTGGCGGAAGATTAGAAGAAGAAAACAGTAGATATGACCCTAACCCTAGGTTAGAGAATAAAGAAGACTCGGAGAAATAATCTCAAAATTATATTAATCAAAGTCTAACGGAAAAATAAGGTATGGGATGCTTTATATAGCACTACCCAAAACTCTAATTCCAAATAAGGGAAATTGCATAAATGTTTTAAAATAAAATTAACGCTAAAATATTAAAACTAACTTTTGAAGTCTTTACAGGTCGAATCTGGGTATCAAGTGACAAAGTCACATTTTTTAAATCCGACGGGCTCGTCCAAAATCTTTGATTTGAGTACCTGTTTGACCCAATTCCGATACTTGGGCGAGAAACTAGTCTGTTTGCTACATCACCTCTTTAATGCAATGTGAGCAAATGAAAGCAACATTAATCATATTATCATTATCCATCAACTAAACGAATTTATTATGGTGTGTAACATAAAAATAATATGAATGAATTGCGCGCGTGCGCGCACACACATATATATCATAATTAGTCTTACTTAAGTGGAGATCGACTTATGAGCAAGAGAAGTCAATGAAACATAAATGAATATTATATATGTATATATATATATATATATATCTAATCAATTTAAAGTGTAAACAACCAAGTAACAAATATATATCAAAACTATTACAAAACTCCCATTGAAACTAACCAAGTAACATTTTTTATATATAATTAGGTTTCAAAAAGACTCTCGGACACAAAAAAAAACCAATTATTCTTTATTACAAGAGTTGATATGATTCACAGAACCTTTTTCGGTATTTATCTCTCACATCACTTATCTATCAAAATATCTAAAGTTATTTTATTCTTTTAGGAAATATAAGGGTCGCGTAATCACATCACACATTACATAACAATATTTTCTTTTTTATAGGTTTAGGGAAAACCCTAATTCTTCATCAGACGCTCCATATAAAAACCCATCAAAATGGCTCAAATAACTCATACTTCATCAATATAAAAAACCTCATAAATATCCAAATTAATATAGAGGACCCAATTGATATAAATATAATTAAATAAGAATACCGAAATAGAAGACCTAGCAAATAGAAAACTTCACTTTGTGGTACTAAAGTTAAGCTCGCTGTGGGTCAGAGTGGTTCTTCAAATTAACTCACCTCAGACCAACTTGCTTTGGTTCAGCACATATTTCATTTGACACAATGGTTAGGAATCTTTGATAGCTTGTCTCAACCTTTAAGATCAGCAAACATATCTGTAACTAAGTTAGGCCTCAAGCTTCAGAGAGTTTCAACAGTTCTTTCCTAATACATGTCACAATAGATCAATTATGCAGATGTAGTCCTATAATAATAGCTTTGTTGACGAGTTACTTCTAGTCTACACTTAATAATAATCCACGTAGGCATATAATAATTCAAGTATTTATTGCACCCAATATTCTACTCTTTAGAGACCAACTCACCTACATTTTAGTCTTGGACCAATCTTATGCATTTAATGAGCTTTGAAATGGCCAATATATTGGTTAGAGCCTCCAAAATATTTTTTTCAATAAAAATCTTAGTCACCTTCACTTGCTCATTCTTTACCACGTATTAGATAAAGTGAGGCTTAATGTCTACATGTTTATTTCACTCATATGAACTTCGAATGTTTTATCAAATGAATAGAACTAATGTTGTCACATAATAAAAGCATATCTTGCTCCACACTAGTGAATGGTGTCTATATCAATAAAATACAAAACCGAAAGATTTAATAGAGGATCCAGATTTGCGTTGTGGTAGATGAAATTGAAATATTATTTGGTATTACAAGGACCGTGGAAGGTTGTGGAGGATAATGTTTTAACAGATTTGAGAGAAGATGAGAAGCAAAATCTTTAAGAAATAACTCTACGCTGGATTATAACAAGTGGAAATGATAAAGTTCTTCGCGAAGTTAGTGATGAGAAAATTACTAATTATGCATGGAAGAAAGTTGTGATAATTTTACTCAGATAAATCAATTGTGAATAGGTTATGATTGAAGAAATACTTGTATGAATTCAAATTGAAAGAAGGTATGTCCATAACTAAACATTTTGAAAATTTTAAATCAATTATTATCGATTTAAAGAATAATGATATCATAATTAGGA
This sequence comes from Limnanthes douglasii subsp. nivea, assembly GCA_036936605.1. NCBI lineage: Eukaryota > Viridiplantae > Streptophyta > Magnoliopsida > Brassicales > Limnanthaceae > Limnanthes > Limnanthes douglasii. The sequence goes on along the minus strand of JAUPFV010000004.1, from coordinate 223,398,016 downwards.
TGATGATCAAACCTTTTTTTTTTAATATTGTTACAAACTTATAATGTGAATTTTATGGTACTATCATTATATTTTAATGAGAAGTTATCTCTGGATGATGTTAAAGAAATGATGAAATCAAAAGAGTTGAGACAATTGCAGTCAAACAATCATGAGGAAGGGACAGTCTTATGACTAGGGGAAGATATAGCAATAAGGAAATTTCTTCAAATAAGAAGAATATGAGGTCCAAATAAAGAGCCAAGAACTCAAACTATTATAAATACGGTGAGCAGGGTCATTACAACAGAGATTGTCCAAAGTTGAAAGGTAAGAAGGTGTGAACGATTTTAATAATAATGAAAATAGTGGTACAAAAGATGTGTTGTATATGGGTTCAGACTGTTGGAAAACTTTTAGGTACTCGATATTGGCGCTACATACCATATAGGCCAGTTCAAGTAGTGGTTAGATATTTACAAGATAATATAAAGCACATATTATTTGGGGGAAATTATTTGTTGCGTATTGGTGGGATCGGTAACGTCAAGATCATAATGTTTGATGGTGTTGCCAAAATCATAACTTGTTGGCATATTCCTGCATTGAAAAATAACCCGATAACTCTTGGGACACGGGATTTTCAGGATTACAAATATCATGGAGACGATGATATAATCTAGATGACAAAAAGATCAATAGTATGTATGAAAGATAATTTATGAAATGAGCTTTATGAAATGGAGACGATGTTGTGGACGGTGCCGCAGTAGCACCATCAGGGAGTAACAACCAAAGTCGGTAGGATCATAATCTGTTGTGGCACTGTCATCTTGGGAAATAGAGCATAAGCATCAGGATTTTTTGAACATGATCTGTTTGGTAAACAAACTAGAATGAAATTCAGCAAGTCGACTATAAGAAAAACTAAATAGACAGTGAATTACATTCACTCAGATCTTTGAGACCCAAACAGAATTCCATCAAAAAGTGGAGCCATATACTACATAAGTTTGATTGATGATTATTCAAGAATGGTGTTGGTTTATTTTCTAAAAACCAAATATTATTCATATTGAACTTTTATCAAATGAAAGTCGAGGATTGAGAAGCTGGAATGATGAAAGATCCAACATCTTAGGACATATAATGGGCTAGAATTTTGCAGTCGTGAGTTTAACCATTCGACGATGGTGAGAGAATAGTGTGTCATCGTACTTAATCTAAAAGATCATAACATAATGAGGCCGCACAAAGAATGACCATAATGTTTTGTGACTAGGCATGAAGCATGCTCTCTCATTTTGGATTCAGAAAGGATTTTTAGGCTAAATTTATCAATACAACATGTTACATGATGAATCAGTATCCATTAACGACTATTGATTGTATGACTCATTTTGATATATAGCATGGATCTTCGACTAATTATGAACAATTGAGAGTGTACGGTTGTCCTTCGTACGCTTATGTGAGATATGGTAAACTTGATTTGAAGGCAAAGAGGTGCATAATCTAAGATATGTTATTGGAGTAAAAGGGTATAGGTTATGATGTACCTCTCCCTCAAAGTTTCTATATTTTATCATCATAAGGACGTGATTTTTAATGAGTCTACTTCTCTAGACAGTCAGATGAATGTAGGGAAAATGGTTGAATCATGACTGATTGTGAGTAAACATGTCAAACTTAAAGTATATCGACTCTCTGTATGTCCAATGATTCAATTGGTATCAAGGTGGATCCATGATCATGGGGTGAAGCGTTAATATCAGATGATATTGACGATGATGCGCCCGGACCAGAATAACAACTTTATAGTATAGAATTCGGCAAAGAAAAATAAATAAATTAGACCACCAAAAAGGTATGCAAATCTAGTTGCATATGCTCTGACAATTACGGGAGAAGTTAAGATGAGAAACCTAGTAGTTATAGGGAATCTATAGCTAGTTTAGAAACAAATCAGTCGATTGGTTCTATGAGGGGAGAGATTTAAACTCTTTGTAAGAATCAGCTATAGAATCTTGTTGACTTGCCTAAAGAATAGAAATTAGTAGATTGCAAATGGGTATTAAAAAAAGGTAATCCATGGGTTGAGGAACCTCTATTTAAGGAAAGACTAGTCACTAAGGCTTTTACTCAAAGGGAATGAATCAACATCGATGAAGTATTTTCTTCATTGGTGAAACAATTTGATGTGAGTTTTGTTAGCCATAGTGGTTTTACAAGACTTTGAGCTTGAGTAATTGGATGTGAATACTGTGTTTTTATATGGTGACTTAGAGACTCTAATCTATATTAAACTACTATATGGATTTATCAAACCTAAAATGAAGGACAAGGTTTTTCTATTGAAAAATTTATTGTATAGTTTGAAATAGTCGCCTAGGTAATGGCACAAACAATTTGATACATTCATGGTGTCAATAAGGTTCACAATGAGTTCATATGACAATTGTGTGTATCATGAGAAGATGTCAGCCGACTCTTATTTTTACTTATTATTGTATGTGGATGATATGTTCATTGTTTCTTGTAGCATCTCACACATTGTGAAGATAAAAAAGAGGCTTAGTGTCGAGTTTGAGATGAAAGATTTGGTAGTGGAAAAATTCTTAGGATGGGGATTACCAGGAACATAAGCGTATGACGATTCAACATGTTTGATGCTAATGAATTTAACATCTCGTTTGCCACTCATTTCAAGTTGTCTGCATTAAGATCAACCAAGGACGATGTTGAGTTGGAACAAATATCGAAGGTTCCATACACATGCTGGTAGCATTATGCATGTTATGGTGTATATACGTCATACTATTTCACATGCATGTAGTATGGTCAGCGGTTACATGAGATGTCCTGGGAAAGAACATTAGCACGCAGTCAAATATATATTTTGGCATCTTAAGAGTATTGTAAATGTTGGCTTAATTTTTAACAACACAAATGCTGATGGATTTTTGAATGAAATGGAAAGGTCGGTGGTTGTTTTTGTTGATTCTCATATCGTATGAGATATGGAAAGATGAGATATTTTACAATATATTTGTTTACTCTACTTGGAAAAGCAACCACTTGAAAAACACATTTGCAAGCTACTGCAGTTTTATCTGTAACAAGATGTACCACAAGCATACAAAGCACATATATACCAAATATCATTTTATTCGTGATAAAATATCAAAAAGAATTGTCGATGTGAAAAAAATTTCTACATACGATAATCCAAGAAATATAATGACCAAATCAGTATTAGTTCGAAATTTTAGGGAGTGCCTAAACTGGATTGGTGTTTGCATCATCAAGTGAATGTCTTAAGGACATTTTGTGAGTCAAATGAATATATTTTTTTATAATGAAAAAATAATATTCACGTCAATGGGAAAAATTGGTGAGTATAAGTCGAATAGTGTATTTTATGATTCTTGTGTTTATAGTGTACAATGTGTTTACTGGGTACACTCCTATTTGAACCATTCGTGAAATATTCATGTATATTGATCGATGACGCGGCGGAAATAGAAGAAGAAGCAACGATAGATGAAACCCTAATTCAAGGGTAACATGATGAAACCCTAATCTAAGTGTAACAAAGATTGAAATTTTCAGAGATAAAAAACATATTATTCCAAAAACTTAAAATAACTTAAGGCATATGCGGCTTTATATAAGAGCTTCTCAAAACCCTAAATTATAATACAAGGAAATAAAATAAATATTTTAAAATCAAATAAAATCAAATCAAATCTCAATATAATTTGATTTGATTTAAATACATAAGATATTTGAATAAAATAAAATAAAATTAAAAAGGCTTTTGTTTGGACTTTCTGGGCTACATCATCCTCTCCTGGTTGACAAGAATTCGTCCTCGAATTGACAGCACCATCACCATCAAGAACCGAAATTATTTATTCTATTGTATTCAATCGTTACATTGGGAATTATAATTGTTGACCTTATCAGAATAAGATAATTCTTCTCGAGTGTTCCTTATTCAAACTCACATTGAAGCCATCCAGTTGAAGGAAAAAATAGTTTCGAAAACCTTTTCATAGCCTGAAGACAGCATCCCCGTGTCCAGTTGATGAAAAAAATGGTTTTGAAAACCTCTTTATAGCCTGAGACAGCATCTCGATAAGAAATTTTGACCTTGATTCGACAATTGGTAGCCAATTTAAACTCCTCCAGTAACCAGTCAATATGATCATCATTGAAACACCTAGTGTGTCTCCCGCATACAAAACGATCTTTAAGATCTTCATGATCGTTTGTTGTCCTCTCCTTTAGACCTTGAATCATATGAAATCAAGATTCAAAAACATGCTTGCCCCGTAGCAGGAACTGAGGCTTTGATACCAAACTAATGACGCGACGGAAATAGAAGAAGAAGCAACGATAGATGAAACCCTAATTCAAGGGTAACATGATGAAACCCTAATCTAAGGGTAACAAAGATTGAAATTTTCAAAGATAAAAAATATATTATTCCAAAAACTTAAAATAACTTAAGGCATATGAGGCTTTATATAAGAGTTTCTCAAAACCCTAAATTATAATACAAGGAAATAAAATAAATATTTTAAAATCAAATCGAATCAAATCAAATCGAATCAAATCAAATCTTAATATAATTTGATTTGATTTAAATACGTAAGATATTTGAATAAAATAAAATAAAATTAAAAAGGCTTTTTTTGGAATTTCTGGACTACAACATTGATTCATAAGGATGTCTAAAAATATCAAAAGGTTAATCTTAATATTATTGAAGGATTATCCAACATAGGTTTAGATACTTTTAATTTGTAGTAAAAAAAGAATAAACAACTTTTTTTCTCAAAATGTTTTTTTATAAATGTTAGACTGATGTCCTCTATCATGGTATTAAAGTTTGGTTGTCGTTGTTGTTTTGTGTTTGAAACAAGCTTTATATATGATGCAGACAGTTTAGCACTGGAATTTATGAAGACTGGCGATCACCCGAAGAATGCGGTGAATTGACAGTTTGGAGCTCTGGTGTCTGATTTTGACCCACAGCACCTTGTTTCGAAGGAAACGACGTCACGAACGCAAGTCACCAGCTTTTCTCGTGAACTATAGGATTTTTTGGGCATTTGGGCTCATCTATTAGCTTATTTCGAGTTTTTAATACTTTAGGATATTTTAGTAATTTCATATTTTTGGTTTTAGGGTTTCACTTGAACCCTTATATAAACATATCTTCTTTACATTGTGTGGGGAGTTGTTTTTTATTAATAAAATTAGGGTTTATCCCTCTATCTAGCTTCTTTTGCGTTCTATTCTGAATCATATTGGTATCAGAGCCAGGCAGTCCTGCGAGATGGTGCGAGGAAGAACCAGCGGTCGCGGTGGCGCTGTAGTGACTAGAGATACAAGTGATTTTGGTGATCGTGAAGTTGCTGACCTACACCATCAGGTGGCTGATCTTACCCGTCAGATGGCTGATCTTAACGCCAGGCAACAAGGCACGAAGGTTGAAGGTATCGATAACCCTTTTGGGGAGGGGTTCGAACTGAATACTTATCACGGCCGCCGCTGGGAGCTTGGATTTAAGGTAGACATCCCAGACTTTTATGGCAACCTTAAGGCAGAGGCGCTTGTTGATTGGTTATCCCAGATTGAGGAAGTGCTGGACTTCAAGGAAGTTCCTGAGGAGAGAAGGGTCGCGTTGGTCACCATCCACCTGCGCGGCAGGGCACAGGCTTGGTGGCAGCAAGTGAAGAAGAACCGTGAGCGTGAAGGGAAGGATAAAGTCTGCATTGGGAGAAGTTCAAAAACAAATCTGCAAGGCTTTCCTACCTTACAACTTCGAGCGGGAACTATACCAGCAACTCCAGAATCTTCGTCAGGGACCACGATCTGTGGACGAGTATACAGAAGAATTCTATCAGCTGCTGGCTCATACGGATGTGACCGATTCGCCGCATCAGCGGGTATCCCGCTATATTGGTGGGTTGCGCCTTCAGCTTCAAGATGTGTTGAATATGTTCGACCCGTGCTCTATTTCTGAAGCCCATCGGCGTGCCCTCCAGGCAGAAAAGCAGTTGGCTCGCCGGACCCAGACTAGCGTACGGACCGGTGCTCCTTCAGGGATTTCGGCGTCCAGACCAGTTCCCCGTCCAACCCCTGATCAGATCCCTCCTGGGCGCGGTGCGACAAGCCGTTCTTCAAGCAATTTACGTTGCTATGGCTGTGGCGAGTTAGGGCATTGTCAGGTAGAGTGTCCAAATGCTGCGGGTGCTAGGGTTCTTTTCTCTCACGAGGCGTTTGAACCGAATCCCATTGTGCTTGATGGTCCTCCAAAATTTGATACTTATGATGATGATGATGATATGCCTGAGGCTGCGGAGGAAATTGTGACTGGTGATGTTGGAGCAGTGTTGATGTTGCGTCGCACTTTCCTGTCTTCTCGCTTTCCTGTCTTCTCGCGTTCCTGATCAGAGTGACTGGCTACGGAATAACGTGTTCCAATTGACTTGCACGATTGGCGGGAAGGTGTGCACCTTCATTATTGATGTTGGTAGCTGCGAGAATGTCATCTCCGAGATGGCGGTTTCGAAGCTCGGGTTGAAATCAGAATCGCACCCAAGCCATACAAACTCGCCTGGCTCAGTAAAGGTACTGATATCACTGTGTCTAAACGCGTGCTTATATCTTTTTATGTGGGGCAGATATACCAGGATGAGGTGTTTTGTGATATCGTACCTATGGACGTTTGTCACCTATTACTTGGTCGTCCTTGGCAGTATGATTTGTCTGTTGTGCATGATGGTCGTGCAAACACTTATTCATTCCTCTTTCGGGGTAAAAAGATTGTTCTTGTGCCAGCAAAGCCTCGACCCCTAAGCATTGGCTATAATCCTTCCACAACGACCTTGCTGTCCCGTGCTCCTTTTCAAACCGCCATGGAAGAGGCTGGTGTGGTTTTCTTATTGTTTTGTGATCCTGTTGTGACTGACTCCCATGCGGACCCTAGCCTTATAGTTCAGTCTCTTTTGCAGGAGTTTGCAGATGTGTTTCTTGAGAATTTTCCACCCGAGTTACCTCCTCTAAGGGATTTTCAACATGAGATCGACCTGGTCCCTGGTGCTGCTCTCCCAAATCGTCCCCACTATCGAATGAGCCCGAAGGAGCATGAAGAGTTACGATGACAGGTGGAGGATTTGTTAGATAAGTGACATATTCGAGAAAGTCTCAGCCCATGTGTAGTTCCGGCATTACTGACACCGAAGAAAGATGGCTCTTGGCGTATGTGTGTGGACAGGCGAGCTATCAACAAGATCACTGTTCGCTACAGGTTTCCTATATCTCACTTGGATGATCTGTTAGACCAGTTGGGTGGTGCTTCTATGTTCAGCAAGCTTGATTTGAAGAGTGGATACCATCAGATTCGGATTCGTCCTGGTGATGAGTGGAAGACGGCGTTTAAGACGCGTGAGGGATTGTTCGAGTGGATGGTGATGCCGTTTGGCATGTCCAACGCGCCGAGCACTTTCATGCGTATTATGAATCAGGCATTGAGTCCTTTCATCGGTAAATTTGTTGTTGTTTACTTCGATAATATTCTGATCTATAGTGCTAACCATTCTGTGCATCTATCCCATTTACGTGAGGTGTTATTGGTATTGCGTCGGGACAAGTTTTATGCTGCTACTGCCAAATGCTCGTTTATGTCCCCAGCTGTCCAGTTTTTGGGGTATATTGTCTATGTTGACGGGTTACGAGCTGATCCGAGCAAAGTTGCTGCTGTGGACCAGTGGTCTCGACCTAATTCCATCACTAAGGTTCGCAGTTTTCATGGTTTAGCTTTGTTTTATCGGCGTTTCATTCCCCATTTCAGCAGTGTTATGGCCCCGATTACGGATTTCATGAAGGGAACGAAATTTGGTTGGTCTGAAGATGCTGATGCGGCATTTGCAGAAGTTAAATGGCGTCTCACCACTGCGCCTATTCTGGTGCTGCCCGACTTTTTCCAGTCATTTGAGCTTCATTGTGACGCGTCTAAATTTGGTATTGGAGTAGTTCTTTCCTAGTCAGGGCGTCCTGTGGCTTTCTTCAGTGAGAAATTAGGGAGTGCTAAGCTGCGATTTAGTACATATGATATTGAATTTTATGCAGTGGTTAGGCTAACAAGCATTGGCGTCATTACTTGTTTCAGCGTGAATTTGTGTTATATACTGATCATGATTCTTTGAAGTATCTTGGCAGTCAAGACAAGGTATCTCATAGAGATGCTTCTTGGATAGCTTACTTGTAGCAGTTCACTTTTGTCATCAAGCATAAGGCCGGTATTACGAATCGGGTTGCTAATGCTCTTAGTCGACATCACACTCTGCTAACTGAGATGCGCGTTCAGGTTCCTGGCTTTGATTCTTTTGTTGACCTTTATGTTACTGACTCGTTCTTCTCTCGGGTTATTGAACTGATTCAGCAGGGCGAACAATCTGATTTTTTACTGGAGGATGGCTTTCTTTTTCGTGGAGTACAGTTGTGTATCCCTGACTGCAGCTTGCGTCTTCAGCTGATCAAGGAGCTGCATAATGAAGGTCCTGTGGACCGTGATCGAACATACCAGTTGTTGTCCTCATCCTATTTTTGGCCTTCGATACGGAAGGAAGTTGGTCGTTTTGTCTCCCGTTGTGGGGTTTGTCAGTTGGCCAAAGGAACATCCACAAATGCAGGTCTTTATTTGCCACTGCCAATTCCTGCTCAGCCCTGGACCGACATTAGTATGGATTTTGTTCTTGGTTTACCCCGGACTCAGCGTGGATTCGACTCTATTTTTGTGGTGGTTGATCGTTTTTCCAACATGGTACACTTCATCCCATGTAGAAAAACATCTGATGTAGTGTGTGTCGTGCAGCTTTTCTTTCGAGAGATTTATTGTATTCATGGCCTTCCCAGTACCATTGTTTCTGACTGTGACACCAGCTTTGTGAGTCATTTTTGGCGCAGCTTATGGTGTATGGTGAATACACAGCTCAACTTCAGTAGTGCTTATCACCCCCAGACGGATAGTCAGACAGAGGTGGTTAACCGATCCCTCGGTAACTTGTTGCGCAGCCTTGTGGGAGATCATCCGAAGGCATGGGATCAGCGCCTACCGCAGGCAGGGTTCGCCCACAACCATGCCCTTAACCGGTCAACGGGTTTTTGTCCTTTCCAGGTGATGTATGGTATTGTGCCTCGGGGTCCAGTAGACTTGTTAGCACTGCCTAGCAAGATTCGCCTTCACACAACTACTGAGGAACTTGTCTCACAGATTCGCCAAACCCACCAGACGACTCACGATCAGCTAGTCTTGAGCACCGCCAAGTATAAGTCTCAGGCATATTCTCATCGTCGTCCCGTTCAGTTCGAAGTTGGTGACTATGTGTGGGCAGTTTTGACCAAAAATCGTTACCCTGCTAGTGAATACAACAAAATGGCTACCCGGAAGATTGGCCCGGTGGAGATTGTGGAGCGGATCAATCCGAATGCTTATCGACTGCGTTTGCCTAGCCATGTCCGTACGACTGATGTCTTTAATGTTAAGCATATGATTCCTTATTCAGATGACTTTTCTGACGAGGAGACTGGTTCTGATTCGAGGACGAATCTTCTCTACCCCGGCGGGAATGATGCAGACAGTTTAGCACTGGAATTTATAAAGACTGGCGATCACCCGAAGAATGCGGTGAATTGACAGTTTGGAGCTCCGGTGTCTGATTTTGACCTACAACACCTTGTTTCGAAGGAAACGACGTCACGAACGCAAGTCACCAGCTTCGCTCGTGAACTATGGGCTTTTTTGGGCATTTGGGCTCATCTATCAGCTTATTTCGAGTTTTTAATACTTTAGGATATTTTAGTAATTTTCATATTTTTGGTTTTAGGGTTTCACTTGAACCCTTATATAAACATATCTTCTTTATATTGTTTGGGGAGTTGTTTTTTATTAATAAAATTAGGGTTTATCCCTCTATCTAGCTTCTTTTGCGTTCTACTCTGAATCAATATATAAGGGGACTACCTAGTAAATCGAGTCTATCACGTACCTAATTTGTAATATATAGATATTTTTAAAAAATATTAAACTAATGTTTTTCTAACAAATATTCACTATATTTATATAATATAAGGGGATTGTTTACATAATTATTTAAAAAATAATATATATATATATATATATATATATATATGAAAAATTATAATATTTTCAAACTTATTTTGAAAACTGTTCCAATTTTTTCATATATATATAATTTTTTAAGAATTATGTAATAAATATACAAAATGTAATATATATATATATATATATATATATATATATATATATATATATATATATATATATAAAATAGTGTTTGTTAGCAAATGATGAGGTTAGATTAAAAAGACTCAAAGGAAGATAAAAGAAAACACTATGATGTTGTCTATTTATCAAAACTATGTATTTAAGTCTACAAGTTGGATGCGTCACACGCGTGCCTATTTATTCATTTATTTTTATTTTTTTTAAGCAAAAAGTATTAAATAATTGGACTTGAATTTAAATTTAAATTTAATTCGGTTGGAAATCGCTTTCTAATAGATTTTTGAAACCCATTAATACACTTATTTCAGGAAGATAAATTATTTATCACATTAGTTTTCCTTAAGTTTATTTGAAAAACAAATGTTTCTCAAACTAAAAAAATAAAATTTGAAAGACTTAAAAAGTAATATTTATTTATTTTTAAAATTGATTAATAACATATTATTTTTATTTATAAATTGAGATTCTTTTAAAAATCAATGATCTATAGATATAAATTTATTTACCGACAATTATTTGAACTTTTTGTTAGTAATATTTTTTTAACAGTTTTTTTTCACATGTTATATTTTCAAACTATAATTTTAAAAACAAAACTCCAAAAATAACACTGGTTTTATTTTTAATAAAACCAACAAGATTAAATACAAATTATTATTTTTTAATTATGTAATTATATGTAGTTAAGTTACAAAATAAGTTTAAAAAACAATTGTGTTCCACTATCTTAATTACATATAATTTGGTTGTTAAAAATTAAATGTGTTCTAGTTGCGTAATTACTTAAAGTGGTAGAATTATATATTATATTTTATTTTATATTAATTAGATTTATTTTTAATTGATTTGATTTTTAATATTAATTAGATTTTTTATTAATTGTTTTTTATTAATTAGATATTCTATTAATTAATTTTTTTAATTAGATTTCTTGTTAATTAGATTTTTTTATTAATTAGATATTTTATTAACTGATTTTTTTTATATTAATTAAATTTCTTATTAATTATATTCTTTTATTAATTAGATATCATTTAATTGGGATATGTTATTTTTCTTCACGTTGTATTAATTAGATTTCATATTTATCGGAGGGGTCTTCTATATTATTATTATTATTATTTTTAAAGTTATGAAATTAGGTAAATTAGTAGAAAAAAGTTACATAACAAGATTCTGTGAAAAAACAAAATACAAACTTTTTGTGTAAAAATAAGTGTTAAATGGATGTCTACCACTATAAAAAAAATTGAGAAATTATGTTTATTGTTTTTTTTGTTGAAAATATATTTTTTGAAAAAAAAATTGATTGTGTTCTAATTCCATAAATAAATACGTATGATATTATTGGGCAAAAACAATTGTGTTTAGTTGCGGAACTACGTGCAATTGTGTTGCGTAAATAAATGAGCCGTATGAATAAGATTTTAATTGCTAAATAAGTCGGAAAAAAATTTGTGTTCAAGTTGTGTAATTACGTGTAATTTTATATCTAAAAACCTAATCAAGTATGATTTGGTTGCGAAAATTTAAAAAAAAAATAGAAAGATATCATAAATTTTGTTAGGGTGAAGCTATCATCAATTATTTTATTTGTCCCATAAATAAAAAGAAACTCTACTTTTCTTATTTCCTCCATAAAGAAAATAACATATTTATCATTTTCTTTATTTTTATTCCAACCCCATTGATTCTCCAGCAACTCCATCGATTTCTACCACCATCCCAACTATCTCCATCATATTAACTTATAGACACCCAACTAGTTCTCACATCAATTCTCCATAAACACTAACCATAGCCTAGCCACTATAAAGACGATCTCCTCTTCAAGATTTCTCTTCTAATCTTGAAAAACAACAAACCATAGCAACTACTCGATTTCTCTTTTAAAATTGACAAAAAAATGGCAGTCTATCTCGAATTCGTATAAGGTAGAAATCATTCGTTATTTTAAAAAACAATACTTAAAAATGCACCAATCATTCGTTATTTTAAAAAACAATACTTAAAAATGCACCATTGTTTATTCAAGCAGATAAAATGCACCATTGTTTATTCAAACAGATAAAATGCACCTAATTCCGAGACGGCAGCTCGGAATTCTCGGAATCATGTGTTTGTTTTATAAAAAATACGCACCTAATTCCGAGCTGACGTCTCGGAATCAGGTGTTTTTTTCTTGAAAAAAAAACACCTGATTCCTAACTGTTGTCTCGGAATTAGTAGTTTTATGCTAAAATTACACAAATTGGGATTTTCAAAAATATCTTATTTTTAATAGAGATTCCCAAGTTACATGAATATAAAACTAAAAAATAAGATTAAATTATCTTGTTGGTTGATTGAGTGATGTTCTTCGGTGTTAAATCTTTAGTTTGGGTGTCTTCCTCTTCTATGAGTAATCTTTAAAAAAATTGAAGTTTTTATTTTTATTTTTAGAGTTTAATTTCAGAAGTTAAATCATATATGTTTGATTTAATTTGGCTAAATCATGTGTTTGTTGATATAAGGGTTTCATAGTGATTAATGGCATGGAGTGATAAATTAGAAGGTAAAATAAGGACAAGATAGTAAAAGCAAGTGATAAGTTATTTTCTTCATTTTGAAATATGGAAGAAATAAAAAAATGTGAGGGAGGAAATAGCTTCACCAATTTTGTTATATTAAATGATAAAAATATACGTGTTTTGAATTATTATTATTATTATTTTAATTGGAGTTCGAAATGTATGAAACACGATACAAAATACGATTTGGTCTGAAAAGCGGTGTTGGTTTAGTTTGGAAGAGAAGAAGAGAGTTAGGATTTTCGGTCTCCATATTCATGGATATAAGGTCTTATTGTAAAGTTGGACTCTTGTAAAATTGGAGCCCAATCCATGTTTGTACTTTAAGCCAATTTTGACCCATTAATAAAATAAAAGTATGTTTGCCTAAAAAAAGATAACGGGTAAGGCAGTAATTATTTTATGCGTAAAAATCATCTTATTGATTTGTTTAGTTTGTGTAATACGCCATATATGGTGGGATTGTAAGCCCAATTTTGACAGTGGCTATGACAGACGTGTTAATAGGCCCAAAAAATATATTGGGCCATATGCGCCTCATATGAGGCCAACTTACATAATGGCCTCATAAAATTAAATATACTAGGCCGAAATAATATAACAGGTCCAATTCGATTTAATAAACAGGGTCTAATAAAAGTCTGAGCCGAGCTACGAACAAATGTGAGTAAATTGAGTAAATTATCTATGAATTTTTTAATATGGATATATATTATCATAGATAATGGATGAGATATTTAATTGTTAATATATATATATATATATATATATAATATTTATATATTTATATACATATAAATTATTTATTATATTCAGCAGAAAAAAACAATTTATTAATTAAGTAAATTTGAAAGTTTACAAAGGTACTGGACTTTAAACAAAATTTACATAAAATAAAGGCCCATAAGTTTTAAAAATTAAGAGAACGCGCCATAATTTTAGACTTGAAAATCGAGCGGGATTTCTATCTTCATCTTCCTTCATTCTTGTTTCAATTAGATTGAAAGGTCTACCATTGAAGACGAAACAGTGTATGTGCAGTTATTGAAGTGGTATCTGCGTCTACTTCCGAGTTTTGTATATGTGAATACGAAGAACACTGTAAATTGATTCAGACAATGTTGTTTTGCTGCAAGGCTCCATGTTTCATACTTCATTGTACTTTGCTGTCTATAGTTTTGCTCCATTGCTGCTACAAAATGGCAAAACAAAACAGAGTAGACAGTACTGCAACTCAGAGTTATTTTCCTGTTATGATATAACATATATGCAAGTTTTCTAAGAGCACAATCGTTTCTAATTCTTTTGGTGGCTTAAATTCCTTGTAATCAATTTTCATTTTACATTTTAGGGTCCATCGAGCTAGCCTATCGACAACTTTGTTCTGTTCCCTAAATATGAAATAAACTGACACATTTTTGTTAATCAAAGATTGTATACTTTTGATTACTGAAGCTAGATAGATTGGAACTTTCCTGATTTTATTAGAGATATAAGACTTTGGGAATCATATTCAATGTCTACTTCCCTTAAACCAAAAATTCTGCAAATTTGGAGTCCATCGTGCAATGCGCGTGCCTCAGCTTTCAATGGAGTTAGTTCCGCGTAATTGTTTCCATATCCAGTTAAGATTTATCCTTTGATATCTCAAATTAGTATTGCCCCACTAGATTCTCTAGATTGAAGACAACGCGCATCGGTGTTCATTTTGTATCCTCTTTGCGTGGGAGGAGCTCAGTTGAGGTAAGTTACTTTTTGGTTTGTTTTGATATGATTTACACATCCCAAAGTTGTAGCATTATCTTCATTTTGTTTCCAGTTATTTCTCAAAAGAAGTCATGAGTGATCACGCTGGATAAGAATGTTCGAGATGTATTTGATTATTGCCCTGACTGAGTAAGTTTTCCTTTCATTTTTGTTTTGTTTCTTTGTTACCAAATAGACCAACTGACGAGGAAGGGGAGGATTGTCTTTATGTGAGTCTTAGTTGGGGATGACCTAACCAAACTCTAAATAAGTGCTTTATTTTCATAAACCTTCTTATGTCAACTGATAGAATTCGTGCAAAATAAGTTCATATACTTCAAGTAAAATCACATCAGACAAAAACATGGTTAGTTGTTCCAATGTTTCTACAAAAGTGACATTTTGAGACAATACTGATATGTCTTGACTGCAATGTTGTATCAGTGGGGAGTTTATTTTGTAAGAGCCTCCAAGAAAGGAATGAACACTTCATTGGGGAGATGTTATTCCACAGATTTTCAAATAATGAAGACTTAAAAAGGGAAGGGCTGATGGTGTTCAGGGTTTCTTTAACACTGAACTTACCATCCTTTGATAGTCTCCAATCTATAGAGTCTTTAGTCTTCTCATTAATCAATGTCTTTAACCCCAATTTAATGTTAGATTCTATGAAGTATTTCTTTAACTTGAGAATATTCCAGTCAGAGTTTTCCCAAAATGTTTGGACAGAAATACCTTTGAATCAGTCATCGTTTGAATTATTTTTAAGCCTAATTAAAGGAGGATTTTCATACCAATTTTCTAGCAGCAGGTCTACTTTACATTCACCCAGATTCTATTTGATATTTTCCTTAGCAAAATCTTTTATACTGCACAGCCTCTTCCACGTTTAGGATCCCTTTCTGGAGAAGTTATCTTGTAGAGGGTGTTTACCTTTGCAGTAGATGCTGTGAATAATATTAGCTCACGGGGAGTTGTTCTCTCTGAATCTTATCCAAAGCTTACAGAAAAATGCAGTCTGGACATTTTGAAGACTTCTTAAGTTTAAGCCTCTCTCACCATATGATCTACAGATGTTTGGCCAAGAGAACCAGTGAGTTTTATTGTCTTCATTTGATGATCCCCAAAGAAATTTGTTAAACAATCTTTCAATCTTGGTGATGATGGATTTTGGGGGCCAACTGCTTTGAGACCAGTATTGAGGGATGGGCAAAAGGACTGAGTTTGTTAAGGTCATTCTTCCACCGTACGATAACAATTTGTTATTCCACCTTTCTATTTTTGCTTTTATCTTTTCAAGCAGAGGTATGAAATTTGAGGCTTTGTTGTTGGGACTTAATGTTATACCAAGGTATGTTGTAGGTTAATTGTTGAGTCTGAACTTTGTTTGAATAACTAGATCTTTCCATCTAGACTGAGAGAAGTTGGCTGGAGTTATGATGGTAGTTTTCTCCTTATTCAGAGACTGTCCCGAGATATTCTGGTACTCATGCAAAAGACTTCCACTTTTCTCTATTGAAGTAGACAAACCATTAGTAAAAATAAGTAAATCATCTGCACAAAGATAAGTTAGGGATTATAAGTTTGCTTCTACTGGAGAATTTCACACACTTGTATTTTGTAAACAGATTCTTTAAACTCCTTAATAAAACTTCTTTAGCTAATATAAATAGACTATGGGATAGTGGATCCCCTTGTCTCACACCCCGTCTAACATTGAAGAAACCTACCGATTCACCATTAATCAAGATAGAAACATATACAGATGTTATGATGTTTCTAATTATAGATATGACTATGTTATTGAAACCATAACATTTTAAAACCTTCAAGATAAAGTAGTGGGAAAGATTGTTAAAGGCCTTTGACATATCCACTTTGATGATTATGTTCCCTACTTTTGGTTTTCTACCAACATCGTGCACCAAATCCTTTGCAATCAATATATTTTCATGAATCGACATGCCTCTTACGTATGCTCCCTGTTCTTCTGATATAATTTTTGGCAACAAAGAAGAAAGTCTGTTATTAAATAGTTTAGACATGATATCATTTCAGCATTGTACACAGACTTATGGGTCTATGTTATTTCCATAATTGAGGATTTTCAACTTTGGGAATTAAACATATTCCAGTTGCTAGTATTCCAGTGCGATGTTTGACCTTTGATAAAGGATCTCATTGTATTGAAAAATTCTTGTTTTATGATGATCCAATATGTCTGAAGAAACACCTATTATATCCATCTACTCCACCAGCTCCTTAAGAGTTGATACTTTGAATTGTATTCCATATTTTTTTATCAGAAGGCTCTGTTAACATAAAATAATTGTCAGAGTCGTCTATTATTTTAGGAATAATGTTTTGTAAATCAGAGTTCATATAATCATCATGTAGGTTCCGATTAGGATATGAAGGTGTAGAAAGGATATTCTTGAAGTATTCTGTAGTTGTAGCTTTAATGTCATCATCTTCAGCGAGCCATTTGTTGTTGAGCTTTATTCCTGCAATGTTTGATTTTTTTCTTATTCTCTTAACATGATTATGGTAAGTCTTCATATTCCTATATTCATCTCTGATATAATTTGAGTAACATTTTTGTTTCCAAAACTCTTCTTTAATAGTGAGAGCTAAGATATGTTCTCCAATAGCTCTAGCTACGTTTGTATTGTCCTCTCGGCTATTGGATTGCATAAAATTGATCTCACAAGCTTTGACTTGCTCTTCTGTTTGACTGACTTTGTCAAATATATTTCCAAAGTAATCTTTATTCCAAACTTTCAGAGCCTTTTTCAGTCTTTTTAACTTATTACATAGGATAGATAAAGGGTAGTCATTCATTGTAACTTTCTAACTAGATTCTACGATTCCCATGAAATTTTTGTCTATAGTCCAGGCGTTGATGAATTTGAAACTTTTCCTATGTTTTACCTTATCATTACTGATTGATGTACAAAGTGAAGTGTGTTCTGAACATGAGCAAGCCAAATGTACAACTTTTGTTTATGTAAAATAGTCAGCCCAATCATGGTTTATGAGAACTCGATCAAGATTTTTCCACTTAGTCTTGTTAGTCTAGGTAAATTTGGTTCCAGAGAATCCAACATCTTCTAGGAAACAGTCCTTGATTACATTGTTGAAATCAACATAACTTTGATAGCAAAAAATAGTACAACCTAGTTGTTCAGAAAAGGAAGTAGTTGTGTTGAAGTCTCACATGAGGATTCATTCGTTTGATGAAGTTACAATATTTCTGAGTGTATTCTAGAGATTCATTCTAGCTGCTCTTTGACATTTTGCATATATACAGGTGACTGAGAAGGATTTAGTGCTTAGATGATACATTATGTTGATGTGAATACATTGATTACAGTTTTCTAGTATATTTATTTGAAAATCTGCATTCCAAAACAACCAAATTTTGTTAGATGAATTAGCAAAAAAATGAGGAAAACTTACCTTTGTAGGCAATGAATCAATTTGATCTCTGCTTATCATTGGTTCCTGGATATAGAGAACAGATATCTTCTCTTTTTTGATAATCGACTTCAATCTTCTGATTGAAATCTTGTTCCCTGCTCCTCTTATGTTTCAACATAAGATCTTGATCATTTTAGATTGATATGGGCAGATCTTCTTTTCTCTTTGGGCTGTAGAGATTGAAAGGTTACTGGTGGTTTGTTCTTTTTGCTTGCTCTTGCCAACTTCAGCTTCTTGTCCAATAATTTTTGAAAAGATGGGTCTAACTCTTTTGTTTTAAAAGTTGGTCTGATTGGGAGACTCCCAGTATTTTCTTTGATATGTGTGATATACCTAGAAGAGATGGAGTCTTCAGATTGGGAAGATAATTGATCAGTTTCCAGATATTTGATTGCCTCAGCTACCATTTCTTCATCAACTGTCTCTTTGTTTTTCAGCATGTAAGATTTGATTACTATGAGTTTAAGGATTTTTCTTTCATTCCATTTCATAATTTCCTTCTTTTCATGGCATAATTGATACACTAGGATTTTTTGGCACAATTTATTGTTTATCATTCTGTAAATTGAGTGAGGTTTTTGTGTTATCGCCAATTGTCTGTTTTTTTGCTCTAGTTTCTGCTTTTTAAGGGTTTGCACATCATGACCAATATGAGAGCACTGATGACAGTACTTTGGTACATTCTTGTAACTTAGTTGGATCCAAGCTCCATTATTTTCTCCGAATCCAAGCTATATGTGGTATTGTAATGGCTTAGAGATAACAATCTCGATCCATGATTAACAAACATTATACAGACTTGTTTTGGGGGAGGAATCCACGATTTGATAGGGTCTTCTAAAACAGATGAGATAGAATGGATAATATTTTCACTGTATAAGTTTTATGGCAACCTTTCTAATCTGACCCAAACAGGCACAATTGGGGATTTTTTCTTTGGATTAAACGAAGGTAACCATTTCAAAACTCGCATTAAATAATGCCTAACTGACCATAACCCTCTACTCCATATTTTGCAGATATCTTCATGCATAGAGAACTCAAGGAAAATGTGTTGTGAGTCCCAGTTAGTGTAGGAAAAATCACCTTCAAACCTTTAATGTTCAAAGAAATTGTGTAAAACTTGATTTTTTGGAAGTTTATCGGAGAATTTACCAATAAGAGTATATGTGGAAGATGATTGAAGACTCTCTAGAATTTCATCATTGATTTGTAAGTCCATGTGACCATCTTTAAACTTTATATGTTCTGGAATGAAATCATTATTTCTGACCTTTGTAGCAACTTCTAGATAAGATTTCTTGCAAACCGTTTGCATTCTTGAAGGATTACTCGATCAAGTTGACTTTTAGTGTGCTTGTATTACTTGAAGAACCTCGTATCATTTTGAAGACAGATAGATGCAGAAGGACTTTGCAGAAGGGTAATGTAGATTAATGAACTCAGGAAGATCTTAGAAAAACATATCAAGATATTCAACTAGTGAATTGAATCGGAAATTGAAGAGATTCATTTGTTTCTTGGTGAAGAATCGGGATGTTTTTTGGAGGCTCTAAAAATATAAACAATTTAGTTTAGGTATTTTTATGCAAATTTGGATGTAGTGAATGTAAAATTGTACAGAAAAAAGGATTGATCATTATTTATTCATTAATATCTTATTATTCTTTTATATGCTACATGTAGACAATGTTTTATTTTCTATAAGATATTATTTATTTTAATTCAACCTACAATATTAATTTGATTTAATACTTTTTATAATATATAATTATTATTTTTAATCGAGTTCTATTATTTTCAATTATCGAGGAAATACTATATATAATTTCGTTTAGGTATTATTAATTTTTTTGTTTATTCATACTGATTTATTTTTTGTTGGTAGGTTTTTTAGTGTTTGCAAAATTATCGAGGAAAGACTATATTCTAAAATAGTTTTAATTATGTGAGAAATTTGTTTTTTTTTTCTAGCTGAAACAGTCGAAGCTTGAACGTATCATTGTATTATTATGTGGATGGTTCATGCCTAATTAATATCAACTAAGTCGGATTACTGAGTCAATTACGGTTGGACTCGTAAGAGTCTTGCAATCATTTGTCCTTATAGTTGTTTCATTAAAATCATTCATCGGCCAAACCTCTCTTGAGAGAAAATCTTTATTTTACTGAAGGGAAAAGAAAAGAGTACGCATATAAGAATGATTTTCATGTTTTTAATTCACTAGTAACCAATAATCTTTTAGGAAAAAAATTTGAAAATAGGAGAAAGTTAAATGGAATTACTTTGAACCAATTACTTTAGATTGCTTTGTAAGATCTTCTTCAAACTACCTCTAAATATACAAGATTAGTCACCATAATCGTTTCAAAGTACGAAAATAGGACTAGCTTGATTATATAAGGCAAAAAATTGATCGCGTCGAGATTGTTCTTATTTTTAATATGCTATGTTAATGTATTCATTGGAATTTGCTAACTAGCCAAATCTGCATAATTTGTTGTGAAGTGAAAACAGAAAAAAAAAAGGTTGAAGTTTGAAATTGCAGAGAAGCCCTATAGTTAGATTGACGTTCTAAGGCAACTGTGTACATTTGGTTTTAATTCCCCGTGTACATGCACTTGATCTCATTTTATCTTAGCCACTTGATGTATTTTGATCTTCACCATTTATCTATAGCATAATCTAAATCATTAATTTAAAAATAAATAAAGAGTTATGTAGTACTCACTTTTAAGTATCAATACGTGGTGTCCCCATCATTTGCACGTTTTTGAAAAAACTACCATTATTACTCTTTGTAATTTTTAATGTACTTCTTCAATTGTTCATCACCTACCTATAAATATTGTCTTTAGATTGCTTTTACATTTCTCATCTTAGAAATTTTGTGTCGAACTTATTTTATTCTTTTTTCTCTGGAATAGCAAGAAGAAGATGTATGAAATCCATCATACAACATGAAAGAGATTATTCGAATTGCTAGAATCAGAGCACAAGTGCTCCTTATGAGGCTCCGACACACATGTTCATCGTAGGAAGAATTGATCATCTAAAACCATTAAAACTTCTTCCATAACGATAATACCTTTATAATCGGACCCAATTCCTGAACTTGGTTCGTTTGCATTGGCATCCACATCTGAATCTTATGGAGGACCAAGTATTATTTTTGTTAAGAATTTGCTGAGTGCAGACGATACTTTGAGAATGTCTGCGTACATATATATTTATATCAGCAATATATATTAAAATATAAATAAAATACACTGAATGATTCATAATAATATTGAAATTCGGGTTCCAGAATATGAGCAGACCCATTTGAACTATCAGGCTTATAAAGTTGTATTTTTCACATATATTTTAGATCAGGTCTTCTATTCTTTCTTAGCCCAGATTTATTAGAATTATCTATATAAAATCATATTTTATTGTGTTATCTTATGTCAAACACTTGAGGGATTTTATAAAAACCATCATTCTTGTTCAACGGTTTATTAATATATTTGTGTTAAAAACTTTTTGGCGGTGATGAAATGTTTTGGCAGGAAAAACAATTTTTTTTTATTTCTCATACATAATGAAGCAAATATTCGTTACTATAATAAAATATGGTAGAAATACATTTTTTATCTCATGCAATTGGGAGAAATAGGGCAATTACCTTTACTCCCGCACATGGATTTCCCAAAGTAAGCCTTCTGCATGTATGTGCTTCTTCTTCTTTATAATTTATGAATGTAACTCTTTTGAAACTTGTTGTTGATAATATCTCAGTTTATTGAGAATATGTTAAAGCATCAAATGTCAAATGTTAGGCTGCAATATGCCAGGCATGTGAAAGAGTCTGAATAATGACTTTGTTCTCATCATACTATTTTGGTTCCCGAATACTTTGTTGTTAGTTGTATTTTGGACTAGTCTTGTCGAACTGTACCATTATATGTTTATAGAATTCCATCACATACAAATTTCGAAGCAAAAAGAACCCTTTTTAACAGATTATTTGATGTTAAGCGTTCTTTTAAATCTAAAAACATTGATAGTTCACCTTCTAATAAGTTGATTATCCAACGTTTCCAGCAAAGAATATAGTTTCCAAACCAAATGAGGTAAAACAAAACCTACGAGGTTGATGGGGTGAGATTTAAAGAATATATATGTTTTGGGGTTAACACAAGAGGTATATCTGAACCCCCAACTCAGTGAAGTGTCATTTACCCAACATGATAAAGTTTTTACTCGCGAGACCTTAACTTCAAAGTGTGTAGTTTCCAAAACCAGACGTGTTGACCCAAATCCAAGATTTGTTTCAAATAAGAATGTTGCAGATCCTCTTGATAAGGTAATTAAATTGAATAAATATTATTGTTGAAGGTTTTAAAGGTGGTTTTTCGAATCTAAAGGATCATGTGAGTAACAAGACTAATTGAAGAAAATTTGTTGGTGTTAGTGAATGATTCACTAATAATGAATTGTATTGTCCAATTGATATGATTCTTGATACAACTAGAGGGTTGTGATATCTAAAGGTGGCCCCAATAAGTAAATAAGATTCCTCTTTGTGTTGTAAAAGGTAAAAAACCGATGATTAATGTGTTGTCGAAGCCAAAGTTGCAAGCTATGAGTGAGAATGTGACTGTGAAGTGAATTATTTATATACTTGTACAATGCATGAGATGATCATGATAAAATGCAAAAAAGGAAAGTTAACTGAAAGGGTCATTTTTGAAGAAATAGAGGGTCGAAGACAGTTTAGTGTTGAGTACCGAATTATTTGGTTTGCAGTAGGTCATGCACTTCCTCAAAGTAAAATTTTTTTTAATGTCGATGAAACCACCCTTGAGTTCCATAGTGATGGAACTCCGGCGAGCACACTTGTTTATGAGAAATGTAATAAAAAAAATTAGCTACTTCAGACCCTCAAGCAACTACAAATAATATAATGTAATGGATAGTAACGTATGTATAATGGTTGTTAATATTGATACGTAGGACTTCACATATTTCTAAGATTTTTTCTTTCCTTAGATCATATCAGAGGTGATCATTTTGCTTCTCCGACCAACAAAAGGAAGCTAGCAACCCAATTTACAACAGTATAGTTGGTTAATATGCCGAAGAAGTTGGTAGTAGATGTAAGATTTTGTTATTGAGTTATGTTTGCTTTTTCTATTTGTCTACACTTGCTTGCATAATTTTTCACACTCTGCTTAATGCATTCATGATATTGTATCTAGGTTGTTAGAATATAGCTTGATACATTCCTAATCTTCAGCCAATACTTGAGGTTAATATATAGCATTTTAAATATGATTCAAGGCTAAATAATACATTCTAGA
The DNA here is from genome assembly GCA_036936605.1 of Limnanthes douglasii subsp. nivea. Lineage (NCBI taxonomy): Eukaryota > Viridiplantae > Streptophyta > Magnoliopsida > Brassicales > Limnanthaceae > Limnanthes > Limnanthes douglasii. The sequence continues at coordinate 223,374,571 of JAUPFV010000004.1, read as the reverse complement.
CTAAGGTTGAGGTTGAGAACAAATAGAAGGAAACATCAAACAAGAGTTGAAGATGAGGTGAAGTTGAAGGAAGAACTTCATAATATGATAAAACTGAAAGGAAATTAAAGCTTGAACTTGAAATCAAAATGGTAGCTGAGATTAAGTTGGGAATCAAGATTTTGGTTGAGGCATTGTTGATGGCTCAACTGAATGATGAATTGAAAACCGCCTAAAAATCTTACCTTTGCTAGATTTGGAGCCTTATTCAAGATCATAATATTTGTTCAAATTGATGTTTTATATTCGTGCCGTATTAATCTAACATATTTGATCGCCAAATTAACGGCAGAATAGAAGTTTCGAAAAAATAGCAAGATGAGCATAATAATTTGATGAAGGATGTTGTGTCTCAACTAGAGGAACTACAGAAGATTCTTGATGAAATATTAGAGTAGAAAAACGTTTTGGGAATTACATTTATTGTTACACGTTCAAACCGTATGGAGCTTTAAATGATTTTTCAAACAGAAATACTTGCGACTGAAGCGAAGTTGATACTTGTCATTCACGATGAATTTACTAAAGTTTAATTGGATTTCTTTTGGTATAGTGTGTCGAAAGCAAAGAGGCCAAATATTTGTGGATGAGATAACTTTTCAGATCGGGAGCCCATTAGAACTTGAATAAAAGGAAGGTACATCATTATATATATATATATATATGCATGAAGCTAAAAATTATAATTTTGAAGATATATTTAATAATGAAGGTGTCGCTTCCCCTTCTACCGTAAACTCTGTACTTCAATTTTCGATCCAAGTAGCTCATTATAGTCATGCAGAACATGAAGTTCTTACGAAATAAGCATATGCTAGTCGTCCTTATTTTTTTGTTTTGCATTTGTTATGATTTGTAAGTCTCGAGGTTGTTTATGATCAAAGTCTGTAATGGTTGTAGTCAATTTTGAAGGAACTTGTGTTTTGTTTCCTTGCTTGGGAATATAAGAATATTTGCTTAATTAATTTTTTATGTAACTTGTGCTTTACTTATTGTAATTTTTTCAATATCTTGTAGGTGCCGATGTATTTTTTTCTAACTAGTATTATATCATTTTGAATATGTATTTATAACTGAAGTGATGAATTCCAAAGTCAAAGACTTATTTATGTTATATGTATGAAACTTATTTAGAATAGGTCTACAATTATCTAAAGTTTATTTGTTTGTTATTTTGAAGGTGCATGATTCTACATTAAAATCATTTGGGGCTTACACATATATTATTATTATTATTAACAATGGTGTAATTAGTCATCCTGAACCAATCGGTTCATAAATCTTATCTAAACATGTAATATTTCGTTAGACTAAGTCAAAAATATATTTAATAGTGTATATTGGTGGTTATAGAAATATTCTCTATTATCCCCTAAATTATCACGAAATATCCACATCAATTTGGCACTATCCGTGGGAACTCAAGAATTTGTTCATATCTAGAGGAAACAAATTTAAAAACCTAAGATGTCGAACATGGTTAAAAAATAAATTTTGTTAGTCGCTGAGAAGATTGAAAATGAACTTCCAATGAATCAGTAACCAAATTCTCTTGTGGTCAAAGTCATACCAAGAAAGAAGGAAGTGGAATTTCCATCACTATCTGAGATCGAGCATATAACTCAACGTTTAAGAAGCGAACAAGCAATATATTTTTTATGTCTACATAAGCAACTCGTATCTCAGGCTCACAAAGTCAAGTCTGTCGTCTAAACAATTGGCATATGGGATGAGGAAGAATGAGATAATATTATATCAGTTTCATTGCAGAACATGTATAAAGGAGAGGCTCGTGAAAACAAGAAAGATATGAGAAGGGAATGCGAATCGAAAGGGAAACTATGACCGATGATCGAGCGACAGAGATCTAATGCGACGAAAGCGCAAAATAAACATAAGTAAAAACAGAACCCCAAAATCTAGCTTTTCTATAAGGAGAAACACTAGAGCAGAACAAAGAGCGATAACTAGAAAAAAAAATGATTTTATCGTTCAACTAGTTAAGGAATCCAAATCACAATCAACTAGGGGAGCAAGGGTACATACAACATCGCCACAAGGCCTTATACCCTACTATTTTAAAATTCGTACCCAAAGTACGTACAATTTAGTTATTCAGTCAAATGTTTTAGCAGGGCATACCCTAAGATGCAAAAAGAGTCATGTTGGGATACCCACCATGTCCTGCCCAGGGGAAACAACAATAAAATCCAAGAGCCTTATTGGATATAATAAGAAATCGTATCCCATTCCAAAGACGGAGCATGGGCATCAGAGGAATATTCCCAATAGAGTTGGAAGGAAAAATGTCTATTTGTCGGGATAGACTATTATATCTAAAAAGGTAAGGAGCAATATTAGTACAACACATAACAACGAGAGAGGTAATTTCCTTTTTTAAGAGAGAATGCATATTGGAGGTACCGTTCTCTAAAAATTATAATCGATGATAATTGAAAAAAAGTACCAAAATGATATTCTCATATACAACAAAATGGATAGAAAACTTGAGAAAATATTTTATTTCCTTTATATCATTAAACAAATGGACAAGTCAAAGTGAAGAACAAAATGATAAAATAGGGCATCTTAGATTAAACATCCAGAAGATGACTAGAGACCTTGCAAGACACCTCATGGTCATACCAAAAAATACTAAGAACCGTCAGAGGAAAAACATCTTAGAAAGTTAAATACATTATCGGAAAGACCATTAACGGTAAAAGAAAAACAAAGCCTCGAACACACATGTTGTAAAACTAAAAGGAAAATCAAGTATAGAAATTTTGGAACATAGATAATTTGAAACCCTATTATATTACTATAGACTTAAAATATTAAACCTTACTACTAATGTAAACATATTTATTAAACTATGAAGATGCACTATTTTCGCTCTCGGTGGTGCGAGAAGGTTTTAACGAGGCACTCGACATTAATAAAATATTTTCCTTGCCAAACTTTGGTTCAATTCCTATTTTATATAGTGAAAATAAAATATAGTGCTATAAATAAAATCCGAAGAAAAATTAAACTTCGAAAAAATTCAAATGGTATAATTCTAAAAAAATGCTAAAACAAAAAACATCAAAAACGATAAACTGCTTTAAAAACTCAATACTCCATAGAAAAGTAATATTCTTTGGACGATTAAATAATCATCAATACTAACATGAACAATAAATTATGACCAAGTGTCACAAATATTAGAAAATGATCATAATAAAAAGACGAATAACCAAAAGTTAATCCATAGTAAAAACCAACATCAGTTTATAAAAACGAAAAAACCCATACTAGTCGGTCATAAACGATGAACATACTTGGAAAATTCTAGAAAAACTCAAGTATAGAACCATGATGTTCTAAGAATATTTCTCGACATGATATACCTGATCAGTCTGTATAAAAATAGAGAATGTAAGACGTGTCATAGACACAAAGACTGGTCCATAAAATTTAAAAATAATACTTGATGTAGCCCAAAAAGTCCAAAAAAGCCTTTTAATTTAATTTTATTTTATTCAAATATCTTATGTATTTAAATCCAATCTAATTATATTAAGATTTTATTTTATTTTATTTTATAATATTTATTTTATTTCCTTGTATTCTAATTTAGGATTTTGAGAAGCTATTATATAAAGCCTCTTATGCCTTCAGATATTTTAAGTTTTTGGAATAATATATTTTTTATCTCTGAAAATTTCAATCTTTGTTACCCTTAGATTATGGTTTCATCATGTTACTCTTGAATTAGGGTTTCATCTATCGTTGATTCTTCTTCTATTTCCGCCACGTCATCAGTTTGGTATCAGAGCCACAGTTCCTGCTACGGGTCAAGCATGTTTCTGAATCTTGATTTCATCTGATTCAAGGTCTAAAGGAGAGAACAACATGCGGCCATGAAAATCTCAAAGATCGTTTGGTATGCGGGAGACACACTAGGCGTTTCAATGACGATCATATTGACCGGTTACTGAAGGAGTTTAAATTGGCTACCAATTGTCGAATCAAGGTAAAAATTACTTATCGAGATGCTGTCTCAGTCTATGAAGAGGTTTTCAAAACCATTTTTTTTCATCAACTGGACATGGGGATGTTGTCTTGAGGCTATGAAAAGGTTTTCGAAACTATTTTTTCCTTCAACTAGATGGCTTCAATGTGACTTCGAATAAGGAACACTCGAGAAAAGTTTATCTTATTCCGATAAGGTCAACAATTATAATTCCCAATGTGACGATTGAATAAAATAAAATATAGAATTTGGTTCTTGATGGTGATGGTGCTGTGAATTCGAGGACGAATTCTTCTCAACCAGGAGAGGATGATGTAGCCCAGAAAGTCCAAACAAAAGCCTTTTTAATTTAATTTTATTTTATTCAAATATCTTATGTATTTAAATCAAATCTAATTATATTAAGATTTTATTTTATTTTATTTTATTTTATAATATTTATTTTATTTTCTTGTATTCTAATTTAGGGTTTTGAGAAGCTATTATATAAAGCCTCTTATGCCTTAAGATATTTTAAGTTTTTGGAACAATATATTTTTTATCTCTGAAAACTTCAATCTTTGTTACCCTTAGATTAGGGTTTCATCATGTTACTCTTGAATTAGGGTTTCATCTATCATTGATTCTTCTTCTATTTCCGCCGCATCATCAATACTCATAATAAAATCAACAGTCTTACAAAATATGTTGTTACAAGAAATAAAACAAAAAAAGTAATAAAAAATACATCACAAGTATAAATTAAAAAAACAATTAGGTTGTAACAAAATAACCGTCGAACTACTACCACGACCAACATCAAAATCAATAAACGGTAGGGCTGTCAAACGGATATTTCGGATACGAATCTGGCTATATCCGAATCCGAATTCGAAATCACTATCCGAATTCAAATTCGAATCCGAAGTTTTATAAAAAAAATAACATATGAATCTGTATCCGACAGATATTATCCGGATACGGATAATATCCTAATCCGAATTTCTACTAATGTTTTTAACTAATTACAATATTTATTGGGCTACTTTTATAAGCATCTTAGTAGAAATTCATATTCCCATTTTAGATGTGGGATAAGGCTTAGAAAAAAATATACTTATTTTGAAAAACCACCATATCTTTTATAGAAAATTTGGTAGCAATTGTTTTCCGCATTTTAGATGTGGGATAAAAGTCATAAGACTAAAAAAGATATACTTGTTATGAAAAGCCACAATGTGTTTTATAAACAGCTTGGTAGCAACTTTTTTTTCCAACTTTAGATGTGGGATAAGATACATTTTTCAAAGAAGCAACCCTCTATATTTATAGACAAATTTGTTAGTAATTTGTTTAGTTTTTTACAATATGGGATAGCTAAAAACATGCTTAAATAAAAAAAACTATATATATTTATTTATAAAAATTCGGATATCGGATATTTCAAATACGGATATGACTATATCCATATCCGCTATTTTCCGATACGAATTTGGATACAAATATTATCTGTTTTCTTTCAAATACGGATATTATCTATTTTATTTGGATTCAATATCGAATATTTCGGACGGATGTCGGACTTTTCGGATTTTTCTGATAGCCCCGTCGGGGGGTCACTTCCTTTAAGAGTATAATTGTTAGAACGATACCATACATGACCAATGTAGAATCCAACTATTGGCACAAATCTTCTAAATGGGATTCGAAACCACAAGTTTTAGCCCTAACATTTATAATCATCTCATGTAAATCTTCCCAAGTTCTCTCTATAACAAAACTCTTAGCCCGTAGGGTTAAAATATACTCTCTACATTGCAAAATCTCAATGGATATCTCATTTAAGTTAGAAGCCTCAGATCCCACCTGAATGGATAAAGACTTAACCATCTCATCATAATCTGATAGCAACTTCTATAATTATTTCTGTCTATCAATACTAGCAGCAAGATCATCCTTTAAGTCTGGACGTTCATCGATAGAATAAGAGGCATAATGAAGTATGAATTTAAGATCTGAAAAATGATTTAAAATATTTACTTGAGCATGACTACACATCATCAACCATTAAATATAATCTACAAAATAGAATGCATAAAATAAGCATCCAACTATGATAAAGAAAATCATAGTATAAAAAATACATAACAATTACCTCGAATTCAAGATTAAAATAACGATTAACTAATTCTAACGGAGAAATATGTGTTGGTAAAGGCCGTTGGATAACTAAAGAATTAAACTGAGCAACTACTCCAGGAATACAGTCAATTAGAATAGCAAACGAAGAAGTAATAACGTGTGTCGGGTCTGAGACAACCGCTAAGTTATCAACAAATATAGCAAAAGTAAAAGAAAACTCTGTAACTCATTTTATTTTATAAATCATCAAAGCATGATATTGATTAGAAAGTAGATTATTTTGGACAACAACATCATTTCCCAAAGACCCTATGTTAGGCTCTAACAAAATACAAGCTATCGATTTTGAATAATTAAGCTCGATAAAAACATCGGAAGCCATTTGATCATCAATAAATGAAGAATCGATCATAGTAAGAGTATGAATTCATGGTTTTGAGAAGAAGATGAGGCATAAACAGTAGTACTTATTGAAAAAGTAACAAAAATAGAAACAATTCATTGATCACCTGCTACATAGTTAAAAGGTACACCAATAAATCTATTTAAAATAAAGGTGCATCATAATTATAGTTGTATTCTCCGGTTTTGGGGTTACAAATTATCATATATTGTTGTTGTTATTGTTTTCGTTGTTGTTTGTTGTTGTTATTCTCATTGTTTTCGTTGTTGATGTTGTTGTTGTTATTGTTGTTGTTGTTGTCGTTGTCATTGTTATTGTCGTTGTTTTTTGTTGTTGTTGTTGTTGTCATTTTTGTCATTGTTTTTGTTGTCATTGTTTTCATTGTTATCTTTATTGTCGTTGTTATTGTTGTTGTCGTTGTTGTTTTTATTGTTGTTGTCGCTATCGTCATTGTTATCTTTGTTATCGTTGTTGTTGTCGTCATTTTTGTTGTAATTGTTGTTGTTGCTATTATCGTTGTTGTTGTTATCGTTGTTGTTGTTTTCGTTGTCTTTGTTATTGTTATTATTGTTTTTGTTTTCGTTATTGTTATTGTTGTTGACATTGCTGTTATCATTGTTGTTGTTGCTATTATTATTGTTGTTGTTTTTGTTGTTGTTGTTTCGTTGTTAGTATTTTTATTGATGTCTCTTTCATTGTTGTTGTTATTGTTGTTGCCATTTTTGTTATTGTTGTTGCCATTGTTGTCATTGACGTTGTCGTTTTCGTTGTTGTTGTTTTCGTCGTTGTCGTTGCGTTTTGCTTTTTTTTGTTCAATGAAATTAAGTTCGAATCTTTTTACTACTGAGTTTCTTCCCCTTCATAAGGACATATTATCTAGAAAGGCATAACAGTTTTGGCTGGAATGACTACTTCCATCCAATACATCAAACCAATGGGTGTTTCAGTTGTTTTCGCTCTTAATGTGGTTCCATAAGATTCTATAACATTTTGTAGGAATTTAGGCCAAGTTCCGGCTGCTTCTTCTACCATTTTTTGGATCCTATCTGTTATCATTATGTTGTACCCTCCACATCATTGACCTATGGATGAAAAAATAAAAGAAAATATGTTTATACATATTGTAGAGCATAACCAAATGAGTCGTTCATTTTGGAATTGAGTTCCATTATTTATTTTGATGACTCTTGGTATCTCATATTTGCAACAGATGTATGATTTGAGGATGCTCACAAGCGATTGTGCTTTTACCCACTTTGAGAAAGAGTCCACCTATACTAGTAAAACTTTATTTCCTCATAAAAATTCACAAATGGGCTATATAATTTCCAAGCCTTTTACATAAAAAGAAATAGCCTATGATGTTGTCTCTAACAAAATGGTCGGGAATTGAAGAAGGGTTTGCAAGTATCGCAATGCATAAATATTTATTTGCATCATTCATGATTGTAGTCAAGTAGTATCCTTTGAGAAAAACTCTTTTATGTAATGTCTTGTACCTATAGTAAGCACTTTCTTTTCTATCATGGAGTTATTCTACCATAAAAGTCCCTTGATCAGGTTCGAGACAAATGAACAGAATACTAGTAATTAGTATAAAGTTGGCATATAATTTTGGCATCATAAAACTTACCATACGAAGTGGTTCACATTTTATGATTGAACAAATTATAAGTGAATACAAAGAGAGAGAATAGTATATGAAACCATATATTATCTTAGTAAAATCTGTTTGTTCCAATTTAGCCAAGTTACACTCTAGCAAGTTCGAAAGGAGAAGAACATCATAACAGACCACCTCGCATTCAAAAAATATTATTACAGAGACCCGAATATGGGTTAGTTTTGGAAATTGGCGTGATTGTGCTTATCGTACGATAATAAAATACTAGTCATACTAATTAGCATAGACTCTTAATAAATTATTTTAATTCGTGAATGATTTACAAGCAAAAGCCAATCAAATTTTAAAACTGAAGCACAAAAATTAAGGTACATATACTTTATGAGAGATTCATGGAGGATCTGACGAGGAACACCTTCAGGTGTGGACCCTAACGTACAACTAATGTTCATATATATTTTATAGACCCATATGACAAACCACATAGGGTCAACAAAAAATAAAAGATAAATAAAATTAGATAAAAATAAAACCAGTTAGTCCATTTAAGAATAACAAAATTTAGACTTAATCTATTTTTCATATCTGAACCATTGTGGCCCAACTTTGCTACTGCTTGGCTAGCTAGCCATAGGTTTTCGATCACATTACTTTTCTATATATCTTTAAGGTTATAGTCCTCCAAGAAATCCATGATAACCTCATATGGAAGAGAATATAATAAATACTATGAATCAACATGCACACCTTGTTTTTGCTTCTCATGGTATCAATCGTATTAACTAAGCCATATGTAAGGTTTGCTAACTTAACCTATGTGGTGGTTGAAATTATTATTAACATAATAAGGTTTAAAGTTTTTATGGGCTCGTACTCAACCAGAATGATCATGGAACGATTCAATCTCTCTAGAGCATGAACCTTATAAACTTTTGTCATATATCAAATCAATTCAATTACTTATCATACATTTTCTATATAGCCTTACTAGCACTAACTACCTTTTTTATTTTAACTTGTGCTTTAGTCTGCTCCCTCATAACTGTAGTGATTGTTTGAGTGAGTACATAAATGATGGCTTCCCCATCAACTACAATAGTTATGGTATCATCCATATATTTTTTGAGGTCGATAACCTTATTGTCCAACGTCTTACGTGGTACCTCCACTCCAGTTTCTTATGTATTATAATTTTCTTTTGTATGCCTATTTGTAGATTATATACAGTGAAAGTTATATTTTTTATTTTTGAAAATTGGAACTTAGTTTAACAATCTATATTTAGTTAAGTTAAGATAGATTAGTTGTAAATTGACATATTAAGTTGTTGTATAGTCATGTGATTTTAATGTTACATATTATGAGATGTCACAATTTGTTCTATATTAGTTGTCTGCAATTTGTTTTATGCGAGAACGATCACACATAATGTGGCTTGATTTTCTCGTTTTGTTGTTAGTTGTGATTTAAAAAGGATAAGATAACTTTATTTATTTGTCTATACAATACGTTCCTTAATGTGTAATTTGAAAGGCGTACATGTGATTATCCAAGTATGAGATTATAGTGATATCCTAAATGTAGTCTTTAATCATAAGTCGTATTCATTAACTACTACACAAGTCAATTTTTGTAGTAACTCTATCAGCCGGTAATGTGAGAGGTTTGGAAACTATATTATCTTTCAATGATTTTCCTTTATTATTCTAAAGTTAGAAGATTTTTCTGAAAATAAACCTGAAACTCAATTGAGGTCAATAAACATGCGCATACCAAATAAAAAGTAAATAGACTCATTTTCAAATGCCACATTTTTTTTATAAAGAGCTTTATATTGTTAATGTTTCAAACCTGGAAATATATCTATAAAAGATCTACCCATAATATTGTCGTGTTTGTTTACCTCTCAACTTTAAAACACTATATACAAAACAAAAAGTGAAATTGATCTTTTTTTTTCTTTCTAAACAAAATGATAAATTTAGTGTAATATCATTTTATATATTCCAAAGCAATCTAATATGTGTAATATGTGTTAGAGATATCAATTACACATTTTACCATTAGATTCAAATTTTAGTATGATATAAATTGTATGCACATAAAATATAATATTATACGATTATTCATTATTATTTTAATATGTAAAATCTATTTTAGAACAAAATTTCGTTGATTTTTCTTAATTTGTTTTTATGTTAGGATTCAGTGAGAAAAGTATTCATATTCTAAAAATTATAATTCGATATATACCAATTTTATTTATCCAGTTTGATTTAAATATTTGATTTAAATATTAATTTCGCATAATAAATAGTTTATGTTAAAAATATTAATAATTTTGGTGTCATAATATTATATATTATTGAATGATATTTTATATTTTAAAATAAATAAACACTCAATAACGTAACCGCCTAATTGTTATTGATTGGTATATTTTAAGATAAAATATTTCGGTGCTTATTGACTAGGGTTGCACTGCATATGCAGGCATTGGCCTGCAGATCGGTTCGTTAGATCATGGTGGAAGAAGATGGTTTTCCACCACTGAAGGGCACGACTGGTTTGGCTACAACTGATAAGAGTGACGCTACGAAAAGGCTGTATTCTGACGTGGTTATAAAGAAGGACAAGTTTACAGAATATTGTCCTGATAGTGTTTCAAAGTTCGGTGATTTCAATATCATCAAGTTTGCTGGAAATGTGAAATCAGATCTCAGTGCTCGTTCAAGGACTACGCTTGTTGTTAAATTCAAGGATGGGATCCCAAAAAGGCAGGTGTTTCAAGATTTTCTTGATTCATTCAAGTTCAAAGGCGCTTTCACTTATGTCACGATTGACTCTAGACAGATTCTAGTTGAATTTTCGGTACTAGAAGATGCTGGTAGGTTATGGGTAAGAAGTTTTTGGAAGATTGATGGTAGGATGATGAGGGTAATCAAGTGGTGCCCTCAAAGTTCAAGATCATTTGAATGTTCTGAAGCGCTGTTGTGGGTAAGGTTCGAAAAAGTCCCAGAATTCATGTATAACAGCTCTGTTATACATGCTATGGCTTCATCTTTGGGTCTAGTTCATCATGTAGTCATCCCTGAGATAAATAGAGCTAATTGGAACGCTTGTTTTGCCTTAATAGAGATTGATATTTCAAGATTACTAAAAAGAAAGTTGAAAGTTCAGTTTGGTGATGGAGATATGGTCCACATTGCTGTTAGTTATAAAAACGCACCGGGCTACTGTAAGTCTTGTAATCACATAGGTCACAAGTCAGATAAATGCAATAAGAATGTATTGATGGGTGCAAAGAAAGCAACAGAAGTTAATGCTACAGTTGAGAGAATTGAGCAAAGCCAAGATTCTTTACGTGAAACCAACAATTGTATTAATGTAAATAAGACTGCAAGGGTCCAATCCTTTACACAAGTGTACAGGAGGAAGTTAAAATCAATAATAACAAAGAAAGAAAGGCCTATTACTAGTGTATCTTGTCCCTCTACAAGTGTGGGGAGTCCAGTGAAGGAAAGTAATACATCAAAAAATGAGCCTGATATTATCAGTGCTCTGCAAAATCTGGAGGAAGAAGAGAATTGCTTGAACAATTTGCAGGCATCACCTTGTGGAAGAAAGGCTGGCAGCTATAATGCTTCTCCAAGAATGAGCACAAATGAACCTGATCAAGATTTCGAAACTGTTATTTCAAGAAGGTTAAAATCAGCAAATAGGAATAGCAACTCAAAAAGATTGTCAATAAGCTCTCTAAACAAGAGGGAAAAGGGTCAAAAACATTCTTTATCAGATAATGATTAATGTCATAAGTTGGAATGCGAGGGGAATTCATAACAATCCTACGATTGCAAGGCTTAAATTTATCATTAACAGTGAAAAAATCAAATTGATTGCGATACAAGAACCAATGGCTAGGGCTGATAAGGTGGAATTGGTTGCTAGGAGACTGGGTTTTGACAACTATTTGGTTAACTCTTCAAATAAAGTTTGGCTTTTCTGGCCAAAAGACATTAATATTGTGGTGGTTAGGGATCATGACCAGTTCATGCATGTTCAAATATGTTATGCTAACTTTACTTGTTACTTTACATCAGTCTATGCTAAAAACCAGAGATTGCAGAGGAAAGTACTATGGAGCCAGCTTAGTTCTATTACCTGTGATAGTCCTTGGATTTTGGCAGGTGATTTTAACACTACCAGGTGTCCTGATGACCAGCTGCATTGTGTGAATTATGATGGAGCTAGTGCAGAGGATTTCAATCAGTGCATAAGAGACTGCAATCTAGATGTTCCTGGTCACATTGGATCTCGCTACACCTGGAGCAACAACAATAATTGGAAGAGGTTAGATTGGGTGTTGGTTAACCAGAATATGCTTAATGAGCTAAGCATTCAGGTTTGTCACATGGTCAGAACCTGCTCTGACCATGCACCTTTATTAATTTATCTTTCTTATGTTACTAACAATAATCCTATTAGAAAGAAAGGTTCATTTAAGTTCATCAATGCTTGGGTCAATCATTCTGATTTCATGACTTCTGTGAATCAGAACTGGACCAAGCATTGTAATGGGGAGGATTGCAATATATTTTGGTTTAAACTCAAAAGAATGAAAAAGCATTTGAAAAATTGGAACATAACTACATTTGGAAATATTTTTAATAAGGTAAAGGAGGCTACTATTGAGGTTGAGCAATGTGAACTGAATCATCAATCTCTTAAAGATAATGTCTCTAAAGCTAATCTATCTAAGGCTAACAGTGTCCTTATCCTTGCATTAAAGGATGAGGAAAGTTACTGGAAGCAAAAATGCTTTAACACATGGTTAAATGACTGTGATGGAAACACGAAGTTATATCATAGTTATGTTTCTAAGAAAAGGAAGAAAAATTTCATTATAGGTATAAAAGAAAATGAAAACTGGCTTACTGATCAAAGTATGATTGCATCCTCTGCAGTGAATCATTTCAAAAATGTCCTTTCTCATGTGCCTGACATTAATAATGTTGTTTGTGAGCAAGACTCTATTCTAAATAATATACCTAAGCTTGTGTTAGACAGGGATAATGCTGACATATCTAAGCCTACAACTAGTGAGAAAGTATGGAGTACTATATGTGGCATGAAGCAAAACAGTGCACCAGGCACAGATGGATTTAATGTCTTCTTTCTAAAACAATGCTGGAATATTATTAATTATGACTTATGCAAAGCTCTGAATGCATATTTGGTTGGTAGAACTATTCCTAGTGGAGTCTTTTCAACTGGGATTGTGTTGGTCCCCAAAATGGTTAATCCTACTACATGGAACAACTATAGACCTATAAGCATGTGTACTATCTTAAACAGGCTGTTATCTGCTCTTATTAACAGAAGAATATCTTGTGTTCTTCCTAGAATTGTGTCTAGAGGTCAGGGAGCATTTGTAAAAGAAAGGCTAATTCATGATAACATACTAATCATTAAGGAAATGCTTCATCATATAAGGAGAAAGCCATCTAAAGGCAATATGATTATTCAGCTTGACATGACAAAGGCGTTTGACAGAATGTCTCACACCTTTGTCATAAAAGCTTTAAAGTGCTTTGGATTTTCAGAAAGTATTACTTCAATAATTTATAGTATGATTTCAAATGTGATGATTTCTGTGCTTATAAATGGGGCTTGTTCAGGGTATTTCCCTCAGAAAACAGGTTTGAGACAAGGAGATCCTTTATGTCCTTGTCTCTTCATACTTGCTGAGGAAGCATTATTGAGGGGTTTGGAGAATCTATACGTTTCTAATGCTAATATGCAGTTTTATACAAAGTCGGGATTTACATTACCTTGTATTGCTTTTGCAGACGATATTGTAGTATTTACTAATAACACTCCTACAGCAATAAAAGATTTGAGTAACCTGCTCAACAAATACCAACAAGAGTCTGGTCAGATGATCAATGTGGAGAAAACTAAAGTGATTATATCATCAAGATGCTCTAGTGCTAATGCTGCAAGGATAAATACTACTATGGGATTCAAAGCTGACTTTGCCCCATTCACCTATTTAGGGACTACCATTGCTGCTAACAACAAAGGAATGCACTTCTCTTCTCTCTTAGCTAAAATTTATAATAAAATAAATGAATGGGACTTGAAGCACTTGTCTTTTAGTGGAAGACTGTCACTAATTAGACATGTGCTTTACCCCATTATATATTTCAGAATGCAAAATAGTATTATCCCAAAAAACATACTAAATAAAATTGGTCTCTGCTTTAATAAATTTCTTTGGAGGTCTAAAGTGAATGAGAGTGCTATTCACTGGTCTGAATGGAATGGTTTATGCAAGCCCTTTGGGGAGGGTGGCTTAAACATAAAACTTCTATCAGATATTCAGCTTGCATTTACTTACAAACTATGGTTCTACTTTAAGAAAGGGAAATCTCTTTGGACTGAATTAATATCTAAGTCTTACTGTAGGGATAGTCACCCTCTCAGTGCCAAATGTGGCATTGGGGACTCTATTGTATGGAAAGGGCTCTGTTCAATTAGGGAAAGGGCTGACCTATTAATTCACTGGAAAGTGGGCTGTGGTAACATTGACTTTTGGAGGGATTCTTGGCACAGGATGCCACCTATAGTAACTGATCAAAGTTCTTGTTTTCTACCAGCAAAGATAAATACATTTTGGAAACATGGAACATGGGACTCCAGTTCAATAACCTTCCTTTCTCCAGAGAGACAACAACACATTCAGTGTGTGAATGTCTGTCCTGATAAGGAAGACATTATTGAGTGGAGTCTTACATGTGACAAAAAGTTTTGCACAAAAAAAACATGGGAAAATATTAGAATAAAAAATAGCTCTTCCTATTTTTATAAAAAAGTATGGCATAGCTTTATACCAGCTAAAATCTCTTTTCTTTGCTGGAGATTACTGAAGAACTTTGTTCCTACTGATGACATCCTAATCAAGAAGCACTTTACTATAGTATCTAAGTGCCAATTCTGTAGTAATTATGAGGATCTAACTCATCTTTTTATAAACTGCAATTATGCTTGGCACCTATGGAATTACTATGGGCTTTTGTTTAGAATCCCTGTCAGGAGATTTATGTCTGTAAGACATATGCTATTAGTTTGGTTCAAGTCAACCTGTACTAAATTCCATGTTACCCAAATTGTCCCACAACTTATAGTTTGGACAATTTGGTATAACAGGAATCGTAGTAAGTTTGACAAACCATATGACAACTTCAACAATGCTGTAAACAGAATTAATAGACTACTAAGGGGAATTGATACTAAACTTAGGTCTAAACACTGGGTAAATGTTGATGATGTAGGTGCAAAGATAGGAGCATTGTCTATCGGTAACAGAAAGATCACTTACCGGTCGTGGAAGGCTCCTGCATTGGGAAGACTCAAAATCAACACCGATGGAGCATGTAGCTTCACCGGTGAGGCCACTGGTGGGTATATCGTCAGAGACCACTTGGGTAACTGCATTCAATGGGCCAGCTTCTTGTTTGGCAAACTGACTCCCCTGCAAGCAGAAAGAAGAGCTCTTATTGAGGCTCTGTTAGTATGTAAAAGGAATGAATGGCGAAACACTGACCTGGAATCAGACTGTATGGCTCTGGTGAGTTGTATCAATTCGGAGGCTTTGTCTCATGTTCCTGGGATCGACATTTGCAAAGCTTTGATTCTCCCCACAATGAAGGTCTGCCACATTTCCAGATCGGAAAATGTGGCAGCTGATTGGGTTTCGAGGTGGGTTCTATTGGAGAAAAGGAGTCAAGTGTTTGGCACTAGCAAAATGCCAAATCCACTTCTAGCTATAGTGGTGCTCGATAGTATCGGTGTTGGCTTTTAGATCCAGGTTAGGGATTGGAAAAGTTTCTGTGAGGAGTTGAAAGAGAGAAGGTAGGGGAAAGTGTAATCTAGGGTTCCTAATGGGATCGATTGAGTTTAGGGTTTCTATCCCTTGTCCTGTGTAGCCTTTGATGGGCCGGGTTTTGTTAGTCGTAGCCCATTCTCTCTTGGATCAGCCTTGTAGGTTGATTTGGGCCAAAAGCTGTAACCTTTCTTTTCCAATATAGTATTATTTTGCTAAAAATAAAAATAAAAATAAACACTCAATAACAAAATATGATCACAATCCAAATAATTGTTTACAAAAATTATTCATATGGTCCGGAAAAAAACGATCACATTTTTCGCAATTTTATACATTTTAGAAATGTTTATAATCAATATACCGATGATTAACTTTACAACTCCTAACGTTTTAAAAATACTAAAAATAAAAGGCCAAAGCTATTTCCTCCATGGAAATTTTTATTTCCTCCATCTTTTGAAATCTTTAAAACTAGTGAAACATGATTTTACCATTTTACCCTTGTTTTGTATTCAAATTTAATGTTCGTGCCATTAATGAAATAGAATACCATAGTCTGTAAAAACATAAGATTAAACTATTTTTAATCCTACATATGGAAGATTGAACCCTAAAATTAACCCTAAAACCAAAAAAATATCAATTTTATTGAAGATTGAACGTCGTTCGACGATGGAAAATCAAGAATCTCATTCCGAGAAGGAGAACAATAGTGAAGCACCAGATAAGGTATTTTAATATCGTTTTTTAAGTTTTAGAATAGTCATAGAAACATTTCCCGATTTCTGCATTCCCGTTTTACTCATATCTGGGCATTTTGCAACTGATTCCGAGTCAGTATCTCGGAATCAGTTGTTTTGTGTAAAACGCAACTTATTCCGAGAGGGCCACTCGGAATCAGTTGCATATTTTTTTTTAAAGATTGCAACTGATTCCGAGAGGGCTACTCGGAATCAGTTGCAATATTTTTTTAAAAAAATTCCAGCTGATTCCGAGTGGCCCTCTCGGAATCAGCTGGAATTTAAAAAAAAAATATGGCAACTGATTCCGAGTAGCCCTCTTGGAATCAGTTGCAATCTTTAAAAAAAATATGCAACTGATTCCGAGTGGCCCTCTCGGAATCAGTTGCAAAACCTCTGTCCCGGTAGCTAACTCCATAATTTGTTCACTGGGACATTGCACTTGATTCCGAGTGGCCCTCTCGGAATCAGCTGCTCGGGGCTGAAAAAAAAATTCCAGCACAGTTAAAGATCCCAATTAGAAACCCTAAGCGATTCTAACAAACAAATTAAACCCCAATGGAAACCCTAACATAGAAATCTAACAACAACCCAAACCCTAACCGAATCTAACATAGAAATCAAACAAAAACAAAACCATAATCAATTCTAACAAAGAAATCTAACAAAGAAATCGAATCTAACAAAGAAACTAGAGAAAGTTTACCTTCTCCAAAGGCTTCTCTCTCTCTTGGATGCTTTGTAAGTAGGTGGTGAAAAAAAAATGGGTAGAAAGAAGGGATAAGTTGCTGGAAAATGAATGTAAGTTGCTGTAGAATGGGTAGAATAGTTTAGTTAGGTTTTTTTTCTGTTAATTGGTGAATGAATATGGATAATGGGTGAAAGTAAGTAGAATAATAGGTGAAGGTAAAATAAATAGGTAAAAGGACAAATATGTATTTTCCTTTATGGAGGAAATAACAACATGGGGGATTTTTCAAAAGATGGAGGAAATAAAAATTTCCATGGAGGAAATAGCTTTGGCCAAAATAAAATAGTACTAAACAAATTCTTTTTATTTGTTTATTCGGGTCTGTTTTGTTTTGTAACAAAAGGCTAGTAGTTTGACACTAAAGAGCAGGCCTATGGCTATGGTAGTCAAGTAGTACTGTAGTAGTACTAGCAGTGTTGGTGCAAATAAAGAAAAAGGAAAACTTTCCTCTTTCGACGAAGATTAGTCACATCATTTAATTTTATATCATATGTATGATTAAGACATAACTACGGACCAACATACATTACTCAACTCATGCTCATGGAGATGGGGAATCTAATCTATAACTACAATGTAATCATTAAAAGCAACCCCAAAAAACAGAAAACAAATACTACTAGAAAGTTACTTACAAAACAGAATAATAATATACAGTCTTGATTGTGAATATCTATCAACAAGCAACAAAGACCGCATAGCGCAGTGGATTAGCGCGTCTGACTTCGGATCAGAAGGTCGTGGGTTCGACTCCCACTGTGGTCGAAATTGTTTTTTTATGATGACATTTTAGAGCTTGCCTGTATTGTTCTTGCCCTTTAATAATATTACTATAAGGGGAATTTCCGAGGAATTTGATACAGTATGTTTTTCTAGTTAATAGTTAGTTTGAATCTCTCTTTAGTCTCGTGTTGTTATTTATTGATTACTGATTCTACTTCAAACTGACTCAACTCTTTTTTTTGTTTAATTTACATCAATATTTTTTTTTATTGAAGTATTTCATAATGATCGAGTTTATGTTTCTTGCCAATTATGGTTTTCCGGATTATTCCATTTTTTTTATTCTAGTGTTTTTTTAAACATTAAAATCATAGATTCTATAAGCATTTCAAGACTATTTATAATTTTCTCGTTCGGAAATCTACATAGATTATACTATCTAAAAGATAATGATTTTATAATTTAGATCATGTTAACCAAAATTTATCATAGTGATTCGTAATTCTGAAAAGATTTTGTAAAACAACACTAACAAAAGTAGGATATAATGAATTTTAACGCAAACATCAATCTAGTTGTCGACGAGGATGCAAAGCTAGAGGTTGCAGATGTTCGACTACCACCTCGGACAGTCCCGACAACTCCGACTGTTCCGGTGATTTCTGAAATGGATTTCAAGAAGTTGGAGAACCTACGCAAGAAATTTTTTAATAGTTTGAAACTTTTGCAAGTTATGTCTTCCAGTCAAACGTCGTGAATGAAATTGGTGACCCAACATCCAAAAGGCCATGAAGATGAAGAATGCGATGATATTACGAGTTCAATGATAAAGAAGGGTCACCAGATAAAAACTAATGCACGCAAGAACCTCTCCTCATGGAAACAAGTTGACCTCAAGATATACGACTCTAAAAGATTATAATCGGCACAATAACAAATGTCGAAGCGAGAAAATGAGCGAGAAAAATAGTAATAACCCTCGACTGAACGACCATCAACTTCCACTAGTACTATTAGGACTTCGACAGAGTTACCAGCAGGTTCTCTCGACGTTGTAGCTGAACCTTTAACAGTTTCATATAGCTCACTAGCTGAATGCTCAACAGAACAATGTAAATGATACAGGCCGATCCGGATCAATTAGATAATTTGTTGGATATGGATCCTCCCCGTAATACTAAAGAATTTCAAAGGATAACCGGACAGTTGGCTGCATTAAACAAGTTTATTTCAAGATCATCTGACAAGTGTACTCCATTCTTTCAAATTTTGAGAAATGCTAAAGATTTCAGTTGGTCTCCATAGTATGATCAAGACTTTCTTAAAATAAAAAAACATTTGTCGTCACCCAAGATGTTATTCAAACCTTATCAACGAGAGAACCTTTATAAGTATTTGGCTGTATCAGATTATGTCATTAGTGTTGTTCTAATAAGGGAGGTAGATAATTATCCTCATCTGGTTTATTACATAAGCAAGATTTTACTAGAAGCAGAAAAGATGTATTTAAAGCTAGAAAATTTATCCTTAGCATTGGTAATAGCAGCCAGAAAAATGATGCCATATTTTCAAGCACATTTGATTATGGTTCGGACATCTTTCCCCTTAAAGAATGTTCTATAAAAAGCTGATATATCAGGAAGAATGACTAAATGGTCAGTTGATCTTGGAGATTATGATATTGATTTTTCCCCTCGAACCGCAATCAAGGCTCAATCTATAGCTGATTTCTTGGTAGAATTTCATATTAAAAGGCCTGACGAACAAGAGCAGGAAAACAAAGCTAAGAAAGACTAGTTAATTCGAACTGACGGTGGGTCTAGTATGATAGGATGTGGGGCTGGAATTTGTTTAACTTCCCCTTATGGTGCCACCATGTTTCAGGCTATATGTTTTGGCTTCAGAGAGTCTAAAAATGAGTCAACATATCAAGCAATTATTGTTGGGTTGAGACTAGCTCAGATATGTGGAGCGAAAAGGTTTCAGTTAGTTAGTGACTCCCATTTACTTATTAATCAAGCGCAGGGGCTATCAGCAACTAAAAAAGACTAGTTAATAAAGTATATGCATGTACTAAGGGGAGTTATCATAAGTTTTAAAATGATCCAGTATGAGCATGTCCCTAGATCAGAATATTATGGCAGATTCTTTAGCCTCTATAGCCTATTCTGAACCCTACCCATGGATTCTTATGCAAGAATGCCCCTCCGTAATTTCCATTCAAGAGAAAGAGGGTGATTGTGAAGAAAGTTTAAGTGTATCTAGCCTACCATCCAAAGATTAGAGGTTTGAGATACATCAGTTTATTTCCGATGGATTTTTTCCTTCAGAAAAAATATTAGCTAAAAAAATCAAGTACAAGACTCGTGGTTTCTTGGTTTTAAGGGTAGTTCTTTATAAAAAGTCTTCCAAGAGACCTCTCTAACGTTGTTTAGCCTTTGAAGAATCCTAAAATATCTTATCCAAACAAATATCTTTTTATAAATGGGATTGGACTTGGTTGTTCATTTTCTTATGGGGTCCGAAGGATATCAAACAATAATAGAGACAATTTACTATTTCTCTAAATGTATAGAAGCAACACCTTTAGTTTGTACCACTTCTAAGGCGGTTATAAAGTTTATCATATCCAACATATGGTGCCGATTTAGAGTTCCCTGGCGAATCACTACGAACAATGGGCCAAAATTTGATAATAAAGACATGGAGTTATTTTGCACTTCTAGAGGAATTCAATATTGTTTGTCTTCTCATTTCCACCCTCAGGCTAATGGACAAGTTGAGGTTGATTATCGAACGATCTTGGCAGGTTTAAAAAGGAATCTAGAAGGAGTTGCAGGAAAGTGACAGAGTTATTTGCAAGAAGTATTGTGGGCCTACCCAACTACTCCCCGAACGATCACCCAAAAATCCCCATTTACCCTCTTTTACGGAATGGATACAATCATTCCCATAGAAGCTACTTTCTCATCCTTTAGGATTCAAAATTATTCCGAACATGCTAACGACATGGCAGTTACGAATCAGTTGGATCCGATCGAAAAAAGAAAGAGTGAAAGCGTATATAAGAACGGCACACTATTAGGGTTTAATGAGAAGCAGATTTCCACCCAAAGTTAAAAGAAGATATTTCTAGTTAGGAGACAAAGTATTAAGAAAAGTATTTTTGCATACTAAAGAAAGATAGTTTGGGAATTTGGCTCCGAATTGGAAAGGCCCTTATATGGTGTGTGAAAGAATCAAGCCAATAACATATAGACTTCAAGACAAAAAGGGCAGATATTTAAAGCATCCATGGAACATTGAGCACCTCGGGTTGTATTTAGAATAAAGCTGTCTTGTAAATATTTACCTTCTCATACTTCAATGTAAATATTAAGAGGGCATAACCTGTCTTACCCTGGTGGCGCGAGAAAGTTTTAATGAGGTGTCAGATTTTCAATCAATGGTATTTTATTCCTTTATTCAATAATTGTTGTGAGTATGGGAAGATCGGATAAATTGAATACTTATTAAACACCCCAGCCCTCAAATGAGGTATCTTTGAGGTGATCGGATTCATTAAACACATAATCAAATTTATTAAACACTCATGATCGGATTTACTCAACACTTTCATCCTTCAAATGAAATATTATTGAAATTATTCAATATATTTATTGAATAAATCGGTGCAATTAAATACCAATTAAAGATTATCCATAAGAAGAAAAAGAAGTTCATACGAAGGGAAGAATTAACGATATATCATGGTCAAAATATTTCTGATCTACCATCACAAAAATGCATTGGCCATCTAAGGACTTTTATTCACGAAACAAGAAGTAAAAAGGATAACAAAATGCCTTGGCCTTCCAAAGACTATAATTTATAATACAAAAGTAAACATTATAACCTTAGGGCTTGTTCCTTTCGCTTTTTTCCGTGTCGTCATCTTTTTTAGGACTCTTGGTATCAGTGCTTGAGCTCTCATCGGTTCCCTCTTCGGAATCACTATCACTTGGGGAAGAAAACCATGCTTATCATCCTCTGTCATGGTATGAAAAGGAATATCTTTGTACTGAACAAACTTTCATGAAGGTCTGAGATTCTTCTTAGAGAAGGTCTGATGAAAAAGTAGATACATGCCCAATTTGATGCCATTGTCCCTCTTCTTCAAAGAGTCTACTACACCAGCAGCATACTTCTTTATGGCTGCAACTATTTCTTGAGTCTTATGGTCCTTTAGAGATTTATTCTTTTCTTATTTCTCCGTAAAAGATTTCTCTAACTTTCCTTGCTCTTCGGTTAAAGCAGTGATAGTATTTGTGTTGTTGGTTTGTTGGTCTTACAAAGCTTTGATCTCATTAGAGAAGTTGGTTTCCAATGTGGAATATTTGGTCTAGAGGTCCCCTTGAGCAGTCTTGGACTGATGTAGTTCAGAAACCAATTCCTCTTTCTCCTTGCTCAAGTCCTATATTTTTTGTTGTGCAGTGGAAAGAGCGTCTTTCAAGCTCTGATTTTCTATGGTAAGAGAATCGATTTTCAGGGTTCGTTTCCTGACATGCCTCTCCAGATCAACTATTGGCCTGATGAAGCCCAAAACTACATGTCCTAGGGTATCATGTTAGATTGATACCTCGAAAGATTCATCATTGTAAGTGAAAGCGTTGGAAATTGTGGCATGAGGAAAGGACCCAACAAATTCATCCTTGTCAGGATCGATAAAAATATTGTGAAACTCATCCAGATTGGCCTCTCCTTCAACAGATGGCTGGTTAGCTGTTGGAAATGCCAGAGAATGAGGGTCAACTGGAGCATCTACCTGTGTAAGAACGTCAGTTGGAAGAGAAGGATTGTCGACCGGAGTGCAGAGAATTACCTCTGACCCTAGGTTACTCTTGTTCCTCTTTTTGTCTCTTCGGTCGTCCCTTTCCTTGGGCCTCTTGTGACCTTTTTTCTTAACCTGAGGCGATTGATCCGATTCCCCGAATTCCCTAAATCTTACAACCACTACTTCTAATAAAACAACATTTTCTCCTTCAAGATTTTACGAACTGGCTCCTTCAGGGTTCGAGTGAGATTGGTCGATTTCAGTTTTTTTCTTCTTCTTTTTCTTCATTTTGTCTAGATGGCTAGGGGCTTCACTTCGGGCTGGTAGGTAAATTTTTCCATCATTTGCCTCTTTCCTTCTCAGTATAACATTTTTTGGAGATGGGGGGTGGTCAGTTGTTTCCAGGTGAGGTCTCTCCTTCCAATAGTGTTCCACAGATGAGCCCTCAACATGTTTCCCGAAGTGAAACAGTTATGAAAGCCAAGCCCCCAGTTCTCCGATGTCCATTGATGTAATTTAGAAAAGGTAGTTTAATTGCCTCCAAATGCTCAGAAAAAATCTTTGAAAGTACTGTGAAAAGACACAATAATCAGTTCAGACTAAACCACATAAAATTTAAATATAAATGGAGATCCGAGCAACTAGTACCTGAGCTCCTCCAATACCTAGTCAGTTGACTCGGATTTGTCTGGTAGTTGATCTTCTTACCATTTTTCGAGGCTCCACTTATGAACAAAAGCTAAGTACTCTAAGGTTTCTTATCCTTCAGCAAATTGTTCACCATTTTGTAATCATTTTCCAGGTTGTAGTGATAAAAGGGGATTAGATGATTCTTACATAAACCAGCCACAATAGCAAATTGCTCCATGGGCATTGGGATCTTTGATAACCTGGAGGTAATGATGTTGGCTACTAGGGTATACCAAGCATTCAGACTCAGTTGGCTTGGGAAAAGCTTGATTAGATGAAAGTACTAAACGATTTTCGGGTCCAAGGGGAAACGAAGTCCCCAGTTTAGTACTTCAGTTTATACCACCAGTTTATTTATCTTGCAGTCCAAATGAGTCTCCGTTGTAACTGGAATCCTAACCTTAATAGACTCTAGGAAGCACCACCTTGTTCTTATCCAATCTAATTCGGCGGGGTGTATATAGATATAAGAAGTTTTTTGGAGGGCCAACAAATATTTCACACTGATCTTGCAAAGATTTGGCCCAATTTTCCCTTCTAAACACTCCGGGAGTGATTCGGTGTTTGACAATCTCAATTTTTTCCTATTTGACCAATCCGGTATAGTATTTCCGGTCGGTCCGGATATCTCCAGTGGGGTATCCGACCCACTGTCTTCCATATTCTCTTTCCTTATAGTCAACCATTATTCGGTCGATTTGGAACTTATGACCTCTTTTTCAGTCTTGATGGCCTCATTATGGGGGAGTATGGTGTCCGGATTTGCAGAGGATTGGGCAGTAGGGTTTAATGCTTCCGAACTAACATTATTGGAAGAAGAAGGGGTGCCCTTGGTTTGGAGAGTCGAGTGACTCTCCGGATCCCATGGCTAGGAACGGTGAGGGCTTCCTGCTACTAGAAACTAATTTTTTCTTACAAGAAGAATTTAAGAATATTGGAACTGAGGGTTCAGATTCTAACGAAGATAATGTCGAGATAAAAGATTATTTTTGAATTACTGATGTTATTGATGATAATTTGCTCTTATTTGGTTCTGTTACCGCTTGGTTAACTACTCCACCAGGAGAAATAGGGAGTCCAGCTGCGATCCTCACCTCTTGTTTTGCTTTTTTCCTTTCCTTTTCCAAATCAGATAGGTTTAGCCAGCCTCCCATAATCAAATTGTTTCTGGTTGTGAACATATAACTTCTAGGATATAGAGCGAAATCAGAAACTCAATATTTCCCTATCTACAAGCTTAAAATTTCTCTATGTAGAAAATGGTTCTGATTAAGAGAAAACAAACAGTAAAATGGGTTTATATAGAGATAAAAGCTACTTTAGTGTTTCTTCTATGGGAGATGAAACGATTCAAATAATGATTAAGGGCTATTAAGCCTACTCTAATTACTTTTTGAAAAATAGGCGCAAGTCCCAAGGAAGAAAAACATATCAGAGGTCGAATCAAAGTGTCACTTGTGTTAGATTTCAAAATTTTGACCGTTGGAGTTTCATCTACGGAAAGGAACCACTTCGGATCCGGTCAGGGTTTTTTTTCTTGATAACCAACCCTTTAAAAAGACACTTCGAACACAATCCAGATGTTTTCATGAATAAGGTAGCTCTTCCAAATATGTTTGAAAGAACTAAAGGGGCTACTTATGGGTTCATATATTTTTGGAAGGGTACTGCTGCCTTATCTGGAGGAGTAGTTCAGGTATATTTTACACCAAACATATTATGAACAGTCTGATCTGGTAAATCATTACTCAGTTGTGTACTAATATTATTTAAGGTGTGGGCTTAATAACCATTTGGATCACAAAATTAGTATAAATACCCCAACCAACTTCATTTAATAGGTTGGACTCTTTCCAAAAACACATGTATCTTATCTCACTACTTAGTACTCAGAAATTAATATTAAACTTACAAATTCCTAAAAATACCCCTAACTACAAATTATCCACACGATATAACACAACATCGAGAAGTTTATAAGCGAGATAATGCGGTAAATAGTCGAATTTATTGCAAGAAGTAGTGTGTTCCTACATAACCACACCATGTTTGGCCACTGGTAAAACACGATTTTCCTCAGTGCATGGAATGAAAATAGTGGTTCTGACCAAAACTTCTATATCATCCCACTGAAAGTCAACATATGACGAAATAAATAATTAAACAGCAAGAAACATAAAACTGATAGTAATTGAGAAAAAAGGTTTCAACTTCACCTTAGCTAATATCACTACACGACTCTGATGTGTAATAGATATAAATCCAAGGTGTCGTTAACAAGTTCTAAGTATGAGATCAGGTTTTAGAGGGTCTTCATACCAATAAAATTACATCTTGGCAAACTAGCCTTAAATTGGGAACGACCGTTCATTTTTAAAGCTAAAGTCAAGCCAAGAACATTCAAATTGTTGGATAAAGAAGGCAAACAGGTTCTGCATCCGTGGAAAATTGAGAATTTAATGTTTACCATCATTCGTAGGCTTCAGCATCATTACGTATACATACATGTAAGGGATTTTTTTATCAGGTGTACTATTTCTTACCCCAATAGCACATAAAGGTTTTAAAGTGGCATTTATACATACATCATATTTACTTTTTGTGCATTAGTTTTATACGCTTACAAGGAAAACAACCATATATTCATGTAAAAAATAAGTCTAAATTCCTAAGGGTATTCTACATAACCTACTTGGGCTTCAGCCTCGCTTCAATATATAACAAAACGATAAAACTGAAGAAGCATTCAGCACAGAGTTTTGGCATTTTACACAAACAATATCAAAGTTGACTAAGGGTAAGCTAGAACATGATTCCAGTCTCTTAAAGAGCTTTATCCTTTAACATAAATTATGCAAAAACATAAAGGTAATATTGAGCTTTACTTTCAACACTTTGGGAGCTTCGACCCGACAAACAAACAAATAAATACATAAGCACTTTAGGATGATTTCCTCCATGAAGTTATGCACCCTTAAAAAATGAAGTTTGTCACTTTATAGAACTAATACAAACAAGGATCTCATGTGGTACTTAGTCATGTATCAAACTTTTGGAAGTTATCATTACATTTGGGAGCAACAAATACTTGGTGACATTGTGCTTTTATGTAAATTAAATAAGCAAAAAAAACAAGCATAATTCAATAAAGCTGCAAGTGATGAAAATTATAGCTCAATATCCCACTCATATGGACTTGGTTTACAAAATTTCCCCAAAACATAGGACTTCAGTAATAAACAACGCCTAGAAAGTAACACAAGTGGATATATGCAACCAAGTTATATACAAAATATTAAGGCTTCAAACCACTTTTCCTCTAAAAAACTCCACTTCACCATCGACAACACTTGGGGAAGATGTAAAAATATGTACTTTAAAGTAGGCCTACTTGGATTAACACTTGCATTATCATTCATAATGTTTACCTCATCTTTTTCGGAAAAGTAAAACAAATCTTGCATATCCACCTCCATGGGCTCAGACGAACCAATAAGCTTGGCAATCATGAAAATATTTCAAGAAACGTTTTCCTCCAACTACCTAATGATGTCAAACTTTAATTGAAGTTATGTTTTCAACATGATGTTAAAGCAACGGTTATGATCTAGCATAACTTTCAACTTCTCACTGGCTTCATTCATTCTCTGAAGATCAGTCATTAGCTTTGCACTATCATCAAACGGATCCCCAACATCCTCCAAGATTGGATAAAGATCATTTTTGAAGTTCTTAATAGTTAGACATGCATAATGTATCATGGTGAATATATCTAGAAGAATTTACAACATGTATAAAAAAATACATTAAACATTGCACATAAGCAAGTAAAAAATAAACTAAAGGAAGAAAATACCTACACACAAAGGTCCAACTCCATTTTGATTAAATCTAGAAGTGACATGTTGTTGGAAAACCTCCTCGTGCTAGATGCCACAACATAAGTACCCATTAATTGAATAATTTTCTAAAAAAATCACAAAATATTCAAATGTTCCAACTGAACCTACATCTCCGACTATAACAATGGGCTTATCATCCCTGCCTCGATATCTACCACACTTGAAATAGCTTATCATGTGGTGAGGCTTATAACATGAATTTCTTGGCCTTTGAAATCAATGGAATCAACAATCTTTGTGGACTTAAAGGCACCTAAGCATGCAACAAATTTAACAGATTTCTTCACTTCAACAACTAATGCCCTAAACAAATTTGATGCATTAATAACAAACTCATCGGCATTTAGTCCCTCAATTACAACATCATCATGCTCTAAGTCCTTCAATAACACGACAAAAAATCCTTCATTACTTGTGGCATCCGGCTTCACATATAACATATGGAAAACATCTTGACTTTCTATTTGGTTGGTTTAAAGCGCACCATATTCAACGGTATTTGGCTTCTTCATATTTGAGGACCCCTCCCTAACAGCTCTTCTATGATTTTTGGTGATTAGTTGGCCCAAAAAATGAGCAACTTTCGTTCCATCTCTAACAACAACCTTATTTTTTAAAGTCTGAAATTCCACATTCAGATTTTCCTTTGTCAGGGGGTTATACATTTTATTTCAAAAACAGGAAGTTATGCCACTAGTCGTGAATATTATTCAACAATCCATATACCTTTGGAGGGGAGGAAAGACACATCAATACACATGCCAGCACTGTTAGCGTAAGAATCAAATCATCCTCGATGGAAACTAACATGACATCCACATTCATAACATGGTTGGATGTATCAATAACCTCAGAGTTTGGGCCATGTGCCTCAATAATAGAACTCTCAAAATAACTTTTAATACCTCGGTATAAAAAATATTAGAGTTTTATCAATACACATTTACCTCAGTTTCTACATCATTCTACCCCCTTCTGATATCACCACTCAACGCTTGAACACTTTATGGAAAGAGTCTTGAAAATCCTAGATTTGGCACAAGGTATAACTTTTCCTACAAGCTTGGGACCGTACGACACACTCTTTTTATGGGCCTCTAGAGCCCCTTGGACATGAGACCCCACCTCAGGAACTTTGGAGCACGTAACAAAGGATACACCATGATTTAGACCATCAGACATATCTTTATAGTCACCCATATTAACTATGGTACTGCCAAGTTTATTTTAACGCTTTCCGCAAGCTTGGTTTTGACAATAATAGGGTTCAAAACATCTTTATATCCTCCAGTAGCAATTTTAAATATAGTGAAAGTAGTAATGATTTAGACCATCAGACTTTTTAACTATAGTGAAAGTAGCCATTTTAAATATTTTGTATGAATAATATCTCATCTTTACCTTCGACTCCAATAAGCTCATCATACACATTGAACCTATCACAAGCAGCAACATATGTCCAGTGGCCACTAAATACAAAGTTCTGATGTACTATGTGGAACCTTTTATAGACAATAAATTTCTTGAAACAAGTAACATGTCAACAATGCCTAATCACACGCATAAAAGGTATATGGTCTCAATTTAAATACCTAATGTGTAAGCATAATAAAGGATTTACTTTTAAAACTCCATGTACTTAAGCACAATCATTGGCTCTCTTTTACATCAGTCATCCAGTAACCCTAAATGTACAAGAACTCATTCCTTTAAAAAAAATTGAAGTCCTGAATGACATCAAGGATCATCTCCTTATCATACATGACATAAAAAATTAATAATTTGGGGTTCAACTGAAAATCAAAGCATTTTTCAAGAATTTCAAGAAACTTAAGTATTGGTACATCATGTGTAATAAAAATAGCCACCAAGTGGACCATCCAGACATTTGACACCAACCGGATGGGACATACTTGGGTATCCTTGAAGAACTTAAACACATTCCGGCGTAAAATAAATCCAACCCCACATGTAGGTGAAGAAGATCACCTCGTGAGCATGTGCATCTAGCAAAGTATCACCCTTATTTAGGAACCAAAGCTCAATATTCGTTGGAATCCTCTATTCCTTTAATTTTTCAAACTGATCTTCGACCCTGATATATTCATAAAAGTCCTCACACACTTTTTTTTAATTTTGGTATCACTAAGGTAGTTTAACGCATACTCTACTGTGTCTAGTTGTTTGGCTACAACTTCAAAAATGGATATGGAAGCTCTTATCGGCACTACTGCAACCATAGGAGGCACACTTTCTTGACCAATAACATGAATAATAGCAAGAGAAAAAGCATCATCATGTATGGCACCCTCCTTAGGCATTTGAGGCCTTTGTTTCATTATCTACAGAACTAACGTTAAATCGTTTTCCTCTGATCTAATAGGCGACAAAAACCCAAGAGATTCCCTAGTAACATGGTTTTTACTATCAAAGTCAATCCCCTCGTGGTGATACTCTACCTTCGAGTGACTTTTTTTTTACCATTTTTGTTTGTTTAAAAGCTTCACCTAATAAAGAGATTGATACACCTTGATGAATTCTCTAATTAAATTAGAGGACAAGATTCAATGTATTTAAGTTTAAGGTAGCAAAGTAAAATGTTCAGAAGAAAAATAAAGAATTTTTTTAAGAGCATGATGATATTTATAATTTGCTTCAGGAATATATAGAACTTCTAAATGATTTTGATCCAACGCCATATATTTCATTACCACAGGCATCATGTAAATCTTCCATATGTAAGCTCTTGAAGAGAGAAGTGGAACAACATGCATGCATTTTTGCCATATGTCATCTCACATGCAATTATTCAACAATATTTTTCCTTAATTGCGATGATGAGATGATCAATAATGAAAAACCAAATAATCATTGTTAAAATATAATTGAATCAATTCTAATTCTCGTATTAAGATCAAATTTATTTACTAATTACTTCATAACCCCTCCCCCAAAGCTTAATATTCTCAAAATGATTGTGGTGATTAAATTAAACATTTAGAGAATATATTAAATGCTCAATAAAATATGTATTAAAAGTATTAAATTTCAGCTTCGCTTTGCTAGGACTACAAGGCTTTATTTCTACTAGATATCTCTAAATGTCTATTTGCTTTAAACAGTGCATTTACCATGTTCAAAATTAATTTCCAATTTTTTAATAAATACCTCCAAATATATTGTTTAAATAAGATATTATTTTTTACGTACTATATTAATCATTAAACCTTTATATCTCATATAGTGGAAACCATATAAGAAGATACAAAAAACTTAATTTTTAAAACCAAAATACCGCTTAATTCTGACCTTAAAAACTTGAACTTATCAATGATTTCCCATTAACAAAATATTTCTTTAATATTGTCAAACGTTTTCTATGAATAATTTGAGTTATCTTGGTGATATTTGGTATAAATAACTATAAAATAGGTATCCAAAATTCTTTAAAACTTCTGGTGCTCTTTTTGCACCAATTACCTTTACTTGGTTTGTATTTATTTACATATCCATCACCCGTTTGTATAGATATACTAGTCAACAATGTTTATGAATTCTAGAGAAAATTCATATCAATCTCTTCTAAATAGATATGACCAAAAATCAAAGCTATATTTATATGTCATAGGTTTTAATTTAATATATGATAAGTTATTATATATGATTTCATTCCAAAATATAATTATATTCACTTTATACAACTTATCTAATTCACAAATATTTTTAGTTATGAACAAATGTTTGTTGTTGTAATGTTGTTTTATTATCACTTAATCGTTAATAATCTAATGTATCTTATAAATAAATATAAACTATGATTATTACAACTATTTAAATCAACTAAAAGTCTAAAAATTTTGAAATGTGAACCAAACCAAAATACGTGAAAGAAACCTTTTTTACCAAGACAAGTCTCAAATCTCTCACGAATATTCAAAATTTGTCTCATATATGTTGTAAATAATTCAACATTAGTGTTAAAGTTTACTCAACCACTTAAATATTTGAAACCATATGCAACTAAGTTATCCTTATAAATTCTTTCTATTATGTTTAGAGATATCTATTAAGTGAGCTTATTTTATTATTATAAATTGAATGATTGTTCTCCCTTATCGTTTAAATTTTATGTTAACTATCAATAAATACCTCCATCAAAACTAAATTTAAATGGTAAAGCTAAAGTGTATAGTTATTAATGAGAACCTCATGAGAGGTCAATCCAAAATAAATTGTATATTTATCTTGTAATAGACTTGTACACAATTCTCTTATGAATTTTAAAATTACTATCTATAATGGAATATAGTGTTAATACTATAATATCTCAATATCCACAATATCTTATATTTATAGAATTTGGAAAATCTAAAAATCTAAAACACAAAAAAATGAAAATATGAATTTTGACAATACAATTATAAGTATTTTAATAATATTTTTAAAAATCATTATTAGGATATGCTCAATAGATGCTTTATAGTGTATTATCATACTTATACAGTTTGACCTTTCCTCCTATATTTTTCTCAAATTTTAGGGTAAGAGAAATGGTTTGTCCACTTTTATAATATGATGTATATCATAGACTTCCTAATGAACAAGCATATTATATATTTTTTGTACTTGAATTATGATTTTGAATTTGGTTTCATAAAATGTATTACTATATTTTAAGCTAGTAATTTGATGAGTAATTATCAATGAAAATAAAATAAAAAATACGAATAAATAGGAGGATATCCACGTTGCCTAATAAAATTCATAAAACTTAAACTTGTAAAAACAATTGCATACCAATATCATTAAATGTTTGTCGAGTTTTTTTGTGTCCATCCATAATTAAAATGTTATGCTTCTCAAGATATGTCACGCATAGTGATTCAAACTATAGTATCATTCGAGATTCTAATCGCAACTACTGATATTACATGAACTCTTTTTTATAATTAAATCAAGTTTTAATATGACCATAAGTCAAATAATTTAGGTACAAATACATCATAATCTTTCTGAATCAAACTTTATGATTATTTTAAGTTAATGATTTATAACGGCCTAATAATCTCATTTAATCTCCCCTTATTTAACTCCCCTATTTTCTATAAAGTCAAATGTTGCATTAAAGATTTAGTAGACATGAAAGAATAAAACTAAAACTGAATTAATCCATGATTTCAAGTGCTCAAACCATGTTTTTATATACCATAATAAAGTTGTGAATTTATTTCAAATATCAACAAAAAAATAGAATCAGGTTGAAGTTCTAGTATATTAATATTTTTCTTTCAAGCTTTCTCAAACTCTTAGCTTCAAACACTCAAATTAAGCCAAAACAAAGTCACACAAATACAAAAGAATATCTCATAAAACAGTATATTTCTCATGTTTCGTTATAACAAAACATGCTTCTCCACTATGTGAGCCAAATTTAACAGTGACATCGATGTTAAAAACTCACTCATATATAACCTTTCATTTTACTATTTTGAAAGATTTACCACTTTTTAAAGTCATAATCAAAAAATCTAACACCATGATGGATCTGAAGAAAACATCGAACCGATAGAGTTACATCACCTTCAAAATATGTCAAACAATGTGTTTTTCATATGTGGTAACATATTATATCTGTAAAAGCATGCATAATGTATTTATCTCTTTCCTTATAATTCCACTAGTTCATAAAAAAAGTATAAATGAGAGTTCATTTGAATTCATAGATATATCTCCAAAATGAATCCATGTCGCTTTTACATTTTGACTTCCAAAAAAACACGAAGATTTGAGTATGTTTAGTAAATGTGGAAATTATGAATTATTTAGACCATGATAATATACTTTCGCTTAGAATATTAGTATTTACCGAAATTGCATTCTTTAAAAACTTATATACATTAATTTTATAATATAATACATGATTTCTATATAAATAGATTCATCCACAAAGGATGGGACTTTTTTATATTTTCTAGCTTATTTTTACAGTATAAATTCATTGTTATTGTTTTTTCCAAACCCATATATTATTGTGATTTTTGATAAATACATCTAATTCAGCCACATGACTTGTTATATATTGAGGAAACAAATCCTATAGAATGTTAGATTCTAGGAATCAAGTAGGAATACATCTATTACCAGTAATATGTTTGCTTTTTATGAACCATAATCAATTATGGTATGATCACCCGTTTATCGACATGTCTCTTAAGAAGTTTATTTTTTATGCTTTTAATAAGAGATTTTTAGTTTTGAATTTCAAATAAAATTTGATTATTGATACCTTGATGACCGTCTCCACTCTTTAGATATCTAAACCATATTCTAAAAAATATTTCTAAAAATTTCCCATCAAATCTAATGAATTTATTTTCGATCGTATTTAGCTTTGAGTTTTAAATGATCTTTTAAATTCTAGTTGTAAGATAAATTTTGTTAGATCTATAAAATTATGAAAACCACAACTAGATTTACCAACCGGAACAAATTTGAATATCAAGTACAATGCTAATATATCTTCTTTGTTGAAAACAACAATATGCTTACCTTTATAAAAAATATTGGTTACCGAGTAAGACCCTAATACTTTATAATGGTTTAACGATATATTTTAAATTTTTGTTAGTATAAGTAACTGGCCAAAAGAGTTGGATATATATATTAAATGGTATATTTTCTTCGTGATGGGAATGATAACCAGAATTGAGCTAAAAATATATAAAATACATAGCTTTGATCCATATTACAAATTTATTTTTTCCAATATCAAGATCCATTATCTAAAGATAGCTGACGACGATGCATGTTGGTTGAGATCGAATACATTTTTCTCTATATGTTTGTATCTTAGAGTTTTTCAATGCTCCGGATTAATCCATAGTATCAAACAATGTAGAATACGAATAAATGAATGAAAAGTAAAGTTAATTTTGAAGATGATTCGTTGGAGGCTGAAATTTAACATATGCAATATAGGTTGTCAAATGCCTAGGTTTTCCAATATCCCATTTCTTTAGAGTCTCTTATTCATTTTAGGACTTAAATATCAAAAAATATATAACTAAAACTTGAAGTCGAAGAATAATTATATATTACTAACATACAATACTCAACTTAATCATCGTACCAATACTCGTTAGTTGCCGAAGTTTCCAAGATTTAGAATTGACCGTTCATTCATCAACTACTTCATTGCAATTTTCATATGAAATATTTATAACAATATAGTATATATTAAGTATGAAGGAAAATTTGTTAAAGAAAATATCATTGGTTACACTCACTATCTAAAAACAATAAAGCCATCACTAGGAAAATGACTATTTTATTACATAGTTTGATGTAACCGTTCACCTTTGTTTAGCTGTGCATAATTATGGGACGTATAAATGCACCAATGACATCATGCAATAATTTTCTCACTTTCAGACAAATTTATATACTATTTTCCTTTGGGTCGACTTACGCACATAACTACGGTATTTGGGGTAAATGTCCATATTTCTTTCCAATATGACTCATAAACATACAAAATGTTCATGTGTGATATATGTAATACAACAATATTGAATATAAGGGATGATTGTATTGCATATCATCACACTTAAAACATCTTTAGTGATAGTTAGGATAAAATATCCATAACTATGATCGATTTGTATTGATATGTTAATGACTAATATATTATCGATGGCTCAAATTTCTAGAGGAAGATGAATATCAATTAATCTTTTAACTTGAAAAAAGCAATCATTTCACATCTACGATATCACCTCATACATCATGATGTTAATTTTTTTATCTGTTGTAGGATATTACCCTTATATCTAGAGAGAAAACTTTTGCATAATCAGTAAATAACCTAACATGCACGTGTAGGGTCACATAATTTTAATTCCTTTAAGATACCGAACCATGTAGTGAAATGCTTCATAACTAAGCATGAAACCTATATTTACATAGGACAAAATAACCTCACATAAAGATCCTTATATCACTAAAGAATGAACGATTCCACTCAGAAAAAAGAGGTTTTTTGCAATAAAACCACACACAAAACCAAAATATAATATATAAATAGGGTTGGGCGAGCATTAAGGCTCAAGTAAGAGAATGATAACAAGATATGGCTAATACTTTGGTCTTTATGAAAAAATATCGATGGTTCAAACGTGTATTTAATGGAGACTAACCTATGAGATTGTGAATTATTCTTTTCATAGTAAATGAAGATCCAATTATTAGGTATGTATGGATGAAAGAAGAATTCCATGCTAATAAGGGTGACAAGGGCACTTGACGTTTATATAGACAAACTCATGATGAACGACATTTAAATTTAAACTGATAGCCACTAACCTCACGAATATTCCATGAAGAATGTTAGTTTTAAGTACATATACCTTTAAAGAGAAACAAAGGATAACGTGGTCCCATTTAGTACGTTTTTGTATTCAATTTCAAAAAATTTAGATCCTTAAATCACGGTTGAGTCGTCTACATTTCTAAACCTTTTCCCTCATCAATATCTTTATAATATAATTTAAAACATCACCGAAACTTTACCATACAAACTCAAGAAAATGCTTTAAAAAATGTAAGTTGTAAGTTGGTTTACGTATTCTTCTAATTTTATAACTCATGACCATAATTAGAATTGGTATTGTCAAACAGAATAAGTAATGCACACCATGACCTTAAAACGAGGTATGCCTTAAAATAAAAAAAAATAAAAATATACGCCCAAATACAAATGTTTGATTAGAGCTTAAGTTCCAAACATCCTTCCACCTCTCATGCAGAATTGGCCATCCATTTGGAAAAAATACTCGCCCATATTGATATTATTTTTTAGGATTATTTGATTGTGCTATGTCGATCAATAGATTAAATGTTGAACATAAAAAATCTCTCCACCATAATATCATTTAGAGTAGGTATTATATACATATAATACTAATGGATTATTATCTTATAGTCTAATCCAATATAAATTAGATAATAATCATATTTTAATTATTAAATTATAATGTACAATAGTAAAAATATTACAAATTTACTTAGACAAAATATTCAAGGTTAAATTACCATTACCGTTTCAGCTTGTAAATATTTTTACGTAAACTAGTTGTCATATTACTTTTGAGAATTTGTGAATAAAATAGATGGATTATATGAACTAACTTAGGTAATATGACATGTTAATAGTTACATTTTTAGTTTATGCTTGAGCTGATAAATTAATATATATTTTTATAAATATATAAATAACTATTGATGTAGTTATTATTTTTGGAAAAAAATAAATTGATTATAAATTATCAAAATACTACTGGAGAAATTAATATTTACAACAAAGTGAAAAATTCTCTAATCATCGCTAATATGTTGTTATTGTCTATCAACAACCATCTTACAGCAGGTACATCCAATTACATATGCGCAGTCGCTAACAAGAATAACTTGCAATGAAATTACAACGGAACATGTATCACAACGGGTTTGCAATAGGTTATTGTTGCTAATTTGATTCGACTTAAAATGGATCATACCATGACAGACTCGTTTGTAAATATACCGGAAATAAAAAAAAGAGGTATGAACTTGTGCATCCATTTCTAAATTTTATAATGCCAAAATATAAAATATTATCATACAAAATTTATACAATGTAATTGAATATGAATTATTCTAATATTATGATAGAACATCATATAAAAATTTGTACAATTAAACATTATATAATGTGAATGGGTACAAAATGTTACACTTCTTTTTTTACAATAATGTGTGGTTTTGTGGTCTAATAAGATTATTATCTAATAAATTCACTCCAATTATCCAATCTTGGGACTTAGTATTCTTACAAATTATATTCAAGTCAATCATAAAATATCACTTTCAAGTATACAATATGGAGGGCAATGTTTCTCTAGAACAACAAAACTTTACTGTTTTTTAAAGCATGTTCCGAGCATTAACCATGGATGCACTATTTCAATATAATTTTTTCATCGATAATATAATGATAATAAAAATGATATAATTAAATTTTATATATGTTATAAAACCTCTATAACCAAGTCCACGTCTTTAAATCTGTCATAATCAAATATACACTTGAAAAATATAAAATGTTTGTTAAATTTTCCTTGAGTCATCCTTCATTTCTTGACACGACCTTGTAGATTGTGTTGTGAATGAGTCGAATAGTGCCTTGACAGTGTACTGTGTCCGGCAGTTCGAATAGTGCCTTGACAGTGTACTGTGTCCGGCAGGACAGTTTTGTGTTGTGATAATGATATTGTCCAATTACTTCAAAAGTGTTAGTCTTGTGGTATGAGCCCATTAGGCCCATAGTCTAGTAAGTCTATTAATTCCCTATAAATAGATTACTAGGGCGACACAAAACACAATCTGAAATCTGTAACTTTTTCTATCATAGTGAAACTCTTTTCTCTGGCGGCGCCCGTGGACGTAGACAATTGTCGAACCACGTTAAATCCCGTGTTTCATTTAAATATTTCATTCGCATATATTCTTTGCTTGAGCCATTTTGTGATAATTGCATATTATTTTATAACAAAATTGGTATCAGAGCCACGTGGTGAAATTAGGGATTTTGCAATTAAGGTTTCACAATGGCGTCTACAACAACAAAATACATGATTGAAAAATTTGATGGGGGATCCAGCTTTGCGTTGTGGAATATTAAACTGAAATCTTCATTGGTACTGCAAGGGCTGTGGAAGGTTGTGGAGAATAAGTTACCAGAAGAGATGAAAGAAGAGGAGAAACAAGATCTTCAAGAAAGGGCTTTGTGCTGGATTTTAATGAGTGTGAAAGACAATGTGCTTCGCGAGATTAGTGGTGAGAAGACTGCTGCCTGCGCATGGAGAAAGCTAGGAGATCTTTACTCAAAGAAATCAGTAGTAAACCGATTATATTTGAAGAAACGTTTGTATGATTTCAGATTGAAAGAAGGTATGTCCATAACAGAGCACCTAGATAATTTTAAATCAATTATAATGGACTTGGAGAACATAGATATCAATATTGAGGATGATGATCAAGATTTGTTTGTATTGAGATCGTTACCAGCTCCCTATGAAAACTTCGTAGATACCATTATGTATGGTAAGGATAAGTTATCGCTAGCAGATGTCAAAGGGGCACTGAAATCAAAAGAGATGAGACAGTTGCAGCCAGACAATCAAGCTGAAGGGGAAGGTCTTATGACTAGGGGAAGATCTAAAAGCAAAGCGAGTTCTTTAAGAATGAAGAACTTGAAGTCCAAGTCAAGGGTGAAGCACTCAAAC
This sequence comes from Limnanthes douglasii subsp. nivea, assembly GCA_036936605.1. Taxonomy (NCBI): domain Eukaryota; kingdom Viridiplantae; phylum Streptophyta; class Magnoliopsida; order Brassicales; family Limnanthaceae; genus Limnanthes; species Limnanthes douglasii. The sequence goes on along the minus strand of JAUPFV010000004.1, from coordinate 223,335,538 downwards.
TGTTATGAATGCGGTGAGCAGGGTCATTATAGGAGAGATTGTCCGAAACTGAATGGTAAGAAGGGAAATCAAAAGGAAAATGCAGCAAACATTGTTGAAGGTGTGAACGATTCCGACGATAGTGAAAACAGTGGTAAAAGAGATGTATTGTCCGTGAGTTCAGACTTTGGGCAAAACTCTTGGGTACTTGATACTGGCGCTACATATCACATGTGTCAGTTCAAGCAGTGGTTTGATACGTACAAGCCAATGCAAGGAACTGTCTATTTAGGGAACAATCATTCGTTAACTGTTGGTGGTATTGGTAACGTCAGAATCAGAATGTTTGACGGGGTTGTTAGAATCTTAACGTGCTGGCATGTTCCTGGGTTAAAAAGAAACCTGATTTCTCCTGGGACTCTAGACTCTCGGGGTTACAAGTACCATGCAGAAAATGGTGTAATCAAAGTGACAAAAGGCTCAATGGTATGCATGAAAGGTAGTTTGCAGAAGGGTCTTTACATTCTCTAGGGGAGTGTTGTTATGGGTGATGCTACAGTAGCATCATCAGGGAGTAATAGCCAAAGTAGGCAGGATCAAAATAAGTTGTGGCATTGGCGTCTTGGTCACATGAGTGACAGAGGATTAGCTGTTTTGGGAAAGAGAGATTTGTTGAAAGGGTATAAAGCAGAATCATTGGGATTTTGTGAGCACTGTGTTTGGTAAACAAACTAGAGTCAAATTTAGTAAATCGGCTGTAAGAAAGACTAAAGGCACATTGGACTACATTCACTCAGATCTTTGGGGTCCAAACAGAATTCCATCCAAGAGCGGAGCCAGATACTACATGAGTTTGATTGATGATTATTCAAGGATGGTGTGGGTTTACTTTCTGAAAACGAAAGATGAGGCATATTCAACCTTTGTCAAATGGAAGACGATGATTGAGAAGCAAACAGGAAGAAAAATCAAACGTCTTAGGACAGATAATGGGTTAGAATATTGCAGTCGTGAGTTCAACGAGTTCTGCGAAGTTGAGGGAATAGTGCGCCATCGCACTTGTTCTAGAACACCACAACAGAATGGAGTCGCAGAAAGAATGAACAGAACGCTTTGTGACAAGGCACGAAGTATGCTCTCACATTCCGGTGTGGGAAAGGATTCTTGGGCTGAAGCTATCAATACAGCGTGTTACTTGGTGAATCGGTCTCCATCAACGGCTATTGATTGTAAAACTCCTTTTGAGATTTGGTCTGGATAGTCGGCTGATTATGAACATTTGAGGGTGTTTGGTTGTCCTGCGTATGCTCATGTGAGAGATGGTAAGCTTGAGCCGAGGGCAAAGAGATGCATATTTCTAGGATATGCTACTGGAGTGAAGGGATATAGGTTATGGTGTACCTCTCCAAAGTCTCTAGGTTTTCTCATCAGTAGGGACGTTACTTTTAATGAGTTTGATTCGATAGACAGTCAGAAGGAAGCAGGAGAAATGGTCGAATCAGGATCGGTTGTGAGTAAACATGTGGAGCTTGAAGTAGAATCAGTTCCTAGCAGGTCCAATAATTCAAGTGGTTCTGAGGTGGATCCAGAATCAGGAGGTGAAGCGTCAGCATCAGGTGATAGTGATGATGATGCGCCTGAACCAGAACAACAACCTTATAGCATAGCATTGGGCAGAGAAAGAAGAGATATTAGACTTCCAAAAAGGCATGTGAATCTAGTTGCATATGCTCTGTCAGTTGCAGAAGAAGTTGAGATGCAGGAACCTAGTAGCTACAAAGAAGCTATAGCAAGTTCAGAGGCAGATCGATGGATTGGAGCTATGGGAGAAGAGATTGAATCTCTTCATAAGAATCAAACATGGAAGCTTGTTGACTTGCCTAAAGGACAGAAGATAGTAGGCAGTAAATGGGTGTTCAAGAAAAAGGAAGGTAATCCAGGGGTTGAGGCATCTCGATTCAAAGCAAGACTGGTCGCTAAGGGTTTTACTCAAAGGGAATGAATAGACTTCAATGAAGTGTTTTCTCGAGTGGTGAAGCATAGTTCGATTCGAGTTTTGTTAGCCATAGTAGTTTTGCAAGATTTAGAGCTTGAGCAGTTGGATGTGAAGACTGCGTTTCTACATGGTGAATTGGAGGAGCAAATCTACATGAGACAACCAGAGGGATTTATCGAACCTAATATGGAGGACAAAGTTTGTCTGCTGAAAAAGTCACTGTATGGTTTGAAACAGTCACCTAGGCAATGGTACAAACGTTTTGATACATTCATGGTGTCAAAAGGGTTCACGAGGAGTCCATATGATAGTTGTGTGTATCATCAAAAGATGTCAGATGATTCTTATGTTTACTTGTTGTTGTATGTGGATGATATGCTTATTGATGCTTGTAGTATGTCACACATTGTGCAATTAAAGAAGCAGCTTAGTTCCGAGTTTGAGATGAAGGATCTGGGTAGAGCAAAGAAAATTCTTGGTATGGAGATTATCAGGAACATAAATTTAGGAACATTACACTTGTCTCAACGAAGCTATATTGAGAAAGTGTTAAAACAATTCAGCATGTTTGATGCTAAAGCAGTTAACATTCCTTTTGCTACTCATTTCAAGTTGTCTGCAGTAGAAGCGGCCAAGGACGATGCTGAGTTGGAACAAATGTCGAAGGTTCCATATGCAAGTGCAGTTGGTAGTATCATGTATGCTATGGTATGCACACGTCCTGATATTTCACATGCGGTTAGTGTAGTTAGCAGGTACATGGGATGTCCTGGGAAAGAACACTGGCAGGCAGTGAAATGGATACTTCGGTATCTGAAGAATACTGTGAACGTTGGCTTAACTTTTAACAAAACCGATATTGGTGAATCGCTGAATGATGTTGCAGGATCATTGGTTGGTTTTGTTGATTCTGATTTTTCAGGTGATATGGATAAAAGAAGATCTCTGACAGGATATGTATTTACTCTAGCTGGGAGTGCGATTAGTTGGAAAGCACAGTTGCAAGCTACTATAGCTTTGTCTACAACAGAGGCAGAGTACATGGCGGTAACAGAAGCAGTTAAAGAGGCAATATGGTTGCAAGGTTTGGTGGCAGATTTGGGCTTGGATAGGACTATTACAAAAGTTTTTTGTGACAGTCAAAGCGCCATACACCTTACAGGGAACCAAATGTACCATGAGCGTACAAAGCACATAGATGTCAGGTATCATTTTATTCGTGATATAATATCAAAGGGAATTGTTGATGTGAAGAAAGTGTCTACACACGATAATCCAGCAGATATAATGACCAAGGCAGTATTAGTTCGAAAGTTTAGGGAATGCCTAAACTGGATCGGTGTTCGCAGTATAGAGTGAATGCATTAAGGGCATTTGGTGAGTCAGAAGAAGAGAAGATTCTTTGTTGATAGTGAAGAAAGGATATTCGCCTCAAGGGGAAGATTTGTTGTGAATGAGTCGAATAGTGCCTTGACAGTGTACTGTGTCCGGCAGTTCGAATAATGCCTTGACAGTGTACTGTGTCCGGCAGGACAGTTTTGTGTTGTGATAATGAGAATTTCACCACCATCGCGTTCCGTCTGGGCCTGACGCTCTGATACCACATTGTTGGGAATATGGTGTCCGGTCCGCATATTCCTCCTCCGTCCGTATATAATTAAGAACACAACCGATCTCAACACTAGTATGATATTGTCCGCTTTGGCGCCCGAAGGCCCTCACGGCTTTGCATTTGGTCCACTACCAAAAGGCCTCACACTAGTTGAGATATGTTCTCACTTATATACCACTGATCTTTCCCATGTTTAACCGATGTGGGATGTGACACACTTTGGTCGCGACCATAACAAATCCTCCTCTCGAACAAAGTACCACTTAGCCTCCTCTCAATTGACTTTCATCTGGTATCAGAGCACTATTCCTCAACTAGTATGAGGCCTTTTGGTAGTGGACCAAATGCAAAGCCGTGAGGACCTTCGGGTGCCAAAGCGGACAATATCATACTAGTGTTGAGATCGGTTGTGTTCTTACTTATATACGGAGGCGGAATATGCGGAACCCCATATTCATAACACCCATATTCCCAACAGATTGGTTGAAGATAAAGTGAAATTGTTATTTTTATAATCATAAAAGATAAATCCTACAACATAGTGATATTGTGTAATAAATCCAAAGGGTTTTTGTTATAAAACCTACTTTTAATTCTATTAATCAAATATTGCAAGAACTTCTCATTTACTTATTTTAGGATTACTTGGTAATTACTAACGATCAACCATAAATTGCACTATTTCAATATATATTGTTCATCAATAACATAATTATAATAAAAAAGATACAATCAATTGTATATATGTTGTAGAACCTCTATAACCAAGTCCACATCTTCAAAGTTTTCATAGTCAAATAGACACTTGAGAAGAGATAAGGTTTTGTCAAATTTTCCAGAATCATAATTTATTTTTGACACAACTTTGCAGATTGGTTGAATATAATGTGGAATTTTTATTTTTATAATCATAAAAGATAAATACGATAACATAGTGATATTGTGTAATAAATCAAAAGGGTTTTGATTATTAAAACTACATTTAATTTTCTCTATTATATATTACAAAAACTTCTCATTTACTTATTTTAGGACTAATTGGTAATTATGAAGGATCGATGGAGTGTCTGGAACCCATCAATCCTCCTCCCAAAATTGTAACCCTTTTTACTTCTTTTTTTTGCAACAGATCGTGATCAATAACTCATAAAAGCTCTTTATTAGTAAAAATATTTTGATAAAAAAGTAAGGGTTTGGCTAACCGGTGCCATGGGCATCGGTTAAGGAAGCATTTAATTACTTCTTCCGGAAATATTCCCTCGTTTAATGTGCAGATTTGATTTATTTGATTTAATTTAAGAAATAAATATTCCAAAAGAAGTAACTAAAGCATTCCTTAACCGGTGCCCGAGGGCACTGGTTAGCATTTTCCAAAAAGTAATAGTCAACTTGTTTGAAAGTTGTATTCCAAATTAGATGCTTTAAATGTATAACTGTTTTAACACAATTTGAGCCCCCAATTTTTTTTATATAAAGTAAGTATTTGCTATACTGGTGATTTTTTTTTCTTTTTGCTTCAGAATCTAAAGCTAGTTTGCAAGTGTTATATTTATTAAGTTCCGTAAATCAAATCAATAAATACATATCAATTCAAAACCTAGCTTAATGTTGAAATTATGTTCCAAATACACCATGGAAAATGAAAGACAATACAGTTAACATATTATTTTATCGTAAAATCAAGACGTACAATCACCCTATTTATACCAAAGTTTTTCAGAACCCTTTAAGCTTTTCAAAATTATGGTTTTCAGAAAAAAAGAATCAAGCAAATACTAATGTCACTTCCAAGACTTTCTGAAAAATAACTTTTTTAAACCACACATTAACATAGGTATCTTATGTACAAAGAAAACAACAATAATTTTCTCAAATCATTCTATTTTTATGATGCCAAATTCCACATATTGAGTATATGTATCCTTTGCTAGAGAGTTAAAATATATACGATTAAGATCCTCAACTAAAATATTTTTAAAAAGTTTTATAACTCTAGTGAAGATGACAAATAAGTTTTGAAGGATTAATATATAATCAAACCTTTGAAGTCCCACGTTGAAAAAAATACGTGCACGAAGCTTTTAGAGATGTTTGAAACTTAAAGTTCTTGGAATACTTCAACCTCATGTATAATCAACAATGAATAATATAGTTGTATTGTCAGTAGCATGCAAAAAGCTTGAAATAGTGGGAACAAATTCAAAAGTTATTCAAAAGTTAAATACCTTCCTAAGGCCTGTCATGGGACCAGAAACTATACCACATTCTATAACATTGAAGTAGACTAAAATATGTTTTAGAGTGTAAGCCATCTTGCACGTATGATCTCTAGAAAGCTTTAGTATTTCCATTACCTCACCAAAATGTGCTAACTTGTATGTATTGTAAAGATAAGAAACCAATGGTTTTTTTGCTCTGCAATATCCGGGACCCACCGACGTATCTTGTTTAACAAATGATGAAGTGAAACATGAGATTTATGAGACCCAAGTTATGCGATTCATTCCTTTAAATTGGTTTTGATGTCTACTTAGTTACACGAACATAAAAATATGGTCATAGTAATGGAAATATACCGCAAACAGAATAACCAACCGCATACGAAAACTCAAAATTAGTTATTGCTAACCAACATCATCTCAAGAAACTTTGTGAGACCAACAAGTCATGGAAGCCGATGTGTTACAACAAATAAAAATCAACAAATATTGCAATAGATTTATGCTCAATTAAAAATAACATGGAAAGTTACAACTTACGACTCATGATGAGAGTTGTGCACGAATAATTTTATTTTTTAACCAGAAATCTCTTACCATAGACAATAATAATTTAAAAACAAAATAAATTAGTAGTTAAACTAAAAATATAGATTCAAACACATAGTGAATGCCATAACTTTCAGTTTATCTGAAGATTTTCCATCAAATGATGTTATGATTGGAACAAATGATCAATAAATATAACCTAAAAATTAATACGAATTAGTAACAATAAGGTAAATCGTTACCATCGTGAGCAAATAATTGACAGGAGGATCAATAATGGTGAATACAATAACAACATCGATGCCAACCTTCAAAAGTGTTACATCTTTGGTTCTGGAAACCATTGATGATAATTGTTGAAAATGTTATGGTATAAAATATGGAAATTCATCGTCAACATGTCTTGTTTATAACCAAGAAATCAATTCACAAATTAAACATTCGGATTAATAACGCAATACTATTATCCAAACTAGAAAGATACAAACCGGAAAACATGAAACATCAATGTAACAAAACCTAGGATTTAACTACAAACTCTTATTTAGAAAATCAACCTACCAAATAAAAAATACAACATACTTTCCATACCGATTCAACATTTTTGTAAATAAAGGAAGATTACCGCGGTCGATGAACCGTTTACGATTTTTTTTAGCTTCTCTGAAGAAATGAGGAAGATGAACAAATGTTTTAGAGTTATAAAGTTAGCAAACTTCATTAAAATAGAAATTATGTAGATGGATTGGCAGAATAATTTTGTTGATATTCGTGATAAATCCGTAATTAAATTACTAAAAAGTTAATTAAAATAATAATAAAATTCTAAAATTTAACTGTTATCCATCGATTGTAAAATAATTTGCTACATCAACTGAATGTGCGGTTATTATTAATCTGAAATTATAAATATTTCAAATTCATTATAAACATAGATAATCGATTTACAACTAATTTAATAATAGATTATAAAATTTTATTTTTTTAGAATAAAATCAAATTCGAATAACTTCATATAATCTGCGTACCATTAGCATAGCGTATTATTAGAATTTTATCTATATTCGAATTCTTGTACTTAGTTTAGTTTGATTTTGGTTAAAGTAACTTTTTAAAATATAAAATAATTTTTTAATTATAATTGTATTATAAGCTTGATGAATTTTTTAAAATATAAAAATGGGACGAAACTTCTCAAATTTGATTCTACATTATAAATGTGAACCGGGTACAAAAAAGACTCCTGAATTCTTTTCGGAAAGGTCTATACAAGCCTTAAATATAAAATTCACCTCGAAATTAAATGCTGTTTCCATAGTCAAACAGAACCGGAATATCTATATTTTCAACTAAAAAGATTTGCTAGCTGGTATACTAATAAAACTCATAAACAAAAGTATCTTACCAAGAAAACAATTAAAATCCATATAAAAAGACAAAAATGACTGGAATATTATTCAAACGAGATCATCACCAGGCATGATAGAACAATTCAATGGTGGTACAATACGTTTTTACCCATAATTAATTGGTAAAAAGCAAGGCTAACGAAGGTGTTTTTCCTTTTCTAGGCATATGTCGGGATCAGAATAGTAACCATATTAGGTTAAACATAAACAGTTTGTTTCACAGACTGATATGTCAAGTTAATTGGATTGGTGTAATATCATCCTAGCCTTAAAGTAAAACCTATTCGCTTTTTTGTGCATGTGTTGTCTCAAAAACACGTCCCAGCTCCAGCTCCAGCTCATCTAGGGTTAGGGTTAGGGTTAGGTTTCAGAGTTGTTTACTTTAATGGCCGCTTATTATAGATAATAAAGACAATGAACCATCTCTTCATAGATCCTACCGGATTCATCTTGAATTCCCTTATCAGAATGGTAATTACTTGTAATTTAAACAACATATAGTCTTCCATTTTTTATTTGTTACTCCGAATCTAACATGGATTCGAGGTAATAAAAAGTTGTGTACATTTTCCAATATCTTGTTATCGAAACTTTGTGTAAAACAATGTTCTTCAAATTTTTAGGATTTTATATTGCAACAGATTCTGTTTAACATTATAGTTGTTAAATATGTATTTATTGTATGAGTTTTATATGTAACCTAGTTTTAATGTATCGTTATCCAAGTTTCTATCGTTTCTTGTTGTTTTGAAATAAACAACTTTCGGTGTTTTTTTGTTGTCATTAAATATTTATATAAACAATACATATAAAATCTAAATACATCAAAGTTTGACAATTTTAAAAATGCTTTTGTTAATGTTCTATTTTTTTAGGTATAAACTAGGTGGTAAAACATATTAAAACCATCCTATATTTAACTGGTTATAAAAACTAAATAATTTTTTTAATGATACTTTATTTTTTACTAAAATATATTTTGTTTTAATAGAACATTTTGTTTTTTAGTTTTTTTTATACTAAAAGCATCAAAGGCAGAGTTTGTACAAAAATATTTAGTAAATTTTAATAGAAATTTGTAAGAAACAAATTGAAAAATTAGTACAAAAACGAGGTTAATGAAATTATCATTAAACTTGAAACAATTTGAGAGCAATTTAAGATGATGGTCAATTGAATTCTTAAAAGTCACGGACAAGATTAGGATGGGTATAAGCTCAATATTTCAGTTCGAGCCTAATGAACTCTCAATTCATCTTCATTTGCATTCCTATGAGCCATGCTTTTTCACTCAGTATTCATTTGCAAAAAGTTGATTCTTTTCTTGCTAAAATATAAATTTTTTGAATGTTAGGTTTGAAATCTGCATATGAAGGCTAATACAAACACATGAAGAGAATGATGACAACAAGAGAGGAAAATTATTTGTTGGGATTGCTTAGCCTTAGATAGCCGAGGTTTATGCTTTCAATAAATAAAATGGCTCTCAATGAGGTCGGGGCGTCACTAAGAACTTAATCACAAGTAGAATTGCATATATAGGGGTATTTAGCAAGGCATAAAACCGTAAAATTTTGCTCCATATATATAAGCTTAAGAGTCATGGTAGAAGATAAGAGCTCATACAACAAGATACTAATGTGGCTATATACCAGGGAGCAATACCATTAGCTAAAGAGTCAAACAAGATTTTGGAGTTAATTTCAAGGTCAGCAAGATTGTAGCAAATGTTCTTATACAAGGTTAAACCATCAAGTAAAGCTCTAGTTTCAGCAATAAAGGAGATGGTATCCCATATATTCTGATGCCAAAGGAAAGCATGGTACCATTAGAGTTTATAACTATAAAACCACCACAAGATTCACCTTTTTTAATACAAGCACCATCAGAGTTTAACTTCAAATGATTACCTATAGGAGGGTGTCATTTGATATATAGGGCAGCCTTAATAGGGAGGTGATTCGAGCAACTAAGATGAAGGCTTATTTTGTAATCATTACTCCATACTTTCCTAGTTAAAAGATTGGCGCAATCTAAAGTGAATATCATATGCATAACGTTTTTTCTAAATCCATTGAAGGCGCAAATTTATTTTTATACTTTGATTTGTTTCTAACATGCTAGATATTCCAATAAATTATTGAGGGGATTAAAGTTATGATGTAAGTAGATTTATTTGTTGAAGAAAACCAGATATTAATAATGATGTAGCCCAGAAGCCTAAACAAAACCTTTTTAATTTTATTTTACTTTAGTCAAATATCTTATATTATTCAAATAAAATTTGATTGTATTAAGCTTTGATTTTATTTTATTTTAGAACATTTATTTTATTTCATTGTAATCGAATTTAGGATTTTGAGCACCTCTTATATAAAGCCTCATATAACTTAAGTTATTTTAAGTTTTTGGATTAATATATTTTTTTATCTCTGAAAGTTTCTGTCTTTATTACCCTTGGATTAAGGTTTTACGTATCATGTAATCCTCGGATTAGGGTTTTATTTATCTTTACTTCTTCTTATATTTCCGTTACGTTATCAGTTTGGTATTAGAGCCTCTGTTCCTGCTACGGGGCAATCATGTTTCTGAATCCTGATTCTATCTAATTTAAGGTCTAAATGAGAGAACAACATCTATGCTCATGAAGATCTCAAAGATCTTTTGGTATGCGGGGACACACTATGCGTTTCGATGACGATCGTATTGACCGATTACTGGATGAGTTGAAATTGGCTACCAATCGTCGGATCAAAGAGAACTTGCTTATCGAGATAGTGTCTCAGGCTATGAATAGGTTTTCGAAACCAATTTTTTTATTAACTCGACACAGAGTGTTATTTTCACGCTATGAAAAGGAAACAAAAAAAATTTCATCAATTGGACGGCTTCAATGTGACTTCAAATAAGGAACATTCGAGAAGAATTTATCTTATTCCGATAAGGTCAACAATTATAATTCCCAATGTAACAATTGAAAAAATAAAATAAAATAATTTTGGTTGTTGATGGGATGATGCTCTGAATTCGAGGATGAATTCTTGTCAACCAGGAGAGGATAGTGTAGGCTAGAAGCACAAACAATTTTTTTAAAATTTTATTTTATTTTATTCAAATATCTTATATTATTCAAATCAAATCTGATTGTATTAAGATTTGATTTCATTGTTGCATGAATAATTGATCTCACTGATCCCCAGACTCAAACCTATTATGCACATTGTGGAAGGAGACGATGCAACTCTTGGAGTGATGAAAGACCAGGCACTGAAAGAATTATATAACATGAAGCATCCTTTCAAATCATCTTGTAAAGAGGGCACAAGAAGATCAAATCAATGGTAAATCAATCGATACAGGAAACAACGACAACATCACCAAAACAGAAGAAGAAGGCGAACTATCACTTCTTGGAACGACCAAAGATATGAGAATAGTAAAGACCCTTGTGTAGAACATGAGAGGAATATAAAAACCCATAAATTCTACTAGTTTTAAATACTAGAGCACTACCACTACTTAAAATACAGCCTTGATACCCCCTTCCTCCACCAGGGTACCAAAAGATCCAAAGATTTCTTTCAAGATTTCAGCAAGCTTCAGATGTCCCCATTAAGGATTCCTCTCTAACCACCATCAAGTCTTTTGTTAATGTTCTATTTTTTTTTGTGACATAGGTATAAACTAGGTGGTAAAACGTATTACAACATTCCTATATTTAACTGGTTATAAAAACTAAATAAATTTTTTAATGATAAATTATTTTTTACTAAAATATATTTTGTTTTAATATAAATCTTTTTTTATACTAAAAGCCTCGAAGGTAGAGTTTGTATAAAAGTATTTAGTAAATGTGTACTAGAAATTTATAAGAAACAAATTAAAATATTAGTACAAAAACGAGGTTTATGAAATTATTATCATTAGAACTTGAAACAATTTGAGAGCAACTTAAGATGGTGGTCATTTGAATCTTTAAAAGTTAAGGACAAGATTAGGATGAGCATAAGCTTAATATTTCAGTTCCAGCCTCATGAACTCTCAAATCATCTTCATTTGCATTCCTATGAGCCATGATTTTTTAGTCAGTAATCCTTTGCAAAGAGTTGATTCTTTTCTTTCAAAAATATAGAAAATTTTGAATGTGAGGTTTGAAATATGCATATGAAGGTTAATACAAACACATGAAGAGAATGATGAAAACAAAATTAAAACAGAGGAAAATTATTTGTTGGGATTTCTTAGCCTTAGATAGCCGAGGTTTATGGTTTCTAGAAATAGAATGGCTCTCAATGGGGTCAGGGCGTCACTGAGAACTAAATCACAAGTATAATTGCGCATATAGGGGTTTATAGCAAGCCATTCAATCACAAAATTTTACTCCATATATATAAGCTTAAGACTCATGGTAGAAGATAAGAGCTCATACAACAAGATACTAATGTGGTTATATACCAGGGAGAAATACCATTAGCTAAAGAGTCAAACAAGATTTTGGAGTCAATTTCAACGTCAACATTATTGTAGCATATGCTCTTATACAAGGTTAAACCATCAAGTAAAGCTCTAGTTTCAGCAATAAAGGAGATGGTTTCCCATATATTCTGATGCCAAAGGAAAGCATGGTACCATTAGAGTTTCTAACTATAAAACCACCACAAGATTCACCTTTTTTAATACAAGCACCATCAGAGTTTAACTTCAAATGATTACCTATAGGAGGGTGTCATTTGACATATAGGGCAGCCCTAATAGGGAGGTGATTTGAGAAATTAAGATGAAGGCTTATTTTGTAATCATTACTCCATACTTTCCTAGTTAAAAGAACGGCACAATCTAAAGTGAATATCATATGCAAAACGTTTTTTCCAATATCCATTGAAGGCGCAAATTTATTTTTATACTTTGATTTGTTTCTAGCATGCCGAATATTCCAAAAATTTATTGAGGGGATTAAATTTATGATGTAAGTAGATTTATTTGTTGAAGAAAACCAGATATTAATAATGATGTAGCCCAGAAGCCTAAAAACCCTTTTAATTTTATTTTACTTTATTCAAATATCTTATATTATTCAAATCAAATTTGATTGTATTAAGCTTTGATTTTAGTTTATTTTAGAACATTTATTTTATTTCATTGTATTCGAATTTAAGATTTTGAAAAACACTTATATAAAGCCTCATATAACTTAAGTTATTTTAAGTTTTTAGAATAATATATTTTTATCTCTGAAAGTTTCAGTCTTTATTATCCTTAGATTAAGGTTTTACCTATCATGTTATCCTTGGATTAGGGTTTTATTTATCGTTACTTCTTCTTATATTTTCGTCGCGTTATCAGTTTGGTATCAGAGCCTCAGTTCCTACTACGGGGCTACGGGTCAATCATGTTTTTGAATCCTGATTCCATCTTATTCAAGATCTAAAGGAGAGAGAAATATCTATGTTCATAAAGATCTCGAAGATCATTTGGTATGCGGGGACACACCAGGCGTTTCGATGACGATCGTATTGACCGATTACATGATGAGTTTAAATTGGCTATCAATCGTCGGATCAAAGAGAAACTTTCTTATCGAGATGTTGTTTTCAAGCTATGAAAAGGCTTTCGAAACAAAACAAAAAATTATCAATTGAATGACTTCAATGTGACTTCAAACAAGGAATACTCGAGAAGAATTTATCTTATTACGATAAGGTCAACAATTATAATTCCCAATGTAACAATTGAAAAAATAAAATAAAATAATTTTGGTTGTTGATGGGATGATGCTGTGAATTCGAGAATGAAGTCTTGTCATTCAGGGGATGATAATGTAGGCTAGAACCCAAACAATTTTTTAAAAATTTTATTTTATTTTATTCAAATACCTTATATTATTCAAATCAAATCTGATTGTATTAAGATTTGATTTTATTGTTGCATGAATAATTGATCTCAGAGGTTACCAGACTCAAACCTATTGTGCACGTTGTGGAACGAGACGATACAAGTCTTGGAATGATGAAAAATCAGGCGCTGAAAGAATTATATAACATGAAGCATCCTTTCAAATCATCTTGTAAAGAGGGCATAGGCAGATTAGATCAATGGTAAATCAACCGAGACAGGAAACAACGACAACATCACCAAAACAGAAGAAGAAGGCGAACTCTCACTTCTTGGAACGACCAAAGATATGAGAATAGTAAAGACCCTTGGGTAGAATATGAGAGGAATATAAAAAAAACCCCATATATTCCACTAGTTTTAAATACTAGAGCACCACTACTACTTAAATTACAGCCTTGATACCCCATTCCTCCACGAGGGTACCAAAAGATCCAAAGATTTCTTTTAAGATTTCAGCAGGCTTCAGATGTCCCATTAAGGATTCCTCTCTAACCATCATCAAGTATTGATTTCTCAGCCTCAGATGATGCATAACAACGTTGAAGCATAAACAAGTTACCCATCAAACCTTGTAAAGGGACGACAATAACAAGAAATTGGTGTATCATCTTACCAAAGTTGGGCATACAGTTATCCGTAGTACCCACTAGGATACATGTACCTAGATCAAGATTTTACGCTAAATAGGATAAAGTGCAATATAAATATTTGAGGAAAAATTTGAAAAAATTTATACACATTTATAAATGTCTTAAATAACTACAATGAAGATGAGGACGCCCATCCAGATGAAGATTCTCCACTAGCCCTAGAGATTTTTTACCTCATAATGTCACTATAGCTTGAAAAACACAAGATATAAAAGTATTATGACAATGGATATTCAAATCATCACATCTAGCAGTTAAAAAATAGATGTTGTAATGTAAATCTGATGATAAGATAAGATGTTGAGCCTTTTCAATAACCTTATGTGGAATCTTAATGCAGTGGTTCGACTGCCTCAAAAAACTATACATAAAAAATTATAATATGTTCCAAACGATATTCAAGAAACATTTTGTAGGTTCGAATGAGATTGAGGGATATAAAGACTACATAATTAATTACAAAAAAGATCTAATGAATTTCTAAGGGAGTACAACAAGTATTTTATCGAGACAAAGTATGAAATAAAAGATTGGCATGATTTGGTGGATGTAGCAGAATTCAAGCACAAAGTTCGAGAATGTTCTCTCTTTAATTTAATAAAAAAAGACAAATCTTTTAAATTTGGATGCATACTAGCTCACTTTGAGTGTATCAAAGTAGATGAAGAATCCATAACAAAGAAAGTAGAGGATACCAAAAAATCTAGTCACGTGTCATTCGACCAGCAAAACAAATGTGACACAAATCAACATAAAGTTTAACATGCCGAATTATAATTATGCCTCAACTTTTAGCGGTTAAGATCAAGTCATTTCCAATTATATAAGAGAAAGTATAGAAACGACTACTACCCACTAAGAGAACCATTCACTAAGATCACCAAAACATTGGTGATAATATATGAAAAGAATAATGCTACAATCAAATACAGCCGGTCTGGAAACTTGTATAGAGAAAATTATAGATGTGACAAAAACAAATATTTAGTAAATTTTAATAGAAATTTGTAAGAAACAAATTGAAATATTAGTACAAAAACGAGGTTAATGAAATTATCATTAAACTTGAAACAATTTGAGAGCAATTTAAGATGATGGTCAATTGAATCCTTAAAAGTCACGGGCAAGATTAGGATGAGCATAAGCTCAATATTTCAGTTCGAACCTAATGAACTCTCAAATCATCGTCATTTGCATTCCTATGAGCCATGCTTTTTCAGTCAGTATTCCTTTGCAAAGAGTTGATTCTTTTCTTGCTAAAATATAAAAAAATTGAATGTTAGGTTTGAAATCTGCATATAAAGGCTAATACAAACACATGAAGAGAATGATGACAACAAGAGAGGAAAATTATTTGTTGGGATTGCTTAGCCTTAGATAGCCGAGGTTTATGCTTTCTATAAATAAAAGGGCTCTCAATGAGGTCGGGGTGTCACTAAGAACTAAATCACAAGTAGAATTGCATATATAGGGGTATTTAGCAAGGTATAAAACCGTAATATTTTGCTCCATATATATAAGCTTAAGAGTCACGGTAGAAGATAAGAGCTCATACAACAAGATACTAATGTGGCTATATACCAGGGAGAAATACCATTAGCTAAAGAGTCAAACAAGATTTTGGAGTCAATTTCAAGGTCAACAAGATTGTAGCAAATGTTCTTATACAAGGTTAAACCATCAAGTAAAGCTCTAGTTTCAGCAATAATGGAGATGGCTTCCCATATATTATGGTTCCAAAGGAAAGCATGGTACCATTAGAGTTTATAACTATAAAACCACCACAAGATTCACCTTTTTTAATACAAGCACCATCAGAGTTTAGCTTCAAACGATTACGTATAGGAGGGTTCCATTTGACATATAGGGCATCCTTAATAGGGAGGTGATTTGAGCAATTAAGATGAAGGCTTATTTTGTAATCATTACTCCATACTTTCCTAGTTAAAATATTGGCACGATCTAAAGTGAATATCATTTGCATAACGTTTTTTCTAAATCCATTGAAGGCGCAAATTTATTTTTATACTTTGATTTGTTTCTAGCATGCCAGATATTCCAACAAATTATTGGGGGGATTAAAGGTCTGATGTAAGTAGATTTATTTGTTGAGGAAAACCAGATATTAATAATGATGTAGCCCAGAAGCCTAAACAAAACCTTTTTAATTTTATTTTAGTTTAGTCAAATATCTTATATTATTCAAATAAAATTTGATTGTATTAAGCTTTGATTTTATTTTATTTTAGAACATTTATTTTATTTCATTGTATTCGAATTTAGGATTTTGAGCAGCTCTTATATAAAGTCTCTTATAACTTAAGTTATTTTAAGTTTTTGGATTAGTATATTTTTTATCTCTGAAAGTTTCAGTCTTTATTACCCTTGGATTAAGGTTTTACCTATCATGTTATCCTGAGATTAGGGTTTTATTTATCTTTACTTCTTCTTATATTTCCGTTGCGTTATCAGTTTGGTATCAGAGCCTCAATTCCTGCTACCAGGAAATCATGTTTCTGAATCCTGATTCGATCTAATTTAAGGTCTAAATGAGAGAACAACATCTATGCTCATGAACATCTCGAACATCTTTTGGTATGCAGGGACACACGAGGAGTTTCGATGACGATCGTATTGACCGATTACTGGATGAGTTGAAATTGGCTACCAATCGTCGGATCAAAGAGAAACTTGCTTATCGAGATGGTGTCTCAGGCTATGAATAGGTTTTCGAAACCAATTTTTTTTATTAACTCGACACAAAGTGTTATTTTCAGGCTATAAAAAGGAAACCAAAAAAAAATCATCAATTGGACGGCTTCAATGTGACTTCAAATAAGGAACATTCGAGAAGAATTTATCTTATTCCGATAAGGTCAACAATTATAATTCCCAATGTAACAATTAAAAAAATAAAATAAAATAATTTTGGTTGTTGATGGGATGATGCTGTGAATTCGAGGATGAATTCTTGTCAACCATGAGAGGATAGTGTAGGCTAGAAGCACGAATAATTTTTTTAAAATTTTATTTTATTTTATTCAAATATCTTATATTATTCAAATCAAATCTGATTGTATTAAGATTTGATTTCATTGTTGCATGAATAATTGATCTCACGGATCCCCAGACTCAAACTTATTATGCACATTGTTGAAGGAGACGATGCAAGTCTTGGAGTGATGAAAGACCAGGCACTGAAAGAATTATATAACATGAAGCATCCTTTCAAATCATCTTGTAAAGAGGGCACAAGAAGATCAGATCAATGGTAAATCAATCGATACAGGAAACAACGACAACATCACCAAAACAGAAGAAGAAGACGAACTCTCACTTCTTGGAACGACCAAATATATGAGAATAGTAAATACCCTTGGGTAGAACATGAGAGGAATATTAAAACCCATAAATTCCACTAGTTTTAAATACTAGAGCACCACCACTACTTAAGATAAAGCCTTGATACCCCCTTCCTCCACAAGGGTACCAAAAGATCCAAATATTTCTTTCAAGATTTCAGTAGGCTTCAGGATGTCACATTAAGGATTCCTCTCTAACAACCATCAAGTCTTGATTTCTCAGCCTCAGATGATGCATAACAACCTTGAAGCATAATCAGGTTACCCACCAAACCTTGTAAATGGACGACAACAACAAGAAAATGGTGTATCATCTTACCAAAGTTGGGCATACAGTTATACGTAGTACCCAATTAGATACATGTACCCAGATCTAGACTATACACTAAATAAGATAGAGTGCAATATAAATATTTGAGGAAAACTTTGGAAAGATGTATACCCATTTATGAATGTCTTAAATTATTGCAATGAAGATGAGGACGCTCATCCAGATGAATATTCTCCTCTAGCCCTAAAGATTTTTTACCTCATAATGTCACTACAGCTGGAAAAACATAATATATAAAAGTATTATGACAATAGAGATCCAAATCATCACATCTAACAGTTAAAAAAAGATGTTGCAATATAAATCTGATGATAAGATAAAATTTCGAGCCTTTCCAATGACCTTCCGTCGAAACTTAATGTAGTTGTTCAACTGCCTCAAAATATTATACATAAAAAATTCCAAGATGTTCCAAACGATATTCAAACCCATTTTGTAGGTTCGAATAAGATTAAGGGATATAAAGACTACATAATCCATTACAAACAAAGATCTAATGATTTTATAAGGGAGTACAACAAGTGTTTCATGGAGACAAACTATCAAATAAAAGATTGTCATGATTTGGTGGACGTAGTAGCATTCAGGCACAAAGTTCGAGAATGTTCTCTCTCTAATGTAATAACAAAAACAAATCTTTTAACTTTAGAGGCATACTAGCTCAGTTCAAGTGTATCAAAGTAGATGAAGTATCCATAACAAAGTAGAGGATACCAAAAAATCTAGTCACATGTCATTCAGCCAGCAAAACAGATATGACACAAATCAACACAAATATTAACACGCCAAAGAATAATTGATGGGATGATGCTATGAATTCGAGGATGAATTCTTGTCAACCAGGAGAGGATAGTGTAGGCTAGAAGTCCAAACAATGTTTTTAAAATTTTATTTTATTTTATTCGAATATCTTATAGTATTAAAATCAAATATGATTGTATAAAGATTTGACTGCATTGTGGCATTAATAATTGATCTCACGGGTCCCCAGACTCAAACCTATTATGCACATTGTGGAAGGAGACGATGCAAGTCTTGGAGTAATGAAAGACCAGGCACTGAAAGAATTATATAACATGAAGCATCCTTTCAAATCATCTTGTAAAGAGGGCAGAGGAAGATGAGATCAATGGTAAATCAACCGAGATAGGAAACAACGACAACATCACAAGAACAGAAGAATAAGGCGAACTCTCACTTCTTGGAACGACCAAAGATATGAGAATAGTAAAGACCTTTGTGTAGAACATGAGAGGAATATAAAAACCCATAAATTCCACTAGTTTTAAATACTAGAGCACCACCACTACTTAAAATACAGCCTTGATACCCCCTTCCTCCACCACACTACCAAAAGATCCAAAGATTTCTTTCAAGATTTCAGCAAGCTTCAGATGTCCCATTAAGAATTCCTCTCTAACCACCATCAAGTCTTTTGTTAATGTTCTATTTTTTTTGTGACATAGGTATAAACTAGGTGGTAACACGTATTACAACAATCCTATATTTAACTGGTTATAAAAACTAAATAAATTTTTTAATGATACTTTATTTTTTACTAAAATATATTTTGTTTTAATAGAAATCATTTTTTTAAGTTTTTTTATACTAAAAGCCTCGAAGGTAGAGTTTGTACAAAAGTATTTAGTAAATTTGTAGTAGAAATTTATAAGAAACAAATTAGAATATTAGTACAAAAACGAGGTTAATGAAATTATTATCATTAGAACTAGAAACAATTTGAGAGCAACTTAAGATGATGGTCATTTGAATTTTTAAAAGTCAAGGACAAGATTAGGATGAGCATAAGCTTAATAGTTCAGTTCCAGCCTCTTGAACTCTCAAATCATCTTCATTTGCATTCCTATGAGCCATGATTTTTCAGTCAGTAATCCTTTGCAAAGAGTTGATTCTTTTCTTGCAAAAATATAGAAATTTTGAATGTGAGGTTTGAAATATGCATATGAAGGTTAATACAAACACATGGAGAGAATGATGAAAACAAAATTAAAAAATAAGAGGAAAATTATTTGTTGGGATTGCTTAGCCTTAGATAGCCGAGGTTTATGCTTTCTAGAAATAAAATGGCTCTCAATGGGGTCGGGGCGTCACTAAGAACTAAATCACAAGTATAATTGCATATATAAGGGTTTATAGCAAGCCATTCAACCGTAAAAGTTTGCTCCATATATATAATCTTAAGAGTCATGGTAGAAGATAAGAGCTCATACAACAAGATACTAATGTGGTTATATACCAGGGAGAAATACCATTAGCTAAAGAGTCAAACAAGATTTTGGAGTCAATTTTAATGTCAACATTATCGTAGCATATGTTCTTATACAAGGTTAAACCATCAAGTAAAGCTCTAGTTTCAGCAATAAAGGAGATGGTTTCCCATATATTCTGATGCCAAAGGAAAGCATGGTACCATTAGGGTTTCTAACTATAAAACCACCACAAGATTCACCTTTTTTAATACAAGCACCATCAGAGTTTAACTTCAAACGATTACCTATAGGAGGGTTCCATTTGACATATAGGGCAGCCCTAATAGGGAGGTAGTTTGAGAAATTAGGATGAAGGCTTATTTTGTAATCATTACTCCATACTTTCCTAGTTAAAAGATCGGCACAATCTAAAGTGAATATAATATGCAAAACGGTTTTTCCAATATCCATTGAAGGCACAAATTTATTTTTATACTTTGATTTGTTTCTAGCATGCCGGATATTCCAACAAATTATTGAGGGTATTAAATTTATGATGTAAGTAGATTTATTTGTTGAAGAAAACCAGATATTAATAATGATGTAGCCCAGAAGCCTAAAAAACCATTTTCATTTTATTTTACTTTATTCAAATATCTTATATTATTCAAATCAAATTTGATTGTATTAAGCTTTGATTTTATTTTATTTTAGAACATTTATTTTATTTCATTGTATTCGAATTTAAGATTTTGAAAAGCTCTTATTTTAAGTTTTTAGAATAATATATTTTTATCTCTGAAAGTTTCAGTCTTTATTATCCTTAGATTAAGGGTATTACCTATCATGTTATCCTTGGATTAGGGTTTTATCTATCGTTACTTCTTCTTATATTTTCGTCGCGTTATCAGTTTGGTATCAGAGCCTCAGTTCCTACTACGGGGCTACGGGTCAATCATGTTTCTGAATCCTGATTCCATCTTATTCAAGGTCTAAAGGAGAGAAAAATATCTATTTTCATAAAGATATCGGAGATCATTTGGTATGCGGGGACACACTAGGCGTTTCGATGACGATCGTATTGACCAATTACTGGATGAGTTTAAATTGGCTATCAATCGTCGGATCAAAGAGAAACTTTCTTATCGAGATGATGTCTCAGGCTTTGGATAGGTTTTCGAAACCAATTTTTTTATTAACTGGACACAAAGTGTTGTTTTCAAGCTATGAAAAGGCTTCCGAAACCAAAAAAAATCATCAATTGAATGACTTCAATATGACTTCAAACAAGGAATACTCGAGAAGAATTTATCTTATTACGATAAGGTCAACAATTATAATTCCCAATGTAACAATTGAAAAAATAAAATAAAATAATTTTGGTTGTTGATGGGATGATGCTGTGAATTCAAGAATGAATTCTTGTCAACCAGGGGGTGATAATGTAGGCCAGAAGCCCAAACAATTTTTTTAAAATTTTATTTTATTTTATTCAAATACCTTATATTATTCAAATCAAATCTGATTGTATTAAGATTTGATTTTATTTTTGCATGAATAATTGATCTCACAGGTTCCCTGACTCAAACCTATTGTGCACGTTATGGAAGGAGACGATACAAGTCTTGGAATGATAAAAATCAGGCGCTGAAAGAATTATATAACATGAAGCATCCTTTCAAATCATCTTGTAAAGAGGGCAGAGGCATATTAGATCAATGGTAAATCAATCGAGACAGGAAACAACGACAAGATATAAAAGTATTATGACAATGGAGATTCAAATCATCACATCTAGCAGTTAAAAAAGAGATGTTGTAATATAAATCTGATGATAAGATAAGATGTCGAGCCTTTTCAATAACCTTATGTGGAATCTTAATGCAGTGGTTCAACTGCCTCAAAAATTATACATAAAAAATTATAATATGTTCCAAACGATATTCAAGAAATATTTTGTAGGTTCGAATGAGATTGAGGGATATAAAGACTACATAATTAATTACAAAAAACGATCTAATGAATTTCTAAGGGAGTACAACAAGTATTACATCGAGATAAAGTATGAAATAAAAGATTGTCATGATTTGGTGGACGTAGCAGAATTCAAGCACAAAGTTCGAGAATGTTCTCTCTTTAATTTAATAACAAAAAACAAATCTTTTAACTTTAGATGCATAATAGCTCAGTTTGAGTGTATCAAAGTAGATGAAGTATCCATAACAAAGAAAGTAGAGGATACCAAAAAATCTAGTCACATGTCATTCGACCAGCAAAACAGATATGACACAAATCAACATAAAGTTTTACACGCTGAATTATAATTATGCCTCAACTTTTGTCGGTTAAGATCAAGTCATTTCCAGTTATATAAGAGAAAGTATAGAAACGACTACTACCTGCTAAGAGAACCATTCACTAAGATCACCAAAACATTGGTGATAATATATGAAAAGAATAATGATACAATCAAATACAACCGGTCTGGAAACTTGTATAGAGAAAATGATAGCTGTGACAAAAACAAATATTTTAAGTTCCAGTACTGACCCTAAGTCAAAGAATCCTTACTGGCTTCACCGGAGCATATGCAATTATCCTAGATGAGCTAACTCTGGATGTAACTCTTGGAAAAAAAGAGTTTTAGAGAAAGATATAATGTATATTCATGATGGTAGATGCATCGTCATCGTATAATATTATATTATGATGCTTTTGATTTGACCAGATGCATGTTGTAGTGTCTAACATTCACCAATGCTTGAGATACCCCATAAATGACAAAGTGGTTGTAATAAGAAGAAACTATAAAAAAAATATAAGAATTATATGCAACAACCCTAACACTAAAAGCTTAGAAACCAAATGATGAATGGATTATCTTAAAAGAGATAGATGACCCCATAGAAGAACCTCGACTGGTGGCATAGGGGCAGTAAAAAAGATATAATAATGGAACCTTGACAATCAATCGAGATATCCCAACCGATCTCAAGTATCAAATTTTATTTTAATTTTTACAATATTCTAGATGTGGTTGCATGGAATACACATGACGTAACATAATTTATCTTTCATTAGGTGAAAATAAACAATAATATTTGGCATATCACACAAAAAAATTGATTTTACTATCGACAAAAGACATATGCGATCATTGAAAAATTAGATATATTGACGGTCGTAGTATGCTTACGAGAGTCCCATTGTCCAATGTGGATAAAAAATATCGCGTTGGTTGAAAAACAGGAAGTGAAGGATGGGTCTAGACTTCATGAACTTAAACAAAGCATGTCTGAAGGATCTCATTATTGAGGATAGACCAGCTTGTAGATGAAACATCAAGAAACAAAATTCTATCATATATGGATATTTTTTTCAACATATTCAAATATAATTGCAAGATAAAAATTAAAAACAAACAACCTTCATCATTGAAAAAAAGGCTACATTATTATAAAGTAATGCCCTTTAGATTTAAAAATATCGGAGTAACCTACCAAAGGCTAATGAACAAGATATTTGCCACTCGACTAGGAAAAAATATACAAGCGTACATTAATTATATGTTGGTAACAATGCTTCATGAATAAGATCACCTAACAGAATTGACTGAGACGTTTCTCAACCTCAAAAAAATGAATCTTAAGCTGGATCTAAAAATGTGCACCTTCGACGTACGATCTAGAACTGTTCTAGGATACATGTTGAATGAAAGAGAAATCGATGCATATCCAACACATCTTTCCAATTTGGCAACAATAGAGGCATCTCGGAATGTCGAAAAAGTCATTTCTGACCGGAAAGCTAGCAACACTTAACAGGTTCTTGTCAAAACCCCCGAACAACTTTCAAATTTTTTTCCAAGTCCTTAGAAGAGCTGGAAAATTTTAATGGACTCCTCCCGCTAAAGTGTTAACAAAGCCTCGACTAGGACAAAACCTGTACTTGTACCATGAAGTCTCAAACTATGCAATGAGGACAATACTAATCAAGGAGGAAAAAATGACTCTAAAAGATTATATTATGTAAGTAAATATCTATTACCAGGCGAAACTATGTATGAAGAATTAAAGAAAAATGATATAGTATTAGTAGTCACGACTACGAAAATGAGGCCATATTTTCAAGAACACACTATAATAATCAGAACTTATTTCCCTTTAAGAAATATAATGCAAATAAATTATATTTCAAAAAGATTGACCAAATCATCAGTAGAGTTAAGGGATTATGATATCCATTTTGAACCAAGAACTAAAATTAAAGCCCAGTCTTTGGCAGTTGTTTGATAAAGTTCCAATTTAAGACACCTATCTCTCCAAATGATGAGTCTAAAGATGTTTAAAGATTCACAACTTATGGAGGAAGCAATAACCAAGTCTCATGAACATAAGTTCAGCTCACATCTCCAACAATGAATATCCTAAATCAATCCATCAAGTTCATATTTCCAGCATCCAAAAATGAAGTTGAGTATGAAATCGCTATTGTATGACTTCGAATTGTAAAGATATGTGGAGTGATAAAGGTACAACTAATAACCAACTCTTAGATAGTTTTCAACCATGTATAAAGTCAGGCTGCAGCTAAAAAAAGAGCATAATTCAATAATCAATAGAGTTAAAGTAGACAATTTCTAAGTCTGAGAATGTGGAATTCAAACATGTCCCAAAAGCCGAGAACTGAGTAGCCGATGCACTTGCATCTTAGACATGTACACCTTTTAGGCCTTGAATAACCCTCTAAGAAAAGCCTTCTATTACATTACCCAACCAAGAAGGTGAATAAGAAAACGAATATTGAAGAACTCCAAAATCCACACCCACATAAGTAATAGAAATAGAAGGTGAATAAGAAAAAAACTATTAAAGAACTCCAATAAAAAATTATTTGATAGAAGAATTACTCCCAAAAGAGCAAAAGAGAAGCACAAAAGATATAGAGAAAGTCAACCAGATTCGTCTGAACGTTGGGCATGTTGTATAAAAAGGTTTAATAACGCCCCTATTTTGGGGCTTAAGGAGATATAAAATAACTTTTTCCATGGGAGAGTTACATGTTAGAGAAAGAAATGATCACTGTAGATATAAAATATTTTAACGAAGAATTATACTTCAAGGATACTATTGGTAAAAAATTATAAAACAAATTGTAAAGAAAAAAGTAAGCAGTGTGACACGTGCTAGCGATTTGCAAGTTCCATACAAGCTTTGGCAGTACTACTATAGAAAATAACCAAATAAATATTATTTGACAGATAGAGTTAAGATATTATGGGACCTTTACCACCCGATTCACTAAGAACAAAATTCATAATAATTATCTTATATTACTTATCAAATGGGTGGAAGTATTTTCATTGTAGAACATCACGGAAACACAGGTAATAAATTTATTAAAAGCAAGCATATGTTACAGGTATGAAATTCTGAGAGTCATCATTACAAATAATGGAGCCTCGTTCAAAACGGTAGCGTCATAAGGTTCTTTGTTAAAATAATAACTAAAGTAAACCTTTTTATCCATTACATCTTCAGTCTAACGGTCAAGTCGAAGTGACAAACATAAAAATAGTAGATGCATAAAAATATGTTAAAAGGATCAGTTGGAACCTGATAGGATTTTCCCAATAAAAAGTCTTAAGGTTATATTGAACCATACCTAAAAATTCCACATACAAAACAACATTTGTCATGGTGTATGGAATGGAACCAATAGTCTCATCCAATATAAGCATAACATGCCTCATGATATCGGGATATTATAAAGTAAATAATTCACAAGCTCAAAGATTTGAGATAAATGTAACCGAAGAAAGAATAGGCAACGCACAACTTCATTCAGAGCACTACAATGCGCTAATAAGAAAAATACATAATTCAATATTATGGTACATTACTTTTGAACCAGAAGATAAGATGTCAAGAAGATTTTTCTTTCATAACAAAAAAATAGGCTCGAATGATCGGCTCCAAATTAAGATGGCCCATTTAAAGTCGAACCCGAGGTAAAACCAGGAAGTTACAAGTTATAAGATGGAACCCCTATAATATAGCGCATTTAAATCTCAATCGTAGTCTTTGAGGCTAAAATCTTATAACATACTACTCATGTAAAACGTGTTTATTGAATCACGAGGATGTACTTTTTCCTCCCTCGATGACGCGATAAGGTTTTAAGGTAACATTCAACATTAGTAAGATATTTTTTATGCAAAAAAATAGATTTTATTTCTTATTTTGCATACAAAAATAAATGTTAAATAACAGATGTCAAGAGAACAAAACATCTATTCCTTCACAAAGAACCTAAATCTTAGAAAAAATAATTGCAAGTGTCGGACAACCGATTATAGGTTCTTAAATAATAAAGTTTTCCACATGAACACTAAGAATTTATTAAGTCTACACATAATTGGTATTGGAATCAATCCTTAGACAAGGAAGCAAGCTGCAGTTGCTTCAAAACAAAATAACAATAGGAAAAAACCTCTAACGGGAGTCAAGCACCCTAACTATTAATTAAGTTTTGACCTACTGAAATTGATCCTTCAGTAAAATAATATATATATATATATATATAAGTATTTTAGTGAAAATACAAAGACTTATCCAAAAGAATAACAAAACGAGTACTTACAAGAAGAAAAAAAACCTAAATTCAACAAGTACAAAACAATATTTTCATTATTTATACATAATAAAGAATAGTAATAAGTAAAATTAAACATTCTTCTTAAAAAGAATAACATGTTCGATTGAGAAATCATTAGTTATTTGGAAAATATTACCTTCACCATCTTCTCATACATAACCACTTCCAAAGCTTTCATAAGTTTATTTCTCAACTTCTTCAAGAAGATTAACAATGTGCTCCATGTTTTTAGTCCAACCCGACAAATGAGGTAGTTGATTATCATATTTATAACCTTAATCCATGTTCTTTGATAGTTTACCAAAAATATCACTATACCAGAAATGATCAAAATTAAACTTGAGATATTCCTTATGAAAGTTTAAAACTAACTTAGAACGGGCTTTCGTAACAGCTTCTTGAGTATCAACACACACTGAATTTCGATAAGAAGTGGCATCATTATCATTCCAAGCATTACACTCAGAGGTAGATGCTTTGAAACAAAGTAATACTTTGTTGTTATGACATGTAATTACTCATTCATCTTTGATTTGGCAGCCTCAAATTCAGCCTCGGTGTCCATAAGTACTTCATAAATGGATGATCACATATCTTTGGTTGTAGTAAATGAAGATTGAAAAGTATTCAAATTTTTTTTACAAATTCAAATAACTATGCTTTGCACCAGAATCACATTCTCCAAAAACTTTCTTTATTGATAGCTAACCGAGAGGCTCTCATTTGTATGCAACAATACACTCCCCACCTGAGTGAGTGCATAAGATTTTTTTCCTTAATTATTCAGCTTAGGACTATAGTTTAATGATATAGTTTTTTCATCTCTTGGTTAGCTTCAAGCTCGACCATCAGTTTCTTTTCAATTTAGCCTTAGCTTCAAGAGTATCCCTCAGAGAATATTATCCTTTGACGGGTTTAGAAACACCATTAGAATGAACTAAAGGTACAAAATATGGGATGAAATATTAACTGTGGCTTGATAAAACATGGTTAAACCATTAAAGATAATTTGAAACACAAATTGACATATACATAATATACAATAATAGTTTATGCCACAACATAAAACTAGAGAATCTAACATAACAAATAAAAAATAAAAAATTATCTTATCTCAAATCCTAAATTCGAGTGCCTCTTAACAAGAACCAAGGAAGAGGGGTGGATGGAAAGCTTCATTTGACTTGCCAATGTAGAAAATTGAGTTAGAATAACAACTTTTAGTGTAACGAGATAATAGAGGATATTGAAATGACAACATCACGTGAAGAAGTACCTATGATGGATAAACTACAATTTGGATAAACAATCATGACATCTTTAATAATTATATCAATAGTAGAATTCACTCGCATGAAGTCCTCAATACATTTTGAATGGGTATTATCAACTATAATAGGATGATTAAGAGTCGCTAGAGAAATAATATGAGCCTCGAGGGTGACAACCACATCCTTATACACATTAACATGTTGATTAATTACTTCGACATCCGTAGTACTCTTCAGCTCATTAAATTCGCCCACTATATTACCAGTCTCTCTGGAAACCACAATAATGGTTTCATTATCATCATTCTTAGAAACCTCAATAATGGTTCCATGATCCACAAGGAAGGCGAGATTTTTAGATGAAGATCTCATAGTTTGAGAATTAGTTTTGCCTTAGTATACCTAAGCCGCAAAAGTTTATCGTGGTCTCAATTGATGGTCGTTTTAGCAAGATTGTTTACCTCATAACTTCAAATTCAAGTTTTAGATATACTCAAATAGGTCCACTACTTCTTTCCTATCAGAACCATAGAATCATTTCGACGTGGAACCATCAAACATAAGAACCTATTTAAATATAATGGAAAAATTGAGGCTGATGGTTAAAACATCAGTACCAACCAATCATCTCTTACAGTTACAAACCTACAAGAAGTATTTTCAAACATAGAAGATGCAGGAGCATAATCTTCAGTAGACCTTTCCTCCACCAAAAATATTAAATCAGGAGGTTGATTGGAGTTAGGAAAAGGTTGAGAATTCGAAAAATTACTACACTCCTCGGTTGTATAAGTCAGAAGTACTCAATGCTTAGTTTTACTACCTGATTTATTTTCAATGATAATAAAGGTATCAATAGAAGAATTACTTGAGTTGTCAAAGTCTTTCACCTCTTAAGAAGCACATCATCATCCTCATTTTTGATCTCCTCTTCTGTTAATAGCAAGGAAATATACTCGATTTCTCACAATAAAAAATCTGCAAGAATTACCGACCCCAGCTTCGGTATTCGAAGACGTTAAAAGAAACTTTTTCTCTATAGATCTACTCTTAGGATGAGGTTTCTCGAGCTCATTCTTCGGAATTAAAGACATGTATACAACATATTCTATCAAAGAACCACAAACATATAACTCTCTCTGAACTACAGAGCTTGACCACTGCCTGCTGATAACGAATTGTTGGGATGCCAAAAATTTGGACAAAAAGTGAGAAACATTTGCAACTTATTTCATTAAGATAATGTATCTCTATCGAGTATGTTCTTATCTATGGCTATCCAAGCACATATTTACAACATGGGTCGAGAGAAAAAAATTACATAGAATCAAGTAAATCAAATATCAAAATAAAGATGAACAAATAATTATTAATATAGAAACATACGTTTGGCTCTCTCTTGAGCGGTCACCTAGTTGCTAGAGATAAAAATAATTTTTTCATTTCACACTTTGTTAGAGTTAGAAAGGTCAATGCTAATTTTTATAAAGGGTTTCATCACAAAATATAAAGACGGGCTAGTCTTTTGGTCACTAACATTGAAATCATTAACGAATTCATTTAAAAAGATATGTGAAAATAACTTCTTGATAAAATTATGGCTGAAAGTAGCAAACTTCAATAATTGGGAACAAGTTAGTTGAAAAAATATGAATAATTTAGAAGTATTTGACATGATCGGGATCTAGAGGTAACCAAATCTCATGATCAAGAATGTAACCTAATAAAAAAACTCCATCACCACAAGCATCAAATGAAGTTTTTACATTTATAAGAAATCAATGGTGAACATCATGAGAAATCATCCAATCAAATAACTTTTTTACACACTCATCTTTGGTTAAATACCTATTTCTTTGTTCTACAAAGTTTAACGTCTATATTGAAGTCAAACATTCAATAAATATTTTGGACTTTTTTACACCCTCATCAATAAAATATAGTTCAACCAAATCTGAACACAAGTGGACTTGTTGGGCTAATTGAATTAAATCTATAAATTATGTAAAAATTGCAAAAAAAAAACTAAGATAGATGTTTGAGGTCCTAAATGCTAGATTTTAGGGCCCAAACTTCGTGACCAGGCCTGGGACCTTCGCCACATCCTTGACGTTTGACGGACTCGTCGAGATCTTAAGTTTGATTACTTGAAGTATCCAAATCTGATACCCGGTACAGTAGCAAGGCCCGTTTGCATTTATCCATGATAATTTGAATAGTTATGGGCTTCTTCGGCCACATCATCCTATCTTCCATAGAAGGAATTATCCCTTGAATTCTCAGTTTCATTATCATCAGAATCATCACTAAAAGACACCATGTGCTTCAAGATGTTATATGTGTTCATATGGATAATAAGGTTCAACCTGTATGCATTTGGGTTTATCTTTTCCACAACTTCGTAAAAACCCACCTTCCTTGTTGCCAACTTGTTGTACTCATGGGAAGTATAACGATCTCTCGTCAAGATAGCCCACTCGAAATCTTTCACCTCAAACACGAATAGTCAGTATTTGTCAACTCAAATTATATATTTGTGAATTGTGCCCTCAAGATGTTTCTTCGTATTATCATAAAATTCTCATAATCCAGCAATCGCGGTCCCGACCCTCACAATAAACTTGCCTATAGTTAGGAATACCAAGTCCATACGACGCCACGGATTATAGTCGTAGAGCACCATAAAAAGACTATGCCATGTACACATTTTTTATACATTTTATAAGCGAATTCAACATGGTAGATCATTGAATCCCACGACTTCAAGTTTCCAGCCACCTCTGTACGTAACATGTTCCTCAAATTCCAATTATTACCTATGTCTACCCATCCGTTTGTGGGTGATAGGCACTGTTAAATCTCAGTTTTGTATTTGTAAGACACCATAAACTCCTCCAGAAATGACCAACAAATCAAGGATCTCGGTCAAAGACGATGTTTATAGAAAAACCATGCAAATGGTAAAGTACAAAGTTGCAAATTATACTGCATCCATTATTTTCTTGCATACGATAAAAAATGAGCCATCTTAGAAAATCTTTCAAAAACACGAATGTGAAATCATTATCTCGTTGCATCAAAGTCCACATTCATACTTCGTCATGGTCTTTCTGGTATAAGTAGTGGTAAGTACCGACCAATATTGGAAGGTATACCCTTTGTCATCTGAAAAATTCGACACCCGACGACAAAAGGGACAACATCCCGCTTCAAGTGATGCCAATAGAACTGATGAGATATAGAATGTAGGGTTTGATCCTGATCACCATACCCTTCATTATGCTTCCCTGCACTATTAATAGTCTCGAAATTCCAGCATAAATACATAATATATTACCTTTAAACAAATAATCACTGCTCATTGAAAAATTGATCCTAAAAACTGGCCAAACGTCTTCTAAAATAGAACTAAAATACAGATTGGTAGTAAGTAAAGCTTTCATCATATCAAACCAAACAACCTCTATTTTCATATATATTATCATAATTTACCTTCTCAACACATCAACTATGTGGATAACCACTCCCGACGTATGCTTGATAGAAAAAGTAAATTGTTGGGTAAATTACGGTCATCGCGTATGAAGTGCATAGAGTTTGTCTTGACTCTACAGATGCTTTAATGCATCGTGATTAGTATACAGTATGAAATCATTATAGGCCAAGTATGAAATCTAGTATGTCAAATCCCGAAGCGCTGCATAGAACTCGATATCATAAATGTTGTAGTTAAGTTTGGCCCCACTTAATTTCTTACTAAAGTAGCTCCAATACTATGCCAGATGCATCATATTACAACTCAAATCATGTAGAAATTTTAGGTAAGACAAATATTGGTGTGATGGTCAGTCATACTTTAATTCTTGCAAATGTCAAGGTTGCTTCTGGAGTCTAACTAAAGGTCTTCCCTTTCATGCAATCGGTAATATGTGTCATGGTAGTGTTAAAGTTCTGAGTAAACCGTCGATAAAATGACACCAAGCCATAAAATGACCGGACCTCGGTGATAGATGTTGATGGTGGTCAGTCACAAACAGTTGCTATTTTAGATTTGTAAATTGAAAATCCATCTTACCACATATCCCGGGAAGAGGACAGACTCTGTCAAAAAATAACATGTGTTCAACCCTTCATAGAATTTTATGGACTTCAAAGCACATCAAACTTCTTAGAAATGCTGTAAATTGAGTTCTTCATTAATGCTATAAATGAGGATGTTATTAAAATATATAACCAATAATATACCAATGGTTTGGTTTATTTTAGACTCGGGGTAATTTTGTAAGTATTTTGCAAAGTATTTTGAGTATTAAGTGTTTTGATATAAAATAGTGAGAGATTTGAGCAGTTTGGTTGTATTCAATGTTCATTACCCCCATTAATGAAAGTAGTTGGGGTATTTATACCCTTTATTAAGGACCCATGGGCTTTCGGGTCAAGTTATGGAACCAGGTCAAGTTTAAGGACCCATTAATCTTTTAAGCTGATTAGCACATAGCTTAGTCAAAAGGTGTTTAGATGTTTCTTTACTTTTGTCTTGTCTGGATAGTTTAGTGATACCTTTATGTCCGGATTGCCCTTATCTGGATAACACAGTGAGCGGTAACTAAATAATCTGAACTCGTCAGTAGCCCCTTTTTTAGGCTTGGTCAAATATCTTTGGCAGGACAAAAACATTTACTTAGCCAGTAATTATTTTGTCTGACATGCCTGTGTATTTAGTTCGAAGTCTATCGGAACAGACTTCTTTTTCCAGAATTCTTAGAGTTTTCTTTTTGAATTGTGGGACACGTGTCACAATATGGTTCGATCTACCAACTGTTTTTCTTCCTAGATCAGCGCTCCCACTAAACCTAAAAAGTGACATAGGAATTTAATCCTTCACACGTCTGCGCCTTCTTTAATCATTTCCAAACCTCTTTAACTCCTCCTAGGTAATAGTTACTTTTTTCTACTGTTATATAAATCATTTTCACTATTCCATTGTCTTCATAACTCAAAAACTTTCTAAAGAGATTTTTACTCTTTTCTTTAAACTTGTTCTTGAAGAGTTTTATGTTCACAGCCAGAAACACACTTGTTAAAGGCGGCTGGTTAAACGTATCAGAGCTAGAAAAGGCGAGAAAAGTTGAAAGGGAGAATCGCATTGATGCTGGTCTCTCAGTTTCCTAAGCGAAAAATCTAGTGAACCAACCCAAGAAGCTGACCAAAGATCATCATCTTCCAGAAATCTCAAGCCCAGACAGTTATTCAAACCAATCCTCCCTCCTCTCCCCTTAGGCTCTTCTGTTCAGATTCCCAACCTTCCATTGCCAAGGAAAAGGCAGCTTCGAGTGTCAGCAAACCTTCATCTTTCTTAGCCATGGGCTCAAACATGAAGAAGTCCCTAGAAAAACAAACTCAACGCTTGACGAATCGTCTAGTCAAATCCCAAATAACTACTTCACTACCAAAGCCCTCCAGATCGGAGGCATCTAAGGCAACATCAAAAGATAAGCCCTCCGGATCTGAGACATCTAAAATAGCACCAAAATATAATCCCTCCGGATTGGAGGCATCTAAAATAGCCCTAAGGGCGAAGTCCTCCGGATCCCAATCTCAACCGGACACCATGACTTCAGAAACAACAGGCACTCATTCATCCGAACAACCTTTAGTGCCAGAAGCTGACCCCCCCCCCCATCCATGGAAATTGATAAACCATCCACATCGATGGAAGAAGTGATGGAAGACAGTATCGAAGAGGCTCCCTTCAAAACTGAAGCATCATGGCAAACTGGGGATGCTACTTTTGACAAGAAGGGTAAAGGTAAAGTCAAGGTCTGCTTGACTCACCCGGATCTTCCGGCGTGCCTAGAGGGTAAGGTTGGCTCTTACTTAAAAAACGTCAATGTTAAATATTTGCTGGCCCTGCAGAATATAAACTATATCTACACCCACACTGTTGAGTTGGGCCGGATCCGGACGAACTGGGGGATCCCAGAGTCAGTGAAGGTAAGGATACCTGTCACTTCGGAGACTCTGATGGACTGCAAACTTAATGAGTTTTTCGTCTTCACCGAGGTGCTAAACTGGGGACTTCGGTTCCCATTGGACCCATAAATTGTCAGGTATTTCCACCTGGTGAAGCTCTGCCTAAGCCAACTAAGTCCAAACGCCTGGTATTCTCTCCTTGCTTGCATAATTGCATCAAGGTTGTCCAAAATCCCTCTCCCAAAGGAGCAATTTTCCGTTGTGGCAAGTCTATGCAAGAATCACCACATTCCATTCTACCATCATAACATAGGGAACGATTTCAAGGTGGTAGACAACTTACTAGAGTCGGAGAAGAACTAGAGGATACAGTTCCTGTTCATCAGTGGGTTATGGGAGAATGGGAGAAAGATCAAAGAAAACACCAACCCTAGTACGTTAACTAGCAGATGGAAGAGTACTGGTAAACCTTTTATCTTTATTTTTTATATTCTTCTTTTTAACTCATAAGTGTTCCTCTCTAGAATTATTTGTTACTTCTTTTTCAGTGTTGTCGAAGGAGTTCACCAGACACCTGGAGGAGGGGAAAACAACCTGTGCCAAACTTAATTCATGGGCTGTAGAGTGTTGGGGGAATGCCTTCCATAATTGCTTCACCTCAGGCAACTCGATGAGGTCCCACTTTTGGAACACCACAGGTTGGAGGGACCTCACATGGGAAGAGCTAACGACGCCGCCTCCACCCGGTGTGATCCTTAAGCGAACGGAGGCCAAAGATGGTAAATTGGCCTTACCTTCTAGGGCCAAGGCTCCCAACAAGATGAAATGGAAAAAGAAGAAAGTTGAAGTAGATCCGGTTTAGGCTACCACCAAAAGGACTGGTTCGGGAAACGCGGGGGGAATCGACGATGCCTTACTCAAAGTAGTAAAGGCTTAGACTGTTAGGGAGGCCGAAGAATCACAAAACCCATTAAAGCCTCCCAAAAAGGACCGGAAGAGAAGAGAAAGTAGTGACAAAAAGTCTGGTAAAAAGAAGAAGGTCACCTTATGAGAAGAAATAATTCTTCGTCCTTCGGAATTTCTACCTCCACCAGCCCTTGTCGATCCCACTCTACAAGAGAAAAACCCAACAGGTCTGTAATCCGGAGAGGGTACTAGGGAGGAATTAATGGAGTGGACATTAGTGCCCTTCAGGACACTGATTTATACTTCAATGAATCTGAGAATGATGATTTTGCTGGCCCCTTCCGCCCTTCGAGCTCTGCTAACATTGTGACCTATAACGTTAAGTCTTTCTCCGTTTCCGGAGAACAAGATGTTGTGGCTCATTCCTTTTTTGGTCATATCTAGCCAGTGCTTGACCTAGAGAGACAAGTGAAGAGTCAGACCACACTCATCAACAAACCTCACTACAGACAAAGAATCTTTGTCAACCAATCTTCTCAATGCCAATCAGAGCATAGAAGATCTGAAGAAAGAGATAGAAGCACTGAGGAAGGATAAGGAAGATCTATCAATCAAGCTGGCCGCTTCGGAGACTGCCGATACTGAGCTCCAAACTAAGTGCTCCAGTTTGGAAAAGGATCTCTCAACATTAAGGAAGGACCTGAAGACCAAACATGGTGTCACTCAAACCTTGTCCGATGAGAAGACTTCCCTAGAAGGTGATGTGTCTAAGGTGGCCAAGGAGAAAGAATACTTGGTGAAGCAGCAGGAACAAACTATTTAGGCCAACATTGATAAATATACCAATAAGGTGATAAACTCATTGGAGACGAGATATACTGAGGTTAAGTCTGACATGGTGCTGCTCTTCCATGAAACGTTTCCGAAGAGGACCCTTGGTCCCTTATTGAAATTTGTAGACTATGAAGAGATCCCATTTCACACTATGGCTGCTGGTGACAAGTACAATTATAGGAGTAGAATAGATTCCACTACTGATGAAGAGGAAGGAACTGGTGAGAGTTCGAGTGCCGAACTCAAAAGTCCCAAAAAAGGAGGTGATGAAGGAAAATCTGAAGGGAACAAGCCCTAAGGTTTTAAACATCTTTTTATTTTCTTACTTTTGTGAACGATTAAATTCCTTGGATGGCCAAGACATTTTTTGTAACGTTGTCCGATTTGTGTCCGGATAAGTTTTTTGAAATACTTGAAAGTCCTTGGATGGCCAAGGCATATGTTGTTCTACATGTTCGGTTAAAGTTCGAATAGGTTTATTTATCAAACCCTCTTTTATTTAACATTCTTTTTTCTTTAAACTTTTCATGGCTAATGTTTAAGTAGCCCATGTTATTTCGGAAGTAATTAAAGTGAGAGTGTTTAATATCTCCGATGGCATATATTTAATGGTCATCATTCAACCAGGATAATCCGATCTATCAAAGATTCAAAGTGTTAAACCAAAGACTTGTTCTTGAATTAAATTGCAGTTAAACCATACCAGATGTTTTAAGAAGGCATCACATTTTATTGAATGAAAAAACTAGACACCTCATTAAAACCTCCCCGCGCCACCAGGGTAGGAAAGAGTATACCCCCCTTAATATTTACATTGATATCTAACAGGTAAATACTTACACAACTTTTATTGTAGATATAACCTGAGATGCTCAATATGTCATGGGTGCTTCAAACCCTTTATTTTTTTATCCTGAAGCATATATGTCCCAGGCTTAAGCTTTTAGGAGACCTCATAGGGGCCTTTCCAGTTCGGAGCCAGCTTACTAAACTGCTTCTCCTTGGTGTGTAGAAAAAATTTCCTCAAAACTTTATCTCCCAGTTGAAAATCTCTTCTCTTGACCTTGGAAGCAAACCTGCTCCTCATTAAATCTTGGTAGTGGGTTGTTCTCAAATGAGCTTTAATCACTTTATCTTCTATTAAGTCCAACTGATTCCTAATTGCTATCTCATTAGCCTATTCAGAATAGTTATGGACCATGTATGATGGTAGGGCAGCTTCAATGAGGGTAATGACATCCATCCCATACACCAAAGCAAAAGGAGATTCTTGTGTAGTAGCTCGAGGAGTAGTTCGAGTATGCCCACAATGCTTTTTGCAGATAACTTGGCTATTTCCCTGCTGCCCTCTCCAGGTTCTTTTTTAATCCGGACAGAATAGTCATGTTGGCACCTTCAACCTGTCCGTTCACTTCTGGATGGAAGGGATAAGAGAAGTAGTGTTGAATGCCTCTAGAGGCACAAAAACTCTTCATATCCTTGTTATCAAATTGGCGCCCGTTATCTGTGGTAATCTTCAGAGGAATCCCAAACCTGCAACATATATTGGATAAGATGAATTTAATGACAGCTTTTGAAGTGGTTCCTGCCAAAGGAGCTGCCTCTATCCACTTTGAGAAGTAATCAATAGCAATTAAATCTAATACCCAACGAGCAAAAGGCACTGGCTCAGAAATCGACTTCATAGATACTGCTGGCACATGAATTTCGTTGCCATACCTTTGACATGGATCACACTTCTTTACCATTTCTTTAGCATCTGCCATTATGGATGGCTAATAGTACCCAACCAACAATACTCTCCGGGTTAGTACCCTGTAGCCACGATGAGCCGACCCTTCACCATCGTGTAGTTCAGATAAAACGATTTTGGATTCTTCAACCCTAAAATAACGTAGGAGAGGCATGGTGAAGGATTTTTTTTTATAGAGAAACTCCCTTATGATAAAAAAAACCCACGAGTCTTGTGTTTAAGTTTCCTTGCCATATCCTTATCCGGAGGCAAAACCCCATCAGAAATATATTGAAGAAAGGGAAATCTCCAATATCTAGGTTGGACTACTTGTATACTCAAGCTTTCCTCCTATTCCTTGTTCTGGCTTGACTACATGGATGGGCATTCTTGTATATGAATCCAAGGATAGGACTCAGATATGATATGGTTGCCAAGGAATCTGCCATCGTATTTTCCGATCTAGGTATATGCTCACAACAAACAATTTTGAAGTTGGCTGCCACTTCTTTAAAGATGAGTAAGTATTTGATCAGATATTCCTTCTTGGCCTCATATTGACCTTGAACATGGTGGATAAGAAGTTGTGAATCACTCATCAGCCTAACTCTTTTAGCCCCACACAAGAAAGCTAATTTAAGACCAGTTATAGTTGCTCCATATTCAGACTCATTGTTAAAGGCCCTGAACCAAAAACATATAGCCTGATATATTTTATCACCGTACGGAGAGGTTAAGCAGATTCTAGCTCCACAACCCATTGTGCTTGATCCACCATCAGTCCAGACTACTCATTATTTTTTGGTTTTCCCTTCTGAAACTTGTTATAAACTCATATCGTGATGGAATTCTACTAGGAAATCAACAACATGTTGAGCCTTGATAGCAGTTCGTGGGGCGAAATCAATGTCATAATCACCCAACTCTACTGACCACTTGGTCATCCTTCTTGATATGTCTGCTTTCTGAAGCACATTCTTCAATGGGAAAGACGTTCGGACAATGATGGAATGAGACTGAAAGTACGAGCTTATTTTTCATGCAGCAATTACTAAGGCTAGTGCCAGATTTTCAAGCTTCAGGTACCTCTTCTTAGCATCTATCATGCTTTTGTTGACGTAGTACACCGGGCGAGGGTAATTGTCCACCTTTCTCACCAACATTACACTTATAGCGCATTCTGACACAACCAAGTATACATACAGTATTTCTCCTTGTATGGGCTTGAAAATAGTCTTTGGTGAGGACAAGTGTTTCTTTATTTCATCAAAATCTTGGTTGCTTCGGTGGAGACCAATTAAAGTCTTTAGCACTCTTCAAGGTTTGAAAAAACAAAGCGCACTTATCTGAAGATCTTGAAATAAAACGATTCAAAGCAGCTAACCTTCCAGTAAGCCTCTGTACTTCTTTAATATTTCGGGGAGGATCCATTTCTAATAGGGCATCCAACTGAACCGGATCGGGTTGTATCCTTTTCTCACTTATTACATACCCTAAAAAAATTCCAGATCGAACACCAAAGACACATTTTTCTGGATTCAGTTTTAAATTTACCCTTGTCAAATTGGCAAAAGTCTCTTGAAGGTCAGCTATATGTAAATCTTCCTCCAAGCTCTTAACCATCATGTCATCGATGTACACCTCCATATTCGTGCCAATATGATTAGCAAATGTCT
Source organism: Limnanthes douglasii subsp. nivea (assembly GCA_036936605.1). NCBI lineage: Eukaryota > Viridiplantae > Streptophyta > Magnoliopsida > Brassicales > Limnanthaceae > Limnanthes > Limnanthes douglasii. The sequence goes on along the minus strand of JAUPFV010000004.1, from coordinate 223,296,277 downwards.
TGTTTACTAGCCTCCAGTAAGTACCCCAGCATTTTTCAACCCAAAATGCATCACCTTATAACAATGAAGACCCTTGTCCATAACAAACGTAGTATGATCTTGGTCCTTCGGATCCACCTGAATCTGGTTGTACCCAGAGAAGGCATCCATGAAGGACAACAACTTGTTTCTAGACGATGAGTCCACCAACTGGTCTATCCGGGGAACCAGATAAAGATTTTTTGGGCAAGCTCTATTGAGGTCAGTAAAATCAATACACATACGCTATTTCCCGTTCTTTTTCTTGACAAACACTGGATTAGGTGTCCATAAAGGATACTGAGACTCCTTTATGTGTCGTATCTTGGTAAGCCGGTCAACTTCTTAGACTATTACATCAGCTTTCTCCTTAGAGAAAGCCCTCATATTCTGCACAACAGGTGCAACATCACTCCGAATCGATAATTTGTGACAGATAACGCTTGCAGGCACTCCGGTTACATCACCATTACACCAAGCAAAAACATGTTGATTGTCTGACAAAAAGGAAAACAATTTCTTTTTTAAATCTGGCGCCATCTTGGAGCTAATCTTAATACTTCTACCCTCTTCCAAGGGATGGGTTTCAACTTCTTCCATCGTTATTATAACACTATGGGCCTCTCTAGGGTCATCAATTTCACCCTCCCCCTCCGAGGCCCCAGTAACTGCTAATCTTCATTGATTCGAACTGCTCCCACGTTTTAGGAGCAAGTGCAGTTGCATAGCACTGCCTTGCTATCTTCTGACTACTTTGGACAACACCCACCTGTCCTTGAACTGCATACTTCAAACATTGATGGACTTTTGAGCCACAACATGTATTCTAGAGAGCCAGGACCTCCCAAAGATTGCATTGTAACATGTGAGGCAGTTTACCACAACGAATAAAACTCTAACCATCTTTTTAAAAGGGTCATTGCCCAACAACACCTCTTCCTCAAGCTGCCCGATTATATCCGAAAAGCTCCCTGTGAAGCCCACAATGGTTCTGTTTGACCGTTTGAAACAGCCAGATTTTTCATTTTCTTGTAAGAACTTAAAGAGAGGATGTTTGCTAAACTACCAGTGTCTATCAGAATTCGTCTGATATCATTGCCCTCAATAGATGCTCCCATCATCACAGCATCCTCATGAGGCCCAATGATATTTCCTAAATCATCCTCATCAAAAATTATAAATGGAAAAGGGGTTTGGGACTGATAAGAAGGCATGCCTCCCTCCAACTGAGTAGCCAGAGAGTGAACATGCCACTTCCTTGATGAAGAAGTTGGCGTTGTCATGGTATTCCCTCCGAATATCGTAAGTGACTCAAAGAAACTAATGATTCCGGATACCGTCTTAGTTTGTTCTGTTATGACCCCTATTTTATTTCGAGTTGGATCAAGATCCAAGTACTCTGAATCAACATTAAATCTTTCAAGGATCACCATTGCCCCCTCCGAAGCAGATGTTCCCGCATTGTTCGTAAGGCCAGTTCGAGGAGCATTGTTAGGCCTGTTTCCACCTCTTCTTTGGACATAAGCCCCCAACTTACCTCTTTCAATAAGATTTTGTACCTCCTGCTTCAGAGTAATGCAGTCCTGGGTGTTATGGCCAATATCATTGTGATATTGGCAAAAACAAGTATTTCGACTGTCTTTGAGGGACTACAGTGCTGCTGGTTTCCGGAAATGGACCTCATCCTTTGTCTTGTCATAAATGGTGGCCACGTTCTCTTTTAATTATGCAAACCACTCCGGTTGAACCCAAGGACCTCTTTTACTCCTCGACTGCTGACTTTGAGATTGATTTTGGTTGGATTGAGCATGCTTAGCCCTGTTGGACCCTTGTCCAGTCTCCTTAGCCTTATGCCCGTATTGGTTTTGGTTTTGATCTGCTCGGGTGGACCTCGCCTAACGGTGAACCCTGGTTTTCTTAGTTTCATCCACGTTAATCTGCTTCCCTATCTGGTTTAACAAACCACCCCAAGTCATGGCCTTCTTCCTGGTCACCGAATCAGCCAGATTCTCAGGGTTCAACCCTTGTCTCAAGGAAGCAATTGCCACCTGTTTGAAGCAATTTGCTAACCCATTCTTGGTATTTACGAACCAACTTATGTAGTCATTTAAGCACTCATTTGGCTTTTGGGCACAATGGATGATAATATCTTCATTGCCCACCACCTCTTTACTTCCCACAAACTGCCTTCGGAAGCCAACCCAAAATATATCAAAGTTTATAATACACCTCTGGGGCAAACTGTTATACTACTTAAGAGCACTTCCAGTAAAATATTGGTAGAAGGCTCTACACAGAAGTTCATCATCATCAAAATTCATCATGAAGTTCTTAAACTGCTCCAGATGATTGTCTGGATCCTTACTCCCATCATACTTCTCCATTTTAGAACTGTCAAACCTTTTAGGTAGGTTTCTATACATTATCTTGGTAGACAAGTGATTGTATCCAATTCCTATTACGACTGAAGACTGTGTCTTCATTAGGTGTTGCAAAAATACCTGGTTCGGTTTGAAAAGAAAAAGGATCGACCAACAACTAATCCACATGTCTGTGACTGTGGCTGTGAGATGACCCTTTGCCCAAATGCCTTTTAATTTTCCTATGCCTATCTCTCTTTCTTGAATATTTTTTAGCTAGTTTTTGTTTCTTCCTGGACCTCCCTTCATCACTGCTCGATGACAAAGACTCCTCAAACTCAGCCTCGTTCGAAGAGCTGTTGGAGAACTCAGAATCTAAACTTTCAACTGGCTTGGACGGGCGAGTCTTCTTAGAACTGACATGGGTCTTTTTAGTACTCAAATGAGTCTTTGCTGATGGATCATTCTCCCTATGATTGTCAGTATGGTGGATGGTTGACGTCATCGACTTCTCTTTTATACCCATTTCTGCTTGTTTTATGGCCTTCAACGCCTCTATTTCTGCCATTGACTTGTCTCTCTCTTCGATGGTGTATTCTTTGTTTCCTCCAACTACCTCCACCATAGGTAGTGGATCTGCTTACTCGTTCGGATCCATCCAAACAGATCTTTTCTACTGGTTTTGAATGCAAGATTCAGGCACCGTTGTACCCCCCACTATGGTCGCCAATTGGGGGGGGAGGGGGGGGGGGGGCGCTGGGGGTAATTTTGTAAAGTTTTTTGCAAAGAATTTTGAGTATCAAGTGTTTTGGTATAAAGTAGTGAGAGATTTGAGCAGCCGGGTTGTATTCAATGTTCATTACCCCCATTAATGAAAGTAGTTGGGATATTTATACCCTTAATCAAGGACCCATGAGCTTTCGGGTCAAGTTATGGAATCGAGTCAAGTTTAAGGACCCATTAATCTTTTAAGCTGATTAGCACATAGCTTAGTCAAAAGGTGTTTAGATGTTTCTTTACTTTTGTCCTGTCCGGATAACAGAGTGAGCGGTAACTAAATAATCCAAACTCATCAACCAATAAAGGGGCAAAAAACCTAATTCATAATGCGCATGAAAGTATGAGTGTATTAGAAAGGCCAAAAGGCATTGCCGTCCACTTGTACAAAACCCTGGGTTTTTATCAAAGCCTGCGAGGGTTATTTAAAAAATTTCAAAGTCAAAGAAACAAATTAAGATCATTGGCAGAAAAGAAATTTCAAAAATAAATATTGAATTTGTTTTATCTTTCCATCATTCTTTACCAAAGGCTAGTTGACCTACTAAAATACCTGCATTACAAGCTCGATCGAAGTATATAAACAACTGGCTAAAGAAGTTAAAGCAATAAAAACACTATGATAATTAAGGGGGCTACTAAGCTACAGTCAACGCTACCCTCAACCCACAAACTCCGATTCTCCTCCGTCCATGATAATTACAACATTCTATGTTACCCTAGCAATCGATTGATTGTGAGTTGTACTATTTATTTTTGAAAAAAAAGTTTTTTTTATCCTTAATTGAGATTTTGGTAGGCAATTGTTTTTAATGAGGTAAGAACAGTTAGCACGAAGCTAATTGGAGACGTATGTGTTGACATTTCGGTTAGGGTAACATAGAATAAATAGACCTTAAAAATATTAAAATCTAGTAAAAAAACGAATGACATATTTATTTTAATATGCATAGAATTAAAATATAATAGCTTTGAGTTTGAAAACAAAGCTTCAACTATAAACAAGATCAATAAGATCGATAACAATCCCAAACCAACATCCAAACATATTTCAGCAGGTAACATATATTTCGGTTGAGACAAAAATTTTAATCCATGTCAAATACTTCTAACAAACCAAAGCTAGTTTGTTTTACTCATGAACTGACAAAAAGACTACCGATAAAAATGCAAATAGTATCTACTACATTGGTCTATAAACAATTTAAATATTTAAAATCCAAAAAACTTCATCAAAATATACTAAAATATTGTATATAATTATCTAGAAAAATATAAAACTAAATCTCTTTAACATGCGAAAGATATTCATTGCCACTACAACTCTACAAATACAATCTAACAACTATTAATAAAAAATGTTAAACTTTACAAATACAATCTAGCAACTATTAATAAAATATTGTTAATTTATTTTATATTTTGAAAAAATATATTTACTTATTTATTCATCTATTGATTTTAGCTTCAAATCAAACTAACTACTGCATCAAAATTAAATTTATATAACAATTTATCAATATTTATTTAAAAAACAAAATAAATCAGAACACCCTTATATATAAAGCAATTATATTGGTAATGGAACAACAACTACCAAGAAAAACACTAGAAAATCAATGATTACAAATGACAAAGTTTCATTTATTATAATTACAAAACCCACACCTATATTTGAAAGACATACCATCTCTATCTACTCATAGATGTACAAAACACCAAAAACATAAAACAAACAATAAAAACACAAAAGAAAAGAGAAATAACCAAAAGAAGTAAAAAATGGGAAATGGGCATGCAAAAGAAACACTAAATAGTAAAGGAAGGAACTCAACTAGTTAAGAAGGTTCAGTTCACTTGTAACTTATAGTTCTTTCTCTCTCTACAATCTTGGTTACACAAACCACAAAACTCCTCTCCAATGACTCACCCACACAGCTCTAAAACAAAAACAAAATTGAAAAAAGTAGCTGCACTGCATGTACACATTGAGACAGTACTCAAAAAGCTGCCCCAATCAGCTCTATATCTCTCTCTAATTAAAATATAATTATAGTTAATAAATTATGACTTTAATTCTCTCTTTTTTGCATGGACCCATTTGTCAGTTTGTTATCTTTCTCTCTCTCTATCTCTCGTATAGATTGATTGCGTGTCAAATCAAATTGAAAAATTCTAGTACTTCATTGCAATACCATTATGTAGGACAAATTTATGTCTGTAGAAAAACCATCATCCCTAATACAAACAACAACACAACCGAAGAAAACGAATCTTTATTTGATCTTTGAAACCGATGGATCAATGACTTAATCTTTTCTGTCTTTTTTCGGTGGAGGAGCTATATCTCAGTTTAGCTCGAGACGGATATCGGGAATACAACGGTATCTATATCGCCAATATCGTCTGTATTTTGTTAAAATGTTATATAAGGAAATGTGTGTAACTTTAACTTCAAATGCAATTCAATGCTCTTATTCTTATATCATAATAAAAGTGGGTGTCTCTCCCGTCTTTTGATTATTTATTTTTTAGGTAGTGTAATTTTTAATTTGAAAATAATAATTTGTGCTAACCTCTTATATTAATAACATAAAATTGTATGGATGAGAGCTAAACCAAAAAAATTTAATCAAAATTGTGGATGGAACTTATAAAAATATGAATGTGTAAACAAAAGTACTTTAATAGTATAAATGAGTGAGTTATACAAATATTAATTGTATTAACTAATCCCGAAGATATTGAAGATGCGAGGTTAGACATGAGAATAATTCAAAAAAATAATAAATATCATGCATTCGATTTAAAAGAGAAAAAACGATAGTATTTTTGAACCTTTTTCCAATCAACGTCTTTAAAGATACAATGTTTTTAAAAAAAATAGAAAAAAAAATATTTGGTTTAGAAAAAATAATGTTTGTTGTGGTTTTTCACTTTAATCAAAGTAACTATCAGTATTTTGCCAATTTTAAATTTTAGACAGTAATAAAAAACTTTACTAAATATATTTATAGGTAGTTCATAAAAAAGCGTTAAACAGGAAAGGAAAACATTTAAAATCATATACCAAACCAATGTCGGATTTGAATGGTGGTATTTTAATGTAAACAAATGTGTGTGCATAAAAAGTTTGAATAAAAGGTTTAGATAACCTAAATATAAATTAAATTTCCATACGAAAACATAAATTTGAAGCTCATTCCAAACATTTATTTGAAAGTAATTTAGCTTAAAGAGCTCTGTTACATCAACTTGGACAGATACATCCAACTTAAATTTCTTGACCAAAATAGTTTCGTTACTCTCTTGTAGGACGAGTACCAACATGATCCATTCCCATATTGTCACCTCTGCTCGACCCAGGAGTGAATCCAACTGGTGCACCAACGCAAGTATAACCAGACTCGACTCCTTCACCCCCATGTGTAGCCATATAATCAAAAGCTCGAAGATTAGGGTTCGAGTTAGGGTTATGGTTATGGTTTTGGTTATGGTTATGGTGTTGAGAGCCAATAACACGGCCAGGGCCAGCATAGTAATCATTGGCCGGTGGTGATGGATATAAATAAGGTGGCCCTGGTGGCTGATAAAGTCTTGGTGTGTACATTGATCTACATAGTGTTGGATCGTCTATGTGACCTGATGGATAGTAACTACACACAAAAATTATATTAAAAGATTTGAAATTTGTCGATATCAAAACTAAAAACTGTATATCGATCTATACCCAAATTGAGATACTCCATGGGAAGCAAAGTTATCAGAAGTCAAGATCAATTGACGAGCCCGGTTCAGTGTCTCTGTCTCTCTCTCTGAATGAATCGAAACAAACACAATAATCGAATCAACTCTAATGTTAAGCAGCAAAACACAAAATTATTTTAAAGACCTAAAACATTGGCTAATCTTAACTACTTTATTCCATTGAAAATGGTACTTCTGGGTTTAAGAAAAAAAACAAGATTTATATATATATTTAGGTTACCTTGTCGGTGTCGGTTCATGTGTCCACCTAGAGCTTGTGATTTGCAGAACTTGAGGGAACAAAACCTACACTCGTAGACCTTACCACTCTCATCTTTCCCATCCTTAGCGCCGCTTCTCCTTTTTCTATAGCCTGAAAACCAATTAATTCACCCATTTTTACTAAAATAGCATATCAAACCCTAACCTTTTTCTTACCACAAATGTAAAAAATGACTTCTCTATAGACTTTCATCTGGGTATTTATTAGTTTAGTCAAAATGATCAGTAACAGAACAAAAAAGGAACAAGTTTTTATGACCTTCAAAAACAAAAGTTAATCAATGAGGTTTATTATTAAGAAGTAAATGTAATGAAGAAGGTAATAATAATACCAGTGGAAGAAGCATCCTCAAAGATTTGTTTACCATCTCTACAAAACTCATCAGGCAAGTTGTTGAGGTCCAACGGGGTCCCTTCAGGTCTCCTGAAAATACATCAGAACATATAAACAAAAGTAGAACAAGTGAAGAAAATCAAGAGAGAGGTTTGGTTGTTGGAGAGGGGAGACCTACATGTAAAAGTTAATTTAGAAGACTGAAACTTTAGAAAATTACAAAACTTTTTTGAGTTTTGGGACTGCAAGAGCAATAGAGGGCTAGTGGATCAGTGAAGGTGGGGAAAAAAAGTGTTTTTGAAAGTTGTCTATCAGTTTATCTGCCACACTCACTCCTTCTCTCTCTAGAATTCAAGAAAAGAAATGGATGGATACTAGTGACTTATAAAAGGGGGAGAGAAGATAGTTGTGGCATGTCCTGAGGCAATTGAATACTGATGATATCAAATTGGTTGATGTGAACTGAACCTATTAATTCAAGTTATGCCATCACATTTTAATCAGCATATAAATCATAAATAAATTACTTCTACTACAATATCATCACATCTATTATTTTGTCAATTAAAAATCCTGACTTTAAAATAGTACAGGGAAGAGTTTGATGTCGCGAGTAAAGATAAGGAAACTAAAACGCAGCATATTATTGGCGGTAGATTAAAAGTAATTAAAACAAATATATTACTCAAAATTATAAGTATTTTGAGATGGACAACTTAAGACTTGTAGAATATAAAGTGTTTGGACCTTTTCGTTGGTAGGAGTTGGACCGAATTTTTGGATGAAACCACGTTTGCGGAATCAAATGTCAAGTTATGCCAAAGACAAAAAAAATGCTTATACTAAAACCAAAAGTGCATGATGATCATTTGCGAATTCGAAGGTGCAAAACATGTTTGTTGAAGGACTTCTGAAGATACATATTTGTTTACAGAAAGAAACCGAATCACTAAGAGATCTGAATTGATGTGTTATATAGTCGTTGATCTAGACATGCTTATCTTTTGACTAGGCAATACAATGAGGCGCAAACTGAGAAAAAGGATTGTTATGCGCTATTGTGAGCATGAAGAATATATGCACATCTTTAATCCTCTATGAATATTGAGTGCATGGTAGGAAGTCATTTACTACGTTAGAGAAACACATGAAATTCGAGACAGAATTGAAGCTTTTGGATAATTGAGGTAGAAGCTAAACACTTGGAGATACTCTAAGATTTATAGTTCCTATTGTAAGCTTAGAATGTGTTGTAACAAAAGATGAGTGATCAAGTCATCAAGTGTTTAGTGTTTAGTGTTTGAGAGAGACTTTTATATGTAAAATCTATGTATGTTACTCGTAGATGTAAAATTTCTTCACCATCTGAATGTTAGATTTATCTTGTCTGTTCTTGGTTTAACATTCACATTCGTATTTCTTGCTTTGTTATTTTAGGTTCATAACTAAAGTTTTGAGTACGAGTTAAATCTGCATGGCTCCCTATTTCTTGTTGCATGATCTATTCTACAAACAAACGGGTTTCGACTAAATAGTGGTTGGGCTTCGACTAACGTTGTACGTAGTTCAACTGATGTTGAGACTTGATATTGTTGCTTATTTTGAAGTGGGTTTCTCTTGTAGTTAGATTTTATTTAACAATGGATGCAGTGAGCATGGATGATCTAGAACATTATCATTTGTAAGGTTGCTACAAAGTTCAAATGACGAAGATCATTTCAAATCTCGAGGTTAGAGAGAATGATCACACCATGAAACTAATAGAAGACATCAAGATGAGTTCAATGAAGTTCAACATTGAGAAAATCAACAAAGATAATTATTTCAACATATGGAGAATTAAAGTTCGAGTTAACCTAGTAAAATAAGGATTGGTTGACATCATTGATGAGAAATATATAGATAAAGTGGATGCCAAAGTATTATTCATAGCTCATAGTTCCCTAGTCTTGAGTTTGGGGTATGAAATACCTCAAGACGTATTTGAAGAGACTACGACATTGGAGATGTGGAATTGGATTGAAGCCATTCACACGAATAATTCTATGGACAATAGATTGTATATAAAAAAAATAGTTTTACACATTGTTAATGAATGATAGTAAATAAATCGGAAGACACCTGAATGATTTCAATAGAATCATTCTTGATTTGAATGCAGTTGAGATAATGGTAGAAGATGAGGATCATTCCATAATACTCTTGGGTTCTCTGCCAAAGGCGCATGATCACTTTGTTTATATCATGCGCTACAACAATTAGTCCCCTATGACGACTGAAGTCAAAAGTGTTTTAAACTCGAAATATCTTCAAAGGAATACAATTATGAATGGAAAATATTGGTCCAAGTCTAATGGATTTGTGATGGGTCCTTGAGTAAGTTATTCATTGTGCAAGAAACATGATCATATCAGTAGGAATTTCCTAGAGAATATAAAGGGAAATATTTATCTGAAGGCCAAAGCTGAAGATTCTCCAAGGGTTTTGGATGATTATGAGTACGTTGATGGTTTACTGGCTTCCACTTATAGGTAAAGTGGCAAGTGGGTGTTGGATTCAGATGTATATCACGCACGAGTTTCTAAAAGTATTGGCTTGAAAACTTCATAGTGTTTGATGGTAAAAAGATCATTATCGAGAATGGTGAATCTTGTGTTGTCAAATGAATGGAATCTGTTCGGCTCAAGTGTCTACAATACTTGAGAGAGTGAGAACAAACGTGAGGTACCTGCCTAAAATTAAATGATACTTTTTTTCTACTATAATTTTTTATGATGAAAAGTTTACTTATAGCGGTAGAGATGGTACATTTGAGCTCGTATAAGGCTCACTTGTTGTTATGAAAGCCTATATGAATAATGATGTGTTAGTTCTTAAAAGGTTTGTAGTGGTTTGAGGTGTGTCTCGTATGGAGAATAATTTAGCCAGGCTGTGACATCTGTAGCTTGGGCATATAAGTGAGAAAACTTGTATTGAGCTTATCAAACAAGGTTGGTTGGATGGTAGAAGAGTTCAGAAGCTGAGATTTTACGAAAGTTGTGTGCTAGGTAAGGTCAAAAGGATAAAGTTTTTACCTAGTGAACATATAATCATTGATGTGCTTAAGTATATTCACTAGGATATTTGGGGTCTGGCAAGGCAAGCCACTATTGGTGGTGTAAGGTACATCATGTCATTGGTTGATGAATATTCCACAAAACTATGGGTTATACTTTTGAAGACCAAGGATGAACCATTTGATTATTTTAAGAACTAGAAGAAGTTGGTTAATAATCATACTAGAAATATACTGAAGAAGTTATGGACTTAAAATGATTTGGAATATGTGAATGAGGTATTCACTAGATACTAGCTGAGACTTGGCATTTCTAGATTGCTGAAATAAAGATAGAAATGGTTAGATGTATGCTTCACACAACTATAATGAGCCAAGGGTTCTGAGGAGAATTCCTGACTACGGTTGCATATATCATCGGTTTGTCTATCTATGGCACTGGCATTCATTTTTCCTCAAGAGGCTTGGACTGGAAAAAAACTAAATTGGAATATTTAAGAGTGTTTAGATGTGTTACATACACACATGTGAAATATGAAAGCTTTCAATTGATAACACTAAAATGTTTCTCTTTAGTTTTGTAGAATGAGTAAAAAGGTATAGGTTGTGGTATCTTGAACCTCAAAAGGCTTTGATAAGCAGAAACGTAGATTTCAATGACGAGGATATGCCATTGAATAAGTCAATGGAGACCGAACCTAGTACGACCACTAAAATATGTGAAGTTGATGACAAGTGATATAAAGAGTGAAGTCGAAGATACATTTACTGAAGATAAGTTCAAGAACGGTCCAACTTCAGCTAATGTGTAGGAAGTTCACCCATTTCACGAGTCCGAAGATGGCCGAGATTTTGGTGCTCTAAGGCCTTTAGAAAATCAGACTGGAGAGCAAAACGATCTTGATTGTTATCAATTAAATGAGAGATAAAACACTAATACCTGGAAAACTCCATAAAAGTATGGATTTTCTAATGTTATGGGTTATATTTTATCGATTAAAATGCAAAGAGATATTCTTGAACCTAATAATTATCATGATTTCATGAAGAGCGGTGATAAACTGAATTGGTTGGATATCGTGAAAGAAGAATAAGATACCTTCAAAAAATGGGCACCTGGATTCTTATGAACAAAACGAAGGGTCAGAAGTTTATTGGGAGTAAATGTATATATAAGAGAACACAATATTCTTAGGTTTGATTTATCCATATACAAAGCTAAGGTAGTGGATAAGGGCTTCAAACAAAAGAAAGGTGTTAATTTTAAAGATATATCTTCACCGGTTGTAGAACAAGACTAAATAAGGGTTATGCTGTCAATTGTTGCTATTTGATCTCAATTTATATTAAATAGATGTTACTACTATCTTCATTAATAGAGAATTAGAAAGAAACATTTACACATGTGAGTCGAAAGGGTTTGAAGAAGAGACACGAAGATGTGTGTTTGTTAAAGAGATCTTTATATGGGTTGAAACAGTCGTCAAGCACCAATCAAAGAAACATATAAGAAATTCATACCAAGAGATATATTATGCATAGCATAAAAAACATAATGTATGTTATGATTTGTGCGAGACATGATCTTTCCTACTCTATTAGTATTTTGAGCAGATTTACGCTACATCCGGAAAAAAGTCATTTACAAGCCATGGAGTGGCTGATGCGATACTTAAAGGGTTCAACTGAAGTTGCGTTATGTTATAATCTGAATGATACGGATGATGAAATGTTGTGATGGTATGTTGACTTTAATTATGTTGGCTTCATTGACACAAAAAATTTATTTTCGTGTTATTTGTTTACTATACTTGGAGAAGTGGTTAGCTGAATGTTTTCTATAGATAAGGTTATTGCCTTATCATTCATGAAAGCTGAACATATGATTATTACAGAATAAATGAAATAAATTATATGGTTAAAATGATTATTGAATGAGATCACTAGTATATAACACGATATGATTGTGTTACGTTACAATATTAACATTAAATATAAAGTTACATAAAATAACTAAGCACTTAGATTTCAAGTTATATTTCATCTGACACATGGTGGAAAAAGAGAAAGTAAATATGACAATGATTTCAAGTGAGAAAAATCCTTTGGATGCTTTCACTAAGGTATTACCGATTCCAAAGTTCACAAACTGCATGCAACTTGTACAAGTCTGTGATGCAAGTGAACTGGTCTCTAAAGAGTTGTTGACATTTATGTGCAACCATACTTGAGCTATTATAAGTCTATATGAAAAATTATTGAGTCTATGATAAAATTTATAAAACATATGTATTTCTAAAGACTACAAATAGTTGAAAATGGACAACCGAAGACTTGTAGAGCATGGACTATTTGAATCTCTTTGTTGGTAGGACCTAGAACAAAGCTTAGGTGCAAATACGTTTACTCGAACCTAAAAACAAGCTTTGTCGTAGTCAAGAAAAATATTTTTGCTGAAAGAATGATGCATGCTAATTACTTGCGGAGCCAAACGTGAAAGCCTGTATGCTGAAGGAATTTTGAAGATACACATTTGGTTCTAAAAGAAACCGAGTCACTAAATGATCTGAATTGATGTGTTAATCTTAGTTGTTGATTAAATATTCGTTGATCTAGGTGTGCTTATCTTGGCGGGGTAGTACAAGAATATTCTGGTATCTATCGTATAGATGTCAGTGTTGTCATTGTCCTTTTGTGCTAGTTTTCTTGGCCAATTAAGGAACTATTATAAGCACAGAGAATATTTTGTACATATTTGACCCTGATAGTAAGTATATGGTATAAATTTATTTTCTACGTGAGAATTACACTTAAATTTTGAGAGAGAGAAAGTCGAAATCTTTCGGATAGTTGAGGTAAAAGATAAACACTTGGATATACTATAAGATCCATACGTCATTTTGTAAGTTAATAGTGCTTTATAAAAAAAGATGAGTGGTTAAGTGTTTAATGCTTGAGCCTCCTGAATATAAAATATGTGTTTGTTGTCCATAGTTGTAGGATTTCCTTATAATCCAAACCACGTTAGTATATCTTGTTTGTGTTTGATTTAACATTTTCGTTTATTTTTCTTGATCTCTTATTTTGGGTTCATAACTAATGTTTTGAGTATGATTCAAATATATGTGGCACCCTATTTTTTTATTACATGATCTATTCCTTAAACAAACGAGTTTCAGTTAAGTAGTGGTTGGTCTTCAACTACACTCTTCGTAGTTCATTTGTTGTTGAGGTTTGATATTGTTGATTATTATGAAATGTGTTTCTCTTATAATTTAAGTTTATCTAACACATATAAATAATCAAATGATATTAAATCTACATTTTACATAGATAACTAGTTGTGAATATTGTATGGCAATGTGTTTTATATTAGTGAATTATGTCTAATATCCAATATAACATTGTATCATAACAATGATCCTTTCCTAAAATAAATAGGTATATACTTCATACAATACACCATATATGCTAGAGTCTGAGTGAATAAATAACATATATGATGTATGTCACAAGATACTAATTGATACAATTTTTAACAATGTGTAAATTGGATATAAATAATATATAATTTTAGAGATCATAAATTATAGCACAATTCACTTTGGAGATCTGAAAGTTAAACCTTATATACGATATTGTTAGGTGTAGGCTTGAGTTAACTTTCCAATAAAATTAATGCCAAAGAACTACATAGACGTAGTTGGGTCTTCCGATTACACGTATAAACACGAGTTGTCGAAACTCTTTGGGTGAAGCTTGATCAGTGAATTAGTTACAGATATTTCTGCTCGAATCTACGGACTGAGATAAACTGTCAACACTGATGACTATTGAGTGGAATGAGATATGATTTGATACGAATCAGACTGGTCCGAAACAAGCTGGTACGAAACGAGCTGGTTCTTTATTTGCTAGATTTCTTATTTAATTTAGTCTTCAAAGTTGATCTTCCCATATTAATTGAGTATTTTATATTAATTCGTTTTCATATTATTCATGTTTCATATTTATGAGGTTTTATATATTAAAGGATTAAAAATTTATTACAACCATTGATTAATATTATTTAATCTCAAGTATGTGATGAAAAATTAGGTTTTTCTATAAATCTATAAACATGATTATATTTCCAATGTAAGGGTATGGCGTGACGAGGATCGTGAACATCATATTTTCTAACTGAGAGAAATAACTTTAGGTCGTTTTAGAAAGAAGTAAAGTGAGCGATAGACATTAAATATAGAGTTTTTAGAATAACACTAAGTATGTAGCCTACTTGTTTTATAAAATAATTTTGCTCGTAGATGTATGATTTCTTCACAATCCGAACCATATTAATTTATTTAGTGTGCTTGGTTTTATTTTGTGTTTTCTTTTATTCGATGCTAACCTCGAACATGGTAAATTATTCTTTGAAAATGATCGATAACCGCATCTTGGTTCTTGCCTCGGGAGAGAAATTTGTTTCTCAACAAGTGGTGTGGTGAGCATGGAGCAAACAAAGAAAGAGTAAATCAATCGTGGATATAAAGGTTAGAAAAAAATATCTTACTTATAAATTAAAACTCACAAAGATGAGTTTCTTGAAGCTTAGCCTAAAACATTTTGATGGTTCAGATGACTTTAACCTCTAGTGAATTAAGTTTAAGGCTTACCTAGTACATAAAAATGGTTGTTATTATCGACAATATATCTACAAAGCTATATGTCGTGGAACTTTCTAATGCTTATAGTGCTATCATACTGAGCTTGGGAGATGAAATGTTATGAGAGGTATATGAAGAGCTAAAGACACTAAGGATATAGAATCAACTGAAGGTTATTTACATGAAAAATTCATTGGCGAACTCATTATATCAGAAGCAACAACTTTACACGTTTTCCATGGATAATAGCACATAGATCCAAAGGCCTCTTGATGATTAAAACTGAAACATACTCGGCTTGAATACAGTTTGTGTGAAGATGAGGAAGAGGATCAAGAAATCATCCTCTTAAGTTCTCTGGTGAAAGAGTATGAACACTTCATGGACACCGTGATCTAAATACTCTAACACGATAAAATAAGTCAAGAACTCTTTGAAATCCAAAGATCTTCAAAAGAATAATTTTTTAAAGTGTGACTCCAAAATGCACAGACTGAGGACCGAATTGTTCTAAAGTGTGACTCTGAAAGGTACAAACGAGAGGAAACTCTATGTAAAAGTCCAAAAGGCTTCAGACGGGTTCAAAAGTAATATGTTTTACATGTATGAAGAAATGACATATTAGTATGAAGTATTTAGAGAAAGTAAATTACAAGAACTAACAAGATTTAGATATGTTTTGATGGTGTTTGATGAATGTAGATGACTTACTAATAGTTGGAAGAAATGTAAGAAAGATTGAAGCAGTAAAGACTCAAATAAAAGAAGAGTTTGAGATAAAGGATATGAGAGAGGCTAAAAATATACTTGGTGTTAATATCAAGAGGAACATACGAAAAGGATATTTATTCTTATCTCAACAAGAATATATACATAAGGTACTAAAGAATTTTTCTATGTCCGAAGTAAAAGTGGTTGGAACTCCCATTAGTTCCTAATTTAAACTCAATGTCACTTAAACACCTTTCAGATTTATTGGTAAGAAGTATATGCTGGAGGTACCCTGTGTCAATATTATTGGTAGCATTATCAATGATATGTTTTTCCCGAACATGATCTTGCCTAAAACGTAAGTTTTTTGAGCAGATTCATGTCTAATCTGAGAAATCCGAATTTGTATGCACTCAACTAGCTCAAAATATAGTTAAAAGGCTTGGCTACTGTAGGGTTTTGTTACAATCAAAGTGATACATAGTGCTATAGTGTTCAAAGAGTATGTAGAGTTCGATTATGTAGGCTTCCTCGACACAAGGAAGCCTACTTCGGATTATTGTTTTACTGTGCTTTGAGGAATGGTTAGCTGGAAGTCTGGTATATAAAATTTCATTGACTGTTATCTATGGAAGATATGAAGGAACCTATTAGGTTGAAGGGATTATTAAGTGAACTCACCGGTGTAGATAAATATGTGGTTTTGTTTTGTGATAACACGAGTGCCTTTCATTTGATAAAAAATTGAAGTTCTATAAGCGAACTAAACATGTACATATGAATTTTTACTTCATCGAGACGTGATGGAGAAAGAGCAAGTGATGGTGGCTAAGATTGTTAGCGAGGAAAATCCTTTGGATGCTTTGATCAATGTATTATCGATTTCAAAACTCATGAATTGCATAAGACTAGTCTAAGTTTGGAATGCAGGTGAGTTGGTCTCTAAAAATTAAAAAATTAGTTGTAACATATGTTGAAGTTACTAAAAGCCTAGGTGAAGAATCATTAGTTGTAGGATAGAAATAACTCGTCAACAAAGGTAATACTGAATGAATACATGGGCATGGCTGGATTTGCTGATTACATGTATAAAGAAGAACTGTTGAAACTATCTGGGTGAATTTTGGGTCATGACTTAGTTGCAGAGACGTCTATTGGAACTTAAACGGTTGATACAAGTTGTTAAGATTGGTCATTATTAAGTTGAAGGAGATATGAGGTTATCTGAAGGAGACATGAGGTTATGTGAAGGAGGTTAGTCTGAAGTGGATTCTGCTACTTTCAAGGTTTCTTATATAATTGGGTCTCGTATGTTGGTATTTCTATATTAGTTAGTTTTTCTATTAATTTAGATTTCTTATATATGAGGTGTCATATATTAAGATATTAAGAGTTTGTTACGACCATTAATAAATAAGAATTAATCTGAAGCGTTTGATGAAGAATTTGGGCTTTCCTTAAACTTATAAATATTGAAGATATGCAATGCAAGGATGTTGTATGACAAGTATCGTCTAAGTGAGAGAAATAGCTCCAGGTATTTTGAGAGAGAAGTGAGGTAAGAGATAAACACTAAATATAGAGTTTTGTGAATCAAGTCATCTTTGTAACAAAGAGCGAGTGAACCATTTGTGTTTAAGACTATTTCTCTAACCTACTTGTTTTTATAAAAGAGTGTTTGTTGTCCGTAAATGTAGGATTTCTTCACACTATGAACCATGTTTGAAAAAATTGCATGTTTTGTTTTATTTTACGATTTTTTTTATTAGTTACTAATCTTGAAATCCAAAATCGACTATGATTTTCGTATACACTAAATGTCTCAAATTAATAGGATACCAACCATTTTATTAAACTAGAAAACAAAATAAACATGAATTAACTTGTATGACCGTTGAACCGGATTGGTAGTTGATATTGGTTATTCATATTAAACAACCAAAACAAAAGCAAAAACTCGACCTGAAAACATTTAAAATATTTACTCTAGACAAGTGAAATCTATTAATTGATATACATACTCCCGTTATTGACTATTTTATACCATCAGACTTGTAGATCAACTAGTGTGAAGTTGTTATAATCTAACTCAAGTCTTAGATTTGTATTTAGTATGTAAAACTTTGACAATGTAGTTCTACATGGCTTGAATCTAAGGTAGCTTGTCCGGACCAGATACCAAACAATTAGTTTCGGCTAATATAAGTATCATTGAGATTTTGAATTCGAATCGCAAAAGGTAATGCTATTAAATTCATAGCTTTTTAAAGGCAATCAAGATAAGGGTAGCACTAATGTCTTGCTATATTTTGGTGATGATGTATGGAGAAAGAAATGAAATTGGTCCCCGCCCAGTGAAACTTAATTGCACAAAGTATGTCGATGTTGTACCCCTGGGGTTCCATGCAACATTGAGCTGTTGCTATCAAAACTTCTTATTGGACACCAATTGCGAGTACTTCTTCTTAAGTTTATCACTTGTAATAAATGGCAGCTCTAATTTTTCTTTTACTTCAAGAGACAAAACAACTTTTAGTGATGTGCATCTCAAAGTGCCTGTTTAACTATCAGCCAGGGTTTGAGGGTTGGACCATTTCAAAATCAAATTCATTTTTCATTAATGTGGATAAAATATATAATTCGTGCGGATTTAAATAACAGACGTATTTTCCGACTTTTTATCTGCATTTAGGGATGTTTAAATGGGGAGTAATTTTGAGTTGAGACCAACTGTAGCTCGTCTTGGAGTTCGATTTTTTAAGCTCAAACTAAAGTGTTTCGAAAGTGTTTCGAGCAGTGTTCGAAGCAAATTTTAAAGTCAAATTCAAGTTTTGACTTGCGAAAAGCAAATTTGGTTTTAAAACTATTTATAATGTTATAGTTTTTTTATGTGTATTAGCTTACATAAGAAGTCCTCATTTTAAATAACATAACTTTTTTTAGCAATGTGATATTAACATTTTTTTTTTAATAATTTACCTAATCTTTAAATTTATATATTACATTTTCAAGCTTTTATATGCAATGAAGCCTAAATCATCAAATATGGTTGTTCATCCAACGACGTAATTCCGCCCATTAACATATTCAACGATGTGTTTGTGTTGTGATTGGACAACGTTTATTCCGTCCGAAGACGTTTATTCCGTCCGAAGACGTTTATTCCGCCGATTAATGGGATCAAATTTAGGGGGTTGTTGAAGAGTAAGCTTCATCTCATACTTGAATCATCCCACATAGCTAAAATTGAAAAGAATAGAGTGTATATAAGTGTGAGGGATACCTCAACTCGTAAGAGGTCTTTGGGGAGTGTACCAAAAACAAAGTCGTGCAGAACTAATCACCAAAAACGGACAATATTTTGCTAGTGTATGAGGGACACTTATATATTCTAACATAGTATGAGAGCCAAGTTCGTAGCAAATATGAGAGATGTGTTTCCGCTGTGATTATGCGACGTTATTCAGCGCTGTGTTTCCGCTGTGATTGGACGATACACACCGCGACTTCATTCCGTCCGGCGACGTTTATTCCGCCGATTAATGGAATCATGTTTAAAAGGGAATGTAAAAGTCCCCGAAAGGGGTAGCCGATTTGGTGGAGTAAGGCATGGTCACAAGCATGTGACCAAAGGTCATGAGTTCGAGTGTCTATACAAACGATTTCTTGGTTTGATCATGTCACCTTATGTGGTTTACCTTCTGGCGTTGGTTTGCAGGCTATTGCGTCAGACTAAGGGTTTACTCTATGCGCACTCGTCGAGTAGCAGCTGCGGGGTCCCTCTGCCAAAAAAGAGTTTATATAAGTGTGAACCCTTCCTCAACTAGTAAGAGGCCTTTTGGTAGTGTACCAAAAGCAAATTCATGCAGGATTGATCACCCAAAGCAAACAATATCTTGCTAGTATGTGAGGCACACTTATATATTCTAACATGATATCAGAGCCAACTTCATAGCAAATGTGGGATACATCTCGTAGCAAATGTGGGATTCGATGTAAATGTGTTAAATATCCAGCGGTGTGTTTCCACTATGATTGGGTGACGTTATACCGCCTCTTACTTTTTGAGGAAGGGTTCACACTTATATACACTATATTCTTTTCAATGTTGGCAATGTGGACTCTGGAACAAGTATAGGATGGAGTTACTCTCCAACATCCCCCTTAAACTTGATCCCATTAATCGGCGGAATAAACATCCAACAATGTGTTTCCATTGTGATTGGGCGACGTTCATTCCACACTGCGATGTTTATTCCGCCGATTAATGTGTTCAAGTTTAAGGGGGGATTGTGGAGTAAAAATCCATCCATACTTGGTCCAGAGTCCCACATTTCTAATATTGAAAAATAATAGAGTGTACCTCAACTAGTAAGAGGCTTTTTGGGAGTATACCAAAAGCAAAGCCGTGAGAGCCTTCAGGCTCAGAGCTGACAATATATTGCTAGTATGTGAGGCACACTTATATATATATTCTTTACATGGAATTAGAGCCAAGTTCGTAGCAAATGTGTGATTCAATGTAAATGTGTTGAATATCCAGCAATGTATTTCCATTGTGATTAGGTGACGTTCATTTGGCCCATCAACACATTCAGCGATGTGTTTCCGCTGTGATTGGGCGACATTCATTCCGCCCGGTGAGGTTTATTCCGCTGATTAATGGGATCAAGTTTAAGATGAGATGTTGGAGTAAAGTCCATCCCATACTTGCTAGTATGTGAGGCACACTTATATATTCTAACAATGGTAACTAAAATCCAATCCATAACTTTTTTTTAAAATAAAAAAATCTAAAAACTTCAAAATCTCGAACCGAATTAACACAACCTACACCCAAATTATATAAAATTTAATTATCATTTACGTAAAATATATATTCACTAAATATGGAAAATACCAATATAATTTTTAGTCCATTTCTGCGCCCGAGTTCCAACTCGCAGAATTAATGGTAACAAATAAATAATTTCACTCCTTAAGGTCAATCTAAAATAGATCATCCAAAATCAATTATTATTATTTTTCTGGACAAAATGCCAAAAGAAATAGTCATTGGTGTTAAACAAAAATAAATTAACGTAATAATTTAACAAATACACAATATACGTTAATTAAAGCGTGGCATTACGTTTTGGTCGGAAAATGAAAAAAGACTTGACAAAATCTGTTTTAGTGTGTTGTTTTTTGAAGCATTGAGTGGTTTTTTAGTTTAAAACAATTAGAAAAAAGTGAGGTATTGAACAATATAATTTTTATACCTAGTTTATGTTCATGGATAAAATTGTATTTTACCATGTCAGAAATTTAGAAAAACATGAGGGATTTAAAACGAATATGAATGATAAAACATTAGTTTTCCATATATAAAGTCTTTCAATAACTTTAACCCCACGAACTTAAGCAATATTTTTGGAATGTAAAGATAGCTTAGGCTAACTTTTTTTAAAATAGTATATATATAATGAGTTACATGTTTTGATTCGGTTATGGATTTTAAAAGTATAGTACAGTTGGGTTCGAGTACTTTTAAACTTGTAATTAAATGTATGAACATTTAACTTATGAGATCCATGTTATTATTTGCAACTAAATATATACAAATATGATGATAAAAGTGACTAATATTCAATCATAATATTTTTATCCATCTTTACTCTTACAAATTATAATGTTACGTTTTAGACAACTAACAAATCTAATATAATAGTGAAGTGTATTTACACATCATTGATATCGTCTCTGGGAATCGGTAAGAATACTTGATACAATTTTATCTGTTAGACTTTGCAAGAGGTGTGGTGAGAGAAAAAGTTCATTCGCTTGTAGACCTATAGTCCATTATAAATGTACACAAATGTTCTCAAGATCATACATTATGGATGATCAAATTATTTAGCTAAGACAAATTTTATAAGGATAATTATGGTCTTACATTAAGTCGTACATTTAGAGTCAAGTTCAAAGATTCTAGTTCGACATCAACCATGACTCTAAAATAATTAAATTGATAGTCGAACTAGACGTGACATGGAATATTACCAAGTTATCATAAAAATAGAATTGTGTCAAATCCACATGTATATAGGGAAAAAATTCGGACAAACAATATAATTATAGAGCAATAAAGGTTCGATGGTTGGAAGGACTAAGAATTACCAAATGAATTTATGCAAACAAATTTGTAGATTCAAATGTAACGCTTGGACCAATGATGCTTAATATTAAGGAAATACCATTGTTATTTGTCATCAAACTGACGGTTTAATCTTCTTTATATTAGTCGGTTGCTCATTCATCTTTCAATAGATTTATCAATGGATCGTATTGAGCATTGTCATTTGTTATCGGACTGAGGATCCAATTTTCCTTATATAAATCCATTAACTCAGTCAGTAATAGGTTTATTAATGAACCATAATGAAGTAATATCAAATTCAAGAGACGCACATCTCATAATCATGCATTATCTCTGAACCAGTTTGGTCAAATCAAGATAGCATCAGATGAGTATGTTTGCGGTGTTAAAAAATAAAGATAAAATTCTTATAGATATGATTATATATTAAAGAGTTCATTCTCTTTATGGAGTAATATCTTACAATAAATAAGAGTCAAATAATTTTCCTACATTTGTATTATCTATGCAACAAGATGAGAATATATATTTAATATAGCGAATATTGCATGTCTATGTTTGTTACTAACTAATATATAATATTAAGAATTTATAATATGTCTAACGCATATATACAATAAATTATTTTCTAAATAACATACATTATATATTTGGATTATTTGATTACTAATATGATTATTCACTATATAGGAAATGAAGAGTTAAAGAAAGGGTCGGGAATGTATGTCTACGTGTTTGTTTATTTATATGCACCTTCGTGATTATAAAGAATTAAGTATCATTTACTTTAACTAATGAAAGGATGAAGCACTAGTTTTGACAGGTACGAAAGAATCACATATTATATGGTTTTAAGGAAATAAATAAAATAAAAACACTATTTAAATTAAAAAGGAATATATCTAAAAACTCACATAATTATTTCTCAATTATAGAGCATGCAATTTACTCCTCGTGTGGATTTTGAGGGTAAAAAGACTTACAAGTCGATGCATTTTATAGCTTATAATTTATTTTTAAAATTTTATAGAATGAAAGGTAGGCCGACACTTATAAAATAATTATTTGTCTAAAAAATAAATAAATCGCCATTTATGACAAATAATATTTCATTATTGATCAGAAGTCGGATTCACAATTTATCTTAATTTTTTTGATAATGGTCATATAACCGTATTCTAAGGAATAAAAGTGAAAGTTAAGAAAATAAAATAGTCATAAAAAATTTAGGGCTATGGTATTATGGTTCAAACATAACGATTGTCTTGCCAAACATCTTTGTTTTTTTATATCGTTAGTGTTATGCGTTACACGAATTTCCAAGTTCTTAAGTAAGAAAACGATAATGAGATATTGTCAATACTTTGGTCTTCGTAAAAGAGGTTGGTCGTTTTAACGAGTACTTAAGAATGACCCATCTGATGGGAGTGGAAAATTGCTTTCAGTAGTCAATATGAAAAATGGAGATCGAACTATTATGAATCTATGGGTTGAAGGAGAATTGCATGCTAATAATGATGACACAGAAGCTCAATGGGTATTCGGGTGACCGCCTAATCGACCAACATTGAAATGTGAATTGATAACTAACCAGCTCTCACAAAGAATTTACAAAGAATTTAGTTCTATAACACAAATATTACTAGTAAGAAACAATGGACAATGTGGTCCCAATTGGTACATTTTTATGCAACTTCATAACTATCATATCTTTAAATCATGATGGATCACTTATCTATACGATCTTCATCTATTAATCTCTCTGTAGTAGGAGTTATGACATAATTGTTCTGTAGTCATCATCATCTCGAGCTTTAACATGTGAACTTAAAAAATTATTTCATAAATTAGATTAGTTGTAAGTTGGTTAGTGTATTTTTAAAATATTATATTCATTATCATAGTTGAGATTCAGTATGTAGACGTATCAAAGATAATACACATTATAACCTTAAAATGGAGTACGTGTTAAAAAAGGAAAGGTTTTCCCAAGTGCAAAGGTTTTTTTTTAAATATGCATCCACCTAAACATGGGACTGATCACCTTAATTAGGAAGAATCCTTCCACATTAGCATCATGTTTGGGGAATACGGAGTCTAGGTGTAGAGTTAACCTCATACATATTCTATTATTTCCTCGACCAATGAGAGTTTCAATATAAAGAAGATATAAAATGAAAAAAAAACACTTTTAACAAGGTAAATGCATTGAAACTTAAAGAAGAATACTCATTTGACTAGTTAAGTAGTATGTCGGAAAATAATATAATATGGAAAAAAAATGATATAGTATATGATATTTTACTTTAAATATTTTATTGATTAATATAAAAAAAGGGTTTCGAAGACCGTTATCAAATAAAAATACATAGATATGGTAAACACTTGAGTAAAATTTAGATAGGTTTAGTCTCAATTTGGCAATATATTTCTTCGGGAAGATTTGTGACTAATGCGCGACCTTTTGAATATGGTGGTGTTTCGATTGATCATGTCAATGTTAATCTAAATTTCTAAAGACTATAATACTGCATCTTAATTAAAAGAAACGGAGTTTGATCTCAATATTATATTGATGAGGGTGAAATATAAAAACTCAAGATTAAGGAGTTTTTTCAAAAGAACTAGGTTGTCCGACATACTTTATATATATAAGACTACTAATAATATAGATGGATTTTTTTTATTAATTTCAAAATTCACTGTAGATAACTGAGGTATTTTTATAAAAAATAAATAATAAATACACGACTAAACGAAGTTTTCTTGATTGTAAAATTTACCGCGACCAACCGAAGACCAATAATACGATAATAAAAAAAGTAAAAAAATGGATGGTGTGGACGTTGGATGGCATTTTTTTATCCATTTAATATGATTTACAACTGTTGAAATTTAATCTTAGATAGATCTTTTTTAGATGATCTTTGTGTAAACCATAATGTCTAAACCATATGTAATATTTTGTATAGAAAACATATTTCCTTTTTATAAATTCGGCAAACGAGTTGAGAACGGAAAAAGATTCAAAAATTCTTAACTTGAGATCGGTGAATGAC
Organism: Limnanthes douglasii subsp. nivea; assembly: GCA_036936605.1. Taxonomy (NCBI): domain Eukaryota; kingdom Viridiplantae; phylum Streptophyta; class Magnoliopsida; order Brassicales; family Limnanthaceae; genus Limnanthes; species Limnanthes douglasii. The sequence goes on along the minus strand of JAUPFV010000004.1, from coordinate 223,271,146 downwards.
TCGTGAAAATTTTGAATTTACAACACGTCTCGGTCGCCATTTTGAGTCATGATTTCGGCCATTTCTTCCATCTTTTGCTCTTTCTTTTGAATATTTTGTTTCTGTTTGGCTTTTAAATTTTTATTCCTATCATTTGATGGTTAACTCGTTTTTTTATATTTGAAGGTTTGGCACGAACAATCATTTCTTCTTGAAAAGATTTACGAGTCTCATTTTATTTTTTCTAATTTTATTAATACAATTGTATAAAATCTAGCATTAGCAAAAAGTGCATAGCTTATGTTTTATTTTGAACTTCTTTAGTTTGAAATGTGTTTTTTTATGATTTCTAAGCATCCTGCTTGGTTAATCTAACATTTAAAGTTGGTGAAAAATTCCGAAAGGCATACTTCGTGGCTAGATTGGATAGTTTTGAGTATTTAAATGCATTTAATATTATTTGTATAAAAAGTAAACGTTCAATGTAAAAGAATATGAAAATCACAACTAAGTAAAATAAAAAGTATAGTAAGTTTTGTACTTGAATATGTTTGTTAGACATTAGGTTCTATAAGGAAGAATCACCTCAGCCGACAACGCATAAATTTTAGATTTTATCTTATGATTCATCATCTTTTTTCATTAATAAAAATATTTTCTTTGGTAGACAAATTTTAGCTCATAATTTTGTTTCTTAATATGCGAGTAGGGCATGCACATCTTTAAGCCACTAACATCCAAAACCAACGATCTTACACTTGATTTATTAGTGGTAATGTCATTTCTTTTCATTTTTGGATCTTGAACATGTGGTGTTTTATTTAGAATTTTTAGAATTTTAAAACTAGATATCAACCTAAAATATGTCAAGAAGGTTTTTTCGTGAAACAGAACTCGATACTAAAGACCAAACTAAAAATCAAAGATGTAATAGGGGTCATACGGTCATAAAATTTATTATACCACTGCGATTTGGAAAACAAACTTAGTTAAGTATATTTAAGTTTCGCCTCCTTCTGTGGTTTTTCTTTTAAATTTCAAAGTATTTCTAATAAAAATAAAAAGATAAAAATTTGTTGAAGTTTAATAAACTAGTATACAAACTAATTATAAAATTTAGAGCATAAGATAATAAAATAAAAATTTACTATTGTATAGGCAATCTCTCTTCGTCGTGAGATTTCTTTTGGGTCGGTAAATCTTACAGTTTTTGGTAATATATATATATATATATATATATATATATAATACGAATAAGTAACTTTAAAGTGACACCAAATTTATACTTTGGCCAAAGGCACACACATTACTTTTCATACTGAAAAAGGTCATGCCTGCTTTACAATCATTTTAAAATGGAAATAAACAATATGCAGGACGATTGGTCAAGCTCATCATCATGATTAGTAGTGGTTCAGACATTCGAAATGATATTTTGGGCAAAACTACCCACATTATTTCTATGAGAAACCTCCAACCATTATGGCTCAGGTGGCTTAAATATGTTGAGGTCGTCTTGAAGAAATAGAGCAGTTTGCGGTGAAATGGTAAATGTTGGGGCCGATTTGAGGAAATGGATTAGTTTATGGTGAAAAGTAGAGTATATAAGTACATAAAACTACCTCTTCAAGGGACGCATTGGTCATGTTTTGTATTCAATGTGTAAGTGGAGTGTAAAATTTTCATTGATACCTTATTGATTTCACAATTCATCTACGTCGAAGGTGTATAATGCACATACTTAGCAAACATTATGCATTCAAGTACTAAGTCTGGAGTATTCATAAAAATCCAAACCTTTGACCGTCTATATGAACTTCGTTATGGTAGATATGGCTTTACAACCTTGGAAGAGGGTTGTTTCGATAATTGTAATGTGATGAAAATGAGTAATAGGTCTTGAAATAAGATATGGGTTTATGGATGGAGTAAGACTGAAAAAATGAATTAGTACGTGTTTTGGTTATATTCTTAATAATTTTCATGTTAAGACGATCATGAGTATATTTTATTGTAGATATTGAAGGAAATCATCACGTACTGCCTGGAGTTTTGTATGTAATTACCATTGGCAACTTGAGTTACAGCTTCACCTAAAGAGCTGGTAGTCATGTTAAATATTGTAAGGATGTCCAAGGCTACGCCTCAATGATATCTTCATAAGCCAACTCCTCAACGCATAATATTTTGACAAATTGTTATCCTCCTACTAGGATGAGTTGATTTTCTTCCTTAATGATAGGATGTACGTTATTTAAAGAAGAGTTCAACTCGGTTGGTTGGTAATAATTGGCGTGTTTCCTTCAATATTGTACTATATTTATTTAACAATGTATGTTATTTTTATCTTGTGAATGGCTTGAAAGTTTACCAGAGTCAAATTTCTGGTTGTCCTCACCATAAAAATAAAACACAAAAATAAGAATTTGATATATTGGGTTAATTTTACCAGAGAAAAAAGGGTTTAAGATTACTTCAACTTTATTTTTTTTCATTAGGTAATTTCACAAAGTATAAAAGTGGTAAATCGAATTTGTATGGGTATTCTTTACATAAGAAATGAAGTTTTTTCTTGACCAACTATCTTTGATAACGTCATCTTGATTAAATGATGAGATTCAATGTGCGGTGTGAAGGTAAATGGGCCCTTAAAATATATTTTATCAAATGATTAAAATAATACCAAATCTGTACATATTAGAGTGTTATGTTATGTAAATACTAGTCATAATGATAGTGCACATAATTTTATCATTTACCTCCAAGTATCATTGTTTGCCAAACTGAGAAAAGATTAATCTCGCGTGTAACTATTTCAATCCCCCAAAATATACTTCTCTTATATGTACTAGTTTTGATCTCTACATTAATTATTATATTTTTTACACGATGTTGAGAGATTTAGTTGAGATTTTAAACTCAACCATCAACCAAGAGGTTTGGTTTTGATTCTAGAATTAAGCTTTGGGTAATAGGTTATTAGGTAAATCCATATGTGATGTCTAAAGTATGCATTTTCAGTATCGCTCGATTGAATTAAAATGCTCCCAAATATAATTTACACACCATGTGTATAATCTCTAAATTGTAAAACGAAAACCACTTCAGACCATCAATTAGAATGGTATGGGGTCACATATGTCCGAACATTGGCTCTGACCATAAAATATAGATATCAATAGAGGTATGTTTATAAATTCATTATTTTAGCCATATAATTACAAAATTATGAAAAACTAATGAACTTAATAAGATAAAATCATTATGAACTGTTTTGTAGTCAATACTTTTGCTAAAGAATATCAAAGCATGGCTCTACCAATTTTCAACCTAAATAAGGGCGGTGTCATATACCTTTTGACCGTGTATAACATAATATCATTTATGGTCAATCGAATACAAAATTTAAGTTATTTAAAGATAATGTGAGCCGACATTATTTAGCTATTATCTTGTTTTAGTGACATCATTAATTGATGAAGTCATAATTTTGATGATTGCATAAAAATAATCAGAAAAAAACTGGTTCGATTTCTTTATAAAAATAAATAAAAGGAAATTGATGCATGAAAAAATAACATGATTTCAAAAAAAATGCACCCTTCAGTATTTAAATCTTGCATTTTGATATCTTGACATTTGGTTAGGGGGAAAACTGTATTGCATCGCATATGATATTCTCATGAAATATCTACATCTGTTAAGAATGATTTATGATTTCAATCTTTAACTTAACATGGTTACTTGCCTCATATATTCGTTGGGATCAAACCATCATCTGATCCTGTATTTTTGGATTATAATTATCTCAACCTCGTCTTCTTTTGCTATGAAACTTAAGAAAAATGACTATCTATATAAAAATAAATGTCTGAATACACTTATAAACTCGTATAATATGGAACATTTGGGTATGAATATTTAGGTTTATAATTAACCATATGGATCCTTTAATACGTAAAACATATACTATCAATTGTAAATTAATCCTCATAGTAGAGTGATCAAATATTTCATTCATAAAAATTATCAAACCATTTTTTATTTTCTTAATATAATATTATATTAATTATTATTATGGACCGATATGCTAAATATATATTTGGTCATTGTCATAAGGTAATGTAACAAGTAATCGGATGAACTATATTATATGTAACTATATAAAAATTAGTCTTTTATGTGAAATGCGTTATGAATGTATAAGTATGGTAACTGGGTTGAATTTAGACATTGTGAAGGACTAAGCCCAAATCTCAACACTTACACCTGAAGTGATAATTCAGGGACTAAATTGATAAAATCAATTTAGCGGTTGTGGTCCACGATCACAAAACAGACAAAGTAAACAAGTTTTATACACCTTGGGTTTCTAGTTGTATTGGTGTATAAAAGGACCACTAGAGTTCACACATTTCATTAAGTTAAACTCAAAAGACATGCAATACTTTGTTAAGAGAAATACTAACAACTATTTACAGAAACTTGACGAACTTCAAGCAAGATTCAAGTCATAAGGAACTTGAAGAAAAAAAAATCTAATAATGGCAGTACAAAAAAATAATGAGTTTATTCTTTTTTATGTTTATTATATAATCATATTAAGGGTTTAATATTTCGCATAACTAACTTGAGGCGATTCATTTTATTCTATCAATTGGCATCATAGTTGACTTGATAGGGTGTGCATTTATAGTTTATATGAAAAGTGTGTATATAATGATTTGTTCATATGAAAGCTCTTTAAGTGTTTTAATTTTTTTATTTAAAATTTATTTTCTAGATAAATTTGTGATTTTTTATTTTAAATCTAGGCTTGATTGTTGGAAATTTTCTCCCAAATTTAGAACCAATCAAACCCTAGCTTAACCAAATATATCAAACTTATCATGACAACAGCTCATTGATGGCGTAACCCTAGATATTATTATCAATGGAAGATTATCCAGTGACGTTTTCCGTGACCAACAAAATAATGTCGGAGCAGATGAACGTCGCAGCTTGCAAGGAAATCACAACCCAATGTTGTTGTGATGACTGCATCAAGAGTGTTTATCGGGTGTGCGCCCATAAAAAATAAATGTTTGTGTTGGTTGTCTTTTTTCTTTTCAAATAATATGTATAACTTTAATTAATTAAATATTTTTCTGATTTGTTGACATGATATTGGACATGCTATTTTTTGTATATGTTTGTGAAATAACTGGTTTGTCTGCTTGAATGTTTAAATGGACATGTATTACTAATGTTTTGGAGTTCGGTAGGTAAATTATGAAATCATTTAATAGGCCCTCCATAATGTTAATTGATCTCATTGAGGATCCTAGAATCTAAAAATGTTTGATGGATTAATTTAAGTTCAAATATTATCGGTCTTCGCGAAGTTTTATATTTAAATTGATTAATCATAAACTGGAAAAATCTACTGAAAATTGATCCTTGTGATTTTTTAATTCAAGTAGGTGAAATCAATCCTCCAAAGGGTTTTACCGGTACTTGAGAAAATTAACATATACCTTGTAATTATTTTTATTTAAATAGGTGAAATCAATCCTCCGAAGGGTTTCACCGGTAGTTAAAAAAATTAAGGTTATTTTAATTCAAGTAGGTGAAATCAACCTTTAGAGTGTTCTAACGGTACTTGGGATAGTTAAAATAATGATTAATGGTAATTTTCTCAAACTCATAAATCTATGATAGTATGATTTTCCCTTCATTATCTTATTATCATGGTATGTTATGTTTTAAAAGTATACGCCATATACAAATATGTTAAGTTGTTGTATGCCAAGTTTATTTATCTCTTATGTGCCATATATGTGATAGTATACGTTATAGGTTACAATATTTTAGGGAACAAAACCTAATGATGGATGGATCAGATTTTACCCAATAGAGGATATGAATTTGTACTTGAATTGTCATGACTATGATCACACATTAATGAAACCTAAACCATGTGCTATCACTTAGGAAAGTTCACTTGAGGAAACCAAAAGGTGAAACCTATGAATGGTATAATTAATTATGCTTGTCCATTATGCTTCAAGGAATACCACCTGCAATTTGTTGGGTTGTCCCACCATATGCTACCATTGCTTCGGAATTTCTCACAGAAGTTGCAAATATTTGCTAAAAGTGGCAAGGTAGAGGTACAATGTCTCATTAATGAGATATCTACCAATAAACACACTTGCAAAAGGATGATTTATGAGAGCATATTCTGGGAATGTATATGATTACAACCAATATAAAATAAATCAAGGTAGAACTACCTGAAGAATATGTGGTAAGGTTTTTTTTAATCAATCCCGATAAATTTTAACCATTTTCAGTCCATCTACAACTTCATACGGGAAAAATGGAAAATCACTGAATTGATTGCACACGCTACATGAGAGGAGGAAAAGCTTAAAGAGGAGAAGTTTAAAGTGAACATGGTAGTTTCCAAGAATATGAGGGGAAAATGAAAGGGTGATGGGAAAGAACCGCACTATGGTGCGGCGTAAAAGAAAAGGCCTCAAGAATTGATGATAGTTATATGCTTCTTCTGTATAAAAAAAAAGGACACCTCAAGAAGAATTGTAAGAAACGTCAGGTTTATTTACTATGTCAAGGTTAATTCTGCTCCAAAAACTCATGTCTGCATTTCTTTGGAGGGTACAATAAGGAGTCGAAGGCTAAGTGGAGATAAAAGGTCCATCTTCACAGATGGCGGGAGCTCGTGTAAAACGTTGGTAATTTATGATTTAAATTTAGATATTCCCACATGACATATATTATTTTGAAGAATTTTATGAGTGTTCCTATGTTTCGAAGGAGATTGTTTTCTTTCTCAGTTATAGACATGTATGGTTATTCTTGTCTTTTGGAAAATCATTGTTTAACTCTCTCACATAATGAATTATTGTTGTTTATGGTAGATTCATAATTGAACTTAACTTATATTTATTCAACACTTTTGAAAATCACAATTTTTTCATGAATGCACAACTTGCAGTCAATAAGATTAATAAACCGAAAATTTCTCTAAATTGTGGCATATGCAGTTAGGTCATCTATCCAAAGTAAGGATGCATAAACTTGTAGCTGAAGGTTTATTAGGTCTCCTCGATCACCTTAGTTTTGGTAATTTTATTGAGTGTATCAAGGGGAGACAAACGAAAGCCAAAAAGGTAAGGAAAAATAGAGCAACTGAAGTCTTATAATTGAATCAGGCCGATATTTGTGGACCATTTCCAAAGGAATAATGGAACAAGCAGCGATACTTTATATCCTTTATGGATGACTTGTCTAATTTCAGGTATCTCTACCTCATTCATGAAAAATTTACAGCCCATGGACAAGTTCAAATCTTTTATGACCAAATTTGAAAAACAACTAGGTAAAAGCATTAAGAGCATCAGATGTGATTGTGGTGATAAATACTATGGTAGATATGACGGGTCGGGTGAACAACATCAAGAGATATTTGCAAAATTTCTAGAGGAGTGTGGCATAGTCCCTCAGTATACAATGTCGGGTTTACCATGCATGAAAGGTGTTGAGAGACAAGAATGTACACTAAAGGATATAGTTAGAAGTAACTCAATCGTACCATTATATCTTTGGGGTAAGCCATCGAATATATCGCATACATACTCAATAGAGTACCCATTAAGACAACCTTTCAAACGGTTATCTGCTTCTTCATTGGTTATTCTGAATATTCAATGGGTTTTAAGTTTTATGAGGTTATTGAGTTTGAGAGGAAGAATAATGGAACAAATGTTCATTTTGAGGAAGAACTTGTAGAAATTTATGAAGGTATTAACAAAAATACTAAGCTATGAGAAGATTGGACTTTAATGCCAATTATTTCTCTCTCGTTAAAACAAGGTTATATTCAGAATAACATGAATGTTCCACTTAAGTGTTTTAACCAGGATACTGATATGTTCGAGTTAGAACATGAGGAACCTCAAGGTAATCTTTCACAAGATTATCAAAATAACATTGTCCACGGGGATCAAACTCTACCTCCTCCAGAAGTGCAACAAGAAGTATTAATGGCCTTAAGAAGGTACACGAGAGAAAAGACAAATATTATATATCTTGATTATAGTGTATATCTTTAGCAACATGAAGACCCATGTGCTCTAATTGTAGATAATATCTCATCTTACAAACAAATATTGGAAAGCTCTGACTCTCGATTATGGATTGGCGCTATAAAAGAAGAGTATAAATCGATGCAAGATAATGCGATATGAGAACTTGTCGTATTATTTGAAGGGGAAAAAGCAATTGGTTGTAAGTATACTTATAAAACCAAACGTAATTTCTCGGGTGATGTGGAAAGACATAAGCACACATTGTAGAGAAATGCTATACCCAACACGAAGGGATAAATTTAAAAAAAAATCTTTAGTATTTACGAAAGATTCCTTAGTACAATCATGATATTGGTTGAACACTTTGAGCTTGATTTTCATCAAGTGGATGTAGAGCCCGCGTTTTTTAATGGTAACATTGAATAAATGATTTATATCGTGCATGGAAGTAACCCAAGTGCGGAACAAAATGGCACATGTTGATATATAGGAAGTCATAAATGATGAAGATCATTGGGTATTCAGACTCTTTTTTTTGTGGATACATGGACACACTGAAAAGCACTTCGGGTAACATATTCTTATTTACTGGAAGTGCATATCTTAGAAAGTGTAAAGCAAACACTTTTTGCACCGTCATCGATGATGAATTTGTTTTGCGTGCTTTGAAGCATCGAACCAGTCATTGTGGCTCCATAATTTTATCACTGATTTGCGCATTGTACAAGGTCTCATGAGGCTGTACTGCAACAATAATTCTGTAATGCAGTACTCTAACAATATCATGAGCTCGTTTAAATCCAAACACATAAACACAAAGTTTTTATCCGTTAAAGAGAGAGTCTAGATGGGTTAGATAAATATAGAGCACATCGTCAAAAACTCTACGATAGCATATCCTCTTACAAATGTGGTATTGCCTAAGGTTTTCCAAGAACACACCATCAGAATGGGTGCGATTGATTTAGAGGATTGATAGTTTTAGTGGAAATTTTGTAATATGATTTGATTAATATTTACAATATTGAATACATAAAGATTTATTACAATATATGGTTTAGTTAAATTCATTAACATATGTTACTCTAATAGATCTCCAAAAGTATGATCATTTAAGAGTATATATGTACCATTACATTTCATATTATTCTTAAATTGCACACCGTAATTGGTCCAAATAATTGATTGATGGAAATAATGTGATTAATGTTGCATCATATTGTTCACATTACGAGAAATTGATCTTTAGTCTCTATTTGCTTGTTAACCATGTATGGGGTTGTACCGTTAATCTATTGACAATGCATTCAGAGGCCTTATTGAAGTTAAATATATTCTTGAGTAACATGTGGTGGTCCAAGTGGAAAATTGTTCGAATAATTATGAACTAGTATGCTAAATATATATTTGGTCATTGTCATAAGGTGTCTAATATTAATTAATCATATTAACTATATTATGTATAATTGGGTAAAATTGGGTTCTATAGGTGAAAAAGCGTTGTGGATGTATAAATGTGGGAATCGGGTTGAATTTGGACACTATAAGGATCGACTTCAACCATCAACATTTAGGGATGAACTCATAATTCATAGACTAAATTGATAAAATTAATTTATGGTTGTAGTCCTCAGTCACAAAACGAACAGAGTAAATGAGATTTAAGCAACTAAAATTTCTAGTTTTATTTGTCTCTAAAAAAAGACTAGAGAGTTCACACATTCCTTTAACCAAAATTCAAAAACAAAATTGTTACTTTGTTGAGAGGAAGACTAACAAGTGTTTATAAGATTTGTATCACAAGAAATTTTAAAAATAATTCTAACATGATTATAAAAAAAATAGAAAAAACAATGAGTTTATTATATTATTGTTTGTTAATTAATTATATTCACAATTCAATATTTCACCTCTTTGAACTAATTTAAGACGATTTAATTAGTTATATCATTAATCGGTCAAGAGATTCAATAAATCTAATAAACGTTCCAATTCAGTTATACTAGTGGATAAAAAATAATTGCACATTTTAATATAATGTTTCTAAAAACTGCTTTTGGAATTTGAATTACAAAATTGAAAGTAATTACCCGGCCTCCCATCAGTAAAACAAACTATTAATCCCCCGAAATTAAAAAAAAAAACAGTAAAAATAAATTGAAGTTAAACTGAAAATATGAAAGCATTAATTTTTTGTGTTTGAGACCGATTAAATTTGATCTTTACACGTTTATTTAATTACGAAATATCTAAAAACCTTTGAATTAGGGCGACTCTTCCCGGTTTATATTATAGTAATTATTTGTGAACGATCTAATAAACCCTGAGCAGAGACCAGGTTGTTCATCTTTATTTCAATGAACCCTAGTAGTGAGATACAAGTTTTGTCAGTAGCCAAAAAGACATGACATTGATTAGTATGAGTTTGTGCATGGACCACCATATTCATATGAGGTAGGTACTACTTATTAAATGGTGGTAGTAGTAGTAGTATGACATTTTTGTAAAGGCACGACATCATAACTCTTAGAAACCAGACTCCATTAAACTCAAATTGCCCTCTTGGTGGTCCTTCCTCTCAATACACATCTTTCATCATCTTTTCTTTTTACTATGGGAATCGATAACGATATAAAACTTAGAGGGGTAAATTAAAATTCAAATGTCTCAATCGACTTTGGTTTGAATTTATTTCTAGAGATCTAACTTTATCAGGTTCGCTATAGATTCTGAGTAAACATAAATAAAACCAAAAATCGAATTGATAAAAAAAAAATGGAAATTTAAATGAGATGGACAACAATACATCAACAATGTTACCTTGGGCTTCTTTTGTGTGTCACCAATTGTTTTATTTTTTGTGGGCTTTGTTTGCTGTTACAATTATGTTACATAGCCTGACAGGGAATTTTTAATCTTTCGTTTATACTAATATCAGAACGGGCAATGATCAATACATTTGCAAAAACACTACACGAAAAACACACTAAGGTCGGATCAAGATATTTACTATCTATAAAATTTAGAATCCACATAAACATGGCATAAAAAAATTAACAAACAAATCATATAAAATTTAGTTTTAAAAATCAATTTTAGTAGTGTCTTGAATTTTTGGATTTAGCAAATTTTTGCGTTTCAAATATTCACGAGTTTTCAAATATAATACTTAATAATATATTTTTTAAGATTTAGTCGGATTTAAAGATTTTATATTTTTTTTCAAAAATTAGCATTTTTTATCATTTATGTAAACGTTTTTGGGATGGTGGTTGTGTTTGTGTTTTCTCTACCATCTTCATCTCTAGAAATAAATCGGGTTACTTACTGGTTTTAAATTTATTTTGATTGAAAACAATTTTTTTTTGGAAACTAACTTATGTAAAGCTTTGGTTTGTTTTTTTCGATTTGTTGCAAATATGGATTCTCTTTCAATTTGACTCTGAGGTTGGTGAAGCCTGTTAAAGCCATAAGGTTGTTTTCTTTGATAAAAGGCGTTGGCTCTGGCTCGAAAGATTTGGTTCTCCATGCGTCTTTTAGAGATATAAGACTCAATTTCATCATTTCTATATTTCGATGGAGGTACATAGGATGATGAATGCCTCCCTTATATTGGTCATTTTTGGTTTGGTGGTTGCCTCTCTGTCATGAATGCTCTAAGGAAGATCAAGGTTTTGTTGCGCATCTTCATAAAGTTAGTGACTTTGGTATTCGTAAATCATTCGCGATGGGTCATTTTGATTTTTTTTTTCTGGTTTGGTCCGGTCACCGGTGATAGGTCCAACGACTGGTTTTTATAATAAATTATCAATGTTCAAGTTTTCCACTTCTTTGAGGGATAAGTTTTTCCTGGTCCAACAGTAGCCCGATACATTTTTCCTCTTATGTGAATTTCTTCAACGGGTCTAATATTGATAGATTAGGTTAGTTGATGGGCTATTAAAAGTCCTATCCATTTTTGAAAACTCATCTCTATATATTCAAAGTCTAACCCTTAAGAATAATATTGTATCATTCAAGGCTAAAGCCTTCCAGTCCCGATCGGGAAGACCCAAAATTCATTCATCTTTAGAAGTTTTTCCCTTGCTTAGATATTACTCATTCTTACTCAATCAAACACGTTATCTATCATTATTTACCCAAGACATCTTCCTCTTCTTCATAGGTTAGAGTTGTTTCATGATTATAAGACAGTCATTCTTCCATGACGGTAAATGAAATTTTTACATTAAATATACTAGCCATGAACTCTGAGTACCTTCTGATATTGCCAAATGGTTTCCCAAAATCATGGTGCAAATGTTTCACATGGGTATTATAGGCCACCACCAATCGACCATTCAAGTTAAGGTTAATGTCGAGAGTGTGTGGTACTTTTATATTATAGGAAAATATGGTTACCCCAAAAGGATTTTTTTCTTTAATAGGGATTATGTGGCAACCGTGTGGAAAGGTGACATTTGGCACTTTATTGGGTTCCTTGTGTTTTTAAGAATTAGGGGTCAATGGTTGTCCTGGACAAAAATTCTCTAAAGGAAATTCATGTATATGTTATCATCTTTAACCTTTTTCATGAGATTTTGGACATCCAAAAGCATTAGTTACATTGCTAGTGCTCTTGTGGGTACGCAGTCTAATTAAATGCAGTACCAAAGTTTCCAATGAGCTTCGCATAAGATGTTTAGGTAAGTTAAAATCTTAAGCTTGAGTACCATTGTCTTCCTTATTTCTTTTAAAATTGTGAGATGTTTGGTCATGTTATGGTTTTATGTTATGCCTCCCCTCCTTCTAGTCAATATTCTACCTTCAGAGACTCCATTTTTCTGGCCAATATTTTAGGATACGGTCACGTAAGGAAACCTTCAATCAGTTGCAGCATAATCAAGTGAACGGTGGCATTGATTCAGATTTGGGCACGCGTACTCGTGTTTGTGGCCATACCATTTGTGACATCTGGTTGGAGATAATCACCGGGGGTTTATCTACATCTTTTATCAATCCCCTATAAGGAAGTTATCTCATGTTATCCAGGTTAAATCCATCAAATCTGACCTTTGTATGGAGATAGAGTGTGCCGCAAATGATGAAGAAGTTGAATCCCCTATTACCCAGGTTAGATTTGGTGCCAATGAAACATGATGTAAGTTTGTTATTGTTATGGGTATGGTAAAAAAGACCCGTTACAGAACTAAGATATCTTTGAATACATTTTTAGAAACAATTTGTCCCTCATTTTCCTTTTGAAAACTGAGGTACACGAGAATAAGGTTACGACCATCATTTATTTCACGGTCTCCTTTTAACATTTTACTAGTAACTACGTCTCCTACTCTTTGGATCGTATCCAGATGGTTGGGAATAGTAGTGTTCTTACGATCATGATTTATCTCATTCCCTTTAATTTCTATGATGTATTATTAAATGTTTGGAAACTTCTTTGGACTTCATATTGATTGGTTTTTATCCACTTAACGAGGTTGACGACAAAAAACCCATATGGTATGACCATTACAATATTTATGGGATGAGTTCTTGTATCTCTTATATATTCCTTGGGGACTTCAGTTCTATTTGTAAGTTGGAAGACCGAATTGGTTCATCTAACATCTCAATTGACGTCTTTAATAATTAATGCCATTATTGTGAACTCAATAGCCTAAGAGCGTCGACATTCTAGATTTGTTGGTCTAACAAGCAACATGATAATCATATTGCTTCCAAGTTGATCGGGTCATTTCCGGTAGTGACTGGTATGATCTTTTTATATGTGATTTTCCTAATATGATCATCTTAAAGTATCTGACCATACTACCATTATAATTATCTTGGCTTTCCTCACCCCTGATTAAAAACTCTTTTCAAACTATTTAACATATAAAAATCGTATTGTATTTAATAATATTATTGCAAACAGTTGGAACTATCTCTCGCCCGAGTCTAGTATGCGTAATATCGTTGCTTAACTCTCTAGATTACAACAAGTTTTTAGAGGCCTAAATCATAGAAAGTTTAGTCATGTTAGTAAATTTTTGTTTTTTACTCAGACTAAGCTTTTATTGGCCCAATCTAATCTGGCGAGGGGCCTTGTCAATCTGGTTCTTATGATGAATGATATTAAGCCTCTTCGATATTAATATTTTTTAGCCTTGATGAGGAGTATTGTTTTAAAACAAAAATCTGTGAGTATTGGCTTAAACTAGGAAATACCAATAAAAAATTCTTCCAGAATAGTCTAAAATCCTGTATTTTTTACAACAAGGTTATGTCATTTTTGGTATCCATGGTAACATGTCCGCCTCTTCTTCTGGCGTAGTTAACGTTTTTGTCAATTATTTCTCAAATTTTTAGGCACGCCAAATAATTATGATGCCAGGGATTTTCCTATATGACCAACCTCATTAGCATCAAGGTTAAACCATTTGATAAATATAATATAATGAGACCTATGATTGACTCTTGAATAAAATATCCCATTTTTAGTATATAGTAACAAATATTTGGGCATTGATGGTTTCAATGCAGTGTTTTTAAAATCTTCTTAGGATTTTGTTGGTAAAGTTTTATGTGATGATATCTACCAATTCTTTGAGGCCAACTTGGACTTGGAATGAGGCCTTGATTACGCTCATCCTGAATTACGATATATTATTCATTGATGTGATCTTCAAGATCATTGCATGTTATAATAATTTATATAAAGTAATTTCTAATAGGCTTAAGGATTCCCTACCTACCTATTGATAAGTCTCAATCGACCTTCATGGTCAGACGTCACATTTGTAAAAACATCCTCGTCCCTTAAGAGTTATTTTGTGGCCATCATAACAATATGAAAGGCTCTAAGGTTGTTATTAGAATTGACCTCATGAAGGCCTTCAACAACATATGTTGGCATTTCATTCTTAACATTTATATTATTATAAATTTACCAAATCAAATGACTTCATAGGTAATCCAATATATTTCCCCCCTCTTATAGTATTAATGTTAGTGCTGACCTTCATGAAGTCCAAATGAAGAAGAAAGGAGTTGGTTTGAATTATTGTGTATATATATATATATTATTTTGGCTTAATTCACCACATAGGAATGCATGGCTTAAATATATATCTAATAAAAAAAATTGTTACAATTTATTACTTAGGGATTAGAGATCGTGTAATTTTTACAACATTATCTTTTAATTTTTTTTATGTTTATCTACACATTCTCAAATGCTAGAGGTATAGGGTGAGACACTGAGCCAAATATTTAAAGGCCCGACAACATGTTTTATTTTCCACTTTTGTTTAAAACTGAGGGTTTGCTTAACGCTTTTACACACCATTTTGACAAGATTAAGTTAACTGAAACTATGACTAACTTAAGTTCATCAGTCAAATTTACTTCTCTTCTTCGAAACTCCAGTTTAAGTCTCTTTACTATTAGCATTCTTCCCTTATCTTTTCCTCTAATTAAATTCAATTTAAAAATCTTCTTCTTTCTAGCATCCCCCGTCAAATAATCGATGAGTGAGTAAGTCCAAGTTTTTCTTATAGAAAAGTAAATTGATAGCGTGAGAGGGGTTTGGTGAGGCAATCGATGGTTTGATAATATGAATGAAAATATTTTATGTTTAATATTTGTTGAATGACTTGATAATGGATGAAATAGATGTCCAGTTCAACATGCGCTTATGAAAGACTAGATTGGAGGCAAGGGAACTAGCTTCAAAATTATCACAGCAGATTGTGGGTAGGGATTGAAGCTCGGAAAGAATCAGCATAGACAAATGAGTTATACATAAATGTTAGCAAGAGCGTGATACTCAGATTACGTACTTGAAAAGGTTACTACATTTTGTTTCTTGGATGATCACGAGATAAGATGATCGTTAAAATATACATAATATCATCCCAAAGATCTAGGATCATCAGGGCATCTAGCTCAGTCTGCATAAAAAACTTTCCAATAAAGATAAGGACTCTGTTTTATATAAATATCAAGTAAATGAGTGCTAGATAAGTACGTGAGTATTATTTTTAAATATTGCTAGTGAATATTAGTACGTGCCTATTGAAGTTGTCTTAACTTATTTATAGAAAATGAAATGTCAAATATTGTATGAATCATGTACCGTAAAGCTCTTAATATAATTTAATATTGTCTAGGGTTGAGAAAAGAAGTTCCATCGGCAGTGGAAAGAGGTTTACCAACACACATTGGGGTCGGACATGGCTTGGAACTAGTAATCTCATGGCGCACAAGTAAGTTTTGTATATAATTTTCTTGTATAAGATAGAAACCATTAATATCACTGTGAACTTATATTCCTATGAACAAATGGAGTAACCCTATGTCTTTTAAGGAAATTTTTAGTGTATTTTATTAGAAAATATGTGTAGGCCAACATAATGATTCGATATGACAATAATATTGCCCACATACTAGAATAATTAGGATATTAGTCTTTGAAATGTAGTTATTCATAGGGTAATCGGCTTTGGAATTCTGATAACCTCATTCAATTAAAGTGTCCTTTAGTTTAAAGTATCAATCTATAGGTGCCTACTTGATCCCTCATGAAGCTTGCACATATATGAAATATTTATAGAGATATCAAACCTTTTAGGTTGAGTCATATAAAAATCTCAATTATGACTCCAATTAAAAATGAATTATTAATGCCAATACCAATATGACAGTAAAGGCCTTTACCGCGGGACTAAAAGTCTTAGAAAAATCTATGTCATGGGTTTGATGAAAATCTTTGGCAACCAGTGTGGACTTATAACATTGTATTGAACCATCCTAGTTATATTTAACCATGTAAAATCATTTTCACCCTACAATGTATATGGTAGAAGACCATGGAGTAAGAGACCATAATTTTTTAAAATTAAGGATTTTTATTCATCTTTCATAGCATGTACCCATTTTGGATAACACAACAACCTCTAAGTATTTGGTAGGTTATATAGGTAAGGCCTTAATAATGATAGTCGAACCAATGTAGATAGGCTTAAGTTTAGTAATACCATTATTTGGTTTTGATTTCATAGGAGGTGCATTGGTTAGAATGTGTTGTTGTGAAGCACTGTCTGCATTAGGAAAGTCAAGTCTATTGTAAAATTAGGCGTCTGTATTTGGGTAGTGGTTTGAGTGTGAGGGTTCTTTGCGGTGGATTGAGTAAGTTATGCTTGTCGCCTGGGTGAGGTAGGGTATATGTTAGAGTAAGGTTGTAACCAGTTTAATTCTTTGATATAGTTCTAGCAAAGTTAAATGCACTATCTGTCACTAGTTCCCTAGGGAATGTAGGCAACCATGAGTAAAGATGAAAAATTAACCACCAGCCATTAGAAAGGTAAAATTACATGCCCTTTAAAATGAAATTTCTAAATATATAGATTCTTCATGTAGAACTTATATACTTATGGCCTTTATCAATCTCATTGTATCCTAATAAAACAAACTATAAATAGTGATATTGAAATTTGTGTGATTGATATGGTCTCAAACATGGAAAGTAAGCAGACCCATATGTATTGAGCGCTAGGAAGTTAGGTTTTACGTTGTAAAGCTTTTTATAGACATAAATATTGTTTAAAATAGTTGTTGGGAGTCTAATGATAAGGAAGGTCGCTGTTAGTAAAGCTTGTGTCTAGTATTTGTAGGGTAAATTATATTTTTATAAAAATGTTAGGCATGTTTCAACAATATGTCTATTTTTTCTTTCGACACTACCATTCTGAGCAGATGTATAGAGAAAAAAGTTTCTTAAAAGGCCTTGAGTCCTTAGATAGTGGAGTAAAAGACCTATTTCACCTTATCAATCAAAATGTAGCAACTTAATATATATTTCAAATTGTTTTTCAACAAATATTTTGAAGTGTTTAAAGGCTGATAAGGTATCATTTTTCTCTTTTAATGGATAAAGTTAGGTATAACTAGTGTTATCATCTAGGAAAATGATATAGTATCTAAATTTTATCTGAGATTTTACTACTGAGACTCCTAAAACATATGTGTGAACTGAGTCTAAAATATGTATTGAATGAGAAGTGAAATAAATATATTGGATGGATGGCCAACGTTTTTATATTATCCATACTTTAGGGAATATAAGTAATATTTGACCTTGAATGAAAATTAGAAGGAGTAGAACCAACACTGAAAACATTAGGCATAAGTTTATATGACTTACATTTGGACAATAATAGACTAGGTACCTTTTCCATCTTGTCTAGGCCATTATCAGATGTTAATCTGAGAAGCACACTCCTTATTTGCTTGTCTTTCACAAAATAACCATAACTATGAAATTCAACAAAGACAAGATTATGAGTAATGAGTTGATATACTGAAAGTAAGTTCTTGTATATATTTGGAACATGTAGATATTTTTTTCAAAGTAATTTATTTATCAATACGAGTAAGTATTTTAGATTTCTTTACATATGAAATTGTCAATTTTTCTCCACTATATACAACAATAGAATTCATGCCTGAGTAGTCAGCATGTTGGCTCATACGATTAGGATTTCATGTGACATGGTGGCTAGGTTAACCCTAAAAGAGTCATATTTCATCTTCAGTATGAGGGACTCTCTCAATTTTAACTTAATTTCCCTATTAGTTTATGAGTTTGGCTCATTTCCTATCAGGTACCTTGGTGCTCATTTGATGAATAACTAACTCACCTACAATAAGTTTATGGTTTCTTATTCATATGGTCATTGGTCTAATTTATGCTTGCACTCCTAAATATCTTACGTACATCAGTCACATTCAGCTTATCAAGTTTGTTCTCTTTGTTTCGCAAGTATACTTATGTTTAATCTTCATCTTACCTGCTAGGGGACTTAAGGACCTTTCCTAAACTCTTCACATGTTTTTTTGGTATGGTCATAAGATGAAACTTTGTTGTGCCAAATTTGTATGAACCAAGGTTACCTTACCCTCCCGAGAGGGTGGCTATGGATTCTAACCCTCAACGTATTGAATCAAGTGGTTGTCTTTAAATACTTTTTGTATATTAAAAGTGGTAAAGATTTATCCATTTGGTCTGATTGGATAAAAATTGTTTAAAAAAAAATATAAGTACCAAAGTATTAGTTTAGGCTTTTTGCCCTCCTGCACGTGGATAAAAAAATTTCCCCTCGTGCATTTACCCTTGAATATATTTAAGAATATGGATTTAAATGAAGAATCATCATCTATTTGGTTCAATATGTGGTTCATCCCTACAAGTTATTAGCCCATTGCATGTATCGTTTATTTGTGATTTTATATTAGATAGTAACCTTTTAGTATCTAATATCATTGCGGATGGAAATTAGTGTAATCTAACGTCATTGTGGATGGAAACTAGTGTAATCTAACGTAATTGTGGATGGACACTAGTGTTGGCTTAATCGAAGTAAATCGAAATTTTTTAGTAATCAAGGTTATATGATAGCTCATTGATATAACCTACATCATGCCTCTGCGGGCCATTAGTAGTATTAATGTCTCTTACTGGAATGTCAGTATGGACCATGGTAACTTTACTATTAATGATACTTACCATTATATTTGGCACTCATTTCCCAATATCAAATGGATTGGTTTAGTGTGTCACAAGTACGACGTATTTTGTTATAAAATTTGGTTTGGTGTGTCACAAATGTGACATCTTTCTTCATAATTTTATCTTTTGGCTACCTGCCCTTGGAATATTTTCAAATCATGACAAGCTCATGAGTTTAAACTCTCGTATATTTTTGTTCTCTTATATGGTAATTTGGAATCCCTCAACCACAATATTTGGATTGTTGTTCCGACTAAAATATTTCTTTAGTATGGTGAAGAATAAACTTGATACCATATCTCGCATCGCTTAGATATTGGAAAAATCAATGATATATAAAGTATCAAATTATCTCAACTAGTATGAGGCCTTTCGGGAGTGCAACACAAGAAAAGTCATATGAGCTTTCAGAGTCAAAGCGGATAATATCATACTAGTGAGTGAGATCCATTTAATATTTATATATATTCTCAACACAATATATTGGATTGGACTGGACCAATTGGGTTGAGTTTGTGTGTCAGTGTTCATTTAATGACCGTGATTATCTTTTCCACACTTGTTTTAGCGCGGTAATTTATCATGTTTAGAGAGAATGCAGTGTGTGAAATTTCAGGTCCTCCCGAATATGATATCATCAATAGCACACCATACACTACCTGATACATGTTATAAATTTTGTGATGCTAAAATGGCATCATCGTCCTAATTTATTTGGGTTCATATGTAGTTTTGTTTTTGGCTGTTGGCTTTGCATTAGTGTATTATTGGTGGATATAATGTCGTATGTTGTTTTGATTTTTTCTTATAAGGTAATTACCAATTGGGCTTAAGGCCTTACCTTAGGATGAGTTTCGCTATATTAGTTAACCACAAGCCTAATAGGTGGTTCTTTTTATATACAGGTCAATAAAGCTCATAAACTCACATTGGTCGATATAGATAGAGATTGTCACTCCACTTGGGAGAGGTGACTAATCATTATTTTATTCTTTCATTTAATATTCTCTCTCGCTAATATTTTTCTATTTGTACGATAACTCTCTAAGATATTCCGGCTCATGTGTGGCGACCATAGTGAGAATTATATTCGAACGGGTACTCAAAAGCCTCTTTCAAAACTAGACCATTAATCTTCACTATTTATTACTTTCGGAGTAATCTACAGTTGAATGGATGCTCAAGGATGAGCAGGTAAATCTCTTACCCCGGAGAGTGAGGGTGTACGAGAAGGGTCAGTAAACCTTATGGACTCCAGTATATCTCAAACTCATTTTGAATAGCACAGAAAACAATTTGTGTCCAAAATCACAGTACTTCTTGGTGTGGTTTATTTTTTCTGAGGGTAAGATTGTAATTTTTGTTTAGAGTTTTGTCGAGTTTTGAGAGTATTTAATGTTTTGGTAGAATGTAGAGGGAGAATCAAGCTGCCTGGTTGTATTTAATTTTCATTACCCTCATTTAATGTTGGTGGTTGGGTATTTATACCCTTATATTTGGGCCACATGGGCTTTCGGGTCGTGTTTAATGGACTCGGGTCGAGTTTAAGGACCCATTAGTTCTAAGTAAGTGAACAGGTAGCTTAGTCAAAAAGTGATTAGGTTTTAAGTACTTTAGTTCTGTTTGGATAGTTCAATGGATGATGGTGTCCGAACTGTCCCTGTCCGGTAAGGTGGACATTGTCCGAATTGACCCTGTCCGGTTCCCATAAAATGTGGTGACAGAATCCAGACTCATCACTTGTAGCTGAAAAAGACACCTTGGTCAAAGTGGTCGCCCTCCGAACTGAGCGAGATTCTTTAACAACCAGGTGTACTGGTGTGTAGTTTAAGGTTCACATCGAGACAGTGTCTCAAAGATGAGGACTACAAGTTTATCATAATTTTTAGGTTGGATCACGCCCATTATTCTATGAGGCGGGACTACCGAGTGAGAGCTCGATACTTGTTCATATCTACGAGTGAAAGTAAATAGCATTAATTCCCTCATAACCGGAGGCACGGCAAAAAACGTCATGATTGTACCAAGAGAAAACAAAACTCAAGATCTGAGAGTGTGAGGGATTTTATGAGGAAGTTTAGTATAGAGTCTCGTACATACCGCGTAGATAATCAAAGACGGTAGGGTAAAGAGCCTAGACTTTGACCGAAAATGTTAAGCAGACTGAGGTTGATCCAACAGCTCAACATTGGTTGGATGTCATCTGATTCTAGGGAAATATGAAGAGAAAAGTTGTTTTTAGAGAGAAATTTAAGTAAAGAAAGATATTTCACAAAATGAAAGTCAAATGTTTATTAATTTCATATGTAGCCTTTATATATAGGCAAACATACTTGGAATAACTGAAGTTGTTACAAAAACCGGTTAATTACACTTTAACCCCCTGTTATTATTACAACTAACTGAAATCTGTCCAATATCTTTATAATTATCCGTACAAGACTTTGAGTGTTACATTTTAGTCCTCAATAGTTTATATCCTTATCACTATCCCCCCTATTTCTCATGAAAGTCAATGAATGAGAACTAGTTGTCATCAGAATTTTTTTAGAATAGAAAATAATCTTTTTTACCAAAGATCGATCTACTTTCAGTTAACTAATTCTTTTTTCTTGACAAGACAGATTGTCTTCGAACAAAAAAAAATCCTCAATATCACTTCAAATATATATTTATGTCCTTAAATAAACCTTCAGATATACTTGATTCATAATTCATTCATCATTTTGCCAACACTTCGAATATTTTCATATGGGAACGTAAAAAAAATCTTACAACGGTCATAAACGTTCGAAGCAACAAACAAAAGTGTGATGATTCATTGAGTACTAGGTCTGCCACTAGGCCTACCATGTGGCAGGTGTCAACCTTTCTTATTCACGTTGGCATTCTGTCCAATAGCTTCTTCCACTTCTTCCACTTCTCTAACTTATCTCTACTTTTTTTCCTTCTATAAGTACTTTTGTGAGTCATAAATTTCTTCACGAACATATTTCTAAAGAAAATTTTCTTACACCAGATATTTCTTGGCTACCTTCATCTGAATCTTCAATCTCTAAGCTACTTTCAGCGAGAAACTCAAATTCACCACCCAACCTTCAATTTCGTTTATGAGAAAACATCCAAAAACCAAAAAACCAAGAACCAGAAAACCCTATACATTAAACTCTCTTGATAAACAGAAACCCCAGTTTGGAGCTTACGACTACTTCTGCATATATGAAAAGGCTGAATAATACAGAGCGGCTGCATTAATAGGAAACGCTGCTCGATTCTCTACTGAAACGATATATTACGGTGATTTTCATCCAAGTCGAACTCACTTTTCAAGTTCATCTATTCAAAATGAAACCCAATCATCAAAAACCCAAACATCAAAGTCGCCTCGAACTTTACCATCATCAGCTAAGGCACCTCCTCAAATTTATTCTACAACTCCCATTCTTCAAAACTACAAAGTAACTCAAGCCAGATCTTCTTCAAGAAAAGCAGAAGATATTCCATCTCCTTTCAAATTTTAATCTCTTCAATAATTGTTCAAGGAAACTCCTCAAGTTCATCAAAACACTCAACTCCCTCAAAGAATTCCTAAAAAAAACCTTTATAACCATGAGAGACGATACTGACAACGCTTCACCTCCTATTGTCCAAAGAATTGCACCAAACCTTTCACTGTATTCTCCTCTCCCGAGGGAAGTTTTTGAGATAATTATAGAGTCTCAAAAAAATCCCTCAAATAAAGAGCATGAGGAACCAACCTCTAATCCCAACCCACCTCAACTTATACATGATGCTTCTGAGGTAGAAACTGACTCTGAAGCTACCCACTCAAACGTCGAAGCTGACACTCATGATGATGCTTCGAAAGATACTACAACTAATGTAGAGGATGATGCTTCGAAAAATAATGAAACAGTTAAGCGTGCTATAAAAATGAAGGCACCAAGGAAAAATCAAGGATTAAAGAACTCTTATTAAACTTTCTAAGGAGCTTGCTGCTTCAGTAAGTGTAAACTTGAAGCCACTCAATCTTGAATACATATTAGAACTAATGATAGTGGAATAATTCAAAATCCTAGACCTCTGTCCTACACAAGCCACACCCAACCAATGGTTCACCCTCATATCAATAATCATGGCCTCCAGTTTGCCCAAATTCATATTTCAATTCAACACTTCATCTCCTTGAACATACTTTCGAAGGGACCTGTTTCGCCTTTCTATTATCTCACTCTTGATGATGAACTCAAGATAATCGATGACTTGCTTGAGGCTGAAAAATTTTGGAAACAAAAAATTGTCTTCAATTCTGGGGCATGAGAGAATGGGAAGGAGATATCTGACGAGAACTCATCGTGCTTCTTTGCTCTTCTATTTTATGTTTCCAGAAATTTTGAGGCGATATAAAATTCATAAAAAAGATGCTAAGGATATTTTTGCCAAGTTGGCAACTTGGGCAGAAAAAATAGTGGGGAATTGAGTTTCACTCAGCTTTTCAACCTATAAACTTTCTCAATATCCATTTGTGGAGGACCAATGTGGGAGCTGACCTCCCCGAAAACCTGATTGAGCCACCCAATCCTCTCATGGTTGCAAAGTATTTCTTCATGTTCGAAATAGATTAGACAACCATCTTCCATTAAAGAAGAAAGGGAAAAACAATAAGAAAATCAACTAGCACATTTGGTGCTAGCCCCTCAGATAACCCGGTGCCGCAGTCAAAGGCAAAGAGAAAGGCAACATAAAAAATCATTCCTACTATTGAAGACAAAGAGAAGGTTGAGTCTTCAGCAAAAAGAAAGAAAAATTGTTGTTTCGAAGACAAAGAAGAGCTCATATAAGACACCACCACAAGGAAGGGAAAAAAGAAAAATTGCAAAGAACCTTCAAGAAATGTTACCTTCTGAGGCTGATGAAGTCATTGTGGTGGAAGATCAACAAGGAGAAGCTGCAACAGACAACGATCAAGGAGACAATCAGCAAGAAGAAGCTGCAGAAGAGAATGAACAAGGAGACGATCACTTTGATCCTGATAATTTTATTAACATAGATAAGTCTCAATAACTCGACATGGATATAGATCCATACATCTAAGAGATTCAAGACCAACTACAACACTTTGGTCAAATAACTACCCATATTCTTCCTGAGTTTGATGGGTTAGGAATCTTTTTACCACCATCAACCTCTACTATGATGCCTTATGTTAATCCAAGATTCATACCCGCTGAAGAACCATCCGAAGAGGTGACACTTGGTCTTCAACCATTTATCGATCTTGGAACGCTAACACAAAAGTTGTGAAAATAAGTCGAATATTCTCGAAGCCAGTTGGAGACCATGGCTAAGTGCATGGTTTGATACAAGAAATATATCGCAGCTAGAAAAGATAATGAAGGAGATCTTCGGTTTAGCTATAAAGGATCGTTTTATGGATATCAAACTGGTAAATTGAAATTTTTCAAAGGCATCATTCATATCAAAAACCACCTCAGATCTGTACACAAGAATGATATAGAAGAGCTTAACATTTCTCATAAAAATGAAATAGAAGAGCTTAACATTTCTCATAAAAATGAAATAGAAGAGCTCAAATCTAAACATGCTCGAGAGTTATCCAAAAAGAAAAAAAGATACTCGACTCTTCAAGAATCTCTAAACAAGAGCGAGGATGACAAAAACAAATGATATAAAACATGGATTCTCTTAAGACTCAACTCGAGGAGGAGAAAAAGATCACTGTAAAGGCTGCTGAAGATGAATGTGGAAAGGACATGATGGCTGTCATTAAGAACGCCGAAGAGTAGAAGACTATCAACCTACTTCGTGAAATCCATGCCACATTTCCGAATGCTAACTTGTCCAACTTCTAGAAATTGATTCCCATTGAGAATTTCCCTAGTGAGGCTTTTGATCTTGTGCCTAGTGATTCTTCCGACGAAGCAGAGTCAGAGGAAAGTGCTTCTGAACAAGGGGAATGGTCTGAAGGAAACTCCGAGGATGAATAAGTTTGTTTTTTTCCTTTCTGTTTGTACCTGTTATCTAATTGTTGTAAGATGACTTGCTTTTGATGAATTCTTTTTTATTTAGCATTCAAAAACTTGTTTTGTGTCTCATCAGATTAATTTTAATGCAACAATAATTTGTTTTTCCTATATTCATATTCCTTTCAAACTTATAATTTTATAAAAACAAGTCATGTTCACCCCGTAATTAAAGTTATAATTTTTCAAGTGAAGATACTAGGACCTCGAACTTTACTAGTGTATTTAAAGAATACCAACAGCTTAAATACAAATAACGCACTTATAAAAGGTGATACATCGAAAATTATAGTGCGTTTAGAGAACGTAGCACATTGAAAATTATAGTGTGTTTAGAGAACGTAGCACTTTGAAAATTATAGTGCGTTTAGAGAATGTAGTACTTTTAATATTATAGTGCGTTTAGAGAATGTAGAGTATGGTTGTTTCTTCGAAAATTGCTTATAAAACTTCGGTATATTTACTCTTGGTCAACCTCAAAGATGATCAGTCTTTGACTAGTTACTAAAATAATTCAAATACTTATATTTAAACAACCATTGGCCAAAAAAGAATTTTATTAATAACTTCGAATATTTATATGGCACCTCATTAAAACCTCCATCGGCCAACAGGGTGGGAAAGAGTGTGTCGACTATTATTATTTTTTCAAAAAACAAAATTATTCTCAATACAATTTCAATGTTGTATATTCCAAGAATGTTTAAGCATCCTCTCATATACTTCACAAAGACGATAAGAACCCGGTTTTATTCTTTCCATAACCATATAAGGTCCTTCCCAATTCGGGGTCATCTTTCCGAGACGATTATATTTTATATGAAGGAATACATTCCTTAAGACTTTATCACCAACTTTAAAATCCCTCATTTTACCTTCGAATTATACTGAATCATTATCAGAGTTTGATAATTAATCATATTCAGATGTGCTCTAACTATTTTCTCCTCAATCAGGTCCAAATCTGCCCTTTTTGCTTCGTCATTCAGGTCATCAGAATATTGAAGTACTTTATAAGAAGGTAACGTATATTACGCAGGACTAATAGCATCCATAGAATACACCAAGGCAAAAGAAGTTTCTTTAGTAGCCTCCCTATGAGTTGTTCGATAAGCTCATAACACCTCTTGCAAATAGTTAGGCCATTTTCATATAGCCCATGTCAAATTCTTTTTCGGACCTTCTAAAATAGATCTATTTGTCACCTCCACATGACCATTTTCATGGGGATGAAAAGGTGTAGAAAAGCACTATGTAATACCCTTCGAAGCACAAAAAATCCATTTCTCAATTGTTAAATTGAGGTCCATTATTTGTGGTGATTTTTTGAGAAACCCCAAAGCGGCAACAAATATTGTTCACAATGAACTTAATAACATCCTTGGCTTTTGTTCCGGACAATGGTTCAGCCTCTTCCCACTTCAAAAAATAGTTCACTGCCACAATAATCATTTGGCATCCTCCAGAAGCCATAGGAAATGGTCCTACTAAATATATTCCCCATTTGTCAAAAGGGATGGCTTCAGTAATGAACATGAGTGGAACTGCATGTTTATGAATAGCATTGGCAAATCGTTGACAAGTATCGCAACCTCAAACCAAACTTTTAGCATCGTTCAAAATCGAGGGCCAATAATAGTCTGCCAATAAAACTCGAGGTGTCAATGCCTTGAACCTACAATGTGTTGAATGCTCATTATCATGAAATTCTGACAAAATTTACTAAGACTCTTGTTTATTCAAACAACACAACAAAGGCTTACTTAAAGATTTCTTGTATAATACCTCATCTAATACAACATAGCCATGAGCTTTGTACTTCAATTTTTTATCCAGTTGCACTTCTTGAGGCCATGTTCCTCTTAACAAGAAATTCATGATATCACTTCTCCAGTCGCTTCGAATTACATATGGAGTGACAAAAACTTCTTATTCATATTTACATTGTTTTGACCGAGTTATAATCGAAGGACTCTCATGTAATAAAATCCAAGGATATTCTTAAGAGTAAGCAGCGGTTGCCAAAGAATCAGCAACTGTATTGTCTCCTCAGCTTATATGTTCTACAATAACGTGGTCAAACAGAAGAGTCAAATTTCAAAGATCTCGAAGATACAAAATTAAGTGATCCTTTTTAGCTTTGGAAACATTGGTCACCTGATTCGCTACTAACTGGGAATCTGTTTCTAAATGAACTGAAGTCTCCCCACAAATGCTTGCAACCCTTAAACCAGCCAATGGAGCTTCATAATTAGCTTCATTATTCAATGCATGAAAACTGAATTTAATGGCTTGAAACATAGCCTCCCTAGATGGAGCAACCAATTTAACTCTTGCATTGGATCCTAGAATGCTAGAACCTCCATCAGTTCGAATGATCCACATCGAACTTCTTGGCAAGACCTATTTATCTATCTCTTCGTATGACTTACTTGAGTGGAACTCAACAAGAAAATTAGCTAAGGCTTGGGCCTTAATAACCGTTCGAGGAGAAAATTTGATACCAAAATCTCCTAGCTTCATTGACCATTTGGTCATCCTCCCGTAAATATTAAGGCGTTATAAAACATTTTTCAGTGGGAATTAAGTTTGAACCACAATATTGTAAGCTTAAATAGGGTGCATCATCCTAGCAGCCACCACTAAAGAAAGGGCCAAGTTCTCGAGCTTTAAATATCTTTTTTCTGCTTCCAACAAACTTTTACTAACATAGTAGACTGGCTTCAAAATTCCTGAATCTTCACTTATCAACATAACAATCATGGTAAAATCCAACACTGCAATGTATAAAAAGAGTTGCTCTCCGATTTGAGTCTTAGACAATATCTATAACGATGACAATAGGTCTTTCATACTTGAAAACGATGCTTCACATTCCGAGGTACACTCAAATTCTTTTGGCCTTCGTAATACTTGGAAAAGAGGAAAACATTTGTCACAAAACCTGGAAATGAATTTATTGAGAGAAACTACCTTCCTGTTAAGATCTGTACTTCTTTGATACTTCGAGGTGATTTCATTGATACTAAAGTCTTTGATTGCTCTGGATCATCGTCTATCCTTTTTTCACTAATAACATACCATAAGAATTTTCATGATCGAACTCCTAAGGTGCACTTCTCAGTATTCAACTTCAATTTAATAGCTCTTAGATTCAAAAAAGTCTCCTCTAAATCCTCCAAGTGCACCTCATCTACTAGAATCTTGAACAACATGTCATCAATATACATCTTCATCAGCTCTGACGGTGGCAGTGTAAACAGTCGTTGAGCCTTCGTTATTTCTATTTTTTTAAGTGTAAGACTTCTATTACTTGATAGCGCGAATTCTAACGGCTCAGCCCTGAGTTTTCAGTTTCATTTTCTTTCTTATGAAAGCCTGGAGCTTCGAAACTTTGACTTATTCAACCTTCTTCTCGCCTTCGGAAGTTAGCAGTGTTATGTATATTAGAATTTTGAGTTAATGAAATTAGGCAATAAACTACTTATGAAATACACACTCCCAATTGGTTTTGACTTAGTCATTTAGCTTCATAAGTTTTTCTTTATCCATTCTATAAGGGAAAATATTGGAGAAAATTCTGTAAAAAATAGATAAGAATGAATGAACGTTTGTAAGGTTGATTCCTAGTATGCGAGGTTTTGAAGTTAGGGTGGTCCGAAGTATCGAGAATCTGAAGATTGGATCTTCATGAATTCCTAAGAAAGATTCGGTTGCTCAAACTGATCGAAACCTTGTTCTCCCAAACTTTTTAAAAAAATACAAATCGACTCTTATACTATTCATCACACCCTCACATATCTACTACGAATTTTAGAACGTTCCCAACATGAATGTAATAGTCGTGGTAGCTTTTTTTGGTAGAGATATTGCTTGGAGAAGTCAATTTCTCCATCGACTAAAATATATTTGATATATTTGAGACGATTATAAAGACATCACGGTCCTTTACATATTCGTAATGGCATGGCTAGGGTAGAGAACAAACAGGACAAAAAATTGTATAAGGCTAGGGTGGAAAAAAACTTGAATTTTCAATTGAACCGTGTGAATGAATAACGTGAGTTCATCCGACTGTGCAAGAGAGAGGTATCATTTTGGACTGACATTCTTAACTTAACATTATTAGGAGTGTGCCATCGAGTTAATATTTCTTAAAGCACATCAGGTTATGGGTATTTATAGAAAATCCTTTGGAGTGTGGTAAAGTGTAAAGGTTGGATGTCCACAACCAGGACCAATAGTTTTGATCGATAAGGGTTCATAAGTGAGCTCGAAACTTCCAGATTGGTATTTCTCCGCTTCGAGTCTTATGGTTTGGAATTTTCACCCACTTCTCCCATATCAAGTGAATTTTGAAGTCTTTCTTCTTAACTTTCTTTCTTTTTGGAGGGGGGAGGGAAGGATACCAACTGTTCTTCAGTTAATTCATTTTTTTTAGCGTTGATGAGTATAAATTTCACTTTTAGAGAAAGATTAAAATGTGAAGTAAGATTGTACAGAGAGAAAGTAATTCAAAGTATTAGAATATGACTTAGAAAATAGTCGTCACTACTTTTTCACCTTCTCTGACTTATTTCTCTTTCCTTGATTTTCTATAAATACTCATTTATTAATTATTTTGTCTTACATGCAATTTTTAGTAAGAAAAGGTGAATTATCAGAAAATCCAATCTCTTTGCTACCTTCGCAGGAAAACGCATCTTTCCCAAGTAATCTTCAAACCTTGATAAACTAATTTGAATAAGTTTATGAGAAAATCCTGATCTACTAAAAAAACCTATTTTTGGCTTGTACGATTACTTGTGCATCAGTGAAAGGGTTGCTGAATACCAAATAGCATGAGTAATAGATAATTCTACAGTGGGAATTTCTTTCTCGCTTAGAGGCATCATCATCATCTTATTTTGTGTCTGTGTATTCAGAGGAACCAACTGGTACAGGTTCGAAGGCTTCAATGGGACGATAGAGAATGATGTCTTAAGTGATTTCATTTCCATAGAGAATCGTCCAAGTGAAGCTTTTGAACCTGTACTAGCTTATTCCTCTGAAAAGACGGAATGAGAAGAAGATGAGGATGCCTATGAGCAAGAAGAAAAAGCATATTTTGATATTTTGAATCACTTTATCTCTCAACAATCTTACTTAATATTTTACTCTCTCTCTAAAAGTGAAATTTAGACTCATCAACCGTGTTTTTGACCGCGTTGTTAGTTAGGTCTACATTGGGAGAGATATGTAGTTGTGTTGGGAGAGGTTTTAAGGATTAACCATGGAGTCTTTCTATTACATCGTGCTTCGTGCACTTCGAAGAAAAAAATAAAATCACGTCAGCACAGGTTGATGACATTCTATTACATTGTGCTTCAGTATGCCTAAACCGTAGTTTTTGATTCGTTTTTAAGGCTCTTGATATTTCAGTCACGACGAGCTTGCTAAGAATAAGAGAGGCTATTCATAAAAAAAAATTATTTATTAGATTTGAAACTTTATCTTGGATTTGGTTTAGCTATCTTAGTTTTATTAACTACAAGTTCAATTGAAAAAAATAT
This sequence comes from Limnanthes douglasii subsp. nivea, assembly GCA_036936605.1. NCBI lineage: Eukaryota > Viridiplantae > Streptophyta > Magnoliopsida > Brassicales > Limnanthaceae > Limnanthes > Limnanthes douglasii. The sequence continues at coordinate 223,239,930 of JAUPFV010000004.1, read as the reverse complement.
ATGCCGATCCATATAACTTAAAATCTCACATTTATATGGACGAACAATAATTAATTAATATATATTTTTTACAATAATTCTCTAAAATATTAGGTGAGTCGAATTCTGGTCCACTATTTTTTATTTCGTTAATTGTTGAAATTTATATGACGCCAACTGCCAACTGACTTTTTATTTATTTGTTATTTTATTTAAAGGATACGATTTATTTTATAAATCCCTATATAACTTTTAATCTTAATCTAACAATATAACAAAAAGGACCCGCGAGTTAAAATTGTATGATTTGAATAAAAATTTATAGTTCACCGATATCCAAATTTTGTATTTGTAAAAAGTATTTGGTGTGGAATAATGTTTCCTTCCAAAAGAAAAGTTAGTGTTCAATAAGCTCTGTGTATCTATACCATTAAGCGTGGACTTCATTTTTTACGTTAACTTAATGAGTTGGAGAGCGATTTTGGACAAAGATTGAAAGCGATTTTGGACAAAGATTATGAAACGTGATGTACATATAATAATTGATATTATTAAGACGTCTGTATCAAGTGACATAATTAGTTGCTCGATGTTAACCATTTGTGCTTGTTTACTGGCCCATTCGACATATAGAACATGTCAAATTGCTTTTGAAAAAGTTGATTGAAGTTTTAATTAGTTCCTTTCATCATTTGGTAAAGTGAGCGTCTGACAAAGATTTGTAGTATATAGGCTTGACTAATATTTGTGAACTACCAAATATATACTCCCTCCGTTCCACAATATAGGTCGTTTAAGGTTTTGGAGTAAAAACCAATAAATGTAATGATTATTTCTCTCTTGTAAAACACAAGAATCAATCTAATTCAATTGGGCAGAAGTTATTAATTTAATAAAAGGAAACAAACAATAAAATACCATTGGTCAATAGAAATTAATGAGTGCATTGATATTCTCAAACGACAATTAAAATGGAACTTTTTATATTTTCTAAAACGACCTACATTCTGGAACGGAGGGAGTACTCTTATAAAAACAACTAGGAGTATATCATATGTTGGGAAACATAAAAAATACGGTATCCGACTGACCGACGTCCGATCTATAAAAAATACATTTTTGAAATACTTCAACATAAAAAAAATCTTTTTTTTTACCATTTTAAAATATTCAAATAATTTTATCAACTATTTATTTAATATTAAAAAAAATATTAAACAAAATTTGAAAGTGTTCTCGTAAGTATTCGGGACATACATTGAAGATCAAGATAAAAAATTTAAAAAAATAATAGGATATGGTACAACAAAGAATAAATTATCAGAAAAGATGTCACGATACCAACAAAATGTCCTGAAAAACTCCTGATAGTCCTCCTAACATGAAGTTATTCAAAATTAGTAATAGAATAGGTCAATCATGTCTAGCAATGTGTTATAACAACCACATCAAGAAAGAGGGTGGGGGAGGGGAGGTTGATACATGTATACAACTTGGTTCTCATAAATCTGAACCGAAGTTATGAAAACATATGGTGCAAAACCACAAGGGCGAAGTCGGGAGGGGATCCAAAAATTCTTACATTTTGATCCCCCGATGTAGTATATTACCATGCCAAAGTGTGAACAAGGATGGTGGACCAAACTTTAACCTCAAAGGCTTTACCTCCCGAACTTACCAAATGAAGCTTCATAATGATATGAATAACTCTTTGAGAACCCTAGATGAGAGGATGAAGATTGGAGACTGGTATACATAATCTACAAAAAGGACTAGCATGATGCGTCGAAGTCTATCCATATAAGAAATATGTTTAGAAGTTCAAGAACCAATAAGATGAATGATATTTTCATGGAGAGGCCTACAATCGTAATAGGAAAATTGACATGTGAGCAAAGGGACACCAAGCGTAAGTTAAAGATAAGTAAATATTACATTGGTCAATAAACCTTGGGTCAAATGAATCTAAACCGAAGCTCTAAAAACTTATTGTGAAAAACCACAGAGGTGAGGGCGATAACTGAACCAACAGTTCTTACATTCCATTGCCTCCAACCGTGGAATACTACCGCGCCAAATCATGAACAAGGATTGAGGATGAAAGAGGAAGACCAGCTCGACACCTCTTTTAACCAGGAAGGCAAATCAGTGCTGATTAGTGTAAACTCGATCTTGGAACTGGCTACGAGCCAGATACTCTAAGTGAAGAAATATTAATACATTATACGATTGATAGATTTAACACAAGAACTACACCATGCACGTTTAAGTTTATCACAAGTTGATAATTTTCTATGGATATCAAGAAAAAGTATAAAATAATTATAGGGTATATTTTCTTATCCCATAGTAATTGAGCCCACCCCACGCAAGGGGTGGATGTATAGCTGGCGTTTTATGTATGAACAAATTGTGAAGTTTGCATTTCTACTCTTGGTCGTCAAACAGTGGATGTCGGTAAAATTAAAGCTAAGAGAAATGAGATAGAGAATGAGGTTGTTAATTGTCTGAAAGTTATGATGATTTCTAGCACTTACATATCATATTTGAGTTGGTAAGTTCCAAAGTCCATCTAAAATAATGTCTGAAACCTTGTGATTATGATACCTTGATATTGTTGTCAAGCCTTGAATCATGAATATTACTTTACCCATAATGGGTTGTCAGAGAGGTAAAAAGTAGCCACAATTTGTAGCACTAGAAGGTAATATCCCCATTACCCGATGTTACCCTGTATAGTTAGCTCGCCAAAGGCCTAAGATGTAATTTTGTTTCTCCAAGTCTAGGAGGGAGAGGATCAACGATTTAAAAACCATAAGTTTTTATCTTTAATATTTTTTGGGATCACCCTCGTCACACCAGATTAATTTTATATTTTTACTAAGTAAATACCACGGATATTTAAGGGCAACTTCCTATATATAGGTTTATAAATCAAGAATCTTAAGGACACATCACATTGTTGGTGATGCTTCATTGGACCAAGCCACATTTCTCCTTACATCATTCATCTCATGAGCTGAACAAATGAAGAGTTAGAGGGATTAAGATAGATGTTTTAGAACCCTAAACGGAAGGGTGAAGATTCAAGACCAATATACCTGACCTGCAAAGATGATGGTTTTGATAAGCTAAAATCTACTTGTATATGATATATGTTTAAAGGTCTAAGAACCGATACAAGCAATGATATTTTATAGAAGAGACTTATAATCGTAATAGTAGATTTGACATGTGAAGAGAGGGATAACCATATACCTTACATGAAGTAAGTTAACGTTGTACCTTAAACTATTGATCCGATATTATCAAAGGGTGGGGTTCACCGAGAGAGGAAAACTTGACTTTTAGTGGGACTAACTTAGATCCTAAGAGAACGAAGAATATTTAGACCCTCTTTGATGAGATTGATGAAGTTAAGTTCACTATGGCCGAAAAGTATTAAATCATCAGTAAAATAGAGGTTAACTATTATGAGCTTTTGACATTTCTAGTCAAATTTAGAGTTCATGACATTTCTTTTACTCCTTAAGAATATTAAATAAGACTTGCACTACAAAGACAAACAGAAAATGAGAGAGAGGGTCACCTTGCATAGGCATATTCCTACATTGTAAAATACCATTAGGATTGCAATTTATGTTAACACTGTATGAGGGGGTGAAAATACATTGGATTATCTAAGACGTCATCACCTTCGGGAAGTTCGTGATAAAAAATATATCCATAATAAAATGCCAACGAACATTATCAAATTATTTTGTAAGGTCAATGTTTAGTGCGGCCTTCTGGCCTTTGTTGTTAGTTTGGTAAGGTCCGCGAAGTTCATGGGAGAGAAAGATTTTGTTTGAAATACGACATCTTGAGATAAAAACCAAATGAGATTTATCAATAATATAGAAGGAACAATCCATGATTATATTAGCAAAAATCTTGGAGATAATCTTGTACACAATAATGTAATAAAACAATTAGCCTGAAATCGGTCGCGTAAGAAGGGAAATATTATTTACGAGTGAGTGCAACAGAAGTGGAATTCTAAGAAATTTTCATACATCCAGAATTGAGTAATTTGAGTACCTCATCACATATATCCTTACCCACAATATTCCAAAAATGCTTGAAATAATCAATTTGTAGTCATTAGGCCCCTACTAATACTGAATAAGGCAGCTTTTCTCTCCTCGCACGTTATAATATGAATCATAGATGCCCTATTAAGAGAGTTGAAATTTGTGAAAATGAGATCATAGACCTTTGAGAGACCTATATAACCAGCAGGATTACTAGTCTCAAAGAGATTAGAGAAATAGTTCATGAAGACATTCATAACCCCCGAAATAGAAATTATCAAGTCTTCCCGATTGTTGGATATTGAGATATTTTAAGTCAGATCCCTCTTGGTTTGTGCTTGATAAATGATTTGTGAGCTCTAATAAGGAAGATAAAATATGAATAAGATTTGATTTCTTTTTAGAAGAATATATAGTTTTAAAGAGTCATGAGTAAGGTTGGAGTAAGCTTTAAAGATGTCATTTATTGACATTAGGTACCCGAGAGCTCATATCACTATATTCCTCAAGATGAGAGAGTTTTTGCAAAATAAGGCTAATACCTTGAGAAAGATCAGAAGGTTCCAGTTATTAGTGATAATTTCTTCGAATTTTGATATATTTGATACATGGGCGAGAGGTGCCTAGATTTATGGTGATTATGGCATGGTCCAAAGTATAAGGAAATCCATAATGGAAAGAATAAATTGATAAGGACCCATCTCAGTTATTGTTGACTAAGAATAAATCTATTGTTTACAAAATAGGGTTGACATGTTGTTTGTTAGTCCATTATAATTGGAATTCGGAAAAACAAATATCATTGAGTCACATTAATAGCAGTAGGTGTTGAATTCTTAAATTATTGTATTCCAGTTCTTCGTGGAATCGATGTGTTCTTTAATTTTATGGATAACTTTGAAATCTGAAAGGGTGACCTAATGAGTTCCTTAATCTAGTATCGCAATGGCCTCTAGATCCGGTCAAAGGTGTATACAATCACAAGTATCATTAAAAGCATATATATCAGTGAGTCGAAAGGAAAATAAGAAGTTAATATTTCTATTTATACAAGTAATGTATTTTAGGGATGAAAAGATGATAAAGATACACGTAACACTTGGGTTCCAAATAATCTAGATCATGGGGGTGAGAGACATGGTTAGTGACATAATGCTAGAAAGGTGACAAGGTATCTACATGAGGTAGAAAAATCCTAGTTAGTATTAGAATCATAATATAGATAATACTATTAATAATAAAGTGAGTGATATATTTTCCTTATTGGGCTATTTAACCCACAAACATTCCAAAAATCAATAAGAATTTAAATATTTAAAAACTTACAGTGGGTTCAAAAGATGGGTTTGTCATGGGACAAAACTTGTCATCTAATATTTTTCAGGTCGATTTATCACCTTCGGGATGGTCTCAGAATCATGGAAAGTCCACCGCATTTCCGCTTTCGACGCCCTTAATCTCCAAACTGAGGCTTGAATAATAAAATAAAAATAATAATGTGAAAAACTAAAATAATGGTTAAAAGCATCAGGCATTTATCTATAATTTTGCAAAAAATACAAAAAATATTAAAAGAGGTTTTAACTGATAATCATTTGATAAAGGTGCACCATAACAAAGATTAGGGTGAAGGGTAAACAAGATAAGAGAGCCTAACCCAAATCCAAAAACAACATGCTCTAGCTGTAACCCAAATCTAATATAAATATACAATACTACTCTCTTGAAACCATGGGGTAAAAACTATAACCCTTCACATATATTAGGGTTGTTTCCCTGACCCAACGCAATCGTTTACATGATGATGCCTAACATCAAGAGAGGCTACCATCAACATTTATTAACACCATAATGAGTCAGAAATTGAATCTTAAAATAGAGAATTATGTGTAAAATATTCTGTGTGCATTATTTCTTAATCACTTCACACTTACATATGTAATATACTTGGTAGTGCTGAATTTGTTACTATATAATAGAGTTTGTTAAACGACACGTGATTCTCTAACTATATACAAGTGGCTTTTATATTTACTTAAAGTTGGGTTGCAAGCCCATGAAAAAGAAAAACCCAAACCAATACTTGCGCCCAACATAACCCTTAGGACAACAACTTTTTTGGTTGTGTGGGTTTAGCTAGAAAAACCTCATATGCCTCTTTTTTTATCGAACCTCTATCTTCTTCAACCCTAAGATTTCCAACAACACCTATATTTTCTTCTTCTAAGCTTTCTTTCAACAGAACACCTCCACTCTTCATCTCAAACTCCTCCCGCAAAGGAAACAAAGAAAAATAAAGTCTATGAGTTAATCTCTGAGAAAATCAAATCGAGGGTGAGTGGGTGGTTTTGTGGAGCTATCAGCAATCTGGTTATGTGACGGGATGTAGTGTATCTCGATTCATTGTCACATGACTTGATCTTTGATAAAATGAACGTCTATTTCAGTATGCTTAGTTCTTGAACTGAAGACCAAATTTGAATTTAATGAAGCAACTCATAAGTTATCAGACAACATGACTGGAGTTCAGGGAAGAGGAATGCAAAGCTTATGAAGAGCCGATTGAAGCCACATCAACTCAACAACCAGGTTAGCCAGAGCTTCATACTCTGACTTTCTGCTTGACCTGACAACTACATGTTGTTTCTTGCATAACCACGATAGTCTCCAAGAAGACTATATATAGTTTTCCAAATATTTCTCCCTTAATCTCTTAACATTCAAAATTTCAAATCGACCAATGTCGATTAGACGCGTGAGAAATTGATTGTCTAATCGTACGAGAAAGTTTAGTACTATATTTTTGGAACCCATCGAAGAAGATTATTAATGGATGTAAAACGTAAAATGTAGATATGTTTCAAATTATAAGAGCGAATTTTGAATCGTTACCCATATATACATGTGAATTTATACACATTGTAAATTGTAAATTGTGATTAAATAAAAATATAAATTGTTAATCACGTACTTAGATAAAAGAATTAAAAAATGTTTTTTTTAAATATATCGTGAATCGTGAAGTATATCGTGAATCATATTTAGAACATCAAATCTAAATGTGATTCACGAAATACGAAACAAATTTTAAATGCAATGCTAACCGTGAATCGCGATTAAATGATAGGACGAAAAAATAATAATATCGTTTTATGTTCGTCTTAGGAAAAACAAAAACCAACAATGTTTTTTGGATTTTTTTTAACTGCAATTTGAAAACTCCGTGATTATATATTTTTTTAAATGTGATGAGAGAAAAAATTGAATTAAAATGATATTTTTGTAAAAAAATTGATCAATTGTTTTTTAATAAATTAGATTTTTACGATAAAATAATTTTAATTAATTTTTTAATGAAATAATATTAAACTCACGATGTTAGGTTTATAGATAGAAAAAAATTCTAAAATCATTGACAAGAATAATAATGCATAAACTCATTTTCATCCAAGAGGATCATAAAAGCAAGATTTTAATAATCAATTATAGTTAAAAGTTATAATATATCTAAATTTTTTTAGGGATTTTTATATTTAAATATAGTAAATATTTAATTTTTAGTATTAATGTTGTAATTAAAAATAGTGCTAGCGGGTGTTAAGATTATCGATCAGGAAGTACTAGTCCTAAGGAGTAGCCGAGTTGGTTAAGTAAGGCGTGTTTTAGACTCAGGGTTTACCCTATACGCACTCATTGCACTCTGAATAGCAGCTAGGAAGTACTTAACGTTTTAATTTTAAGTCGCAATTTGATATTCTCAATGTCAAATTAACCTTCTAATTATTCGAACAACGCAAACAATGCTTTTTCAAATCAGTTTATGCCGATCTACCAAAATCTATCTATAATATAATATATGCGACTGATTTTATATTATCTACCAAAATAAGATAACAAAATTTATATTATATGAGTTTATATTATTTAATGTTACAAATTAATTTAAAACCAGCTCAAAACTTCAAATTTAAAAAAACTAATTATACGTATAATAAATATTGGTTAGATAAAGATGAGGAGAATACAAAAATAATATATAATATTCTCGAGAAATTTAATCATGAAAATAATCTCGTATTAAAAAAATATAATATTTTTTTAATATATTAAAAATTAATATTAAATAGTTTTATACGAACTAAGTGTTACTAGACCTGTTAACATATAATTAATTATGTTCTGTATTCCAAGTTAGATCATCAAGTCACACTTCAATGTGTTTTAATTTTTAACATGCGGGTTTTATTTTTATCAATAGCCCTCTAGTGTTGCGAAAGCATAATAAAAAACTCGACACAACCTAATTCTAATATGACTTCTTAAAGTTTTGGGATGAATTGTATTAAACTTGATAAAGTCAGTTTTCTATAGAAGAACAAACTTTGGAGGCATCTCCAAATTGATTCGTACTAACCATATTCTTTCGTCCTTAAAAATTTTTCTCCGACCAAAACCTCTTTTAAAGAAAACAATTCTATTTTATCTAAGATAAAAAAAAGTACATCTAACAAATAGCGGTATCTAGAGTAGTTGGAACACTTTATCGATTTGAAAATACTTCAAATTTGGTTCAAATATTTTTAGGTTGCTTCTAGTTATAAGAGAATAGTCAACTAGTCATTTCAAGCTATGAAAGAATGACTAAATAAATTGATGGATGAAAATAAATTTTTTTTAGTTCAGTTAGCCGAGACTTAGTAGTTTTGTGTATATAAGGTACTTGAACCTGAAGTTTTTCAAAAATGAAAGATGTAAAGTAATTTAATTAAAATATCATTGGAGATGGTCATGTCATACTATTCAGATAATAATAAAGAAATAAAAACATTTATGTGATGTCATAATATTTTCGGATAGTTATAAAGAAATAAAAATATTTATGTAATTATATATAAAAATTTATTTATCTTATATTAAAATTTAAAGTATGAATAAGGATATATTAGATATTTACACTAACTAACTAATGCTCTTTATATATATATATACAGAGTTATACAATAAAGAAAATGAGATAAACTTTCATTTATATGTAAAACTAGCTCTTTTTCTCTCTTATTTTATCTTTCTAAAATGTCTTTTTGTCTCTCGTGTCATTTAGATATTATATATTTCATTTGGATTCGTCCTTGGTTTAATTTTGACAAGGCTAAATTTCTTAGGAAGTGACACAGTTTGTGAGAATAATTATATTGAGGTATGATTTGATGAAGTCGTCTAAAAGTATTTAGAGTTTGTTTGTTTAGTTCATGAATAAAAAAAATATGACTAGGTCATATCATTTTATTATTTTAAAAATAATTTATATGGGTTTTATTTTTGTCTTCTCCAACAACTATGAATAATTAAAGATTTTTTCGATTTCTTCCTAAATTTTTTTGTGGGTTTTCTTTCGAATTTCAAGATGAAAATGATTTGTTCTTGCTTCGATTGGAGTCGAATTTTTTTAGCATAAATTATTTGTGTTTTCTTCTACTAGTAGGTACGAGAATCTAGGAGAAAACGGTTGAGTATTCGAATAAGAGCATGACGCGTGTCCTACAATCGCAAGAAAACTCTTAGAATTCTGAAATGAGAAATCAATTCCAATAAAATTCGAAGAAAGTCACTTTTAAAGAACAATTTTGCAATTCAGACGAAACGACAGATCGTAAAATGTTGGTATTGAGTTAGATCTTCCAAAGATTATTTACAAGACCTAAAGGGTCTACTGATGAGATAAAATATTTTAGCTACTGTGTCCTGACTTAATCTGAAGGGAAGTTCGGATCATGACCACTATTAAAAAACTCCGGACAGGAAAAATGTAATAAATGTTGACTAAGCTAGTTGTTGGTCACTTCAAACCAGATTACTAATGGGTCATTAAACTTGACCTGACTTCATGATCCGACCCAATAAGCCCATGGGTCAGTAATTAAGTATAAATATCTGAACCACTTTCATTAATAAGGGTAATCATAATTTATTACTAGGACACAGCTTAATTATCTCACTACTCACTACTCACTACTCAAAACATTAAACACCACAAAACATCCAAACTTGTTTACAAAATTACCCCCATATAGAAATAAATCACACCTAATTGGTGACCACAGTGGGAGCACGATGGTGCCTGAATTCACAATATAAAACCAGCATGAAACGTTGTTCGGATGGATCCAAATGAGCAGAATGTTCCACCTTCTGAGGTGGAAGGTGCAAGGGAAACAAGGAGTATACTATCGAGGAGCGGGACCAGTTGAGAGCCGAAATAGAGGCGTTGAGAGCAATAAAACAAGCAGAAAAAAGAGTTAAGGAAAATTATGGAGCATCAGTATTTCACCACACTGATAATCCTGGAGAAAACGAGAAGTCTTTGAAGACCCATCTTAGTTCCAAGAAGACACACCGATCTAAGCCTGTTTAGAGTTCTGTATCTGAGTTCTCGAGTAGCCCATCAAACGAGGCAGAACTTGAAGAATCATTATCTTCAAGTAGTGATGAGGGAAGATCTAAAAAGAAAATGAGGTTGACTAAAAAAAATTCAAGAAAGAGGGATAGACATGGCAGGCTTAATAAGCATCATGGTAATAGTATGGGGTCAGCTCACAAGCATATTGATCAATTGCTGATTGACCCCTTTACCTTTCAGTCCAAACCATATATTTTTGCAACCCCTAATGAAGATACTATATTCAGTCAATTGGAGGCAATCGCCTTTGTCCGCAAAAATACTCTCTGAACATCTTCCTAAAAGGTTTGATAGCTCCAAGATGGATAAATACGATGGGAGTCGAGATTCGGACAACCATATGGAACAGTTCAAGAACTTTATGATGAATTTTGACGATGATGACAAGCTATTGTGTAGGGATTTCTCCCAAAATTTCACAAGAAGTGCCCTCAAATGGTACAAAAGTTTCCCTCAGGGGTATATAAGAAACTTTGATACATTTTGTGTTTCCTTCCGGAGGCAATTTGTTGGAAGTAAGGAACTCAAAGATAATGGGAGACACCATTATCCATTGTGCTCAGGAACCAAATGATTCCCTGAAGGAGTACATTAATCGTTTTGTGAATACAAAGAATGGGCTAGCAGATTGCTTTGAACAAGTTGCAATTTCTTCCCTTAGACAAGTTTTCAATCCATGAAATTTAGTTGATTCAATAACTCGGAAGAAGGCTATGACCCAGGATGGTTTGTTGAATCAAGTGGAAAATCAAATCAACGTAGAAGAGACCAAGAAAACCAGAGTACACTGTCAAGTGAGATCTAATACTACAACGACAACTCCACCAGCTACTAACCAATCCTGTTATAGGGCAAAGGAGATTGGATATGGGTCCAACCGGTCAAGACAGAATCAGTCCAATCAAACTCAGAGCCAATAAATCAGAAGTAAGAGGGGGCCCTCAGTTCAGCCTGAGTGGTTTGCTGAGTTGGGGGGAGAGTGTAGCTACTATCTATGACAAGACTACGAATGAAGTGCATTTTAGAAAGCAAGTAGCGTTACAGTCCCCCAGAGAAAACCGAAGCACTTGCCTCCACCAATACCACAATGACATAAGCCATGATACTCGCGATTGTATAGCTTTGAAGCAGGAGGTCAGAACCTAATTGAAAGGGGAAATTTGGGGGCCTACTGTTAAAAGCGAGGTAGAAATAGAACAGATAATGTGCAAACCAATGCTCCTCTGACGGGTCCTTCGAACAATTTAGGACATCTACACAAGCGGGTGCAATGGTAATTGTTTAAAGATTTGATATAGACTATGAGTATCTATCCAGATCCAAGTCAAAATCAGATGGGAATGATAACAGACAAAACCAAAAAAGTTTCTGGACTGATCAGTTTCATTGAATCACTAACTATTTTTGGAGGAGATACAGTGACTGCGCCTTCCACTTCATCAAGAAAAAGGCATGTTCACAATTTGGCTACCCAGTTATATGGTGTAATGTCTACCTACCAGTTTCAATCCTCATCCCTATTCATAGTTTTTGATGAGGATGACCTGAGGGACATTGTAGGACCTCATGAGGATGCGGTGGTAATAGGGGCTTCAATAGGGAGAAATGATACACGCCGGATTCTGATTGATACAGATAGTTCGGCAAACATACTATTTTTAAGCTCCTACAAGCAAATAAGAAACCCATCATTTATACAACGTTCGAACAAAACCATTGTATGCTTCACAGGAAATTCTGCAGATGTGATTGGGGAGTTCGAAGAGGAAGTATTCTTGGCCAAAGGGCCTTTTAAAAAGATGGTAAGAGTGTTGTTTGTTGTGGTGGATTTTCCAACAACATACAATGTAATATTTGGGAGGTCGTGGCTCTCCAGAATGCATATTATGGCCTCTACGGTCCACCAGTGTTTGAAGTATGTTATCCAGGGACAAGTATGTGTTGTCCGGAGCAGTAAGAAGATATCCAGGGAATGCTATGTAATAGCCTTTGCCCCTAAAACTCTAAGGGCAGTCATAATTAACAAAGACTAGCATTTATTGGAGCCTTCTGTTGAGGAAAACGAAATTGATGATCCTAGGGAGTCTCTCAATGTTATAATACCGATTGAGGAGGTTGAAAATCACTCCCTTGCAGAGGGAGAGACTATTAAGATTGGTTCCAAGCTGGCACCGAAATTGAAGCACCAGTTATTATCCCTTTTAATGAATAATTAACATGTTTTTCTATGGTGCAACAGTGATGTTCCTGGAGTGCCAGCAGATATTATCTCTCATAAATTGTTAATCCGGAGTGATATTGTACCAGTTTTACAAAAAAGTGGGTCTTTTTCGAAGGAAAAATCAGATGTGATTTTTCAAGAAGTTGACCGTTTAACCAAGATGGGTCACATCAAAGAATCTCAGTACCCTATGTGGACTGCCAACCCTATGTTAGTCAAGAAAAAAATGACAAGTGGCTTATGTGCATTGATTTCACTGACCTCAATAGGGCATGCCCTAAGGATATTTATCTTGTTCCTCGGATAGATCACTTGATGAATTCTACCTCTGGAAACAAACTATTATCCTTCATGGATGCCTTCTCAGGGTATAACCATATACAAGTAGGTCTGAAGGATCAAGATCACACAACTTTCATTACAAACAAAGGTCTTTATTGTTACAGGGTGATGTCGTTCAGATTAAAAAATGTTGGGGCCACTTATTAGAGGTTAGAAAATAAAGCTTTTGCTAACTAGATTGGCAGGAACATGAAGGTTTATATAGATGATATGATGGTTAAAATCTTGGAGGAAGATTCATATATGTATGACCTTCAAGAGACATTCTCCAATTTAGAAGCTATGAATTTAACATTGAACCTTGAGAAATGTGTATTTGGGGTCTGGTCTGGAAAGTTCTTGTGCTACATAATAAGTGAAAAGGGAATTCATCCTGATCCGTATCAACTTAATGCCTTACTAGCAATGGACCCTCCCCAGAAAATTAAAGAAGTTCAAAGGCTGACAGGACGATTTGTTGCGTTGAATAGGTTTATCTCAAGATCATCAGACAAGTGTGCTCCATTATTCCAAGTATTAAGGAATGCTAAAGACTTTGACTGGTCTCCACAGTGTGACCAATATTTTATTAAAATAAAGAACCATTTATCTTCACTCAAAACTCTTTTCAAACCTGTTCGGGGGAAAAATCTCTATGTGTATCTAGTTGTATCGGAATATGCTATAAGTGATGTTCTAGTAAGGGAAGTGGACAATTATCCTCGTCAGGTGTACTACATCACTAAATATCTATTGGATGTTGAGAGAAGATACTTGAGGATGGAGAAGGTAAATTGATTTGGGTAATGATTAAAAGTTGCAAAGTATGAGAGTTACAGCTTAAGTAACTTTCTATCTTAGTAGGTACGAGAATCTAGGAGAAAAAAAGGTTGAGAGGTCAAACTAGAGTATGACGTGTGTCCCACGATCGCAAGAAAACTCTTAGAATTCTGAAATGAGAAATCAGTTCCACTAAAATTCGAACAAAGTCACTTTTAAATAAAAAAATTACAATTCGGACGAAACAACATATCGTAAAATGTTGGTATTGAGTTAGCTCTTCCAAAGATTCTTTGCAAGACCTAAAGGGGCTACTGATGAGATCAGATATTTTAGCTACTGTGTCCTGACTTAATCCGATGGGCAGTTTGGTTCATTAGTCTTCAATATTTTATGTTGATTTTGGAATCATAAAACCATTTTACTAGAACTATGAAATCGGTAACCAAAGATGGATATAGGTTGAAAATTTAAAAGCATGTGATCACGATAGGATTTACTTCTTTGATGCTACTTTTTTTATATTATCCCGGTTTTGGATTATGAGACAGTCTATCCAATTTATGTAGTACTTCATATGCAGTCTCTTACTTCCACAATCCGATCGAGATCGGTAGACATTCCAATTCAATGTATGTTAGGAATAATTAAATCGCGTCAAAACCTTAAGTGTGACACATTCTAACTCTAAATGCAAATATATTGAGGTGATAAAACACAATAGAAAGATATGTGAATGAATAATTTTAACAATTTTAGATATGTGGTTCCCAATAGCTGATCAAAATCCCTTAAATGATTTTGTTCACGAGGTCTTATTTTTCATGTATACTCTGAATATAGGTCTTTGGTTTCATGGATAATGTGCTAGACTGAAGAAGGCAACCACACAATGACGATACTTTTATAGAACCCTTTTTGTGTCTAATATTTTATTGTTCTTGTGAGCCAATATTTTTATTATTAGTGATTATTAGGTCTATATGAATCTGATAGAGGTTAAGGCTGACGATGAAGGGAATCCTATCACGAATACTTTGAAATTTGTTATTGCCTCCAAAACTGAAAGTAGAGATGGTTCTTCAACAAAAAAGGTTGTAGCCGGATGTTTTCCTGCTAATAAGGCTAATTTGAAGCCCGTGGAAGTTAAAGTAGAAGTTTTTGAAGGTTTCAAGTTGAAGGTGATAAAGAGTAGATCTTCGAAGTGAAACAAAAAAGCATAACCAAAGCTCTAAAGATAAAGGTATCATCGACTAAGTATGTCAGGACTTCTGTTGTTGAGACTGTGAGCTCAAAGGCTTTTGAAACAAAAAACAAAACTATTAAACTGAAGCCCAAGTCTTCATCTGTGAAACAAATGACGATTCCTCATATCGAGGCTATTATTTTGAAAGCCTCAACTGTCAAACCTTCAGCTAGTAAATATTTAAAGCCAAAAGGCAAAAAAAGAATGACAAATATGTGGGAAAACCCATACATTTGCTCGAACATGAGGCATATATATCTTATTATGAGGGGAATGTTGTAAAACCCATTAATCTTGAACCTCATGGAAATAAACTTTTCGATCTAAAATACGTGAGTTAAGAGTAAGAATGGTGGATTAAAATCTGATGTCATAAAAGAAGAGCTTAGTTACTCGAATGGGGAATTAGCTTTTGTTGGGGAATCATTACTATTCAGCCGAGGCAAGAACCGATATATGTACAAGACGGTATTTTTTTTTAAATAAAGTGTAATAAAACCAAGAACACAAGATATATTTAAAATCGTTCATATTGTGAGAAAATCCTACAGCCACAGACACCGGACACTCTTTTATATATAAGTAGGTTACCGAAAGACTCTCCAAACACAAATGACTCAATCACTTTTTATAACAAAAGATGACGTAATTCACATGATCCTCTCTATGAAATATGCAGTTCGTGTAATCACATCACATGTTGCATCGATATATCTTCTTTTATACATATGTTTAGAATAAATCTTAATTCTTTATCAGATGCTCTATATTAAACAACAACTCAAATAACTCATAATCCATTAATATAAGAACTTTTAATTAATATAAAAAACTCAATTAATATAGGAAGTGATCTGCCAACATGAGCAGCTCATCCATATCAAAGTCCATCAAACAACTGAAAATAAATAGATAATGGATACTATAACATATGCTAAATACAATTGAGTAAGCAGAATTGCATTGTTGGATAAACTCAAAGTTCTTTCAAACAATGCACTTTGAGTGGATTGTCTTGGGAGATTTAAATTGCATAACAACTGCATCTCAGCAGTTATAAAGTTCCACATTGTGTTTAAGAAGTCTAGATGATTCTCATTATTTTAAATGACGAGAATATAACGAAAATACAAAGAAAACTACAACAGGTGCGCAACAGATCTGCAACAATAAGAACTGAACTGGAAGTTAAATTCAATATCTTTTCTAACAAATTGCAACAATGTTAGTGACAACGCTATAGTAAGATAACATGCAACAATATTACAATGAATGTTCTAATCTCTTCATAGTAGTGCATACCTACAATGACTTCTAGTTTAATTTATAAGCTCATCGCATAGGCCATCTATAACCATGTTTACCCTTCATGTTTGTCGTACAAGCCATACAAAAATGATCGATACTGTAATGTCCATCAAATTTAACGTCATTATTCATAATTATAAAATGTTTATGGTAAATAATAACTTATTTTATGTATATCTTTAGTTCACAAAATAATATTACATATAAAAATAATATTTAACAATAAGTCTAAGTATATATTAATATATTATATTTTAAATATATTTTAAAAAATAAAATATAACAAAATCATATTTAATATTTTAGAGATATTTTAAAAGATACATGAAAATAAAATGAAATTTGCTATATAAAAGATATTTTTGAAAAATAGATGGGAATTAAATAAAATTTGTTATATAACATAGTTGAAAATCTTAATATATTATTTTAAAATATTTATAAATAAAAATATAACAACATTATATTTAATATTTACAAAATATTTACAAAAATATTTGGAAATAAAATCCTTTTTTATATATAAAAGACATTTTTTGAAATATACATGGAAATAAAATCAAACTAGACATATAAAAGATATTAGATAGAAATAAAATCAAGACATTTACATAAAAACTATATGAAAATAAAATAAAATTTGTTTCAAACATAATTTATAATATAAATAAATTATTTTATTAAAATAAATAAATAATATTTTCAGATATATTGTTTAACAAGCATGTCTTTAAACAAATCTTAATTTATCACTAATTATTGATTTTTTATAAAAATATAAACAAATAAAGTAAAAACTATTATTTATAATATACTTAAAAAATATTTTAAAAGATATTATTGAAGTAAATACAAATTTACTAAACTAAAAATAAGCAAATATGTTTTCTATTTTCTAGATGGCACTGGGTAACATGGAAATTAAAAATAAGCGACTAATTAGATAAAAAAATATTATATATTATTTTTTTTAATCATAATTTATTTTTCTTCTTTACATTTTAGTTATTTTATTTATGTAATTTTCAATTTGGGTTACTAATATTATTCATTTGTTTAAAATCATTTTAAATTTAAAATATTTATGTTCAACTTATAACTTATAGTATTTATAATAAATAATTGTTTCTAAAACAATTTCTAATAATAATCTACTAGATTACAATTGAGTAAAAATAAATTTATACGAAAACAAAAAAGTAAAGATCTTGAAAAAGCTAGGTTGGTGAAACTTGGTTTAATGTTCTTTTTTTCTCATTCTTCTTTAATTTCTTCAAGTACAATCTCGTCTTCATGATCAACAATGACTTATTATCTTTTAAATCAAATCAACAAATGAAAATAGTAGAAGAAGATAAAGATAAAGATAAATTGAATTTTGAGAGAAAGATTAAACCAAAATAAAATCGAAATAAATTATTACAAAAAAGGATAAAAAAAATTGAGAACACTTACAAAAGAGTTTTATCAGTGGTTCTAATCTTCTAAATATTGAGATGCAGACTACACCCTGCAATTTACAAATATATTAACTTAAAATGTTCCTTAAAAATAGTAGTTAATCTATATTTTGAACTTCAAAATTTTCTTTAAAAATAGTCATTATCTAAATTTTTAATTGATTTTTTTCTTAAAATAGTCATTATCCAAAAAATCATTATCATCCATATTTTATGGCAAATGGGGGTGCCACCCCCTAGCCCCTATGTACATCTGTCGTTGTTGCATCCCAAGTTTGCACCAGTCTCATGCAATTCGTGAGCTTCAAAATTGGAAATACATTGGTTAGAGCATCCAAAGGATTTTCCTCGCTAGCAATTTTAGCCACCTTAATTTGCTAATTCTCTACCACGTCTTGTATGAAGTGCAACTTAATGTCTACATGTTTTGTTCATTCATGTAACTTCAACTTTTTTATCAAATGAATAGAATTCGTGTTATTATAGACCAAAAAAATATATTGCTCCACACCAATGAGCTCACTCAACAATCCCTTCAACCAAATAACTTCTTTCTCAAAGAATATAATTTTGTGTATTTATCATTAAGAAAATATAATATATATACAAAGTCATTAGTTACTAAGTAAGATATAACTTAGAAAACTCCTAATTAGGCTATAATTTAGGGAGCTACTAATTAGGCAATAAGATACTTAATATATATAAATATTTTGTATTCTACGACTCCCCGCAATCAAAAGTGGAGGTTCATGAACATTAAGACTGGTCCGGAAATCGTTGAATAAGACAAAAGGCAGCCCTTTCGTGAAAATATCGGCAACCTGATACCTAGAAGGCATGTAATGAACCCAAATTGCACCTTGCACTACTTTTTCTCGAATAATATAGATGTTCATTTCGTATGCTTCGTGCGCTGGTGTTGGACGAGATTCTCAGAAAGATAAATAGTACTCACATTATCATAATACACAAATCTAGATTTACGAATAAGATAGTAGAATTCAAGAAGAAGATTACACAACCATCAAAGACTCATCAACAACATTTGCTACCTTTCTGTATTCAACTTCTGCACTAGATCGATCGATCGAGAGAGAGAGAGAGAGAGAGAGAGAGTAAGTTGACATTTTGAAGACCACGAGATCAAGTTATCACCCAAGAAGACACATTATCCGGAGGTGGAACGTCTGGTATCAGGCCACCCTCCTCAATCCACATCAGTATACGAGACAAGAGATGTAATGAAAGAAAGAGAGAGATGTAGTCCAAGATGTACAGTTCATTGAATATGTCATAAAATTTGCTTTAAATAATTCATATGTTCGTCTCGAGGATCATGCATATGTAAACAAATATATTGGACAACATAAGAGATGTATGGTTGGGTAAATATAAGATATTGGAGTGCGCCAGCGAGGCTGCGTATAGTGTCAGATCAACAAAGAGCTCACCTTTAGTGGCACTAACTTTTGTTTTTGTATCAACATCAGTGAGAGTCATCTTGCAATAACTCATTCCAGACCGTTAAATAATATCCTCGGTATATTTTTGTTGAGATAAAAAAAATCTGACCTTGTGTCGAGTCACACATATGCCAATAAAATAGTGCAAGAACCCTAAATCCTTCATAGCAAATTAGGAGCTAAGATGCACCATGATGCTTTTGCGGAAATTATTAGATGAAGCTATCAAAATAATGGAATCAACATATAACAAAAAGTAATCCAAATCTGACCTCTGTTTGTAGATAAACAATGAAGTATCTGACTTATTATTAGAGAAACCAATATTGGCAATAAAACTAACAAATATTTTATACCACACCCAAAGGGCTTGCTTAAGCCCATACAAGGATTTCAGCAATAAACATATATAATCTAGATGCACTAGGTCTCGAAATCTCATGGGTTGATGCATATAAACAGTATCATACAGGTGTCTATGCAAGAAAATATTGCTGACACCTAACTGCTGAATCAACCATTGCTTTAATAAAGCGATACCGAGCACCATACGAATGGTATCCGGTTTCACAAATGGACTACAAGTCTCTCCACAATTAATGCTAATGCGGTGAGTTTTACCATCAACCACAAGAGGGGTTTTATGCCTCTCAAATGAACAATCAGATTTGATTTTATTAGCAAAAATCCATATAGAACAAATAACATTAACATTCTGGGGCACCAAATCTTATATCATATTTTTAATAAGAGCATCAAATTCATCGACTATAGCTAATTTCAAATTCGGGTCACGAAGGGCAGCCACAAGATTACGGGGTAAAGGTGATGGTATAAGCATAGTGGTATGAACCTGAGATGGGTCGAAAATAGTTTAAGGCTTAAAAATCCATGTTAGATGTGAGTGATAGGACGTTGTACTTCATGTATATCAGACCGAGAGCAACGTGTAGCAAAAACTGATATCGAATGATGCCCAAAAGGAGGTGCTGATAAAGATGGTGAATAAACCATAATGTATTGTGTTGTGAGAGAATCAGCCACATAAGATGTTGAAACTTAGTGGACCGCATGAGAAGAAAAATAGGATGTAGTTTTTGGTATTGATGGATGAAATAGGGAGACACACCATTATCCAAAAAAATCATAATCCCTAGTACGAGACAAATGAACTTTGGGAAAATGAATAGTTTCATCAAATTGAACATGAGGATAAAGAACAATTTTATTAGTGGATAAATTAAAACACTTATAGCCTCTATGATTTTCGGGATAACCCAAGAAAATACGAGTAGAAGAAGCTTGCAATTTTTGAATGGTAGTGGACGGAAACAGGGGAAAACACAAGCACCCAAAAACCCGAATGTGAGAGTAAGATGGAACACGATGGTAGAGAATTTGGAGAGGAGGACTCATTGTCAAGAAATTTAATAGGAATAATATTAAGTAGGCATGTTTTCATATGAAGAGCATGATGACAAAAAGGAAGTGACAAATATGCATGAATGAGAAGTGTGCACGTAATACATTAATGGATCATATTTTTATTTTGGCCTTCCCGTTTTGTGAGGAGGTATGGGGACATGAAAAACAAAAAGAAATTTCATGAGACTCACAAAATTTCCAAAAACAATCATTATCAAACTCTCTCCCATTTTCGCATTGTATGGTTTTAATATCTTGTTCAAACTGGGTAGGAATATAAGCTTGGAATTTTGTAAAAATTGAGAAAACTTGTGATGTATTAACAATAGGAAAAGTTCATAATAATTTTAAATAATCATCCAAGAAAAACACATAAAATCAATGTCGTAAAGAACTCAAATGTGAAGAAGTTCAAAGATCATCATGAATAATATCAAAAGGCATACTATTAGTAGAATTTGAGGGAACAAAATGCAACTTTGTATGTTTCCCAAGAACACGGGATTGACAAGTAGTAGACTTAGATGGACTATTACAATTAATTTATTTATTTTGCCGAAGAATAGCTAAAACGGAGTGCCTCGGGTGACCCAAGTGGTCATGCCAAAGAGTGGATACAATGTATGCAGTGAAGGAAGCAATAAGAGTCGGACTAGAATGAGTGATAGACAAGAGGGGGCTTGTACTATCACATCTCATTCGACGTGTCCCCGTCTGTAAAACATGCACACAAAAACCAAAAGGATAAAACATCACCGACATATGATTATTAGTTGTAAACTATCTAACTAACATCAAAATTTTAATACGTTTAGGTGTATGGAAGACATTATTAAGTGACAAAGGTGGGTTCGGGGAAGGTCATGAAGTATGACCGTAAGCACGAATCGAAATTGACTGACCAATACCAATAGTAATAACATTATTATTGCTCATATTAATATAAGATGTGAGATTATTTTGTGAGGACGTCATATGAGAAGTTGTCTTGGTTTCCATAAAACAGTTAGGATCATGTTGTGATAAATAAATAGTATGCATAGCCAATTCTATATTTGTCAGAGTCCACTAAGAGGTTGCATATGCCTATTATTGCTGTTGCTGGGGTTTGGAGCCCAAGATTATGGGCTGTCGCGGTTCAATAGGTTTGCCCCAAGATTACGTCGAGTAGGGGTAGGAGGTACGGTCTATAATGGATGCATCCAAGCCCACCAAGGAGAAATCGCCCAAGACATATCACCTGCTCAATATTGATCACCTCCACGGTAACCTCCACATCCAGTACTTTCATGACCCCCAACGAGATTTTGTTATTTACCACCACCGGATTTCCTATGATTCTGATTTTTATTGTTGGTGTGGTTATTGGACGATTTTCCGCGTTCTTGAACCTAACTTGGAGGACGATGATTAAGCATATCATTTGATTCACTAGTAGCCACCATCATCACTCCCAACCGCTGCCTCATTCATGCTAGTTTCTTCTAAAGACAACATGGCTCAAACTTCATAGAACGGTGGTAGAATATTTTTGTGTAGAATTACAATAGCTACACTTGTGTAAACGGAGGTAAGACCACCCACCATACGAAAACTAGACGATTGTTCGATACTGGAGCCCCACATTCTTGAGTTGGTCGGAGAGAGTCTTCAGGTGTTGGCAATAAGTTAAGTTGACGATAAATCCCACAAATAAGTATTATTAAACTCATGTCCCAAAGCAACGACACAAGAATTCACATTGTCTTGAAACATATTGCGAAGACGATTGCATAGAATCACGGCCAAAATGTCCGCTTCAATAATAGTGGTCAAAAGATCAGTGGAGATGGTAAAATAAATACACTTAACCGCAAATCTTGTTCATCGCCGGTAAGATGACCTATCGCTTTGTCTTTTCCTTCCTCCTTTTTCGGTAGGAGAATGTGATGAAGAACTTTATACAAGCGAAAATGAATCTTGAATAATTCTGCCCAATTGACATATTGAACGTTGTCCATCTCAAGAATGATGAGAACATGCGTCTTGATGTTAGAGACAACAAATATATGGTGAAAATATGAAGAATAAGTTTTGGTACTAGATTCGCCCATGTTAACAGGATGAAGTATATGAGAAGGAAGAATCAAGCAGAGTAAGAAATGAGAATACGGTAACGTAGTAGGGCGGCGGAAGCGAGAATAGAGAAACCCTAACCCTAATATGATACTAGTTGTTGGGAATATGGGTACCACATATTCAGTCTCTGTATATAAGTAAGACAACCAATCTCCACACTAATATGATATTGTCTACTTTGGATCTGAAGGCCTGCACAGATTTTCTTTTGGTTCAATTCTAAAAGGCCTCAAGCTAGTTGATATATGTCTAACCGATGTGAATGTAGGATTTTGGTTTCCACCCCAACAAATACTCCTCTCGAACAAAGTACCACTTAGCCTCTTCTCAACTGAATTCCATCTGCCCACTATAATCAAGTTGAGGACTATCTGAACCATAAAGGCACTACAAATGTAGTTACTCACCTCCTATTGGACCATATTATATTATTCATTGGTGCTACTTCAATCAAGTAGTGTCGTCGTGATACACTTCAATCAAGTCACGATGCTTGATGAGTCATATACACTATAAACTATGTTCTCTAGAGCAGACCCTTCACCTTGAGTACGATTGTTGGTTCATTATGTTCAACCTCTGAGAATTTAATCAACCCCGCGTTTCGTCTAGGCATAGAGCTCTGATACTATTACATAATATAATTTCATGTATTTCTCAATAACAAAAGGTAATATATATATATATATATATATATATATATATAAAGTCATTAGCTACTAATTAAGCTATAATTTAGGCATCTACCAATTAGGTAATAAGATATACTTTATATATACAAATATTTAGTATTATGTCACCTTCATGGCTTCCATAGTAGCAATATACTTATCTTTTGTAAACAAAAATGCAATAACTATATGTATACAAGACTTCCAACTAACCACTCCACAAAGCACAGTAAACAAATAACCCAAAGTAGACTTCCTCATGCCGAGACAACCGGCGTAATCGGAGTCCATATACATTTTCAACACTATATTAAATGTATCATTTTGATTATAACACGACCGTAAAACACTTGAGCCATTTAAGTATCTCATGAGCTACTTAAGTTCATGTCAATGCGGTTTTTCCGAATTCGACATAATCTGCTCAAAATACTTATGATGTAGTAACAGTTAGGTCTCGTGCAAATCATAGCATACATAATGCTACTAATAACGTTGACATAAGGTATTTCATGCATATACTTATTATATGATAACTTGGTTGGTGTTTGGGCGGCATTGAGTTTGAATTGGGAACCCATAAGAGTTTCGACCACTTTTGTTTTGGACATCAAGAACTTCCTTATGCTCTACTGTATATATTATTGTTACAATAAGAATATATACCCCTTCGATTTGTTCCTTTTGATCTCAATATCATGTAACATCTTATCCTTTTTCATATCATTCATCTCCAACTCTCATTTCAGTTGAGTATTTACCGCTTCAATTTTTCTCCTATCTCTTCCAGCTATTAGTTTGTCATCCACATATAAAAACATGGCTCATATTTCCATGTGTATTTCCTATTCCAATAGACACAATTATCATAACAACTATGAACATATTTGATGGATCTCATAAAAGAATAAAGTCTTCTATTCCACTGCTTCATCAACTGTTGCAGTACATAGAGGGGTATATTTAACAAACATACATAACCTTTATTATCTTCTTCAAACCCCTTCAGTTGATACATGTAATTTATCTCTTCCAAATAATCATGTAAGAATAATTGATATGAGAGCCCGGATGGAGGTGTGTTTCACAACTTGCGAGAATATTTCATTGAAATACACAACCTTATTTTATGTAAAGCCCTTAACCACGAGCCTAACCTTGTATCTGGGTAAATCAACGCCGGGAAGACCTATCCTCATCTTGAATATCCCTTTACTCCTAACCAACGTATGACCCTCTAGATGTTTCACAAGAATCCAAGTGATCATCTTCTTAAGAGGTCTCAGTTTTTATTTCATGACCGTAAGCAAAATTTATTTATCAATTCTCTTATTAACATTGTGATATATTTTGAGTTCAATATCATCTCCTTGCATTTAAATTGATAAAAAAACAAAACCAACTACATCAGCAAAACCATACCTTTGTGACTATTTTCTTGGTCTCCATACTCTACACATCGCTAGTTGATAACTGTCAAGATCATGTTGATCTCCCATATGATCATCTGAAGCACCCTAGAATAACAGACCCTTGGTTTACTTCGGAATCTTATAGTGGTTGAACTTCCTCTGTATGAACTAAAGCGAAACGATGCCCAAAATACTCTTTTTGATCGTCTTTCTCTGAGTAAGAGGCGAATGACAAAAACATCACCAACTTCATTTTGTAGATCAGATCCATTATAAACATTATATCTCTTTCTGACAGTACTAGGTTGAGTGTCTACCTTCTTCTTCAATAGCTTATCCTCTTTATTGAGAATCATTTCCATGATTATCAAATCCTTCTGAAGTTTAGGTTCAAGGCACCACAACCTATACCCTCTTACTCCTTTTGGATAACCGCTGAACAAACATTTATGTTCTTTTGTTTTAAGCTTATCATGATTCACATGTGTGTAGACATCACATCCGAACACTCTCAAATATTCCGACTTAGGTTTCTATTCAGTCCAGAACTCTCGAGGACAAATAAACTTAAGCTTCGTAGATGGACTCTTGTTGATGATATATACAACCGTTGCCACAGATTCTCCCTAAAACCTTCGACCCATTCAAGTACTATGAAACATATATCTAACATGTTCCAACAAAGTTTGATTCCTTCTCTTAGCAAATTCGTTCTATTGGGGAGTCCCACTTACGGTTTAATATCTTGAAATGTAAAGCTTTTCATAATAGCTAGTGAAGTCCTTGTTCACATATTCCAAACCATTATCAGTCTAAAAAAATTCAACATTTATAGGTTGGATTCTCTAAGAAAGTCTTCTAGTTCACAAAGGAAACAAACACTTCATCTTTGTTCTTCAAAATTAGAACCCATACTTTTATGAAATAATCATCAATCATCGAAATAAAGTACGTCGCACCACCTATGGTAGGTTCCTGTGCTGGACCTTAAATGTCTGAATGAACATATTCAAGTACTCATTTGGATATATGGTTACTGGGCATGAACTTCACCCTCTTTCTCTAACCAAATACACAACTTTCTCAAAAGCTCAACGTTTAAACAACGGTCCCATCTAACAACCCACACTTACTAAGTTCACTGAGTCCCTTCTCACTTAATTTCTCCACCCGATGATGCCACATCCTAATAGATCCATTCGCCATACTATACATCACTACTAATACAAATACCTCGAGAACTAACACACCATTAGTCATATAAGATTTTATAACAACAAGGGAGCCTTCAAGACCCTAAGTCTTCCATCTCCACCCATATAGGTAAACCATTACTCATCTAACATCTCAATATAAAAAAGGTTATATTTAACTTTGGATACATACTTTATGTTGTTAATTACTCTTTAAAGTCATGTAAACAAGTTGAGCTAAATTGGTCCAATCTCTTTGACAACATATGACTCGTCATTCTTGATGATAGACCTTATACCATCAAGAATTCGTAGGTCTTCAAACCAATGCTTATTGGAAGTCATGTAGAACAGAGCACCCAAGTCTATCACCCATTTATCATTGTACCTGAAGAATAAGAAGTCATTAACCTGCCATCATACTCACAATCATATTGTTTCCATTTGGCTTCTCTTGGAAGTTTTGACTTATATGTCCTTTATTCTTGCATAGCCAAAATAACACTTTACAACCTTTCACTACCCATTTAGACTTTGGCCAAGAGTTTCCTCTCATATTAGTTGAATCTTTCTTTCCTAAAGACCCCTTACACTTAATTTGTGCCCTTTTGAGTCACATTTTAAAACACTATTCTTCTGAAGATATTTATAACTCAAAGCGCTCTAAATCATATATCATGAGGTAGTATTTCATGTAGAGCATGATGTCCATGAAGTGTTCATACTCATTTGGAATAGAATTTAGAAGGATGATTATTTGGTCCACTTTATCCACCTTCACACTAATTGCTTTCAAGTTGAGTATGATTCAGTTGTTATCATATAGGTACCTTCGAATCTTTATGCTACCATATATAGATATTGTGTAAAGCTGTCTCTTCATATTAAATATGTCTATTAGTGACTTCTTCATCTAAATCGCCTCCAGCTGATTCCATATCCACAACGTTGTTGGCTCTTTAGATACTCTTGTAGCACTTCATCTTTCAAGCTCAGTATAAGGGCACTATAAGCTTTAAACAGTTCCACATCACCGACTTGTGTACATATATTATCGATAGCAACAACCAATTCCCTTTTTACTAGGTAAGCCTTAACCTTCATCTTTCATAGATTTTAGGTTCCAAACGAGATCTACGTCTCCAGCCTACAAATCGACAGTCGGTCTACTCCTTCTACATTATTTCTACGTTCACCGCACCACTTGTTAGGGGAACAACTGTTGGTTAACCAAGACAATAACTAATATACGGTTAAACGAACCTACAAAAGAACAAACTAAATGCCTTTGTACAAGAAGATAAACAAATAAAAGAAAGCACAATAAAACAAAACATACAAGAAAGTATTTAATATGGTTCATATTGTGAAACAATCCTACATCCATGGGCAACAAACCCTATTTTATATATATACGTAGGTTACATAAAAACTCTTGAAACACAAATGACCCTATCACTCTTTGTAATAAAAGATGACGCGATTCACAAAACATTTTCTTCAGTATTTATCTCTCACCTTGCTTATCTCTCAAAAGATCTAGAACTATTTCACTTTTCAAGAAAATATGGAGCTCATATAATCACATCACACATTACATAGCAATATCTTATTATATTTATAGGTTAATTGATCAGAAGCTCCAAATAAAGCCTATTAATCAACTCTTCAAAATATCTCGTAATTTATTAATATAGGAAATATCATAAATATTAAATCCTAATTAATATAAAAGACCCAATTAATATATAGAATCTAGTTAATACAGGAAGACCAAAACAGGTGACCTAATTAATATAGGATACCTAGAAGATAAAATACTTTATTTTGTCACACTTGTTATGTTACGGTCCAACTCGCTATAGACCAGAGCGGTGCTTTGAATCAGATCAATTGGAACATCCTGCTTCAGACTAGCATACTTCAACTCATCACATATTTCGTCTGACTT
This sequence comes from Limnanthes douglasii subsp. nivea, assembly GCA_036936605.1. NCBI lineage: Eukaryota > Viridiplantae > Streptophyta > Magnoliopsida > Brassicales > Limnanthaceae > Limnanthes > Limnanthes douglasii. Next base: position 223,211,849 of record JAUPFV010000004.1, on the reverse strand, counting down.
AATAGTTCACCAGTCTTGATAACTTGTCTCAAACCTTAGGATTAATAGACGTCTCTGCAACTAAGTTATAACTCAATATTCACCATAAAGTTTTAATAGTTCTTGTCTAATATATGTCACGATAAATCTAACTATACCAATGTAGTCATACAGAAATACATTTGTTGAAAAATTACTTCTAACCTATACCTAACACTTTTTTATAATTGATGTGCCTCATGCTTTCACCAAATAACTTATGATTGCAACAGAGAGTTCCCAATCGCTAAAGAAAGTTTTGGCATATGAAAGAAAAAAATATCCCACGTATAGAATAAGGTCAAAGATTGACTTCAAATCTTTAAGGGATAAATTTTACATTCAGGTTAAAGTCGGGGCTACTCGTTTATTGCCACTAATTATTAGCAAAGACAAATAAGATAAGGGGGTGAGGGATCCTCTAATACAAAAAAGTTGAACACTGATGATTATAATTCAGGTTTAACCACTAAATAGGCAAGTGATAAAGACATGGCAGCTCTTTATCTATAAAATCGAAGGCCGCAAATATGGATGATAAGTTAGAAATGACTTTGTCTTTTGGGGTGGAGCTTAGAAGTTCAAGGCCTTATAATTTGTAATTATGAGAGTTGAATGACGAAGCTTTCCAATAACTTGATTGATTTTCATACTAATCCAAGGTCTGCAAATATATTAGGTATGGATATTCAAAAGCTAATTGACAAAGATATTGTATATTTTACAGGTGCAGGTTATGAAAATCTAGAATTGAGTCATAAATCTCCTTAGGTTATTATCAAATATGTTGGTATTGGAGAATCTTCAGATCTCATATGATAGAACTCTTATTGTTGATATAGTTGGGATGTCTGGAGCACTCATCCTTGCGTTGGATCATATTTCTAAATTGTTCATCAATTTGCTACTTTTTCCAGCAAGAGAAAATTGACAAGTTACCTTTCTCTTGTGAACTTAGCCAAAAGGTAGTTGAATTTAGTGGTATGGTTAAACTTCAACTTATCTTCCCTTTTCATATTTCTGTTGTATATTGATTTTTTTTCTATTTTTTTCAAATGTTTGTAGACATTTTTAATGCCTCAGCTATGATGCAACAAGCATGTAAAAATCATGATTAATTCATGCTTGATCTTTGACCAATTTAAGAGGTTGTTGGTGAGCCTTTTGAAGATAGTTCAGAGCTAAAAGCTGGACTTCAATCATATGAACTTTTCGATTGGGGTTCACATACTATTTTCTCACTCACCAACTTATAATTTATAATATCTTCTTATTGCTCTTCGTTTTGAACATTTGAAGTATATGAGGTGTTAGAACCAGTTTTGATTAGTTCAACCAGTTTAGTAGCAGTATGCGAATATAATTTGGCAAGTTCAATTAAAGTATCTTCAGCTTCATTATTTTGTTCAAATTCTACCTCAACTATAACCCCTCATAATAAGTACTAGATGTACGTACCATTCTCGAGCATAAACATACCATCTTCATTGAATACCACATCTCAGTTAATCAAATCATTTTCATTCATAGGTTCTAAATATCACATCCTGTACCGTTTTATACCCTCTAGATAACCATTGAACCAACATTTTAGTCCTGTCTCCTACACACATACAAATATAACATATCTGGACATTTTATAACGACTCAACACCGGTTTACTTCCGCTCTACGTATTTTGAAAATATTTGAAACCAAGTGTATTTGAAAGGATCCCGTTAATGTTATATGCAGTTGTCTTGACAACTTCTTCTCATAATCTTTTAACCATTCCAGTGGTCAAAAGCATACATCTTACTAACTCTAGCAAGGTCCAGTTCATCCTCTCAACAATTCCATTTTGTCGAGGAGCTCCTCTCGCGGTTTAATTTCTAACTATACCAAATTCAAAATAATAGTTACTAAATAGTTGATTTATATATTACATGCCATCTTTAGTTTTCAACTTCTTAAGTTTCTTCTCATACTGATTTTCCACCAACTTCTCCTAATCATTGATGGAATTGAACGCTAAATCATTTGAATTCGATAATATAACTTATAAATTCATTGGATAATCAAATATTATAAACATATAGTACATCACACCTCCAGTGTTAGGCGCCTCACAAGATACCAAAGGTCATAATGAACATATTCGAGTACATCTTGAGTTGTATGGTTATTGGTTGCAAAGTTGACTTGTTTATTCTTTCTCACCATACATTTCTAGCATAAGCATAGCCTATGAAATTTACCACTACACAACAACTCTTGTTTGCTAAGTTTGGTAATATTTTTCTCACTTAACTCATATGCTACAGTTTGATAAAATTGACTTAAAGACTATACACATTTCCCACTACTATAGACCCTTCTATGACTAATATATTCCTAGTTCGGTTAGACTTCATAACAACAATGAACCTTGGAGGACCATGAGTATACCATTTCCACCCCTATAATTAAATCATATATTTTTAATATTCTCGTGAATATAAAGCTCCGTCTAATTTCAAAAACATACATCATATTTATATGATACTTTCAAGTTTTTTTAAATAGCTTGAACCTTATAATCCCCAATTTATTTAGATCATAAGATTCATCATTCCCCAATATGACATTATCCTACTTAAGCTTATTCGATTCTTTAAAATAATATTTGTTGGAAGTCATATGAATCATTGCTCAAGAATCTGATACCCTACTTCTTGTCGTATATCCAAGTCTATGTAATTAAAACATCAATATAAACATAGTATTTATAAACGAATTATACATCTTTAGATTTAAACTCTTGTTGACTATCTATCTTTATTTTATCTCAGACAGTTTATCATTATATGACCTCCTTCTTGCAAAACCAATATTTGAATCCGGAACCACTCATCGATCTTTTCAATTTAGATCTTGAGTTTATTCTTCTTCTTATTTGAATATCTCATTTAAGGCCTTCTTTTCAAACTCAGTCTTTGGTCATCTGAGTCACTCTTCAAAATGATATTCTTTCTGAAGATATTTTGAAATGAGACCACTCTTCACTTGTGACATCGTAAAGGACTATTTTTTATATAAGATGTTGTTAATAAAGTGTTTGTAAATTTTTGACAAAAAATCAAAATAATAACTGATTGATCCTCCTATTTAACATTGATTTCAAATAAAAAATGATTCAATTAAAATCGTTCAAATGTCTTCAGATTTCCTTGTTACCATCTGTTACCAGCGTATACGAGTCATTTTGAGATAAAATCTATTTGCCAAAGATTTTTTTCATGTAAATAACTCCCAAAATACTCAAAATCCTCACGCTAGTAGATTTTTGAGACACCTTATGAAGTACTTCATCCCTAAACTCAAAATTAGAGCATAATAGGTCTTAGAAAACACTTCAACATCTTTATATATATTTATCTCCTTCAAAGGTTCTTCATCAATATCGATATAAATTTCATTATGTACAAAAAACACTATGATCTTAATTATTTAGAAATTAAAATTATTATGTACGATGAATTTATCAAGACCGAAGTCCATTAAACATCTTGATGATTGCGATTTTAACTATTTTGTGGTATATAAATTTCTATGCTTAAGATTTGAAACACTATTTGTTCTTCTAATATGTATTTATCACTAGCAGTAAATACTATCACAAATTTCATATTCATCATACTACTTGTTGGGTGAAATCACAATATTTAGAGATGTCAAACTTTCGGTCATACGGACAAAAGTGTCCTTGGAGGTTCGACCAAACAACAAAGTAAACAAAAATGAATTGGAAAATAAAGTCAAACCTATAACATATGCGATTCAACGTGATTCAGATTATGGAGAAATCATATATTTACGAGCAACGGAAAACTAATTTTATAGCTGAACAATTACAAGGAAACTCAAGAACACAATTAACACAATCATCTACAATACCTTTTATACACATTTTCAAAACATAATACCCACGCATAGAGGGAAATTTGTTTCTCCAAGTGAAATTCTAAATTTGTACTCATTTTAAGACTCAACCTAATTTGCAACGCTCTTCGCGTTAACACTTTCATTATATACAAAACACGATATATATATAAAAGAATGAGGTGTAAAACATACTAGACTCACAAACATTTGTACTATACCGTTAGAAAGTTAGTGACGACATACATCCAACATATTTATCGCATGTACTTCACGTGACAATAGTTAATCACGTCTAAACCAACCGTGCATTAAGCAACAAATGTAGTCGTTTCATTCATACCCGTGCACCACAGTTTATCGAAACTCAGTTCTAGACATAATAAAAAGTACTAGAAACCAATTATTTATAAAATTCACTATAAAATTCATATGAAATTATAAGGTCGATAAAAAATCAATTGAAAATCATCGATACTTTAACTTGATTTGTTGAATGTTCAATTAGTTCAATTCATCACAAATCAAATCGATTCAATGCGATCCATTCCGATTTTCTAATTTCAAAAATTGAACTAATCTATAATTTACAATTGATTTTTTTCAAAAATAACTTCCTACAAATTCTTTTAATATTAATATCAACACTTTTATTTTTAAGTAATTTCGATGTTTTATTATGAAAATATTAAACTATAATTACTTAACTTGATTGTTAGTAAGTTTTAATAAATATGCTACCATTCTTATTAGTAAGAAAAATAGCGGTATATAACTTACTTGAATTAGCTATCTAGGAATGGCAGCAAAACAACTTATAAAAGTCCAATCTCAATTTCTAAACTATACTACACCATGTAAACAGAATTTAGTTTCAACCCCGTACGTAACACGATTAGTACGAAGATAATCATATGGGCTTTTATATAAAGCAAGATAGGATAGGATCATAGGAGTATTAAATCCGAGTCGGTGGTTGGCGGCTAGTTGCCCCACAAACTAGCTAGTGGTCGTCGTGGTTGGGTGTATCGACATCAAACCTCGATCTCATCGAATTTAGATATTATTTGACAGAAGATTTTATACTATACGTATCTTTTCATTTAAAACTATCCACCACGACTCATAATACTATTCAATTTATTTTATTTTCAACAGTTTTATTACTACTACCGATGAGATTCTGGGGGCACTGCCTGCGTGACCACCTGTATCGATTTTTAAACATAAAATAATCTAAACTTTCAAAACTATCAAATTAATCCCTATCATGTTTCCCTTTTAATTTCGTCCCCTGATTTTATAAATTTAACCAAAAAAGAAAATAAATAGCATTATATATTTTCTTATATTGGTAGAAATTAAAAACGTTTTTCATAATTAGTAAAAAAGTGTATAATTTTGGTTAAAAGATGATTATGGGTTTATTGAAAGAATATAAAAGTTGAGGGTGTTAAATGAAAATATAAGTCGGTAGTATTAAAGAAAAGATGGAGAAATAACAGAAAAAGAGAAGAAGCATGTGCTTCGCTGCCTTTTGCAGGTACCGCCCTCTGCTCATTTCCCATACTTATTTTGGTTTCTCTCTCTACACATCTACATCGACCTCTACTACTCACCAAACGTCCCTTTCTTTCCCTCTCTCTCTACAAGTCGCATGTGACCGTTTCAAGGACTCCTTTTCCACTTCAACTTCTTCGTCTTCCATGTTCAAGCTGTTCATAACTTGAAGAAATTGATTTCTTCCTCCATCATATTTTTTTTTTAAATATTTTCTTTTTGAAGTTAAGACCTCTCTGTATAGTTAATCTTCAGGTATGGTGATTTTCTCTCCCCCTCTCTAAATCTCTGAATCTCTTTACTATTCGAGTTTCATGTGCTTTGTTTAGCTCGTTTGCGATTGTTTGATTGTATTTGATTTCTCAAAATCTGGATCTGGAGATATTACTTTCATGAGAATCCTACTGGTCCTGCTATTGCTTTGCTACTGTGTCTGCTACTGTTTCATTTATGGCTTTGATTTTTTGTTTTTTTTTTTTGGTGTTTGTTGAAATATCAGTATTTGCTTTGAGATTCCATGGGGAAATTGTCGCAGATCCGATGGAATCAAGTCTAATTTTATGTTGTTACCTTTGAATTTGACTGATGCTTTTTTTTTGCTCGCTTCTCATGTTAGCTTTTTAAATTTATATATACTTATTGATTCAGTAGTGTTTTCTCTCTGTTTCGCTGAGAAATCTCTTCCTGAGAATTTCCGTTCCAGATCCGAGAAAATTGAAGCTGATTCAACTATCTCCAGAATATTCATTCTATGATCAGATTTCGAGAGTTCTGTTTTCTTTCTTTCTGGTTTTCTATTCAAAACATTCTTGAATTTTGTCAAAATTAGCTTTCTCCTTTATTTCCATGAGAAAATTCAAGCTAATTGAAACTCTTTACAGTTTTCTTTCAATTCGCTTTCGGGAATCGATTATAGCAGTAATAAATCTCCTAATCGTATGACTTTCCTTCTCAATTTTTTTTCCTAATCTTGTCAAATTGTTTTCTCCTTTAATTTCGCCAGAAAATTCAAGCGAGTTGATTTTTTTAGTGTTTTCATTTGATTCAATTTCGAGGAAATCATATATAATCTATTTTCGAATCGATTAAAGTAATGAATCTCTTAATCTTATATGTTTCCTTCTTCAAAAGATTCATTTTCCTAATAACAAAAAAATTCCTTTAGTTAGAGCTTTGATTATTTACCTAATTAGTACCAACTGTACTAGTATATATATTTTATAATGACTCAACCCTTACTTCAGTTCTTCGAGAATTCACCTAGTTCTTCAATTAACGACCTGGTTGCTATTAGGTATTATGGATTTGACATCTACATAAGCCTCTTTGAATTTTGAATTTTGATAATTTTATTATTTTATATCTGTTTGTCAATTTGTGCTTACGTTTCAGAGAGATATACAATTGTTTGAATCTAATATCAATCGTTGAAACAGGATCTCGAGATAGTGTTATATTGATCCAAAAGAAAACGATGAATCACTACGCAATCCAGCAAACTGCTTTTCCCATCCGTGAAGAGGTAGTTTGCCCTAAACCGCGTCGTGTTGGTGTCCTTAACGTTGTCGCAATCAACGATCAATCGCAGGTGGCTCCTTTTTTTTGTGGATCACCACCAAAGAGAGTTTCTAATCCCTTAGTGAGAGATGTTCGATTCGGCGACGAGAACATTGGGTTTGTCTCCCAACAGGTGCCATCGTTTAGGAACAAACCAGCCATTAGAATCGAAGGAGGGTTTGATTCTTTCGATAGGGATGGGAGGAACTGCAGGATCACAACTCTGGCTTAGAAGTTAGAACACGAAACAGAACAATATATGTAGATAAATAGAAATTGAGGAAAGAGTAGTCCGGGAAGAAATAAAAAGGTTTTGAAAGTGAAAGAAGAGTGAGCTATAATCTCTAATGTTCATATTTTTAGAAGAGGGTTGGTTTAATGTTCTCTTTGTGAATAGAGTGAGTTGTTAGGAAAAGCTTATAAAGTATGTTTTTAGGATCTAGAAATGAGGTATGTCAATTGGTGTATATAAAGAAGAGTTTGGTTGCCTTCATTTTGTACATATTCTTTGTTTGTCTTTCAAGTCTCGCGTTTCTTACTTTACTTTTCGTTGTGCTGCCTTCATTTGTGTAATCTTTTAGCTATGTATCATACCTGTAACAGATTTTCCAATCTTTTAGCTATGTATCATCCCTGTAACATAGATTTTCCAATATTTTAGGACGATTCCATGACTTGAGAATGTTTTCTATGCCGAAGTACGTATAAAACGGATAGTAAAGGAACATAGATTGAAGTATGATCCTATGTTTACTAGACATAGGCCTTGTATCATAAGCTAATATGAGGTTCCGAAAAGTTATCGATGTAGAATGTGAATGATGTGTTATTGTCCCGGCCTATGTATTTTTAAACGAAATTGAATCTGTGTGTTTCGTGATGGTAAGAGTGTATGATTGTGTTATTGTCCCGGCCTATGTATTTTTAAACGAAATTGAATCTGCGTGTTTCGTGATGGTAAGAGTGTATGATTGTGTTATTGTCCCGGCCTATCTATTTTTAAACGAAATCGAATATCTGTGTTTCGTGACCGTAGTAGTGTATGATTTATAGGATAATTCTGAACTTTTGTTATATGATTTATAGGGTAATTCAGAGTTTTTGTTATAGACAAATTTTATATTGAAATATTTTTCAAAATCAGTTACGATATTAAAAAATCGGTTAAAATAAACATGGACTATCCAATTTACGGATAATATATTGTGAATATATAATTAATCAATCCAATTATATAAAAATATTTAACAACGCAGAGTTCTGAAAAAATCATATGGCAAAAATATATTATTTGGCTTGATGTATTAACAGTTGTTAAAATATGTAACCTTGGATCCTTTTGTGTAATGGCTCACTCTGAATATGTGGAATTATTCTTGATTTCATAAAATTTTGAAGGTTATGGGTATAATAATATCTGAGAAAAGTTAAATAGTGACCAAGGAATTCGAAGAGTATGTTTCACCTGAATTCGGGTTAAAATCATAGTAATGATTTTGTTTGTTTTTTGTTGGATTCTTATTATTGTCCTCTCCAAAGGATGAATGTCGAGATCTGGCGATGGCAATCCAAGCACGGTACATGTTTTGTGGGGCAATATGTGGGTATGATATTGTCCAGCCTATCATGGGCCCAATATAATACGCACCTACATAGTGGTTGGTTTGGGACCCAGGCTTATATACCTCCTTCAACTTACCTCTCTTCTTTCAATAGCCTTTTCTTTTTTCAAATATTATTTATAAACCAAATCTTTTTAATTTTATTACGTTGTATTATCAAAAAATCACTATAAGAGTATATCTGGAAGTAACATATAAATTTAATAATACGTAAATTGTTTACACTATTAGATTATATAATACTTATAATTAAGTTAAGGTATCTATTTTTTCAAAATGAAGGTGAAAAACAAACAAAACTTCTAATACAAGCGTATCTACCAAAAATTACGCTAGTAAATATGGATATATTTTTACATTTTATGTTGGATTTATTTTTTATACATAATCATTGAATTTCCTATTTAGTGTCATATACATAGTCCATCGGGGATGCTTTGCATCATTCATGTATATAAACTGCCGTAAAACAGTATTTTAAGTTCATTTTTGTATTAAAATCGTCTCATACGATTTAATAGTGTTGCATTTTGGTTCTTTGCGTGTAGTTAACGAGAATTGAAAACGTAAATTTGTTGAAATATGAAAGGCTGTTTGCGACATTGAGAAAACATGGGAAACTATTTGGTGACATTATGAGAACATAAAGGATTAAAATGTTACATTTTGGAGGAATATTTCATGACAATTAGTATACATGAGAGATTTGTAGTGTTTTTAACACGACGTATTTCATACAACAAATAATTAATTAAATTTCAAATTATAAATTTATATTTTTTGGGCTCTCTCTCTCTCTCTCTCTCTCTCTCTCTCTCTCTCTCTCTCTCTCTCTCTCTCTCTCTCTCTCTCTCTCTCTCTCTCTCTCTCTCTCTCTCTCTCTCTCTCTCTCTCTCTCTCTCTCTCTCTCTCTCTCTCTCTCTCTCTCTCTCTCTCTCTCTCTCTCTCTCTCTCTCTCTCTCTCTCTCTCTCTCTCCCTCTCCCTAAGAAAAGAGAAAATGGAAAACTAGTGCGGAAAATCGACCTAGTGTTAGTAAAAAAGTAGAATGAAAAGTGAAAGATATGTGTTGACTTCAATGATATATACAAAGCATATCCAAAAGATTATTTTCCTATTTTATGTATTAATTAGTTGGTGGATACCACTTTTAGAAATATAATGTTATCTTTTATGGATGCATAAACGAGTAACAATTGAATCCTGATTCACGAAGCAAACCATGAGCATACCACATTCATCACGAAGCGAAGATTACATTGTTACAAGGTTATGCCTTTCAAGTTTAAGAAACGAGCTAGTGTTAGTCAAGAAGAAGAATAGAAAATGGAAGATGCGTGTTGACTTCAATGATATAAACAAAGTATATCCAAAATATTATTTTCTTATTTTACGTATCAATTAGTTGGTGGATACAACTTATGGGAATATAATGCTATCTTTTATGGATGCATAAACGGGTAACAATTGAATCATGATTCACAAGGAAAAACATTAGCCTAACACATTCATCACAGAGCAAGGATTACATTGCAACAAGGTTATGTCTTTCAAGTTTAAGAAGGCTGAAGCAGTATACCAAAGGTTGGCCAAAATACATTTTGAAGTTAGCTTAAATAAATATTTGTAGTCCTACATCGATAATATGTTGGTCACAAGTAACCATGATACAAATCATATAAAATATCTCACCGAGACATTTTCAGACCTCCAAAGGATCAACCTAAAGCTGAATTCTGAAAATTTACATTTGACATTTGATCAAGAAAGTTTCTTGGGTACCTTGTGACTGATAAATGAATATAAGCATACTTTATGCAACTATCAAATTTGGATGCAACCGAGTCACCCTAGAACACTAAGGAATTCCATATATTTGTAGGAAAATTAGATATCTTTAGCAAATTCATATTTTACTTTTCAGATAAATGCTAACCCATTTTTGAGATACTTAAACGGGTTGGCCAATTTAATTAGACTCTCGCTTGCGATGAAGCATTCAACAAGATCAAACAGTTCATAGTATCGTATGAGGTGCTGAAATAACCAAAGTATGATGTGCTTTTATTTATGAATCTCGCTCTAAATGATTACATAGTTAGCCCAATGCTAGTTTATGAGGATAAAAATACACCCCAAGCTATATATTATGTTAGTAAGTCCATACTATATGTTAATGCACGATACTTACAATTAGAAAAATTTCTACGAATTTAATAGTAGCAGCAAAAAAATGAGAGCTTATTTTCATACCCATACTATAGTAGTCTGAACATTTTTTTCGTTTGAGGAATGTATTGCCGAAGTCGAACATATATGGTAGCCTAATTAGATGGTCATTGAAGTTAGAATACTTTGAGATCAGGTTCATGTCGTGCATTGCTATCAAAGTTGAAGCATTGGCATATTTATTATCTTGATTTTAATAAGAGAGCTTTAACCTTCAACATACCATCCCGAACCACCATGGTGGGTTCATAGTGATGAGAGATAACCAACTTAGGTTATGGTGCATGGGTCAAACTGACATCGCTTTTGGGAGAAACTTTAGAGAATGCTATAAAATTTGTTTTCATTTCCCCAACAACAATGGAGAGTATGAAACCGTCATCGCTAGACTGAGTCTTACCAATATTTGTGGGGTCCAAATGGTGAAGGTCCAAACAGATAAATCTAACAAAACTACATAGTTTAGGTAAATTAAAGAATTAATATAGAAGTTGAGGATAATACTCTTGGTTTTCCAGCGTCTGGGTAACAGTGGCTCTGGTTCATCCTTACATGTTTCTCAATTACCGCTATAACAAATAATCTCTCTTTTTAATATTTTATCAGAATCGAGACGGTTCAAGGCAACTATACAATCTTTATGCATAGTTAGATAGAGCTAAAGGATTTTAATGTTTGCGTCAGATAAAATCTTTAATATCATAACTCATTACCGATAACATAAAGGCTATATTCAATATCATAAGAAGTATCCACCCGTTTGAAACAAAACAAATGTGATTAAGAATGCCAACAAATCATGGTGCAACAGAACGCGAACCTCTATTTTCTAAGATAGTGGTTAAGACCACCAACTTATCGGTCTTAACATCAACATGAGTATCCCCTAATTTCGGTATTCAAACACTTATAATGGTTTTCTCCATTTAAAAATGTGTAGCGATAGATCGTTGGGGATTAATGTAAGCGTACCTCTCAGGTCTGTAAAGTATTAATAACTTTATCGCCCAATGTCATATTTATCGGCTCATCAATATATTTCTTAGGCTTTCCAAACCTTTCAGTCTTTAACTTTGGAGGATTGGGAGAAGATCTTGTGCTTGTAGTTCCCTATGGAGTACTCCAAGTCATACCATCCTCTGCACTAATTAGACCAAACAATCCAAAAGTAAACACGCTTGATCTACTTGACCCTGACGAATTTAATTATGGTAGGATAACCAAAAGGTTGAATGAGGATGATGCTAGGACCATGAGTTTTCACGACCTCCACAGTAGAATCCTTATTATGGTGAGAAGAACTGGTAAAAGATTCTATAAATGAGTCGTTGGTGCTCTAATTTTGGCTTTCATAACCCTCATTATGTGAATCACATAATTACTTACCATTGTTTTGGCCATATAATATTTAAAGGATTGGGAATAGAAAAAATATAGAGATTGAAATATAGAGACTTTAATAAAAAAAAGAGAGAAGGGAAACAGAAATGATCAAAAGCTTCAATAAGAGAGAATATTGAGAAATCTATATAAAAAGGTTCAAATAAAGATGATCATATTTTAGAAAATGTAAGTAAATATCATATGTTGATTTAATTACTTAATGAATGGTCCGATCTTTATATAGATATGTGACTTAAATTAAATCATATCCAATAGTTGTAATTGTCAAAGCTGAAGCGAAATCATCATATGTGTTATGTTAATGATAGTAGCCTCACCAAAGACAAGATTCACAAGTTTATTCCATTCTATGGTGCATGATAATCCTACTATTAGCTATCATCAACAACTTTATAGCACTAACGTATGAAATCTTTGTGTCACATCATATGATTAAAGTTTTGATTATCCAAATTCATAATTGTTCATGATTCGAGAAACACATTATAAGGCAAGTCATATGTTTAGCTCAGACAAAGCAAAAAATCTTGGATCACATATTCACATAATTCGTCTTCCAACGTTAATAATTCATTTATAGTTTAAAAATATTAGGGAACTACTTTCACCCCTCCACGTGCAAAACAAGTAATTTTCAAAGCAAAAAGAATTCAACTTCCTTACATAGTTGCATAACTTTCCTACGAGATAACGTGCTACCAAGATATAAAAAATATAGGAAACGCTACTCATGGCTGTATTTTTTTCATTTGGTATAATAGTATTTTTTTCTCAATAGAGGTTCGACTGATGAATGATATTTAATGAGACAAGTATGAGACCAACATACCTCAAGACTCTTATGAGTTCAACCGTAATACGCTCGGTGGCTTTGCTCGACGGACAACCATTTTGACATAAGAATTCTCCTTTAAGGTGTCAACTCACACAAACTTTAGTAGAGAAGTGCAATCACAAACATCAACGACTCAGACTTAACGACGACTAAGTCAGTGAAAAAAAAACTTCAAACTATAGCTCTTGAATATCTTACTAGCATTAAAGAACTACTAACAAGATCATAAGTTGTAAGGTCTTAGCCCATTAAGTCATATCCTATACAACAAAGGTTTAGATGTATCTTTGTCTAAATAAATCTTAAATAAGCTTTAAATATGATCTATAAACTAATAAGGCCTTTGGCAGGGACTATAAACTTGTATGGCTTAAAGTTTTGTAACAAAACATTAAAACCTAAGACCTAAGGTATGAAGCTCATAACAACTCATGGACAAGGTCTTGCCTATGCATATAATATGCATCTTCACTGTCATTTTGTATTTACTAAATAACTTATTTCTTAACAATTTTCTCTCTCTAGCTTATACCCACTAACTCACTCTCCTTACTTTCGAGACCACGTCCTTCACGTCTATTTGTTTATCTTAGTCACTTCATCCTTCACTTGTAACTATGTTTCTACACTTCTTCATTAATTTCCGGAAATCCTTTCATTCACTTACAGAGCTTCAACTACTTATCTGAAACCAACCTAACCATTCAATAATTCATCTTTACTGATTCTCTTGTGATTCTCATTACTCATACAACCTTATGTTGCCGAAATATCCCATTACACAAAATAACATCACTAAATGGAAAAAAACACAAAACTAAAAAACAAAAATAATTATAATTTATATGTTTCAGTCATTAATAAGTTGATTTTTTTTCTTTAAAACAAATAAATTTTATTTTTGCGTTTAAAATTATTAAATAAATCATAAATAAAGTTAGTTAATTTTACATGGCATTTTTCGGAGGCATAATGAACCTAAAAAGTACTATAATATATATATAGTATCGGAAAACATACTGAGACTACAACAGAACTACAATTTGACTGCTACTAAAAATATATAAAATAACTTCAAATCTACATTAGAGAATCCAAAATTTTAATTTGGAAACCCAAGATCTAATACAGAAAAGCCCAGATCTGGAATTGAAACAAAAATAATAATATAGTAACACATTTGAGCTTCACCTACGCTCACACCCTTCACACTCTTTCTCTAACACTGAAACTTGCAGTGACTACACCAAAAAACAATCATAAACATCGATGAAGAAGGGACTGAAGTTACAAAGATACCATATGGAGAAACATACCAATGACACACCTCAAAACAGAACTGTCTTACTAGACAAGGTCTAAAAAATAGACCACCTTTAGAAAATTACCCTTCCACAAGCTGGTTGAGAAAATCTAGACAGACGAAAGTGCCATTGGATCCACGTTGACCAGATAAATAGAATATATATATATATATATATATATATATATATATATATATATATATATATATAATGATGAGACTTATGGTAGCCAAACAAGATTGGCGCTCGACTTGAGAACACCAACTAAAATAAAGCTTCATTCCCCTGAAATATAGATTCATAAAGAGAGTCACAACAAGCGAGTGAGCAAAAGAGAGGATAAAGACACCAGAGAGCATGAGTAAGATCGAGTGGTCTTGTGCAATGTGAAGAATTGGTAATCCGATGAACAATCGTGGAACTTGCCTTCACCAGGTTGTGACTTTCGAGGTGAGAAGGAAGAGGCAGGGATATTTTTTAAATTTTTCTAGAAACAAAATCCCGAAAAAGAAATGATTGCTAAATAATATTTGAAAATCTAATACTCAATTAATGGGTATTAAAAAAATTATAAAAAAATGTTTTAAAATTATATGTTTTGTGTTTTGGATATTAATATCATTAAAATATCATTATAAATGGTTGGTGATCAAATGAAATTTATCTTTGATTTTATATTAATTTTATACTAATTTTATAATTATTTTAATTAATTATGAATAAAATACTATCATTTGGTTATTTTTGATTTATTAGTGAAGTGAAAGCATAAATAAGTTAAAATTTTAAAAAACTATAAATGATGAAGATGATTAAAGACAAAAACTTAAAGATAAATAAATCCAAAATAAATAAAATAATAAGAAAATATAGATAATTAATTGAAATTCATGAAGAAATTAACTTGGTCTCTAAAGAATAAATTATAATTACTTATTATTTAATTTTAAAAAATATGTTATTATGAGAATTTTGATTTTATTCTAATAAAGATAAGTATTATTTGTAGGCTGATAAAGGTTAAAAAGATCCGTAAAGTTTCCTATAAATAAAAGTTTTCTATTATTTCGAAGATACAAACTCTTTAAAATAAATAAATAAAAAATAAAAAAAGAAGAAGAGAAATTTGGTTTAAAGAATGGAATATGGTTACTTGTGGTTTTTCACCATGACGAGGTATCTATTGGTAGTATGAATTTTTTAGATATTAGGTGGTAATAAGAAAGTTAAGTGGATATTTATGGGTATTTTTCTATATATAAAACCATAACACAAAACACAAGACATCCAGAGAATAAAGAAGCACACGAGGCATAGTCTTTTTCAGCTTATCCTCCGTCCTTATATTTATTTTCAGTTTTGTTAGTAGAATTATGCTCAGTGGGAGATAAAATCTTGGAGTTATAAGGTCTTAAAACCTATGTTGATACATTTATTTATGAATTAGATTTTAAACTTAATGCTTTCAATTTTCTATGAAATTAATTTACTGATAATAGATTTAAGTCGAGACCAATAGGTAATATATAATTTAGATTTATACAAATACCACTGTGTTGAATGAGTAGTACGTTATGACCATGACCCGGTGAAGTCTGAACTAGGCTGGGTAGATTTTATGACCTAATTGTTGGAGGTAAGGGACTAAATATATAACTAGTAATATAAGAAGATTAGTTGTGTGAAATCGAGAGATAATCACAACACTGTAAAAGAAAACCTAAATTTGAAAGAATTTTATTTAGATTAAATTTTATTAATCACTGTAAAAGAAAACCTAAATTTGAAAGAATTTTGTTTAGATTAAATTTTATTAATCGTTAAAATTATGAATAAATTGTATATACATGCATATTCATGCTCAAAAGACCATGGAAAAGTTTTCTCAAATTAATTTCAACAATTTACTTTCAATTTTAATTACTTTTCTTTTATTAAAATCATATTCTACACTAAATTCTGAGTTTAAGTACTCATCAAAACTACAACGAAACTCGTACGATTACGATTTTCTATCAAGTTTTTGGTGCTCTTTCCCGGGATTTAATCTTTATTTTCTTAGATATATTAGTTTGAAATTATTTTGTGCTAATTAATTGTATTTTTTATATATTTATAAATATTTATACCGTATCAATGGTCGTCAAAAGAGAAAAACAAGACACACTTGTAGCAAGACGAATCATTGACTATTTTGATCCTTACTTACTAGATTTACTCTAAAAAACATGAGACCAATAGTGAATGCAATACATTTTGAGATTAAATCATCGTTAATCAATACGATACAGACGTGTTCGTTGGAGACTCAAAAAAATTCCCAAACATCCATCTATTCGGTTTTCTAGAGTTGTGGGATATATGTAAGTATACCAATATTCCAACGATACATGTAAGTATAAAAATGTTCTAGCAGATGCAAAACATTTGAGAATGTTTCCATCTCTCAAGGTAAAAGCCAATGATTGGCTTTAATCGCTACCGCCTATATCCATCACAACTTGGGATCAAGTGGCTAAACTATTATTATCAAAGTACTTTCTGCCAGTGAAGTTGGAAACATTCCAAAATGATATCAACAATCATACTCAGTGAAATGATGAGTCATTTTATGACTCATAGGAACGATATAAGGATATTTTGCATAGATGTCCTCGGTATGATATTCCGACATGGATGATTGGGGAATAATAAACTGACGACTGACATTATAAACGAAGGATCTCTAATAAACAAGATACCAAAGGAACCATACGATTTATTGGAGTTATCGTCTACCAACATTTTATGGACTTGAAAACAAGGCTAGAATGTATGCAATAAACAATTAGACAGTTCTTTAAGCAAATATAGTCGTACTTGAGCCACAAATATCCCAACTAAAGATGAATCCTGTTGGAGTAAACAATTTTGAATCTTACAATCCATTAATCATAAATTACTCCAATTTGAAGCTTAGATCACAAATAAATTTGCAGTATTATATGTGAGAAACTTTCAGCAATGCCACAGACCATGTTATAATAACAATAGTTATCATGCACGTTGGAAGAAAAAATTAAAATTTGCATGGAAAAATAATGTTAACCTATGAAGGCATGCAGCTTTTTACAAACTGGAAAATAAATCAAACTTTAAGGAAACTTTGAACAAGTTTGTTGAATATTTTAACACTATATTTGAGAGGAATAAATCAAGCATAAAAGATAACTAAGTATCGGTTCAGAATCAATAACAAACTTGAAGAATTTAAAGGTTGAGTTATGACAACTACACTCTATGATGACATCTAAAATTCAAGAAACTTGGCCCAACAATATTGAAAATAATCTGACGTAAGCTAATGCAATCACATTAATAACATTGAGAGAAAAAAGTCAAATACATAAGCCATTAAGTGAAAACATAGAGTTGATCGCGTTAAAGTAGCATAAGCATAAGCTGAACGTACCAGAGCAACTCTTTACAGAGATCAAATGGAATTAACTGACAATTACTTATTCTGATCACGAGAAATGAGAGACTACTAATACTTGGTATTCTGATCACAACAAAAAAATATGTGATCACGAAAAATAAGAAACTACTCACACCGAGCCTTTTGATCGCGACAAAAAAATATGTGATCAAGGTAAAGGCCTTCTGATCACGACAAATCCTCTTTTGATCTCGACCAAGACCAAAGAACTAACTTAGGTAACATTGATCATATCAAATTGATTCATGATCGTGATTAGATCCTTACTAATCACAGCAAACCGATGTGTAATCGCGAGCATAACAAGTTTTTTTTGAAGAAAACATTCCTAGTGAATTAGCTCATAAAAAAAAGGTTTCCAGTACTCACAACAATGTCTCAGAGGCATCTCATAGCCCTCCAATATCAAAACATCCACCTCGAATTCCTTACCAAATTCGGAAGAAGAAGCAACACACTAACAATCAATTTTGTAAATTTCTTGAACTGTTCGACATCTTGGAAATTATTATGCTATTTGCAGAGTTGGTGGAGCAAAAACCTAAATACATAAAGTTTATCAAAGATTTCGTTTTACAAAAAAGAAATTTGCATACTACGAGATAGTTACCGTGACAAAACAATATAGTGTGTTAATTCAAAGAAATTGCAATCAAAACTACAAGATATAAGGAGTTATATTATTCTCTATAAAATTGGCGATTTAACTTTTGAAAAGTGTTTGTGTGATATAGGTGCTAGCATAAATTTAATATGTTTTTCTATTTGCTAGGAATTAGTGGAATAAAGTCTACAACTGTTTCTCTAGAGTTAGCTGACATGTCTATTGCATATCCTAAATGCATAATAGAAGATGTTTTGATTAAAGTTGATAAATTTGGTTATCCTCATAATTTTATAACTTTAGATATGGAAGAAGATATATTTGTACCTTTAATTCTGAGGTGATTTTTTAGATATTGTTAGAACTGTGATTGATTTTGAAACTGGAAACTGATCATTCGTATAGGAGATGAACATGTATCATTTAGTGTATTGGAATCCCTAAAAGTTTTAAAAAATAGTGTTGCATGTTTTTCGTTAATGTGGTAAATAACCATTAATTTTTTTTGTATACATGAATTATTATCTTAATATTTTCTCAAATATTAATTTACGTCTCTTAATATTTAAAGTCTTCTCGAAAATAACAAAAATAAGATTCAAAGGAGTGCGGTGAGATCAAAGTCTATAGGTAAATGCTATATAGTTATAAAATTTTCGATTGTTTTAACTTAAGTTTTTCATTTTGTTTTAAGAACATATCTAAATTAAAACCACAATTGAAATCTCAAAACCATTTACAAACACACAATCGAAATATACCTATTAAATATCGAATCATAATATTTATTCTCAAGTTTCTACTTAAAATAATTTAAAACACAATTTTAATAAATGCCTAACATCGATATTCAAGCAACTCCAAACAAAATTGTCAGAAATTGTTTCTTTTTAGGTGGGATAACTAATTCCACTTGAATGATTTCGGTCAAAATAGTTTTTTAGACAAAATATTTAGTCAATATTCCTCATCCAAATTAATTGATTTTTTTATGATGGACAAACAAAAATATACCGATCAACATTATACTAAAAAAACAATTAGTGATTATTATTCAACTAACACCAAATATGTCAGTCAAAATTACTTAAAAAAAATTAGTGATAAGATAAGAATATATGGATCACAATTAGTTAATATTCTTTTTTAACAAAATATCAATGGTCTTAGTTCAATTACATAACTATTTTTTTTAAAATAAATATCATCGTATAATAACTAAAAACATAAAATACATAAAAATAGTTAAAATTTTATTAATAAAAATAATATGTTTTACGAATAGCTTAAATTAGAAATATATAAAATAACAATTTTATAAGCTATTCGGTAAAATAATCAATAAACTATAAAACTAAGGTTTTAGACAGTAATTAGTCCATCACGGGTTAGCTATCCATTTCCGATAAAATTAGTCTCTTAAATGAACATACGCGAAAGACTAACTTTATCCAAAATGGATAGTCATGGACTAAAATTGGAAGATTTTTAGTGAATGGACTATATGTCACAAAAGTGAATAGTCAAGGGACTAAAATCAGATGTAATTTAGTCGATGGACTATATGTTACGAAAGTGGATAATCAATAGACTAATTACTGTTCGAAACCATATTAGTAACAACATTCTGTTAAATGCAACAGTAATAAGTATTGAGAGTTTGTCATACAGAAAACAAATTAGATACCGACCCAGCCTTTATGAATATATCAACAAATTGCAAAGTTGGTAGAACAAATGGAAGTGAGATGGTAAAAGTTGAAGATGATGACGAGTGAAGTGACAGATAATCTCAATGCGTTTCGTCCTCTCATGAAAAAAATAATTATTTTCAATCTACATTGTACTTTTGTTTTCACAATTTATGGAAGTAGGTTGACTAATGTTAACCCTCATATCCACAAAAAAACCATAAGAAAAAAATTCACATGTAATCAATGTCATACCACGGTACTCAACCTCGGTAGAAGATCAAGAAA
This sequence comes from Limnanthes douglasii subsp. nivea, assembly GCA_036936605.1. Classification (NCBI taxonomy): domain Eukaryota; kingdom Viridiplantae; phylum Streptophyta; class Magnoliopsida; order Brassicales; family Limnanthaceae; genus Limnanthes; species Limnanthes douglasii. The sequence goes on along the minus strand of JAUPFV010000004.1, from coordinate 223,191,361 downwards.
CAACATCATAGTTTTTTTATTTTCCATCATATTAACGAATTTCCAAGAAAAAAAACTAGTGGTCGCTTTATGATCATGATGATCGTTATCCCAATAAACATCACTATGGAAGCAATAATAAACTAACTAACCACATGAATAACATTAGTTATATCTGATCGAGTAATTGTAAAATAAACCAAGCTCCACACAAGAGTACCATACAGAGTTGGGTCCGATAAAGGGATACCATCAATAGAAGAATACCAAACATTAGTCTCAAGATGATGGTCTCGTATCCTATATAAAATAATCACATTCGTTCCAACAAATCATATATATATATATATATATATATATATATATATATATATATATATCTTATCTGATAAAGAATATACGATCTATGAGATTGAGCCACCTTAATATCTAAAAAATAACATAGCAAGCCTAAGTCTTCTATGAAAAACCTATAAGCCAAATCACAGTTTAGTGCCACAATACGATCACCATCACATGTAATAATCATACCATATACATATATGAATATAATAATTCATCATACACTCATACATCTGATAAATAAATCCAAATTCCAATTAGTTGCAAGAAAACCAAGTTAAATAATAACTATAAATAATTTCTCAAACCTTAGAGCTTTCATAAGTCGACTAACTTCACCCGACTAATGAGCAAACCCTAAGGGAGAATTGATGCAAACTCCCTCGTGAAGACCACAATTTAGAAATGAAATATAAAATCCACTTGAAAGATCTTCTACTTTTAAACATGTGCAAGAGTAATAAGAATACGAAGTGCCATCATTTTTACCAATGAAGCAAATGTCTCCTCAAAATCTATACCATACTTATACGAGTACCATTTTAATATAAGATGAGCTTTATACTTCTCAACTGAATCATAAAAATTTGTTTTGATTTTAAAAATCCAACAAGAACCAATTATATGTTTACCATGTGGAGGTTCAACCATATCACCTCTATGAGTCCGATAAAGAGCAGTAAGCTCTTTGCATACAACATTTTACCGATGAGGATCATAAACAACTTTTTTATACGAATGAGGTTCATATAAATCATGTATGTTTGCTATGAATCAAATGGACCTGAATAATAAGAATAATAAAAAATTTCCAATTTGGTAGACTTACTTGTACGAGTAGATCTCCTGATATACGAAAAATTTGTAGTTCCAACAGAGAAAGAAGTAGACTCGTGTATTAGTAAAGTAGAAGTAATATAAGCTAATACAGATGTATCATGAACAATGTATGTATCATTTTCAATATCAAAAGGATCAATGACCTAAAGTTTTTTCTTTGTTATATCATGCAATTTTTATAGAATCAAATAAAACGAGATATGCTAAAAAAATATGACATGTTCAAATACATATAACTTCTAACTTGTGGGATCAAATTAATATCATTCTTTCTGTCCAATGCATGACCCAGAAACACACACACACACACACACACACACACACACACACACACACACACACACACACACACACACACACACACACACACACACACACACACACACACACACACACACACACACACACACACACACACACACACACACACACACACACACACACACACACACACACACACACACACACACACACACACACACACACACACACACACACACACACACACACACACACACACACACACACACACACACACACACACACACACACACACACACACACACACACACACACACACACACACACACACACACACACACACACACACACACACACACACATATATATATATATGTTTCGTTTGACATAAGGACAAAAGAAAAAACACATACATCTAAATACTTATAAAGAGAAATGATCTAGAGGTTGTCAATATAACTTATGAAAATAATATATACGTGAGTTATGTGCCGTATAAATTAGATTAATCACATTTAAAACAATTAGAATTTTTTTCTCCACAAAAAACACTAAAAAGTTTAACTGATAAGAGCACTCTCAACTAGGTGATGATGTTTTTTTTTCTGCAACACCATTCTGCCGGGGGAAGTCAGTACAAGATAATTGATGTATGGTACCATCATATGCAAATAAATAAATGAAATAATTGGAGGTATATTCACCTTATAAGTTACACCTAAAGTGTTTTACATATCATAATATTGAATCTTAACAAGCGCTCTACAGTTTCAATAAATTCCAAGGAAATCAAACATTTGTTTCATAAGATAAATAAACATATACCTAGTATAGTCATTAATAAAGTATACATAATGTACTGGTCCATCCTTTGTGAAAATATGAGATGGATCGTAAAAATTAGAACGGATAATATCAAAATGACTAATATGATAAAATATACTTTTATTATAAATTTAAACATAAACAAATTTCAGTTTACAACCATTACGACCAGAGATATTACAAGTGTTCAAATAAATCGAAACACTTGTAAAGACTAAACATTATAAACGTGATGCAAATACATGTCCCGAACAGGAATGCCAAAGATAAAATTTGAATGATAAATGAATCAAACAAAACAAATATAAATTAACATTAAAGACAACAACATTAATCACTTTGAGTTCCTCTAAACATATAGTTCTTCTAATCTACCACTTGTCCCAATCATCATTTGAGTACCTTGATCCCGTATGACACAAACAAAATGAGAAAAATGAGATCCAATGACCAAATTTCTACAATTGACTGGACGAAACAAGATTCAAAGAAATGTTAAGAATGTAGAAAACATTAGTGAATGATATATTATGGGTATCAATAAATCCAACACACTCTACCAAAATTGATGTAACACTAGTAAAAAATGCAGATATAATTTGCCAATCTGCCTGTCAAAGCCAAAGACGATTAACCTGATAAAAGACTAATAAGGAGTCAGATACAAAGAAAAGAGCTATTTGAAGATGAAGATGGATTTAGCACTATTATTGACAGGCAACTGAAGCAAGCTAAAAAGAAAAGGATTGCCAGGAAAACTCATCAATTCTTTACAACAAGTAACTCTAAACGATCTCTTAATTATGATTAACATTCTAAATTGGAATATCAGAGGCATCAAAGATAAATCTTCTTTAAGAAGACTTAAGCATCTTTCTAACAAAAAGCTGTTATTGTTGTTATTCAAGAACCCTTGATTATCAATGATAATCTTAACAGTATTGCTTTTAAAATTGGTTTCACTCATTGTGCTTCGAATATATCCAACAAAATTTGGATCTTTTGGCATGATAATGTTTCAGTCAATATCCTAATTGACCATGTTCAATGTCTTCATATTGAAGCTAACCATAATATTCTAAATAAAAATCTTATGTTTACTTTTGTATATACAAAATGTCAACATTTGAAAAGACTGGATCTTTGGGATACTTTACTTAGCATATCTTGTACTGATAATGCTTAGCTTTTGTGTGGTGATTTTAATGCAATTAGCTCTGTAGATGATCAGATAGGTTGCTCCACTTTATGCCAGAATAGTGCAGATGACTTTAACAAGATGATCAGTGATTGCATGCTGCTGGATGTTGGGTATGCTGGGTCTAGATTTACTTGGTCCAGCAAGTCGAAATGGAGGCATCTTGACTGGGTTTTATAAACAATCCTCAGAATGATTTTTTCAATAACACTAATGTCATTCATAAAGCCAGAACGAGGTCTGACCATATGGCTATTATTATCAATAATTCTATGTTGTCCTATAGCCCTAGAAAGAACTTCAAATTCCATAATATGTGGTCCCTTGATGATGACTTCATCCCCTTTGTTTCTACAAAATGAGATCAGGATCTTGATGGGGACCCTTTGAATAAATTTTGGCTTAAATTAAAAAGGTTAAAGGCTGGTCTCATTTCTTGGAACAAGTATCACTTTGGTAATATTTTCAGTAAGGTTAAAGCAATGGAGGAGGAAGTGCTAAGGGTGGAAACTGTGCATCAACAACGAAACTCTATCCACTCTAAAGAAGAGCTTAATAGGGCTAATGCGTGGCTGCTAAATGCTTACAAAATGGAGGAAGATTTTTGGCTTCAGAAGTGTAATGTTAGTTGGATTAAGGATGGTGACAACAACTCTAAGCTCTTTCACAATTATGTTTCCAAAAAAAGGAAGAAGAGTGCCATAAATGGTATCAAAGATAAAAATACATGGATTTTAGACAAGGATTTAATTGGTGAATCGACAGTATCCTATTTCACTAATGCCCTTGCTAGTAACCCTTATAAAGATAAGCATCGGGAAATGAATAGGATGAATAATTCAATATTCAACACCATTCCTAGTATTATCACTCAAGATGACAATAAGAGTTTACTTAAGCTCCCTGGAGAAGATGAAATTTTCAAAACCATCAGCAACTTAAAAGCCTCAAACGTGACAGGTAGGGATGGATTTAACTTATTCTTTTATAAAAAGTGTTGGAACATTATTAAAAATGGTCTTACCCTTGCTTTACATCATTTTATTAGAGGTTATAACATACCCAAAGGTATTCTGGCTACGAGCATTTGCCTTATACCCAAGTCCACAAACCCAACTAGTTGGAATGACTATCGACCAATAAGCTTATGTTCTATGCTTAATCGTATAATGGCTAAGATCTTAAATGACAGACTTGTTAAACTTCTGCCTAAGATAATTTCTAGCTCTCAAGGAGGTTTTGTGCCTGGTAACAACATTCATTCTAATGTTTTAACTGCCAAAGAATTGCTCTATGATTTGAACAGGAAAATTAAGGATCAAAATATCATCATTCAGTTAGATATGTGCAAGGCATTCGACAAGCTTAGCCACCCTTTTATTATTAAGGTCTTGAGCTGTTTTGGTTTCTCTAAAAGATTTAACAATCTGATCAGTAGCATGATATCCAATGTTTATGTCTCCATTTTAATTAATGGTGCATCTTTCGGTTTCTTTAAAACTGCCAAAGGGTTGAGCCAAGGTGATCCTCTTTCACCTAGCCTCTTTATTATTGCAGAGGAAGTATTGCTTAGAGGCATTAATTTTCTCTTTAATGATAACAAGTATATGAGGTATAAAATTCGTAGCAGCTTATGTATCAGTAATTTGGCTTTTGCTGACGATATCCTTTTGTTTACTAACATTAAGGAGGCTACACTAGCTTCACTTAATCTTTTCTTGCAAGAATACCAAGAAACTTCTGGACAAGTAATTAACAAAAGCAAAACGAAAGTTATTAATGCTAATGGTATTGATGATATTAGAATCAATTCCATCTCAAATATCACTGGTTTCAATACAGGCCAACTCCCCACTAAATACCTTGGTATTACCATTAGCACTAACAACAAGTCTGCTGTTTACACCAATCTTCTCAAAAAGATCAATAACAAAATTGCTGAGTGGGAATCTAATAACTTATCTTTTGCGGGTAGGATCACTTTGATCAATTTTGTCTTAATGAACATCGTCCTCTACTGGATGCATAGTAATGCAATTCCTAATAACGTTCTCAATAACATTGAGAAGGCTTTTAATAGATTTCTCTGGAGTTCTACCAGCATTGACCGCGAAATTCATTGGTGTAGTTGGAGTCGTATTTGTAAAACATTCAAAGAGGGAGGTCTGGACATCAGAAACTTGGCAGATGTTCAAAACTCTACCTCTTGTAAGCTTTGACTTCAGTTCATGGACAATAAGTGCTATGGGCTAACCTTATTCACAACATATACTGTAAGAAGAAGCTAAATTTCAGACAATATGAAATGCTCCATGGTGTGGAAGAGACTTATGAAGATTAAGCTTATTGCTGAACAATTTATATGTTGGTCTTTGGGTGAAGGATGCATCGACTTCTGGTTGGATAGATGGTCTAATTCTGACCCTCTTTTAAATTTTGATAACTCGGTTGACAATGGTTGGTACTATCCTGAAAAAGTTAATTAGTACTGGACTAACTTTCAATGGAATCTATATGGGATAGATAATCTTATTAGCCAGCAAGACCTGAAGCGTATCGGCAATTGTTCTATCAACCATAACAGCAAATATAATATCATCTGGAGCTTATCAACTACGGGTAATTTCAATGTTCAAATTTTTAGATACATGACTCCTACTCACATGACTAGGACTTGGTCATGGTCTGCTAGCAATAAAAATCATATGAGAAACGTGATTCCATCATTAATCTACAGCATGATTTGGAAATACAGAAACCAGTCTAAGTTCAAAAACTTCCAAGTTTCTTCAAACACAATTATTAATGAAGTTCTCCGGATTCTTAACTATATGAACACTGTTGGTATTTTTAACTCTACTCATTGGTCTAAAGATAGGAATGTGGCTAAGAACTTTGTTTTCTTAAACTTGAGCTATGACTCCATCAAAATACCTTCTGTTCTTAAATGGGTACATCCCTCTATTGGTCGTTACAAGCTTAATACTGATGCTTCTGTGCATTGTAATGGTGAGGCAAGTGCATGCATTATTATTAGAGACTATGAAGGTAACTTAATTCATGCTTCTGGTTATGTTTATGGTAAGCTTACTCCTCTTATGGCAGAGGCTCGTGCACTCATGGATGGGTTGATTATTTGAAACTCTAAAGGTTTGTTTAGTTTAGACATTGAGTCTGACTCTTCATTGCTTATGGATTTTGTTAAGAATGGTAATCATAGAGCTATTCCTTGGTCCCTTTTCCCTAATCTTAACTGCTGTAGAATGATGTTAACTCCTTTAATGTCTCTCAATCATATATTTAGAGATCAAAATAGAGCAGCGGACTGGCTGGCTCGTTGGACTTTAAAGTGCAAGCTGAGAAAAGATTATGACTTCACTTATGCTCCTGTTAACCTCAAGTAAATTCTTGTTTTAGAAAGTCTTGGTTTACCTTATATGAATATCTCTGCTTAAGGCTGGCTATCTAATTCTGTTTTGTTGAAAGCTCTTTGAATATCAGGCTTTTGGTTGGTGATTTGGGCTTGCTTAGAATTGGTTGAAAATTGTCAAAGCTTGCACTGCCTGTACCACTGGTTCCTCTTGGCTGAGCTGACTGTCGATGATTTCTGCATAAAGAAGATGGTTCAGATGATACTGCTGAAATCTTGTAGCTGGTGACTTCTCAGAATGTAATGAAGCAATGATGGTTGTTCTGCAAGGAAATCGAGTTTTGATTGAAGCTTTCTTTGATTCTGGGTTACTCTAGAAGAAATATAAGCTAATTTTTCGATTCATTTTCATCTAAAGGAGATTGTTTTTAAGCAGTATATCAGCTAGCCAATCCTGGCTGAATATTTTTCCTCGAGTTTCATCTCTACCTTAGGCTTTGTAAATTTAAGCCAATGGTTTCTATCGTATACTTTAAGGGGAAACCCTAGTATTTGTTAAAGCTTGGCTTAGTTTTGTTTTGGCGGCAAAAGTTGGTGCCATTTCTAATGTAACTAAAATAATTATTATATTTGAATAAATCGACTTTACTTAAAAAAAAGCAGATATAATTTAAGTATAGGACAAAGAAACAAAATATGACATGTAAGGTTACATATGATGAGACAGACCAAAATCCAAAATCCACAATGATAAATGAATACATGAAGTATATGAAGATGACATGCATAAATGAAACATTGATTTAGACATTACAGTAGGATTAAAAATAGTATAATGCCTATAAAACTCAAAAATTTGGGGTCCAATGCAGAGGACGGTGTGGTGCTATTAATATATTTTAATGATGCAATAGTAACAGTAAATTATGGAGGTTAAATGGAGGATAAAATTATCAAACATAAAATTTGTGTTACTAAAGAAATGGTTGTTGCTGGAAAGTTCGTTGCTGAAGGGGTTACCGATATTTTGCTTTTAAAAATGATCATTGAGACTTCCACTGATTATTTTCTTTACAGAAGTCACACTCATAAAATGATATCCTTGAGGATTGTCTAGACTGATTTGGAGTAGGAGGTCGTTGTGGGACAACAAACATAATATGAACATAAGTCATCGGCTCCGATCCGGATCAAGATCCACGTATTCTCTATCGACATCGAATTGCTCAATAATCATCATTGTACTTTCATGCTTATGAGCTACTATGTCTTGCCTTAGGAAACTAAGCACCATTGTTTGCACCCAAACTTGTGTTTGATTGTGACCTATTACCCACTTGTATGTTGCCCACTTGTGATTTAACAAAGGTACTCAACTTCCCATTTTCAATTAACAATTGTGTATCTTGCTTCAGAGCAATACAGTCCCTGGTATCATGTCCCACATAATTTTGATGTTTACATAATTGCGTGTTTCAATTTTCCCTCAGAGTTTAGATGGGTGAGGGCCTTCAGAATTGCACAAAATTCTTCGACCGGTCATAAATAGTTGCAATATTTTCAGTTAATTCTATAAAATAAATAATCTGAACCATTAGTTTTCTCTTGGTCTAAATTCGGGCCCATTAGTGGATTGGCTCGATCTAGGTCAATAAGAACCCTGTCCAGAGTCCATCAGACGATTCTGAGTGTAGCTTGTGATTGGCTACTAGCTTGTGGAAGAGGAATTGGAGGGACTCTTCTATGTTGATGAGGCTGTCTTAACATTTTTGTTTCCTGTACTGTAATTTTCTTTCCAACTTGGTTCAACAAGCCATCCCAAGTCATTGTTTTTTTACGGGTAACTACTTCAGCCAATTCTCCAGCTAACAGTCCTTTTTTAAGTGCAGATATAGCCACTTATTCGAAGTAGTCTGCAATCCCATATTTGGCATTCAAAAAACATTGTGTATAATCTTTCAAAGATTTATTTGGGTGTTTCATGCAATGGATTATAATATCCCAATTTCCTTTAAGTTATTTGCTCCCCATAAATTATATTTGGAAGGCCATCCAAAACATGTCAAAGTTCTTGATCGAACCTTGGGGTAATCAGTTATACCACTTCAAAGCATTATCCTTGAAAGTTTTGGAAAAATATTTACATAATAGCTTGTCATCATCATCAAAGATTATCATAAAATTCTTGAACTACTCAAGATGATTATTTGGATCTTAACTTCTATCATACTTTTCCATTTTGTTGATATCAAAGCGTATATGTAAATGTTGAGAGAGGATTTTTGCAGACAATATCAATTGCCTCCAATTGTAACCCTGACTAAACATGTGATCTTCATTAGAGGTAGAAAAAATCCCAGGCTCAGATTGGACATTAAACTGATCACTTAATCGACCTATCTATGCTCAACTAACCATTTCACCTTAATCTGATATTCTTTCTCTTTCCTTTAACCTTTTGACTCATTTTCTTCCCCAAAAAATCCTACTTAATAGTCTCGTGGTGTTTATTCGAATGTTTTTTTTACTGGAGCTTTCCCTTCTTGTTAATATGATAATGATGACTACTCGAAGAAGATGGATAGATTTATGATTCTGTTATAGAGCCCTTGGTAGACTCTCAAGCACTGTAATAGTGTTTAGCTTGATGCTCTTTTTTAGATTTACGATGGGCTTTAGAGGGCTGGTCATCCTGACACCACTTCAGATTATACTGGGGATTATAATATGGCTTATCAGACTTTAGATTCTTTGATGAAACCTTCCTCTCTAGATTCTTGTTAGTTTGTTTTTGGGATCTCAAAGCCTCAGTTTCTCTACGCAACTGATCTCGCTGATCTTGTATGATAAGTCTTTCTTCGGTCTCATTATTCACGTGAGAGGTGTGTACATACTCCTCTTCGACTCTCTCTTCATTCTAAAATGGATGGTATGTTTTCATTTTATAATCCATGTTCCAAAGAACTTTGAAGAAAATTGTATACGTCAGGTTTTGGATTTTGTTATCAGGGAACTTTGCTCCCAATGTGGTCGTCAATTTGAGGTAGTTTAAATTAATTCGGAGGATACTTAAATAATTCGGTGAGGGCGTAATAGTTATAAGGTAGGAGGTATAGAGATAATTGAGCTGATATCTTTTATGTTTAGAGAGATAAAATTCATCCACCCTCTTAAATGTTGTTCTCAAAGGCTTTATAGGTTGGCTTTGGGTTAATAGGCCGAATGGGTCGTGTTATGGACATGAGTCAAGCCCATTAACAGTTATTTATTCATATATTAAAAAATGATAATTATTAAATTATTAAATACATTTGATCATGGATAACTAAGTAAAAAAGTAAAAGAGTAGTGTTTGCTTTAGGTCTAAATTGACCCTCAAAGAAATCCGACCCTCTCAACGCATCCACCCTTGAATATTTTTGAACCCATCAAGCCAGACCTATATCAAACTCTATAATAAAGAAGAATGAATTTAACTTCAGAGACCTGCTTAAACAGGTGGCATGTCACATAAAGTTCGATAAGATCCCCAAAATACAAATCAATAGAGACACGAAAACCTAACTAATTATCCCTCGAACCAACGTCTGACTCAAGCTGATAAATGGCTCATAGTAGCTCAGGTTAAGTCCAAACTATATCTGGAGGCCTTAAAGAACAATGCACATGACAAAAGAAAAATCAAAATGATAGAAAGGGAGAGGCATATGAGCAAGTACAATAATAAAAACAACCACCAACGAGATGAACGAACGACCAATAGACCATTCATCGAGGTCACTGAAAATACATGAGTCACATATGAATCCACTAAATATATACTCATATACCAAAGGCCAGAGAAGTTATAGAACCATAAGGAGCAAATAGGCAAACACAATTATGCAAGTTCCATGATAATATTGGTCACTATATTAGAGATTGTTGAGCGTTGCAGGACGATATCCAAAACATAATTGATGAAAGAAAGCTCGTAGAGTTTGTTAGGAAGAGAAACATACACGAACCAAGACATGAATCAGTTGAACAAAATCCTCAACAAAGACATGAGACAGAAGCTCCAGCAAAACCAACCAAACCAAGAGCCTTGGATAATAATACAATCTTCAAACTAGAAGATGAGCAATATCTCCATCTGGATCTAACATACAAAATATTGGAGTCATTGCCAGTGGTGATCTCTTCTTTGAAATAACTAAAATTTAACGGAATCGACACGTTGATGATCTAGAAGTCCATCACTAATACCATACCCATGTACCTTTAACGCAGTCCTTACATAAACTGGGTTTCACCGATGATGATTTGTGATGGATAATAACACTCCACAAGATGATTTCTAATCACAGCATAATTGTCAAGAATAGTGGTCTAATGAGTCAATAATCAACACCAAAATATCCACCAACATCCTCTATAAGAGTACATATGATAACATGAATGGTGCTCTAGTCTTAATTCCATGATAATGAGTCTTGACGTTTTACAATTTAATTAGACATTTTCTTTTGGAATTCCCTAAATGTCACCAGGGTGCCAACTAAGGTAATATGCGACAAATTATTCATCAACAATAATTTATGGGTGATTAAACAAAATTGAAGACCATTCTCTCAAATATATACAGAAGCCATTTTCGAAGAGGTGGACAAACTAATTTTCGTTAGCTATATTTGAGACTCCAATTATCCAGCATAGATAGCCAATCCAATATTGGTAAAACATATTAACATAAAATAGGAAATATGCATTAACTTTGTAAATCTCAACAAGACTTTTCCAAAGGTCCCTTTCTCCCTACCAAGAATCGATAAACTCATAGATTCAACTTTTAAGAACAAGATGCTGTCGTTCATGGACCTCTATTCTGGATATACTTCATACAAATGTATGAGGATGATCAAGAATTCATAAATTTCATCAGGGAAAGATCACTGTATATCTATAAGGTGATGCCATTGGGTTAAAAAACATTGGATCTACGTAACAACACCTTATCAACAAGGTCTTTGCCATGCATCTTGGCTGAAACTTACAATCATAAATTAACGATATACTCGTTATCAGCATTCAGAATAAAGATCATCTGGCCGTCTCGGTCGGAACTTTTGGCAACCTCCGATGAGTCAATCTTATACTTAATCCAGAAAAGTGTAATTTTGGTGTTTGTTCATGTAAATTATTTAGGTTAATGGTAAAAAAGCGCATTCAATCTAATCCTAACCAACTCTATAACCTAGCCATCATAAGCCCCCCCCCCCCCACGTAACACAAAAAAGGATAAATATTAGCAGGGAGATTGGCGGTGTTGAACCGATTCATATTAATATCATTAGAAAAATATCAGCCATTTTTCCAAGTCTTACAAGGAATAGGAAAGTTCCATTGGACTCCGGGATGTGAAGAGGCATTTCACAATATGAAAAACTTCATTTCCTCACTAAAATTCCTAACCAAGTCAAAACTAGGAGAATGATTATAACTCTACTTGGAGGTCTTAAACTACGATGAACATAAAGTGATCTATTATATAAGTGAATCCTTACTTGATATAGAAAATTGATAGTTACAGTTAGAGAAACTGACCCTAATATTGGTGGTTGCAGCTTGCATGATGAGACCATACTTCCAAGCTCACATTATAATTGTTCGAAAATCATTTTTAGGAGCATATTACACAAGACAGATGTATCTGGAAAATTAACCAGACGGTCCGTGAAGTTGGAAATTATGATATGCAATTCAGAACAAGTACAACGATAATCGCCTAAACTGTGACATACTTCTTAACGAAGTTTACCTATACCTTCCAAGAAGCAGACTAAATCAACATGTCAAGTTTGAATGGATGCTGAAAGAAATAACCAAATCTCATGGGGTAAGAATCCAGGTTACACCCTCACATAAAATATCACAACACAATCCATAAAGCTTGGTTCCCTAAATTCCAACAACGAAAGCGAATATTAGCAAATAGAATTTGATTGATATCGACATATTCACCAACCACAAAGATGTTACTATGGGATCGACTTATTCCATCAAGGGGTATGGTCTAAGGCTTTAGAGGGTTTTGGAGTCAAGACTCTTACCGTAGATCGTGGCAACCTAAAAATCCAGTCATGGGACATGAGGGAGTCAATACGAAAGATCAATTATCAGACGTGCTGCCAAAAGTCTTAATAACACTCTTATGGAAACGAGATTGGTTTATGCATGTACATAGCAGGTCAGTTTAGGCATTGAGGTAAATAATATATTTTGTTAGTTGAGGTTATGTAATGCTAACACTCGCTTTAAATAACTTAGCTTTATAATTTCATAGATGACGGGAAATATGTTTGGGGCTATCTGAACCGTGGTTGAGAAAAACAACATAGTCCTACTTGGCTTTTCCAGTATCATGAAGAAACTTTTGAAGAAACCCTAGGATATGGCTGAGACTGACGCCAAGCTTACCACAGTTAGGACGCAAATGGTTATCTTTCACGACAGTAAGACCCAACAAATATTTTAAATTAGTCCAATAAGCTTTCAGAGATGTAATGAAGGGTAAAATTTTGAATCAACCTTCTTTTCTGTCATCAATTCCACGTAATGTCTTGTTCAAGCTTAATTTTGAATTGTTAATGCTCCATCTCTAATTAATTCAGTGTTTTCAAACTTTAGAAGATCAACGAAGAAATTCTTTTCAATTTGAGATTACAGTCATGAGACTTCTTGGAATGAGTGAAGAGAGATAGGATGATACCATTACGGAGCTGGAGAATCGATATCCTAGGATCATATCCTAAATCAACAGTTAAAGATAACCTATGCTTCGATTTGTTTTAAGAACGATATTTTAATCATTTGATTCTCACAAGTTCCAACTTAACTTCAATTTTGTAGAATGTCATCCGAAGATTGAGCTTCACAGTTCGAGGGATCACTTGGATTCGGAGATTAAATTTACATATCTTCAAGACTGGAAATCAAATATATGGTAATATACCAACTTGAATTATTGTTAGAGTTGATATAAATTTTAATGAATTTCTTCAGATTTATTATTAGAGTTGCTTCCATCAATGATTGTTTTAAATATAAGAAGGTTAATAAACAACTAATGATAATACTTGATAGTTATGTAAGATTGTTAACCATCAATCTAAGGCTCTATAGTAAACTAATGGCCTTGAAAGTATTATGGGCCTGATGGCTAAAGAAATCTTGTTTCAACTTACATTTAAGTATTCATCTAGCTAGTTAATCGACAGTTTAATTCTATTATATAAAACATGTTTAATGTTAATAGTTGAAGTTATAAGTTTCCTAGAAAGTTTGTTATTGAAGTTAAGAACAATGGAGCAGTTCCATTGGCTAACATTTCAACCAAAAGAGTTGAGTCAGTTTCAATATCCAAATTATTTATTCCCCTTTGATTAGATGTTATAAGACCAACTAGAGCCCGACATTCAGTAGTTATTGAGGATTGTTTACCGCTAGCCTTTCCATTTAATAAACACGATCCATCTGAATTAAGTTCAAACTTATTCCTAGAGGGTAGTAACCATTTAAGAATTATTGTATTATTTGGTTTAGTGTTGCGAAAATAATAACCAAACCGTGAAGCAATTGGTCTTCATTCCACTACTTCTTTTTGAGAAAATTAGCATTGTCTAGTCTAAAGATAATAAAGGATATTTTATCTAGGATCACTTTGGTATTTATAGTTTGGTCATTATATTTTGATTTAGTTATATAAAGCCAAATGGACCAACAAGTTGCAATAGTTATAATGGTCATAATGTGGGTAGCTTTATGTATTAACCAAAATCGGCATCTTATGAGATGATATATTGTCATGTATCCACCTAAAGTGATACCAAATAATCCAACTAGTTGACTCTAAACTTCCCATGTTACAAGACAAGTAACAAATAAGTGATTCACTATTTTTATATTTTGACAAAACTGACATTTAGATACTAGGCAAAAATTTATTTTTTGAATATTTGAATCTACTGAAATCCAACCTTTAAAAAACTTCAGAAAGAAGAAAAAGTATTTAGTTTGAATGGTTATGTTCCAAATCTTCTTAAAGAGATTGGAAGCAACACCATTATTTTTAATATGATTTGATGTTAAAGTCACCATAATTAGATAAGGACCATATTATTTTATCATATGTATCTTCATGAATTGTGAGGTTTTGGATTTTATTAGTATCAAATTTGAGGATAGTTGAATTAAGTTTGATTAGATCCCAATTTCCATTTGACCAAGAACTATTAAACGTTTCTTTAAGATACTAAGTATTGTTAGTACATTTGGGAGAATAATCAATGGATAATTCTAAAGCATTTGTCAAGATAAAATTCTATATTCTATTTTCCTACATTCCAAAATATGAATGGTTCATTAATATCTTTGATTGAAGTTAATATTCTCCAAGTTTAAGAACCTTTAGAGTTTATTTGCAATTGAAGAGGATGAATGGAACGATAATACATTGAGTTTATATGAAACTTAAACCAAAGTTTACAAGAGAAGATATCCTTCATATCAGTGAGCCTTCTTATTTTTAAGCCTTCTTTCTCATAAGGTTTACATAAGGATGACCATTCATACCATATTATAAATAGTGATGTGTCCTTTGAACCCCATAGAAATCTATCAAAAAGTTTTTCAATCCTGCTAATAACAGCCTTAGGTATAAGACAACATTGAGTGTGGTATGATGTGATTACCATTAATAATGATTGGATTACTACTAGCCCGCCCTTAAAAGATAAAGATTTACAATCCCAATCTTGAATTTTGTTTCTTAGTTTGTTAACCAATTCATCAAAGTAACATGATTTGTTACTTGTATGAATTGATATTCCTAAGTATTTTAAAGGGAATGTACTATTCTTGAAGCCTGTTACAGCTTCAATTTACCTGATTCTATGCTGTTATATTCTTGAGAAGGTTATGAGGTTAGATTTTAATTTGTTTATAGATTGCCCATATAGCTCTTGATATAGCTAGAAGAAGGTGTTTATTTTATTGATGTTATTGATAGAACCATTTACAAAGATGACAAAGTCATCTGCAAATTCTAGACAATGTGTATCAAATACACTTTTAGTGTTATATAGTATTTCTTAATTTTTATTGAACAACATTTTAATACCTCGAATTAGGTATTCTGTTGCTATTAAATAGGCTAAGGGAAATGAGGTCCCCTTGCCTAATGTAATTTAAGCCTTTAGAGTATCATTTGAGCTATCAATTTATAACTTATAAAAAAACAAAGTTGATTCCTTTTTCATAAGGTTTATGAAAACCAAAAGCTTCCATAACAATCGTAATGAAGATGTGAGATAGCTTATCAAATGCATTATCCATGTCAACCTTTCAAAGGATATTTCCACCTCTAGTTTTCTTGTTAATATCATGTCTTATCTCTTGGGAAATGAGTATATGTTCATGGATATTCCTTCCATGAACAAACCCTCCTTGTTCCTCATATATAATTTTAGGAAGAATTTTAGAGAGTCTTTCATTGAAAATTTTAGACAACATTATACTGAAAAGAGAATATAAGCTAATATGTCTAAAGTTTTTCCATAATTTAGGACTATCAGATTTAGGAATAAGATATATAGAGTTGTAAAGATACCATTTGGGTCATTTTTGCTACCAAAGTAATCCACCACAGTAGCACATAAATCAATTTGAATGATAGGCTAACATGTTTGATAAAAACACATTAAACCCACAGTTCCAACAACACTATTAGAAGTAAGAGTTTTGATTGAGTTGCGAATTTCTTCTACTGAAGGAATAACAAGAAGAAATTGATTGTCTGAATCAGTAATTAGTTTAGGGATAATATACATAGGATCTTTATAATTTTTGACAAGATTAAGAGATGTTAAAAGATCTTTCAAATGATCAACAACCAAGTCTCATACAATGCTTTGATCCTCAATCTAGCACCATTCATGTCAAATACCTTTAATTCGATTATTTTTATTTCTTTTCTTAAGAAAATTATGAAAGATGGTTGTGTTTCTATCACCATTATTGAGCCAATTAATGCATCTTTTCTGCTGCTAGTAATATTCTTCTCTTTCCAAAAGAAGAAGATGGAAGGCATTAACTTTGGAAAGTTCGTCTTATCCTCTAAATTTTAAGTTTCTGGATATTTATTTTTAAGAAACATAACTATTTCTTAAGATTTTGAAAGAGCATTGAAGATGTAACCTAATATTTCCAAGTTCCAAGACTTTAGTTTAATCTTAAGTCTTTGACGTTTTTGCTAGAATACATGTAAATGAGGTCCGTTGATAGTAACATTCCAGGATTGTTCAATTATCTGTGTGAATTGTGGGTAAAATTTCCACATATTAAGGAAGTTAAATGATGTTTTTGGCTTGGTCATGCTATTGGATATAGTTATGCATAATTGTGAATGGTCTGAACCAGTTCTAGCCATATGCTTAACTTGAATGTTATCAAAATAGTTCATCAAAACATCATTTAAGTTCCTTAATATGTGGAAATTTTACCCATAATTCACACAGACAATTGACCAGGTGTATGAAGAGCCTATATAACTTGAATCCTCTAGATGAAAGTCTAAGATTATGTTATTAAAATCAGCAATGCTTTTAATAGACAATAAAGAGCAGGATAGTTGTTCCAAAGAGTTGGTGATACTATTAAAATCACCCATAACAATCCATTCTATTAGATTGTTATCTAAGCCTCTAAGCTTGTTCCACAGTGGTAACCTCTGAACTCTATTACACTTACCATATACCACAGTGACCATTAAGTCTTTATTTAGAGAAGAGTGTTGAACCTTAAGGTGGATGAACTGGTCATCATTGCAGATAACAGTTACCTTAAAAAAGAATCCTTCCAAATGATCCAAATTTATTTTTCAGTTTTGCAGTTCCAAATTGAAATCCAAGGACATTCAAGGTGTTTTCAATTCTATCAGCAGATATCATAGGTTCATGTAATGTTAGGAAGTCAATTTTGTTTCTTCTGATTTTGATATTGATTTTAGTCTTCTAATGGTTGTTTTGTTACCTATACCTCTAGTATTCCAATTAACTATTTTAATGGTAATTTAGAGGTGGAGGTAGAGGGTCTCGCTGATCCTTTAAAGTGGATTGTTTTAGTGTTGAGAAAACTTTTGATGGGTTTTATTTTAGATTTCCTTATTTTCCTATTAATTGCTTTTTTGAATTATGGTTCTTTAATATGGTTTCCAGAGGTTGGTAAAGCTTGTAGGCTTCTAGACATGGTATACTTTGGAGAAACGTCAACTTGTTCATTCCCAGTTGAGTCAATGTTAACGGTGATGATAGTTCCAAGCTCTATTGAGTCAAGAGCTTAAATTATTTCAAGATTTAATTATTCTATTGATATTGAAATATATTTTATTGTTTTTTTTTATTATTCTATTAATTTCAATCTTAGAATGTTTATCGTTGATTAGATGTTTGTGTCTTCAATGGTATTACTAACAATAACTATTAAGTCATGTTTAGCAGTATTTTTTTTTTATTTTGAGATTGTTTAGTTGTTTAAGACTTTGAACTCTCAGCCATTTGTTTTTTAACTATTATATATTTTATTGTAGCGACGCAGGTTCTAGTAACTTGATGGTTGTTGTATTTAGTTGTCTTTAGTTTGAGCTGGATTTGAATTAGATTTTAAGGTTTGGATTGTAGTGGCTTTTATTTTTTTTCTCCATTGATCAACATTGTGGCCAAAGTGAAAGAAATCCAGATAGTATAATGGTTTGTCTCCATAGATAATGTCTAACCAAAATCTATCATGACCAGTCAATCCAAATTTTGTTGCTTAAAGGTTTGGATACAATCATTTATATTAAGACCTTGCAATAGTTGAATTTAACCCTATTTTTAGTTGGTATCCAGATATTATAATGCCTACCTATAGTCTTTCCAATGGTGTAGATATTATCCTGATTATATAGATATTCAAGGATATTTAGAAAAGTAACTCAAACTGGAATTACAAGAGACTCGCGTTTTGGATTGAAGTATGCGCGTCTTATAAAATACTGCCCTATAGGTCATACATTCCTTTTCTAGAGTTTTCTTATATCATCTGATTGATCAATCTCAATTAGTATATGTCTTTGATCCAAAACTGTTATGCTAAAGTCTCCATTAAAGTGTAATTTTTGAAGCAAAGATTTAATGATATGCACTTGTGGCCTGCCTAATGAAAATTTGCCTCTATGAGTAAATTTAGAATTATTAAGAGGAATATTCTTATTTATCTCTGTAAAATGGATAGCCATACACTCTCTTTTGTTTGAAATGTGCACTTGTTCATGTTTAATATCTTTCTTGAACGATCTTGGTTTTACAGCTTCCATATAAGATTTTGCTCTGTTTTGTTGTTGCAGGTTGTTTATCTTCCGAGCATACTGAATATTCAATACGCTAGCATATACAAAACTTATAGGGAACCAGGTCAGGATAGCGTATGAGGCGAACATACTCTTTATGATGAATCACCTATAGACGATTCAGATAATGAGGAAGATGAGCCTCAAAATTTGTACCAAAGTACGTAGCACCGACTGGAAAGCGTGAAGAATTTAATTCTGTCTCAAAACAGTGTCATATTGTTTCCCGACTACCTACACTCCGACACTTACCACACCTTATTTGGAATGTAAGTCATACCATTTATGTCACAAATTATTTACGTTTTTATTTATTTTATATCGGTAACAATCTTCTAACTTAATTTGTTTTTGATTATTTCAGTCTCGTCCGGGTATTACCGACTAGGCTAAGTACAGACTACTCGGCCACTAAGACTTAACTAACTAGTAGCTTGTGAATGCAATCCTCTAAACCACTCATTATGGCCGATTATTTTCCACTTGCCTAAACACAACTCAGACTCGAAGTTGGACGAGGTTTTTATTGAACTGTGGTATCAGAAGACGAACACCTTTCAGTTCTCATTTGGGAAGATGACTATCACGTTGGACGACGTATTCGTTATTACCAGCCTCCCGGTGGTAGGGACAATAGTCGAACCGGATATGACCCCCACTTATGGTAAAATTTATGACACTTAGAATCGGCTCAAATTTTGGGAGTTACGCATGGGGAGATTCAAGAAAAACTGGAGGACACAAATGGGCTCATTTTGGTCTTAGATGTCTAATGGAGAAATTTACGGGAGATAATTATTTGGATTTGAATGTCATATGTACCGATACTATGACTTTACATGACGCACGTGCCTACATCATGTTCATGTTTAGTTGTATCATATTCACCAACACGAGCCAAAAATCCATACATTTGGATCATATGGATAGGCTTGGTAAGATGGCGTGAGGTGCATGCGCGTTAGCATGGCTTTATAGGGGTTTGAGAGAAGTTTCCAAAATGATTCCTAAAAGTATGATTGGTTTCCTTGGGTTGTTAGATTGCTGCATTTGAGACCATTTCCCTTATTTCCGACCTCAGTATAATAGTATATATAGTATATCAAATCCCAAGAATGTAAGTTGGTTGCCCAAAAAACTAACTAGGATAAATGTTCAGCCAAAGACTTACTACCGCGATGTCGTTGTCGGTCTAGAGGAGAATAATGTAAGTAGAGTTATTTAAACTAATATTAATATTAACTTCACCAATTTGTTTTTATATAGTTATGTGTTTGTTTCTTTTGTAGGTTATTTTCCATCCTAGTGTTGATATGAGACAAGGGTATCCGAATTAGGATATTGGCTTGTATCGTGATCTTATTCGGATTATGCATACGACTTAAGTATAATCACCTGATAGAGTGATAGAGCAATTTGGTTGGATACAGAATGAAAGAGCCAATAAATTTCCCGAAGAGAATGCTGCAAATCATAAGTCATTGGCTCCTTTTCATCTTAGCTATCTTGGTATTATGTTTGTAAATTTAGCCACCTCTTTTCGATGTACATTGCTTTCGGATAACTATTTTTGTATGCTTTGTTGTTGTTTTGGAAAGTTATATAATATAACATTTTGTTTTGGTAATGGACATGTATGTTATATTACATAAGTTTGATTTTTTGTACTGCACTTTTTCTATGTATTAATCAGATATTCTTTGAATTCATGGAGAATTTTTATTGAACGAGAGCTCCATATTCAACAACATCATTTGACTTCACATTTTAAAAAATTCATCGGCCACTTTTTATCATTGATGGTTTTTATTTTCATTTTGGCTAGGACATTCATGTCAATGTTTCATCGACATAGCATGTGGGTTGCACTGGGGACCACTTCTTCAACCGCCTTCACCAACGCCAAGTTTCTATCCGTTAAAATAATGAAGGGTGGTTTGATGGAGTGAGTTACCATTAACGATTGTAAATATTCTAAAACCCATTTGTAGCTCTCAAATATCTCCCAGACATAAATGCAAATTCGATGTAAAAACTCTTCCAGGTACAAGTGCTTCCAACAACCTCATACAATGACATCCTGTATCCTATTACCTTTGAGATGTTATACATTAGTATAACATTTAGAAACATCCATAAAAAATACAAAGTAACCGGGTGTGCGAAGAAAAATTCATTTATGATATCGCTTCCGTCTTCGCACGATCTATACCATTCGTAATAATTTAACCTTTTTAGTTCACCTAACAAGTATTGGAACTGCGACTGCTCTTCTCGATCTTCCGTTGTTTTAGTTGAGCATTGTACGTAGGGTGCAAGGATGACAAATTTTTAGGGTTCAAATTTTTCACTCCGCCAAGAATATCGCAAGGTAGGATCCCATTTTGGTAGAACTAATTACAAATCCCAACTCATGTTTAGATAATCTTCATAAATACAAATAACCCTTATTGAATTTTATAGTCTCATGATTGTGAACCCCGAATACGACCTCTGAGGAATATAAATAATCATTTACCATATTTAATTTAAGCGCGAAAGAGCATCCGCGTTTCTTGGTTCCCGCAGACTTCATCTTAAGATAATTGGGTTCTACCAACTTCGTGTACTTTCCCTGATCTCTCGCATACAAACATTAGTCTATGATATTTTATGATTTTAGAACCCTCGCGATGTCGTAATATGACTATAAACCCTTGTCCTTTGCGATAACCTTAACTCGATCAACCAATTGTTGTTGCGTATAGTTAGATTGCATGGTGAACAAATCACTATAATGGACAGTGCAAACCTCGAAATTCTCTCTTATCAATCCAGAATCATTAAGCTTCTCTTATATAGGCAAGATTTAACATGAAATTTATAATAAAGTGGATAATAGTACACCGACGATGGGGTTTCAAAAAACTGGCAGTGGAATTAATGCAACAGTGGTGTAAAAAATCCACGTTGTTAAGTGTAAATATTGTTCTTGAATGTAAAAGAGAGACTCATTTTAGAGAGAGAAAGTTAATGTAAAAAATAGCTTTCACTTTAGAAAATTTCGGTCCTTGTATTATTAGCCTCGACCTTTATTTATAGGCGTTCAGACCTAGAGTAACATAATTAGTTACATAAATAGGTTAATTGCACTTTAGCCCATCATCTTTACAAACAGTTTAAAATCTATCGTATATCTTTACAATTGGTCATATAAGACTTTTAATTCATTACTTTTAAGCCCTCAACATTCTATATCATTATCAGTAGCCCTACGAAAGACTATGAATAAGAAATAGTTTTCACTTCGGAAGTCGTAACTAACATGAAAAACTCCTTGTGAACTTCAATATGTTTGGAATGTAAATCACTTCAAAACTACTTAACTTCACGCTTATCCTCTTCGGATACATTTATGTGTATTCACTTAGAAATTATCTTAAGTCATTATTTTTAGATGCATATGTATATGCATTTATTTTGAATTTAGTTCAAGTCAAACCCCTTGAATAAATTTGTATGTAGATATATGACCTGTCTTCTTCACAACGGTTATACACGTTTGATATGGGGTGGTATACATGCAATGAATCATCATGCTATATTCACTAGACCTACCCATAGGTCTGTCAGTTAACAAATGTTACATTATCCCCTTACACACAAATGTTCTACCTCTTCAACTTCTCTGACATCACTTTCTCTCTCCCAACTTCCTCTATAAATATTCTTTCATTCTTTACCTCCCACAAACTTTCTAGAGAGGAAATTTCCTTCGCTTGAGAGAATCTCTTGCTACCCCTCCATGAGTAACCAATTCCTTAGTTATCTTCACTGGAAAACTCATACTATCCAGCCAATATTCAAGTTAGTATATGAAAAAACACTCAAAAACCAAAAAACCAAGAAAACAAATTTCCCATGATCCTAAGAAAATAATTTTTGTGCTTACAATTACTTTTGCATTAGTGAAAGAGCCGAGGAATACAAAGCTGCATGATTGATAAGCAATACTCCTCGATTTTTTTTCCAAAACCATACGTTACGGTAATTTTGCTCCAAATCAAAACTCTCATGTGTTTCCAAATTCATCCACCCTAGAATCTTAACAGCTTTTCTCAATAAATATTTCACAATCAACAGCTCAAACTTCCTCTCCAGCTCCTACTGGTTCCACAACTGCATCTCCTCGAACAAATCGCAAAGTAACTTGAAACTTATCTACTTCAAGAATATCAGAACAAAGTCCATATCCTATCAGTTTTGATCCACCTAGATAACTATGCAAAGAAACTCCTCAATTCTAACAAAAAACTCACTTGCCTCAGAATCTTCATGTTAAAAAGAAAAAACTTATAGCCATGAGAGATATTGATGCTATCAGTACTTCACCAACTCCTTCCCAAAATTTTATACATAACCCTACACCACCATTTCCTCCCCCGAGGGAGATTGTTGAGACTATCACTGAGTCACAACAAACTCCCTTGAATATTCAAGAAGAAAACCTAATCTTAACCTCTAACCCACCTCGACTTATAGATTAATCTTCTGATGAAGAATCAGATTCTAAGGCTACTCATTCTGTTAGTAGTGCTAAAGAAAGTGGAGCTACGATGGATACAAAAGACGACACCTCGGAACAAGAAGCAGTTAAAAAGAAAAATAAAAGATCCAGTTATTGTTTCCGAGGACGCTGTCGCCTCAATGAGTGTTAACCCAAAGCCTCTCCTCCTGAATATGTCATGGCGCTAAAAAACATGCCTTACATTTACTATAATGAGGCTCAATCTAGTCTTCTGAAAAAACAATGGGGAATGGCAGATAATATTTCACTTTGACTGCCAAAAGAGGGGGAGACTCTACTTGACTCTGGAAAAGATGAATTGGTGGTCTACCCTGAGATCAACTAGGGTCTTCGATTCCCATTGGATCCGATGATAATGGATTACTTCGAACTCTTGGACCTTTACCGTACACAAGCAAAACCCAATTAATGGTTCACATTTCTATCAGTGATCATGGCTTTTAGACTAAGCCAAATTCCCCTCTCCATCAAAGATTTCATCGCCCTAACCAAACTTTCGAAGGGACCTGTATTGCCCTTCTACTACTTAACCCTTGATGATGATCTTAAAATCATCGATGACTTACTCGAAGCTGACAAATTTTGGAGGCAAAGATTTGTCTTCATATCTAGATCTTGGGAGAACAGGAAGGAGATATCCGAGGAGAACCCTTCAAGACTCAACCTCGTCTAAAGGAGTAACACTAAGTTCTTTTATGTTTTATTTTTTTCTTTCGTAATATACCTTGTGCTTAATTTTCCATTTATATTGCTATCGCTCTTAGGAAGTTTGAAGAGATATATGGGTGCAAGAAGGATGCGAAAGATATTTTTGCAAAGCAGAAAACAAGTGGGGCAATGGGTTCCACTCAGCTAACTTCCCATCAACCTTATCAATAGCCACTTATGGAGGATCAACCTAGGTACTAACCTCCCCGAAAACCTGATGAACCCACTAAATCCAAATTTAATTCTAAAGTTACTGGTAGCACCTTATGGTAAAGTTATTCTTCACGTGAGGAACATATCAAATAGCCATATTCCAGCAAAAAAGAAAGGGAAAAAGAAAAAACAGCTAGTACATCTGGTGCTATCCCTTAAGAAAATCTGAGCCCTCAGAAGAAGGAAAAAAGGAAAATAACTGACACCAGCCTTCCTACAATTGAAAAAGAAACCGAGGCAGAACCTTTCTTGAAGAGAAAGAAAACTGCTGCCCCAAAAAAGAAAAAGAGCAGTTTGAAAACTTCTCCTGCAAAGATATCAGAAAAACCATATAAAGAAACTGCTCGCTTCCGCTAACCGAAACTGAAAATACTGCAACAAAAAATCATCGAGGAAGATTTACAACAGATGATAATCAAATACGAATTACAACAGATGATAGCCAAGGAGGAATGGTAGCTGAAGATCACAGAGGAGAGGACCACTTCTTTCTTGATGAGTCTGCTAGTGAAGAAGAGCTTCAAGCTCTTTACAAAGATATAAATCCAAAGGTTCAAGAAATCCAAGAACGATTTCGATAAATGGATCGTCAAGTCATTGCTGCTCTTTTGCATGAACTCCTGCCTTCTTCAAATTCTCACTTGGCTTCCTCATCTACTATCATGCCTTACAACAATGAAATGTTCATTCCTATCCAGGAGCAACAACCATCTGAAGAGGTCTTACTTGCTCTGAAACCTTTCGCCCAACTCAAAGCAGCAGCCAAAGCATTATGGACATAAGTAAATTCATATCGAAACCATTTGGACAATATGGCTAAAGAGATTGTCCGTTCTAAGAATGCTACTCCTGCAGATAAAAATCTGAGAGAAAATTTTGGAAGACATATCGAGGAGCAATTTTGCGCATTCCAAATTGGCAGGGCTAATTTATCCATGAAACTATCCAACTTGAACGCCATCTTTGTTCTGCGCTTGATCAACAACTAGAGGATCTCAAGACTTCTCATGAGGCCAAGATAGAAGAACTTACAAACAAGCATGCAAATGAATTATCTGAGGAGCAGCAAAACTATTATACTCTTTAAGAATATTTAAGAAAGAGTGAAGAAGAAAAAAAGAAGTTGATTAGTGATATAGATGATCTCAAAACTGCACTTGGGAAAGAAAATGAAATTATTTTAAAGGCCACCAAAACTGAGGGTGGGAAAGACACATTGGCTGCTACAGCAAATGCCGAGGAGCATAAATTAATCAATTTGCTTCGTGAAATTCATATGACATTTACCAAAGAAAATCTATCCAGCTTTTGGATATTTATCCCCCTAGATAACCGACCCAGTGAAGCCTTTGATCATGTCCTTACGGACTCATCCGAAGAGACGAAATCAGAAGAAAGTGAAATTGATGAAGAAAATTCTCTATAAGAGAATTTTGAAGACAAATAATCTATTATTTTCTTCCTTTTTGTTCAGGTCACTCAATGTTGTGTGATGATTTGTTTTTAATGAATGCTTAGTTGTTTAGAATTCATATCTTTTTGTAAGGTCGGATTTATATTATATGAATTAGTACTTTTTCTTTCTCTATAATCGTTTGCCTTATCACTTACACATCAAATAATAATATTACCTTAAAGAAGTACATTTAAAGAATTTAGCATCTTGAATAAGAATTGATTGGTTTAAAGAATGTAAACACCTCGAATATATATAACACCTTTAGAAAATGTAGCACCTCAAATATTTACAACACGTTTAGAGAATGTAGCACTTCGAATATGTATAGTGCGTATGAAGAATGTAGCATTTCGAATATGTACAATGCGTTTAGAGAATGTAGCACTTTGAATATGTACAGTGCGTTTAAAGAATGTAGCACGCCGAATGTGGTTGTTTCTTCGAATAGTGTTGATAATAAACGTATAACACTTTGGAATAATTACTCTTGGTCAACACCTTCAAAGACGATTAGTCTTTGACTAGTTACTAAAATTATTTGAATACTAGTATTTAAAACAACCATTGGCTAGATTGTTTTTTAATAGCTTCGAATATTTACATGACACCTCACTAAAACCTCTCTGGGCCAACAGGGTAGGAAATAATGTACCAATTATTCAAAAAAAATTCAAAACGATAAAGTCACTTCCAATACAGCTTCAGGTGTTCTATATTCCAAGGATGTTGAAGCATTCTCCCCTGCTCATAAAAAAGGTGATACATGCCCGACTTTATCCTCTCCATCACAATATAAGGAACCTCCCAATTTGAGGCCATCTTTCCAAGTCATTTATCCTTTATATGGACGAATACCTTTCTTAAGACTTTATCATACACTTTAAAATTTGTTTTCCTCACCTTCTAATTATATCGACTCATCATCAAAGTTTGATAATGAGTCATATTCAAATAATATTTAACTATTTTCTCCTCAATCAAATCTAACTTTGTTCTTCTTACCTCTTCATTCACCTTTTCAGAATATTGGAGTATTCTATATGAATGTAAAGTAGATTCTGCATGACTAACAACATCCATCCCATATACCAAGGAAAAATGTGTTTCTTGAGTAGCCTCTCTAGGAGTTGTACGATAAGCTCACAAAACCTCTTGTAGTTTATTTCCCCACAACACCTCTTAAATTATTTTTCAAACCTTCCAAAATAGATCTATTAGTCACTTCTACTTGACCGTTTGCTTGAGGATGGAAAGGTGTAAAAAATATTGTGTTATTCCCTTCGAAGCGCAAAAATAAATCATTTCTCTGTTATTGAATTCATGACCGTTATCGTTAGTGATTTTTAAAGGCACTTCAAAACGACAACAAATATTGTTCATAATGACCTTAATAACACCATTTCCCTTTTTCCGGACAATGGTTCAGCTTCTGTCCACTTCAAAAAGTAATCCACAGCCACAATGATCATTTGGCGTCCTCTAGAAGCCATAGGCAATGGTCCTACCAAATATATTCTCTATATGTAAAAAGGGATAGCTTCAAAAATAGACATAAGTGGTACTGCTGGTTTGTGAATAGAATGGGCAAAAAACTGACAAGTATCACAACCTCAAACTAGAGTTTTAGCATCATTCATAATTGAAGGCCAATAATATCTTGCCAACAAAACTTGACGTGTCAAAGACTCGAAACCATAATGTGTTGAACCCTCGCCATCATGCAACTCAAATAAAATATCTTCGGACTCTTCTTTTCCCAAACAACGTAACAATGGTCTGCTCAAATATTTCTTGTACAACACTCCATACAACACAACATAGGCATGAGCTTTATATCTTAATTTTTTAGCCAGCTGTGGATCTTGAGGCAACATTCCTCTTAGCAAAAAACTAAGAATATCAAACCTCCAATCAGCTAGAATTGTATGAGGAGTGAAAAATACCTCCTAAACATATTTACATTGTTCTGATCATGTTAGAATGGAGGGACTATCCTGTAATAATATCCAATGATATTCTTTCGTATAAGCAATTGTTGTCAAAGGGCCAACAACTGTATTATCTCCTCAACCAATATGCTCTACAATCACTTTGTCAAACTAAAGAGCTAAATTTCAAAAATCGCGAAGATACAAAATTAAATGATCCTTCTTAGCCTCGGAAACACCTGTCATATGATTTGCCACTAACTGAAAATCTGTTTACAAATGAACCGTGGTTGTCCCACAAATATTTACAAGCCTTAAACCAACCAATGCAGCTTCATATTCAACCTCATTATTCGATGCATGAAACCAAAATTTAATAGCTTGATACATTTCCTCCCTAGAAGGAGCAATCAACTGTACTTTTGCACTAGATCCCAAAATACTAGAACCACCATGAGTTCGAATCACACACATTGAATTTTATGGAAAGATCTCTTTATTTGTCTCCTCATCTGATCTGCTTGAATGAAATTCAACAAGAAAATCATCTCAGTCTTGAGCCTTAATAGCCATTCAAGGAGCTAAAGTTATATCAAAATCTCCTAACTTTACAGACCACTTAGTCATCCTTACAGAAATGTCTGCGCGTTGCAACACATTCTTTAACGGAAAAGAAGTTTGAATCTCAATAGTATAAGCTTGAAAATAAAGGCGCATTTTCCTAGCAACCACTACTAAAGCTAAAGTAAAATTTTCAAGTTTCATATACCTCTTCTCAATTTCTAACAAAATCTTACTAACATAGTAAAATGGCTCCGGAACTCCCTTATCTTCACTTATCAAAATAGCACTCACAGCGAAATTCGACACTGTTATATATAAAAAAACTGCTCTCCAGTTCGAGGCTTGGACAATATCTCTGGTGATAACAAAAGTTCCTTAATCCTCGAAAATGCTACTTCATAATTCGATGTCCATTCAAACTCCTTTGGTCTTCGTAACACTTGGAAAAAAGGAAAACACTTGTCAGAAAACCTTGAAATAAATCGATTAAGGCCAGCTAACTAGCCTGTTAAGATTTTCACTTCCTTAATAGTTTGAGGTAATGTCATTGAGACTAAAGCCTTCAACTGCTCTGGATCAGCCTCTATCTCATTTTCATTAATTATATACCCCAAGAACTTCCCTGATCGACTCCAAAGGTACATTTCTCAGGATTTAGCTTTAATCGAATAGCCCTTAAATTTAAAAACCATTTTCTCTAAATCCTCCAAGTGACTCTCATCAACTGAAATTTTAACTAACATATCATCGATATATACCTCCATATTTCTCCCAATCTGAGAAATAAAAGCTTAATTCATCCACCTTTGATATGTTGCTCTAGAATTCTTCAGCCCAAAAGGCATAACCTTATAGCAATGTAAGCCTTGATATGTGATAAACATAGTGCTTTTTTAGTCTTTTGGATCCATATGAATCTGGTTATACCCTGCAAAAATATCCATAAAAGATAAATATTTTATTTTCTGAAGTGGAATCAACCAGCTGTCTATTCGAGGAACAAGAAATGGACATTTAGAAAAGACTCGATTCAAATTGTTGAAGTTAACACACATTCTCTATTTCCATTCTTATTTTTTACCAACACAAGGTTTGCTGTCCATAAAGGATAACGTGCCTCTCTAATATGTCCAAACCTGGATAAACGATCCACTTTGAAAACTATAGCCTCTGTCTTTTCCACTGGAAAAAAGCTCGTATTTTTTGAATAACTGGTTTGATCCTCGGATTTATAGCCAAGCTATGACATATCACATCAGATGGAACCCCCACTACATCCTCTGTTTTCCAAGCAAAAATATCCAGATTATCAAACAAAAATTATAACAATTGCTGGCGTAAAGTTGGGGTCAGTAATGTCCTTATTCGAAGAATCTTCCCATCGGGAAATGAATACTCTTCTATGTATTCACTTACTGTTAAAGAACTCGGGGTTTCCCTCATATCATCAACTTCTTCTTATTTTTCCGAGGTCAACCCCCCTGATTACTATTTATCCATTCGATATTCACTGTTTGGAACTTTCATAAAAGAGTTATTGCATAAAATTCTCAAGCTACTTTTTGATCACTTCGGACAATCCCAACATGGTCTCTGATGACATACTTCAAACACTGGTGAATTGTGGATACAACTACATACATCCTCGAAAACCAAGATCTCCCAAACATAGCATTATAACTGGCCAGAAAATCCACCACCATGAATAAAATTTGAACTTTCTTTCTAAAAGTCCCATTTCCCAAACACACTTCACCATCAAATTCTCCAATCATCTGGGCTGTCACACCTGTAAACCCAATTATAGTACGGTCTGATTGACAAATTTGAGGATGATTACACATCCAATTATATGTTGACTTGAACAAAACATTCGTAGAGCTTTCTGTATCTACCAAAACGCGTCGGATTTCAATACCATCTACTTCTGCCCAATAACCACTGCATCTTCATGAGGCCCAGAAGTGCCTCTCAAATCATCCTCACCGAAAAAATAAAGGGAACATCTTTCTTACCATTCAAATGAGTAGACATCCCTCCTTCTATTTGGGTAGCTAAACTTACCGCATGCCTTTTCGTAGAGCTATTGGTGTTACCAGTCATAGTATCTCCTCCAAAAAA
Source organism: Limnanthes douglasii subsp. nivea (assembly GCA_036936605.1). NCBI lineage: Eukaryota > Viridiplantae > Streptophyta > Magnoliopsida > Brassicales > Limnanthaceae > Limnanthes > Limnanthes douglasii. The sequence continues at coordinate 223,160,559 of JAUPFV010000004.1, read as the reverse complement.
TTTCAAGGACTCAAAATATTCACATAAGCTTTAAACTCATCCTAGCTCCACCGGTTCATCCACATCCATCAAAATTAACCAATCCGAATCTTCATCAAAATATTCTGAAGTTGCATCGACCTCATCAAACTTAGAATCCATAATATTTAGATTTTATTCCTTTGAATTTGGATTTGCTGCTTGCGAAGTCGATGCACCAGGAGCCTTTGACCCATTACTCTACCCTTTAACAAAAACGGCTAATTTTCAATTTTCAATTAAAATGTGCACCTCTTTTTTCAAAGCTACACAATCTGCAGTATGTTATTATGATACTTACAAAACATGTTGTTGCGCTCTTCTCTTGGTCTATTTATCGGAGCAGAATTTTTAAAACTCACATATCATTTTTCCTTTTCATAAATTGCAACAACATTCTCAATTATATCAACATAATATTATGGCCTTATCCACTGATTTATCCTCGTTCTTTGATATTGATACCTTGTATCCTGGTTGGGCACCCTCCAGTTCGAGGAAGAATACTATTGTTATTTCTTGGACGAGATGATTGGGTCAAATTTGAAGAGTGTCTTTGATTATTTGACACTTGCCCTGAATTCTTTTGACTGGGTCCAACCACTCCTTAAACTCTAGTTGATTCTTCCACTTTAATTTGATCCTCGACTTGATCCATCAGCACTCCAAAAATAAAATCTCTTCTCTTTGTTGTTTCATTTGCTGAATCACTCAGTAATAAACGTTGTCGAAATGCAACCATGGCTACCAACTCTTCATAATTATCTAAACTAGCTTTTGTTAACACAAAATACGTTGTATAATCCTTCAACTTATCTTCCACGACCTACTTACACTGTATTATTGTGTCACCATTTGCTCGTATCTCTTTACTTCCCACAAATTTTCGTTCGAAAACTGTATAAAAATCTCTGAAATTAGAAATGGATCCCCTCAGAATCCTATTGTACCATTTCAAAGTTGTGCCCTTAAATGTTTGAGAAAAAGCTCTGCATACCAGCCTATCATCATCTTCGAACTTTATCATGTAGTTCTTAAACTGTTCGATGCGGTCATCAGGATCTTTCATCCCATTATTTTTTCGATTTTAGAGATATCGAACTGCTTCAGAAGAGTAATAGACCATATCTCAGTTGTTAGCGAAGAATTTATCCAATCAACCCCTTGAACGTACTAGTTATTTCCTCTTGTTCCCATGACAACATAAAAATTCCGATCATCTACTCCTATGTATTGATTCGACGTATTTCCTTCAAACTACTCTGTTTTCCTCAAACAATGAGGTATATTTTCTCTTCTTGATTTATATTATTTTTTGTGACTTTCGAGGCCGACTTTTTTCTTCTTTCGAAGATCCCCAATACATCTTTTGTTCAGATGTCGAATTGTCCAACTCATCATCACTGGGTGTGACATACCTATGCTTGTTTTTTTTCTCTTTTCATAAAGTACGATGCTCTTTATTAGATTCAAAATGTGTTTTCCTCTGCTCACTTTGAATCTGGCGAGCAGTACAAGATCAATCAGATTGGCTGTTCACATCATTTTTATTTTCCATTTGTCGTACCTTAGATTTTAGCCTACCCGATATAGTATATTGCTCTCTTTGATCATACTCCTCATTTAAAGTTGTGATTTTATCCAGTAACTGATCATTCGAGCTTCTATGTATGAATGAGTCTGTTGAACTGGAATTTGTTCATCTTTCTTATTTTTCTCTCTTCGAAAGTCAGATCTCAGCGCTTCAATTGCTTTTCAAACCAAATGATCATTTCAATTTACTAGCTCCATTTTCAATCGAGAACAACTGTAACTAATCTGTAATTTGATTTTTCTCTGGTTTTAGATTTTGAAATCAAGGTACTGATCGATTAAAATCTCCTACTGTGGTCGTCAATTTGTTAAATGTAAATCATGTTCTTGAATGTAAAAGAGAGATTTATTTTAGAGAGAAATAGTAAATGTAAAAAAGTATCTTTTACTTTAGAAAATTTTTGTTATCGTATTAACAACCTCAACCTTTATTTATAGGCATTGAGACTTAGATTTTACATAAATGGGTTAATTGCGCTTTAGCCCCCCATATTTACAAACAGTCTAAAATATATCATGTATCTTTACAATTGATCATATACGACTTTTAATTCATTACATTTAAGCCCTCAACATTTTATATCCTTATCACACTTCACTAGTTTTATTTCCCACTGTCGACACAAAAAATCCACACCGCCGGTGTGGGAAGCAAACCACAAACTACTATTCGTATTTGTTTCTTTTCCCCTCACTGGTGGTATTGGCCATCCACACCGAAAGTGTCAAAACACAACCAACGGTGGTGCTACCGCAATAAACCGTCGATGCCTAATATTTGAAAATGAGGAAGTTACTACACCGACAATGTGGGCTACCTTAAAACGCCGGTGGCAAAAACTTATCCTGCAATCCTAGGAAAAACTTAGGCACCGCTAGTGTCAAGGCTCATTTAAAGTTGTGATTTCATCCAGTAAATGATCATTCGAGCTTCTATGTATGAATGAGTCTGTTGAACTGGAATTTGTTCATCTTTCTTATTTTTCTCTCTTCGAAAGTCAGATCTCAGCGCTTCAATTTCTTTTCAAACCAAATGATCATTTCAATTTACTAGCTCCATTTTCAATCAAGAACAAGTGTAACTGATCTGTAATTCGATTTTTCTCTGGTTTTAGATTTTGAAATCAAGGTACTGGTCGATTAAAATCTCCTACTGTGGTCGCCAATTTGTTAAATATAAATCATGTTCTTGAATTTAAAAGAGAGATTTATTTTAGAGAGAAATAGTAAATGTAAAAAAAGTATCTTTTACTTTAGAAAATTTCTGTCATCGTATTAACAACCTCAACCTTTATTTATAGGCATTGAGACTTAGATTTTACATAAATGGGTTAATTGCACTTTAGCCCCCCATATTTACAAACAGTCTAAAATATATCCTATATCTTTACAATTGATCATATACGACTTTTAATTCATTACATTTAAGCCCTCAACATTCTATATCCTTATCACACTTCAGTGGTTTTATTTCCCACTGTCGACACAAAAAATCCACACCGCCGGTGTGGGAAGCAAACCACAAACTACTATTCGTATTTGTTTCTTTTCCCCTCACTGGTGGTATTGGCCATCCACACCGAAAGTGTCAAAACACAACCAACGGTGGTGCTACCGCAATAGACTGTCGATGCCTAATTTCTGCAAATGAGGAAGTTACTACACCGACAATGTGGGCTACCTTACAACGCCGGTGGCAAAAACTTATCCTACAATACGAGGAAAAACTTAGGCACCGCTAGTGTCAAGACTCCACACCAGCGATGTGCGACGATAAGAAAAAAACTTTCCTAAACAGGATTAGAACTAAAAAGAATCGAAACTTCACAATCTAATTGATTATAATGACTACCTCGTTTGAATTTTTAAGTCCATTAACAAATTTCTTATTCTTGCTTTCCATTTATAATATTTTCTTAAAAATGGAGGATTTCTAAAGAGAAATATGGATTTTTTGTTGTTATACAAAATTATTGAGTTTTGTAAAAAAATTGAATTTTGTATATAAGTAGAATGTTTGTAACAAAAATTAAGTGGGTGTGAAATTGACTAACTTAGTCCACTCAAGTTCACCTATCTTTTAAAAAAAATCTGGTTAAAAGGATAAAATAAAAAAAAAATCTTATTTTTTTACTATTTATAAAATTTTAGAGAATGATTTAGCAAAAGGCTAACAATAAACCTAAAGAGCCAAAATTGCATATTTACCTCGGAAATAAAGTTAGGATCTTACTAGTTCCCGAAAACAAAGATGAAGATTGCATCAAAATTTTATATCTAAAAGTTGTAGTTAAGTTTGGTCTCCAACAGCGTAGTAAAAGGTCTCCAACAGCGTGACGAGATTCGCGGCCCAGACTCTCCTCGGTCCATGTCCTACTTGACTTAACTAAATAGCCTATGCAATATTATAGATTTATAATGTACTTTTGACGTTTATTAGATCTAAATACGCAAGTTAGTTCTTTTTAAAATTAATATTCGTAGAGCGTTATTATTATGATCATTAAATCAGCCGCGTTTTTTGTATGTACCCATTTGGCTATCATATTGTATTTATTATATATCAATCCATTGGATTGAATGCTCACTAAATTTTAAACCCAATCGATAGTTAGGTGGTTATTTGGAAAAATAAATTAAAATGAAGATTTGTTTAGTTGAATGTTTCATATTTAAAATAATAATATATTATTTTACTAGTTTATTCGAGCACAAAACCTAAGTATTGGTATGAATTCCATATCATCGCACAAAAAAATTATATTTAATTTGTCCACACTTCCATAAAACTTAAGTTAGTTTTTTTGGGAAATTACACATAAAGTACATACTCAACTATTTTATTGTCATCTAGGTTTGATCAATTGTCACTTAATACCCAACTCAGCTACCTAATTACCACATAGTACCTAACTTTATTTTAATACCCTAATTACCCTCACAATTCATGAACAACCACGTAACCAAAATTTATCTTTCCTACTTTTTCTTTTTATTTTATTTTTAAAAGATCCGTATCTTTCGAACCGGAACTCGAAAATAAATAAATGAAAGTATCATCACTTTTGTTTTTTAAAAATGAACAAAACTAGATCTATTGATGATATTTTTTTTTATTTTTTTTTTAAAAAATTCACCAGTAACAATTCGCATCATATCATGAGAATTGTTCAGAAAATCCTCAGAGTTGCAAACAATTCGCATCATATCATGAGAATTGTTCAGGAAACACAGAGTTGCAAACAATTCGCATCTTATCATGAGAATTGTTCAAAAAATCGTGAGAGTTGCAAACAATTCGCATCCTATCATGAGAATCGTTCAGAAAACCCAGAGTTGCAAATAATTCGCATCATATCATGAGAATCGTTCAGAAATCCTGAGAGTTGCAAGCAATTTGCATCTTATCATGAGAATCGTTCAGAAATCCTGAGAGTTGCAAGCAATTCGCATCTTATCATGAGAACCGTTCAGAAATCCTGAGAGTTGCAAGCAATTCGCATCCTATCATGAGAATTGTACCGCTTTTTTTTACCAGCGCGTATATTTCGTCGGGGGTATTTTTGTCCAAATTTAAATTCGAGGTACCAAGTGACACTATCCAAAAAACGGGTACCACTGGATAATTACATAGTTGAGAAGATATTTACGGGTACTTTTCTCTTTTTTTAAATATTAAATCATAAATAACTTTAGGTATTGATTTACAACACCAATATATATTCGCGAGTCAAAGTAGAAAAAATATAACCATAACTTATTAAAATAAAGATACATACTAACAACCTAAGATATAGATAGAAAAACTCAATCTCTGTATCCACAAATTCTATATTTGAAACATAAAAGTTAGAAACTCGATATTTTCTGAGTGCTTAGTAAATATGTTTATTAATTAATTTTTTGTAGAAATATAGCATGGACGAATTATTATGGTCTATTTTTTTTTGAATTATATGACAATAAGTTTCAATGTGTTTAGTATTCTCGAGAAAAACTGGATTAACCACAATATGTAAAGCCGCTTAATTATCACAAAGCAATGATACTGGTTTGTCTAAGTCGATCTTCAAATCTTTAAGTATGTATATCAACCAAATTAATTCCAAACAAGTATTCGCCATTGCGCTATACTCTGCTTATGCAAATGATCGTGAACATTAGCCCGTTTATTTGATTTTTACCATATGAGTGATGAGCTAAAATATACAATAAGCATAAAGTAAGTGTCAGATTATTTTCTCATAGAAAGAAGAGAAACAGACGTGGTGATTTCTTGATGTAATAGAGGACTCTTAACGCTGCTTCCTAGTGTGGCTTCTAGGTGCTCCCATAAATTGACTTAGTGTACGCATTGAATACACAATATCACACTCGATCATTGTCAGATATATTAACATGCCAACCAATCTCTGATATTTAGTTGAATAATGAATTAGCTCACTGTATTCATCGGTTTATATACAATTCTGCTCTATTGGGAATTTATCAGGTTTTAATCGGACAATCATAGGTTTTGTAAAATATCTACTGCATATTTTTTTAGACATAAATATTCCTCTCTTTAATTGAGAAAATTCAATACCAAGAAAATATTTTAAATCACCGAGATCTTTAATGTGAATGTGTTGGAGTAAATGATTCTTCAGCAATTTGAGTTCATATAAGTTATTGCCAGTCAATATGATATCATTAATATATATATATATATATATATATATATATATATGAGAATAGAAATGAACTTGTTACATTGAGATTTAGTAAAAAGTGAGTAATCCGTTTTTACTGTATGTAACCTGCGATTTTGACATTAACTGAAAAAATGAAGAACTAATTGCAAGATGCTTGTTTCAAACCGAAGATAGATTTCTAAAATTGACATACCAAATTCTCTATCATTTAGCAGAGACTAGGAGATGGAGACATATATATACCTCATAATCTAGATTTCCATAAAGAAAGGCATCATGCTGATCAATTTGATAAATATACCAATTTTAGAAACTGCAACAGTTAACAACCATCGATGAGTGGCGTGTTTAGCGTTGGAAAAAATGGCTCATGATAGTCAACACTTTCAACCTGGGTGTAGCATTTCGCTACCAAATAGGCTTTATATCATTCAATGGTTCCATCAGATTTGTATTTGAACTTATAAAACCCAGCGATATCTGATAGGTTTGTATCTCGGAGAAAGAGAAACCAACTTCCAAGTGTTATTATGTTCTAAATCCCGAAGTTTAGTGGACACGACTTGACGCCATAGTGGATCATATTTAATATTTTCAAAAGATGAAGGATCTATTTGTGTTGATAACAAAGCTAAAAAAGTACGGTGGTTAGAGGAAAATGCAAAACAGAAGTATGAGAGGAGAGAAAGTACCTTATAGATTGACGATAACTTGACTGCGTTGAAGATTGATTGATCTCGATAGACATACCATAGTTTTGATACCATATATGAGGTTGAATGTGGCAGGTGTAACCACGATCCGAGATATCATTAGGAACTAGAGGAGAAAGATGTGTGGTTGGGGGTGGTCATATAGGAGAAGGTGATGACAGAGTGATGAGTGAGGGTGGTGAATTCATAGTTGATTATGAGGATGTATAAGACGTAGGAGTTGAATGTGTGAGAATTATGGATTTGATGGAGATAAAACTGATAAAGGTTGAGGTTTCGAGTCATATGATGTGGGATTGAGAAATAAAATTGTATGATTACTTGGGTACTTGATTGAAAGATGACGAGGATAATTGGTTTGGAAAAGGCAAGGTCAAGGTAGGAGAAATGAAAATAAATTTTCCTTAAAGTGGACATCACAGCTTATAGATACTTTATATGTATGTAGATCAAGAACTTTGTAGCCTTTTTTCATATGGGTACCCTAAAAATATAAATGGATTCACGAGGATCAAATTTATGTTTGGAATGAATATTAGTTACATAACATGCACAACCAAAAACATGCAAGTGCATGAGTGAGGAGGGGAAATTATATAAAACCCCGAATGGGGATTTATTTGATAGTATCGGATTATGAATATGGTTAATTAAATAAACAACTGTTAAACCATAATCTCCCTAAAATTCAAATGGTACATTTGATTGAAATATGAGAGAATGAGAAACGTTTAAAAATGGAAATGTTTTCATGCAATAACTCTGTTTTGTTATGGGGTGTAAACGCACGAGTTTTGAAGTTAAATACCTTTGTTTTGAAATGTAGTACGAAAAGGAAGAAATTCACTACCATTATCAACTCTTATTGCTTGAGCATCTATTTGAAATTAATTTTTGACTAATTTTACAAAATTAGTTAATAAATATCGTGTTTCTGATTTATGGTGCATAACAAAGGTCCATGTGCATCGAGAAAAGTTGTCAAAATGGTAAGGAAATAACGTGAACCAGAATATGAAGGAACTTTGTGAGGACCTCAGACATCACAATATGATAAGGAGAAAGCAAATGATATATTTATTGAGCTTTTAGAAAAAAGCAAGCGTGTTTGCTTTTCTTGTGGGAAATGGTGCAATTATGTCCTAACTCTTTGTGAATACCTGGAAGCAAATGTGAACGTAATTTAAACTAAGACAGATATGGATGGCCTAAACGTAAGTGTCATAGGTCAGATGACTAAGGCACCGGAAAAATAGCTGATTTATTTGGATGCATATAATATGGACCACCACATTATCTACCCGAGCCAATCATCTTTCTTGAAACCAAGTCCTGCAAAATACAATAGTCGGGAAATAAAACAATACATAAATTTAAATAATTGGTGAGTTTGCTAGCTGAAATTAAATTTAAATTAAAGGTTGGTATGCAGAAGACATCTGTAAGGATTAATTTTGAATTAAAAGTACTTGTGTCAATGTGAGTGATTTGTGGTGCTGCACCATTTGGTAAATTAACATTGGCAATCGTGGAATGTTTGAGGTCAGTTAAGATTGATATGTGAGAGAAAATATAATTTATGGCGTCAGTTTCCAAAATCTATGAACTTGTATTACTAGAATTAACAGACACAATAGTAAATGGAATCAAACCCGCAACATTCACATAGCCATCAACATCACCAGTATTATTGTGATTCAGCGGACAAATTGATTGGGCTACTTTTTGTATTGGTTTGACAATGTTGGAACACGATAAGTCATGAGATTATATCACAGTCTCTAAAGGTTTATTGTCACGAATTGAAGATTGTTGTCCTTAAAATTTTCCTGACTTGTTATTGTTTCCATTTTTAATCAAAATCTATCCTCTGTATGACCCCTCTTATCGCAATACATACAATGTAATCTGAGAGTCTGACATTCATATATAGTATGTACGGATCTGTTATAGTTGTCAAATATGTTATGCTTTGAATTTCCTCATTTTCTCTAGACTATGGTTGCAATGGATAAGTTTTCAATTGGTTCAGAGGATACATGTCGTTGTTTCTACTCTTGGATAATCAAAGAATATTCTTGACGAACATTGGATAAAAGGGAAATCATTAACACATTGGACCTCACCGCCTTGTAAGATTTATGCACACCCATTCAAAATTTCATAAGACGAACTTCATCTCCATGTTTGAGGTGTGTTTGTGGTTGATTGCCGATTAATAGAGAACGATATTTCTTGAGCTTGTCCAACAATTCCTTGATCTTGGTAAAATATGTAGCTAATGTTATTATGCATTGTGATATGGTGACGATGGAATTTCATACCTGAAATAAGAAAGTAGCATTATTTTTAGAGGATTGGTCACACTATTCAACCTATACCGTGCGGGTTGTCTTGGTATGGATAACCCTTTCAGCAATGTCTGATTTAACATTACGAGTTAGGTAAAAAATTAACATGTTAATGTATTGGTTCTATTGTTCAAACAAAATAGGTCCATTCTCCTGTGATGGTTTTTTGACATTATCGTTGATGAAACCAATGTTCTTTTTAACCGTGAGGGCATGAATACTTGTCTTGCTCCATGATTGGTAATTGACGACCTTAAATTTGATGGGAACCAAGACATTTCCTGGTTCTGAATGTCGAATTTATAAAATATGTGAGGGATCGATAGTTTTGGTCTCCGATTCGAAACCCTTTGGTTGGTGTTTTGGATCTCCGATTAGAAGATGTAATAAGTATCAACCATGGTGATTAGTTGTATTTTTTTAGTAAGAATGAGAATTGTGATAATCAAGAGAATTAAAAACTTTGCTCTAATACCATATCAAAATTATACAAAACAAAACATCGATGTGTATTTTTAATAAAAATATTGCTCATATATATACATGGATTATAGCTGGAGCTAATTATGACTATAATTAATATAGTCATTCCGCTACATTCACGCTGAAACTAGGGCAATCATGCATCTGCATTTATGTTTATAGTTACTCTAAAATAAATGCAAAGATACTTTAATATAAATCAAATTTAACAATATAATAAAAATATAAATACAAGAACAATTGAATGATGCAATATACATTTAAAAACTATTGATGAAATGCATACCATTAATTTTTTTGACTAATTATAAAAGGAAAAAATAGAAACAAATGTTCAATATAAATCACAATCTTTTTTAGTTCTCCATTATCCCAAATAATTAATTCTCATAATCTAAAGATACATGAGAATAAATAAATTATACTAATCGTTTTGTATTTTTTTCCAGCAATTGAAGCGTTTCCAACAGAAGCTTGATATATGTAGAAATTTTTATGGTTTTCAGATGATGTATCTTCTCACATGCTCACTACGAGTTTACTCTTGAAGATTAAAGATTATAGGCTTTGCTGGAGTAGAAATGTAAAACCCGTAGAGATTAGAAGAGAAAACGAGAAAATTGAGGTGGAAAACATCAAGCATAGTTAATTATTTTGTTTATTTTTAATGAATTACGGGTCCTTCACTTATCCATTTTAATCAATTTTGCCTCATTCTTTTTTTATTTCCAACTAATTAACCTCTATGTTCCACAATTTGATATAGTCCAATGTACTAGCTAATGCAGGAGCCATAACATTTATTGGGCTATTTAAGTCCAATACTAAAACGTTATACTAATGGTTTCTCCCTCAAGATACACATTAGCCAAACTAGTATCGACACATTATTTATACTTTCACGAAACTCAATAATATAGTTATTATTATTATTATTATTATTATTATTATTATTATTATTATTATCCGCAATTCTAATATTTTAAATACTAACCATTTTAATTATTTACACTTATACCAACAACGTGAATACTCTTACTTACACGTGATAAAACATTCCATATTTAGGATTATACAATAAGATGAAAAATAACTAACTCAAATGCATATTTCTAATATTCTTCCAAACTATAAATTCAATAAAACTTGATTTAAAAAATATTAAAAATAACAATTAAAAATAATAATTAAAAATCAAATTTTAGTTATCATAATGAAAAGTATAAATATAACAATGAGTATAGATATTCAAAACGTTTTTTCTAATTGAATCAATTGTTCTATTATTCATGCAATGTAAGTATCAAAAATAATTGTTTAATAAAAAAGTTTTAAAATTTATAAAATAGCTTTTTTCCCTTGTGGATAAACCATAGATTGTTCATTCTCAAAATTTGGGAGGTGAAAGTAAAAAATTGTTATATAGTCTTGAATATATTACGAAATAATATTTTTATTGTGTTATTAGTTTTTTGTCTATGTTAAGAATTTATATTTGTATTAACTAATTTGGCGAAGATGACTAGTGAAGTCATTTGTCAAAATATTTATCTCAATCTGAAAGTTAGTTTCTACTAGGTTGTGGGTTTATTTCCTAACAAGTGGTGCATATCAAAAATTGGTTTTGTTGGTTCGAAGTGAAGATTAATTCCTAACAACTTGTGTAGTTAGTGTGAAAATCTATACATGGAATAAATTGATCGTTGATGGTCAACACAAAGAAGAAGGACGAATATTTATGAGACGAGTTCAATGAAATTTGATAATGATTAATTAACCATAGATAATTATTTGAATTTTTAAAGAATCAAAATCAAGGCTCTTATTATACATAATGGGTTGTCCGCTACCGTTTATGAGAAAGTTGCAACAGAGATCGATGCCAAAGTGTTGTCCAGCGCCCATAGTACTATGATCTTGACTTTGAAGGATAAATTACTAAGAAAGGTGTATGAAGATTACATCTTCATGGTGATTTGTAATAAACTTAAAACTATTTACTAGAAGAAATATTTGGAAACAAATTATATCTCAAAAATCAATTGTATACTTTGACTATGGACGATGACAGAGAGATTTAGAAACACTTGGATAATTTTAACATGATCATTCTTGATTTCAATACAAGATGAGTCAAGGCTAAAGACGATGATAAAAAAAATATCTTCTTGAGTTATTTATTAAAAGTATCTAAATATTTTATTGACATTATGCTCTGTGACAAGCAGTATCATGTCCAAAGTCAATAGTGCTCTAAATTTAAAAAATCTTCAAAGAAATATTGTTTTGAAGAGTGATTCTACTATCGATGGCTTGTGTGAGAAGAATGATTGGAAAAATAAATTCAAATAAGAAGAGAGAAAACTCAAGATCCGAATATATAGGATCATCTTATAGTTTTAAAGCAAAATGCTAATTTTGCAACAAAGAAAGTTATGAGGAAGATATATGTCGGGAGGAAGAAATGAGATATTCAATAGAAGATTGAAGTTTAAGGTGCATCAATGATCCTTGATGATCATGAATATACTCATATACTAATGGCTTCTACTTGCATGTATGTTAGCAAGTGGGTTATAAACTCAAGATTAGCATTTCATATGACTTCCAACAAATATTGGTTTGAAACTCTTAAGAAGTTTGATGGTGGCAAGGTCATATTGGGGGAATAATGAGACATGTGTTGTAAAATGATCGTGGAGCGTTCGACTCAGTTTGTCTACATGACTTAAGACACTCATAACAAATGTGATGTATATTTATGATATAAAAAATACATTCTATATATTATAATGTTAAAACGAGAAAATGGTACAACTATAGAAATGGAGATAACAGACTTAGGTTCCCACAAGACTTACTAGTTGTTAGGAAAGGTAATGTAACTAATGGTGTATTAGTTCTTGAAGCATCTGCAGCGGTCAAATTTGTTTTCGAATGGTAAGAATGATTATACCAAGTTGCGACATCAGAAGTTAGGATATTTGAATGAGAAAATGTTAAATGAACTTGGAAAAGAAGAATTATTGAATGATGATAAGGATTGGAATTTAAGATTATGTGAGAACTATATGCTAGAAAAGTAATAGAGTTAAGTTTTTTACCATCAACCATACAACTCAAGATGTACTTGGATATGTTCATCCCAACTTATGTTGGAAAATTAAGAGAGTTAAGTTTGTATAAAATGTGAATTGCTTAGATATTTGTAAAACCATTTGTTTTCAACTTCTCTCGTCTCTTTAATTCTTATTGATTCGTGATGCACATTTCTAATTTGGCTTCAATCCTTATTTGTACCATTTATATCTCTGAAAATGATTCACATTTATCATTATAATTTTATATACATTCATTTGTAATTCTCTCTCATTCTGATTCGTGATTTACAGTCATATTATTATATTTATCATTCACATGTTATTCACATCACAATGCTATTTTTTTCTCTTTATATTGTAATTCGTGTTTCTCTCAACCTCTGATTCACGATTCATATATATACCTTATTCATAATCCGCGCTTTTCTCAAATAATATGTGCTCTTTTTTTCACTTGCACCAACTCGTGGTTCACGATTTGATTTTAGTTGTCCACTTTATTCGTGATTCAAAATTAGCATTTCAGGTTTTCTTCTATGATTATCTTTTTTTTCTTACAATTATTATTTATTCTTTTTGTACGTCTTACAAATCTTATTTACTAGTGCGTCTCTACATAATATGGCATAAATATTTCCACAATAAGTAACAAAAACACAATATCAACCAAGTTCAAACACGTATTGGATGAAATAGATTAGCAAGATTACAAAACACAAAAATAAATGTACTAGAAAGTGGATGAATATAAAGAAACAAGTTATGGGACTAATAACGAAACAAAGAAGATGATTTTCGTCCAATAATACCAAAAATTAGCCAAGGTTCAAAGGGAGGACAAACAAAAGACCCAATGGTATGGTCGATTCTAAAATCATTTATCCATATTGGTGTCGGTGATATAACAGTGATAGCCAATGAAGACGAGTTTGGCTACAAGGTAAAAAATTATTTATCCCACTCATTTTGTATTTACTTTATAATTTTTTCTCATTTTAACGTTGTTCGCGTTAAGAACTTTGGTGCATGATTCACAATTTGCATCTCATATTTAGCATACAATGCATGATTCACGATTTGTGACTCATATTTCTTTTTAGTTCACGTTCCATATTTCATATATTTTGTTATTCATGTTTCTTATTTAAAATGATGTATTTATATTTGCAATTAGTATTTTGTATAACTACTATTTATCTACGCATGTTTTATAGGTTATAGATGGTTATATCCACTATTTTCTTTCCTAAAATGGGTTTTATATACCTTCCACCAACATTTTTGGGGAACTAACAAAACTTGGTAAGTTAGTAGCAATTTCAGCGGTCCGAACTAATGAAGGATCTAATATATCGGTTTGCGGGGCTGTTGTCCAGCTTGGCTCCACTGGGGAGTCAATGAACTAGACCATCAACTCTGGCTACCAAGATTTAAACAATAAGTATAAAACATCAATTGTTGGCTTTGTGTTGACTCGTGCGTACGGAGAAAAGATGGTGTGATTGATACGAGGTTCCCAACTTTTGATAAATCATGATCTGGGCAGGCTAAAGCACACAAGAATCACTTGGTCAAATAGTTAAATATATTGAAAAGCCATGCACAGTTGTTTGAAAATGTTATTTTCGAGAAGATTATCAGACCGAAGAACTTTCAAGCAGGCGTTCTAGCTTCAATAGCGTGTTTCAATACATAAGTATGGGTCACAGTTCATGAACATTCTTTGATTAAAAAGAAACATGAACCAAGTCATGAATAAATTCTAGAGTCGGGAGCTGTCGAAGCTGGAGAATGGAAGGGTTAGAAGGTGATATTTTTTCCGAAGATAAAATTATCGCGAAGATTAAAATTTAAAGTAAAAATATTTCTAATATTAAACAGAACTCTGTTCAAACAAGGTACAAGTCAACCTTTACTTTTATATTTAATTTTACTTTTATATTTGAGATTTACATAATCAATTTATATTTAAACAAAAAGGAAATCTAAACTATTATGTTAATATATATATATATATTCAACTATACACAAAACGAGAACTAATGATACTATTTAAATTATTGTCTATTTTTCAAAATAGCAAAACGATGTAAAATTGAGCACTAGATAAGAATGATAATACACCTTCATAAAGGACAAATATATCGTGATTCATATTTATTTGTTTGTCATTCGTAATTCACACGTAGTTGTTCATACCTATCTTTATCTTTACATTCTTGATTCGTGATTTTCAACTCATATTTATATTTTCCTTTTGATTTGATTCACATTTCGTATGTTATATTCGTTCGCGAATCAACTCTTGCTTTTAAGTTTCTACGATAATTTATAAAGAACTAGTATAAGTATATGCTTCACCAAAAGTAGTCAAAGCTAGAATGTAATATCAATAAGTTGTCGTATAAGAGTTCGTCTGCTAGAATGACTCAACATATTTCATAAGATTTTTCCAAATTCTTAGTATGTCATCCAAAATACGAGGGGATTAAAAATAATCGATTTTTCACATACCAAGAAAATATTTAAAACCCATAAGATCATAACCAGATTAGGTTGCGCAAGTATTTCATGCCAAATACGTGAAGACGAACAAATTAGTCATGCACGAAATATTCCTAAATTTTTCTTAAGCTTCTTCCTAAATTCAGAGCATAATTCACTAGTTCTACCTAAACCATCTGCATAAAGTCTTGATATTTTGACTCATAAGTAAAATCCTAATCTTGTAAATTAATTCGATAATAAGAAGACTGCACAAATCTTTGATTTGATTGTTAAAAGATTGAGTAAGACTATAGGTTGTGGAATTGTACTATTTACCATTGAAAAATGAACATGCATATTTTTCCAGATTTAAATATTGGCATACAACTAAGAACGTTTTGACTTCAATCATCAATAAATTGTTTCATATATTAAGTAGCCACTTATTATATCAGGATTCTTTAGAGTTTGAAGTAACCTTCAACTAGATTATACTAAATAAAACTATCTCTATAAATAGATATTTTACCTTTCTCTAAAACAATCCATGAAATCTAATATGAGATATGTAAACCATAGTTGTTCTTAATAAATGATCGTACACTTTTAGCTGTCAGATTATTCTTAGATCTAATACACCTTTGACATCATTTGAGCACTTCCAAATCAGACTATCCTCCTTGCTACTATCAATAGAGAAGGCTTGAATCTGGTTCATTTTATCTGGAGATAAGAAGGTTGACAAAGAGTGAGTGTCCCATTCATTGTTCCTCCAGAAAGAATTAACTTTTACTTGCAGGTAATTTAGATTTTTATGATCATCAGCAATTGGATGATGATTTAACCAATCATCCCTCCAAAAATCTATCTCCCTCTTTCCTAGAAGCCATCTGACATTTAGCTCCGCCTCCCTTCTAATACCTGCAATTATTTTCCATATAAGAGAACCAAGTCTGTTGTAGTTAGTGTAAAGAGGATGATTATTTTTTGAATAGATACTATGCATCATATCAGCCCATAGGGATTTATTGATTTAAAATTGAACCAAAGCTCTTGAGAATAGACTTGCTGAATGTCAGCAATCCTTCTGATGTCAAGCCCACCCTCTCCGAAAGGCTTGCAAAGAGACTTCCAATCAAACCAGTGGATAGTCTTCTCTTTAAAGTTTGAATGCCACAAAAACTTGTTCAGAGTTTTCTCAATCCTACTAATAATGCTAATAGGTAATATACTATTCTGTAACCAATAACAATGGATACACATAAGGACACTCGAGATAAGGACCAGTCTCTCACCAAAGGATAGGTGATTACAATCTAATCCCATATCTTGTCATTAATCTTATCGATGATCTTAATGTAGTTGCTAGGACTATTTCTGCTATTTAAAGTAATCCTTAAGTAGTTAGTAGGGAGATTCTCAATCTTGAATCCAGTTTTAGCTTCAATATGATTGATTCTACTCTGATTAGAAGTGATGCAAGAAATGAGCTCCGTGTTGTTTTTGTTAATGGCTTGCCCAAAAGTCTTTTGATAAGTATCCAGGAACTCACAGAGCTTAGTAATGGAATCATGCAAGCTGTTAGAGAAAATCAAAATGTCGTTTGCAATAGTCGGACAAGGAATAAACAGATGAGTTCTCTAAATTATAATGCATTTTTATGTTGTTCATGTAAAGATTTTGAAGACCTATCAGTAGAAACTCTTCCCCAATGATGAAAACACTTGGAGACAGGGGATCCCCCTCTCTCAAGCCTCTTCTAGGGTTGAAATACCCATAATTTCCTCCATTGATCAGCAACGATATGTTGGTATCTCTAATCAACCTGTTAACTGATGCAGACAGTTCGGTGAATTGACAGTTCGGAGCTCTGGTGTCAGATTTTGACCCACAACACCTTGTTTCGAAGGAAACGACGTCACGAACGCAAGTCACCAGCTTTGCTCGTGAGCTATGGGCTTTTTTGGGCATTCGGGCTCATCTATCCTTTTTTTTCGCAATTTTAATACTTTAGGCTATTTTTGTAATTTTCATATTTTTAGTTTTAGGGTTTTGCTTGAACTCTATATAAACCTATCTTCTATTCATTGTTCTGGGAATTGTTTTTGATTAATAAAAAAATTAGGGTTTTATCCCCTTAGACTTCTTTGCGTTTCACTCTATATCATTAACAAGACTAACAAAACCATTATTAAAGCCAAAATTGATTAGAACATTAGTAAGAAAAGAAAAAGACATTATGTCGAATGCTTTTGTTATATCTAACTGAATTATGATGTTTCCAGTATTTGGATTCTTTTTCAGATCATAAAGTAATTCTTTTGCCACCAAAATATGCTCTTGAATGGATCTGCCCAAGATAAAAGCTCCCTGATATTGAGAGATAATGTTTGGAAGAATTATTGAGAGCCTAGAGTTCATCAGTTTAGACAAAATCCTATTGCGCATTGTACAAAGCCCAATAGGTCTATAATCATTCCATGAAATATGATTGTTAGTCTTGGGAATGAGACACTGAACAGTGGCAAAGATGCCCCATGGAATGTCCTGACCTTCATTAAAAGAGTTAATGGAATTACACTAATCAAATTTGATGATACCCCAGCAGGAAATACAGAATTGGATGTTAAATCCATATGTCCATGTTGCGCTACCTTTGTTCATATTTGAAATCCTTTTCCAAATCTCTTCTTCAGTGTCTAATTTCATTAAAGAAACGTTTTCATCACTTGTTACTAGCATAGGAATGGTATTAAAGATGTCATGGTTGATTAAGTTTAACTCATCCTCTTTATTGCAGTAAGGGTCAGTGGCAAGAATATATTTGAAGAAAGACTCAACAAACTTTCCAATACTATCATCTTCAGTGAGCCAGGTATCTCCATCTTTGATGTTATTGATTTTCCTTCTTCTCTTCTTGTTAACATAGGAATGATACAGCTTTGTGTTACGCTCACCATCCTTGAGCCAATTATTATAACATCTTTGTTTCCAATAGTCATCTTCAATTCTCATTGCTTTAATGTAGTAACTGTTAGCCTTCTCCATTTAGCTTTAGAGATAAGAGTTCTGCTGGATAGAGTGAAACATCTCCATTTTATTAACTTCCTCCTCAGCTTCTTTAAGCTTGGTGAATATGTTACCAAAAGACTTGTTGTTCCACTCTTTAAAACAATTTTTCAGCCTTTCAAGCTTGAACCAAAAGACCTGGTTAACATGACCTGCAATCTTTAACTTCCAGTTATTTTCAACAATACTCATGAAAGAATCATCATTACGCCATATATTCGTAAATATAAAACTCTTTATGTTATTAATAGGTTGATTCTCAGAAGTTTTAGCAGTTATGAGTAATGGAGTATGGTCAAAACAGGTTCTGACCATGTGAAAAACCTGGGTATTCTTACTGCCAATTACTGATAATCATAGCTCGATCCAATCTTTTCCACCATAACCCACTATTTCAAGTAAATTTTGAGCCTCCATAGCCAGCATCTTCGAACTTACACTCCCTGATATAGTCGTTAAAATCTTTTATACTGTTCACGCAAATAGAAGAGCACACTACTTAATCCGCATTGCTGGTAATAACATTAAAATCCCCCACAGTCATCCAAACTTCGTCCACCAGCGAATTTAAGGCATTCCAAAAATTCCAAAAAAAGTTATACTTTAAAAAATCTATCATAAACTTTTTTAGAATAATTACCGTTCCCTAATTATTTTTAACATTTAACAACGAAGTAATGAGATTTCCAACTTTTTTCTTGACTTTCCGCACCAAGCGTCCAAAATGTGGGTCAGTTTTTGTTAAAAAGTGTGCAGTATACACAGTAGTAGCTTTGGCTGTTCCACCGGCATGAACAGAAAACCTATACACCTGATCTATCACCTACTTGCACATTTGAGTGATACGTAAGCCAGTCAAACAGATAATATTACTAGTGTTATTATTATAATAATACACTCCTTTACTGTATACTATAAATCTCACACACTTCTACAATAATGAAACCCTCCTCATACAATTATTATATCTCCCTCTCTCTCTCTCTTCTCATTCCCTCTCAGTCTAAATTTTGTCTACATGAAATGTGTATAGATATTTACCACTTTACCCTCGTATTGTCATTAAACCCAAATGTGTTTCGGAGCTAGCGACAGCGGCGGCTGGTGGAGGAGGAGAAGGAGTTTTTGGTTTTCTTTTGCGGTGCTGTTGACAATTTCAGTGATGCAGTTATTGATATGCAAAGCAGGGGCAATTAGGACATTTCCCAAGAAAATAACCTTGAAAATTGAAGATGAGCTATATTTTAAGAGGTACTATAATACGAGTGAAGGTGAATATAGAGATAGCAAGAGGAGTGTACCCAGTTGCCCAGATCCTCTACACAATTAGAACAAATTTTATACAAGCTTTCTATGGTCTTACTTGCTATCATACCGTATAATTTTTGGAACTTTTCTTTTTCATGATTCGAATAACATGTATACCATTTCTTTTAATGTATCGAAATAAAAGGATTAATTTATAAAAGTATTACGCAAATTTGTTCGAATTATATTTTTGTTACAGTCGGTCGGTCAATAAACTACTAATTTATGGTTAGTGTTTTTTTTTAGATTTGTAATTATTGTTTCTTATTGATTGAGTTTAGTTTTTAAAATATCCACGTATTATTTCTTTATATATGCAGGATAGATTATGAATATTTGCTTATATTTGTAATTTGAGGATAAATAAGGTACCAGGATCTGTTTGTTTTTTAGATGATTTAAGTTTTTCAAAAAATACATTTTGAAAAGTTAATTATCTAATGTGTTCATTTAGTTTTTATATTTTTTATACAATAATTAATTAAAAAATAATTTATCAATAACAATCTAACAATATTAAATTTATTTATCACTAACCATTCAAAATTTGATAAAAGATAAAAAATCTCATGGTCTTAAAATAAAGGTATGAATACCCATCTTGTAATCCAAAACTTTTTTTTGTTTTTTTGTTTTTTACGTGTTATATTTTTTAAATTATAGTTTCAAAAAATATATATGAAAATACTATTGATTTTTTTGGTTTTCTATACATTGGTTTTGTCTTTTTTAAATGAACAAAACTATAACCATAATTCTTTTTTGATATATTTTTTATTTTTTTAGTTGCGTAATTATGTGTAATTAGAATACGAAATAAGTGAGAAAGTCAACTGTGTTCAAGTTGTGGAATTACGCACAATTGGGTTGTGAAAATCAATTGTTTTGCAGTTGCGTAATTACGTGATATTGGGTTAAAAAAAATTATGTTCAATATGCGAAAATATGTGAAAATGAGTTGCGTAAATGAGAAGAAAATAGTTGCGTAAATAGGACTTTAGTTGCAAAAAAAAATCGTGCCAAATTGCAAAATTACGTGCAAATGAGTTGGATAAATATGACTTTCTTGCGAAATAAGTTTGGAAAAACAATTGTGTTTCAATTGCAGAATTACGTGTAATTTGGTTGCTAAAAAAATTGTGTTCTAGTTACATAATTACATGTAATTTGGTTACAAAAAATAGGAAAAAAAATATCACTCATTGATTTTCATTTTATTAGTCTTTAAAAAAAATAGAAAATACGTGTGTTTAGAATTCTTTTTGAGTTAGGATTTGAAAGATATAAAGTTTTGAAGATTAAAATTAATTATTGGTTAAGATCATAGTTGTTTTGTGTGTCTAAAAGTATTGTTGGAAGCATATGTTAGATATTGTAGTGTAATTGGATCGACTAGTCGACCAATTTAATCATGATACATTATCAAAAAAAGTCGTAGCGTGCGGAGTGCACGCTTGTTAGATTATATCATGATTAACATGGTGAAGGGGCAGAGTCCCTGGCGAGGTCCAAGGGGCAGAGCCCCTGGCTGAAATTTTTATTTTGGTTAAATCGGCTATAGTTGCAAGTCAAGAAAATTTCAAAGAAATTTGACCGTTTTATTCAAATTTCAAATTTGAAGCCGTTTTATTACAAATCCCGTTTAAAGACCTTAACTACCCTAATTGCCAAACTTATCCAAATTGGTCGAATTGATAAAAGATGGGTTATGTTGAAAAATAACAGACACATCAATTCATACTCTTTGTTCAAATAGAATATCTCTTATTTTATCCAATTGAAATTTTTGGAGAACCACAAAAATATTTCAATAAGAAATTGTTTACAAGACTTCAGAGCTTATCCGGAATCAAAACACTGTTTTCTAAAATTATTGAAATATTTTGGTCTTGTTGATGAAGATAGAGAGGATGAACGGAGGAGAATCATTAAGGAGATGACAAGCAAATTCTCTAAGCTTGACAAGTTCGAAGGACATGGTTTCAGACGCTGGCAGAAAATGATGCATTTTCTGTTGACTACCCTCAAGGTTGTGTATGTCTAGAGTACCCCTTGTCCCGAGATCATGGAGAATGAAACGGTGGAACAAAAAAAGAGGCGCATCAAGTGGGAGAATGATGACTATATTTGTCGTGGACACATATTAAACGGTATGTCTGATACTTTGTTTGATGTATACCAGTCGAATCTGCAAAAGAGTTATGAGATTCTATTGAATCAAAATATATGGCAGAAGATGCTTATAGTAGGAAGTTCATGGTTAGTAATTTCATAAATTACAAAATGGTTGACTCTAGACCTGTAATGGAATAGTATAATAAACTACGAAGAATTCTGGGTCAATTCATTCAACACAATATGAAAATGGATGAATGTATTTTAGTATCTTCTGTTATTAACAAATTGCCTCATTCATAGAAGGATTTTAAACACACGCTGAAACACACCAAAAAAGAAATGACTTTAGTCGAACTTGGTAGTCATTTTAAGATTGAAGAGTCTCTAAGGGCTCAAGATGAAAGAAGTAATCATAAGGGTAAAACCCAAGTGGGAAACTTATCTGTAGATATGGCTGAAAACAGCGGATTCTTTAAGAATGGAAATACAGATAAGGGGAATAAACGAAAGTTTAAAGGCAATACTAAAAACAATAATTTTTCCAGCAAAAAGCCTAAAATGGCATGTTGGAAATGTGGCAAAACTGGGCACTTTAAGAGGGATTGTCGAGTTGGAAAAGGCAAAAATAATGTTGGTCCAAGTGGGAACAATGCTTGTTCAAGTGGAAACATTGATGGTTCAAGTGGATTTAAGGATCTTGAAAAAGAACAAGGTCAGAATTTAATTCAAATTTTTTATTCGATCAAATTATATATCTCTAATATCTAAGGCATTTTATGTGCAGGATGACGATGTTGTTTGGTGGATTGATTCGGGAGAAACAAGTCATGTATGTAAGGATCTTCGATGATTCAGCAACTTTCAACTAATTGAAGATGTATATTCACTTAAGATGGGAAATGTTGCAACTGAACCAATTAAAGGACTAGGAAATGTTAAATTACTATTTACTTCTGGAAAATATATATTATTAAACAATGTATTGTATGTTCATGGGATTTGAAAGAATCTTTTGTCTGGTGTTGTTTTAAACAGTTGTGGTTTTAAACAAGTGTACGAAAGTGGCAAATATGTATTGTCAAAACATGGTGTTTTTATAGGATTCAGATATTTGTGTAATGGTATGTTTATGTTAAATATTAATGTTTCGTTCCAAAATGATTCTGTTTGTATGACTTCTACTAGTATGTGTAGAAATTTAAATTTATCAGAATTATGGCATGGTGGATTAGGACATGTTCATTATGGAAGAATAAAAGACATGTCGAAAATATGAAAAATGTAAAACTAACTGATAAGGATAAATTCCTTAACAAATTAACTAAATCATTCTGATATGAAAAGAGAGAAAAGAAACGAAATATAGATAGAAAGAAAAGGAAAAATTGTAATTGTATTATTGTATATATTTTGAGATACTTTACAAATGGAGTTCGACTCCTATTTATAGGCCTGGCACGTGACATTTAGTCTCCCTTGTTTATTTCTATTTATTTATTTATATTCGTGAGAGAATATAAATAATAAATATACAATAATAAAGCCTAGTTAAATTACAAATAAATTATATTTTTATCCGGATATTCTATACATAATATTGCCTTATTAAGAGTCCCCCCTAGTCCTTGAGTTGGAGTGTAGCGAAACTTAAAGACTATATAATAGTCGTATATAATATCCGGATAATGTAATCTTTTTGAGGAGCTTGTTCTCTGTTATTTTGTCAGTTGTCGTAGCTCTGTCATCGTTTATCTTTTTCGCTAAGGCGTCGCTGATCATGCAGAAGAAACTATGCCAGCCATGTCGGCTAGACTCCGAAAAGTCATAAGGTTTGGTTATATATATTAATTTTCCTAGCAAACTGTTGTTGGAGACGACTCCAACTTGGTTCGTACTAAATTGTTCCTGCCTCGTTAAAAACCTTTGCCGACCGAAACCTGCCTTGAAGATAAAAAACTGTATTTTGCCAAAGGAAAAGAGTACAGCTAAAAATTAGTAGGCTGTTAGGATGTTACCTGCTTCTTCGACATGCTTTTCTTTTTGTTGGATAAGGTTGATATAGATGTGTATCCCCTCTAGTCTTTGGTGAAGGATGAACTGAAAACTACTTATAGATGTATGTTGTAGATGTCGTGAACCTGGTGATGGAGAAAAGACTTTGTATTTTTTGTGGTCGATAATATTATTTTGCTGGTTTGTATTTCTATACATTGCTTATTGCTGAAGAATATTTTGTAATGATCGCTGGATAATATTTTTTCGGAGATATTTATGGGAGGATGTGTGTTTATACTTTTTACTTGTTTACCTTTAAATTTTTTCTGCAAGATCGAGCACAGTGGGGCTCATTGCGTAACTTATGGTTAACAAAGTGGCCATAGTTGAGTTCACGGAGCGACCGGTTCGACCATTTGCGTAACCCAGTGGGCTTGGAGTAGTTTGCGTTTATTAATACATGAGTGCGGTATTGAGCACATTATGGCCCGTTAACATAGCCAACGGGCGTGACCAACTAGCCTGTTTGTCATTAGATCATGTCTAAATATGACACAGTATGGCCCCATCGCCTAGCCTTTTAGGCATGGTCCGTGAACCTGTGGCGAAGTTACATAAAATAAGTATAAACAAACACACGAAGAAAAAGATCATTTGGCGTTCAACATTTTTTATTTTGCAGAGGGAGATCATTTTGGCTTATAGCCTTGTTTATCATGGAGATGGAGATTATCTTGGCTTATAGCATTTTCCAACATGGAGATGAGATTTACTTGGCCTATAGCCATTTCTGTCGTAGAGATGGAGATCATTTAACTCATAGACTTTTTTCTATCATGGAGATGGAGATCACTAGGCTTATAGCCATTTTCGTAATGGAGATAGAATTCTAATTTGGAGATCACTTGGCGTTCTAGTGCGGAGAATAACGCACTTGGCTTATCGCCTTTTTTTTATCATGGATTTATGATTTCTTTCTTCACGCAGAAAAAACGGGAGATCGGTGGAATCGCAGACAGCCGTAGGAGGAGCTTGATGAGTATGGACTTTAAGTCATTCAGTATTGTTGTGCGATATGTTGAATTTTTAAAGCTAATCGATAAGACTCTTCATTTTACGGTACAATACAAAGCGATGTAATTAAATGTAATTTAATTTTGAGGATGCAACGTATAATAAATATTAATTCAGAGGATATAAATGTTAGTGTGGTTGAATTATTTTTATGGGAGAGAATATTTATTAGTATAATTATAATTGAATTTAAATATTAATAAATAATATTTTATTAGACTAATAAATATATTCATCTCTCTTAATATAAATGTATGATTTTAAAGTATATGCAATGTATGATTTTAAAGTATATGCCATTTATTATTAATGTTTATTATTCATATCTTGACTAATATTAACATATTAATAAATTTTATTTCCACGTTTCGAATAATGTATTAATAAATATAGAAAATGATTTAAATGTTTCTTTACAAATTTTTTAATGTGGATTTTTAAATTATTATTTTTGAATTAAATGATATTTCGAATAATGTATTAATAAATATAGGAAATGATTTAAATGTTTCTTTACAAATGTTTTAATGTGGATTTTTAAATTATTATTTTTAAATTAAATGATATTTCGAATAATGTATTAATAAATATAGGAAATGATTTAAATGTTTCTTTACAAATATTTTAATGTGGATTTTTAAATTATTATTTTTTAAATTAAATGATATTTTTTATTATGGAGAATACTTTACAAATGGAGCTCGACTCCTATTTATAGGCCTTTACGTGACATTTAGTCTCCCTTATTTATTTTTATTTATTACATAGATGCTTCTATTTATTTATTTATATTCATTGTAGAATATAAATAATAAATATACAATAATAAAGCCTAATTAAATTACAAATAAATTCTATTTTTATCTTGATATTCTATAGAGAATATTGCCTTATCACTTGCATGTTAACTAAGATAACTATAAAACCTTTCAATAATGTTAACCGAGTTTCCAAAATATTGGAAATAGTACATAGTGACTTATGTGATTTCCATGCTACACCTTCGTTAGGAAATAAAAAGTATGTTATTACTTTTATTGATGATGCATCTAGATGTTCCTACATTTATTTGTTGCATGCTAAAAATGAAGCTCTTGATAAGTTTAAAATATATAAGGAAGAAGTAGAGCTACATAAGAATAATTTGATTGAAAATCTACGTACGGATAGAGGAGGTGAATATTATGATCCTATATATTTTCAGTTTACGAGTATAATTCATCAAACCATGGCTCCTTATACACCACAACAAAATGGTATAGTTGAGAGAAAAATAGTTTTTTGAAAGAAATGGTCAATTCCATGTTGTCCTATTCGGGTTTGAGTGAATGATTCCTGGGTGAGGCTATGTTAACAACCTGTTATTTATTAAATCGTATTCCTACTAAAAGGAATAAGATGACACCATATGAGTTTTGGTTTAAGAAGCCTCCAACACTGAATTATCTGAGAGTTTGGGGTCGTAGACCAGTTTTAAGACTCACTGAACCTAAAAGGAAAAATTTGGGTGAAAGAGGTATAGATTGTATCTTCATTGGGTATGCTGAGAATTCCATTGCATATAGGTTCTATGTGTTAGAATCCAATAACTATGTGTCGGTGAACACAGTTATCGATTCAAGAGATGCAATATTTGATCAAGAGATATTTACTTCTATACCTAGACCTAGAGATTCGATTCAAAACTTTTTGAATAGGAATTCAAGTGAAATTGAAAATACATCAAGTGTTACCAATTGTGTACCTGAACCTTCTGAACCAAGGAGAAGTACTAGAGTCAGAAAAGTTAAGTTGTTCGGATCTGATTTTGAACTTTATTTAGTTGAAGGGTCAAGAGATAAGATTGACTATCAATATTAATATTGTTTTGCTATTGAAGATGATCCAAAGACCTTTAGTGATGTTATGGCATCAAGGGTTGCTGCATTCTGGAAAGAACCTATCCAAGATGAGATAGAGTCTATCATGCATAATAATACATGAGAATTGGCTGATTTACCTCTTGGGTGCAAATCATTGGAAAATAGATGGATCTTTAAACGAAAAATGAAAGTAGACGGTACTATTGAAATGTATAAAGCAGATTGGTTATACAGGGATTTAGAAAAAGAGAAGGAATTGACTTCTTCGATACTTATGCTCCGGTTGCTAGGATTTCCACCATTAGATTGTTGATTGCAATTGTATCTGTATACAATCTTGTAATTCATCAAATGGATGTTAAAACTGCATTCTTGAAAGGTGATTTGGATGAGGAGATTTATATGAAAGAACCAGAAGGGTTTGTCATATCTGGTTGTGAAAACAAGGTATGCAAGTTGAAAAAAATATTTGTATGGTTTGAAACAAGCACCACAAGATTGGCATAAAAAATTTGATAATGTGATATTGTCTAATGATTTATTCTTAACCAAGCAGACAACTGTGTATATAGTAAATTTGATAATTCTGGTAAAAGAGTTATGATCTGTCTATATGTGGATGATATGTTGATTTTCAGTACTGACCAAAATCAGGTTGATGAAACGAAGAAATTCTTATCATCTAATTTTGAGATGAAGGATTTGGGAGAAGCTGAAATGATTCTTGGTATAAGAATCAAGCGAAAGAACAATAGTATATCTATTTCTAAATCTCACTATATTGAGAAGATATTAAATAAATTTAATTTTAAAGATTGTTCTCCAGTAAGCACACATATAGATCCTTGTCTTAAGCTTCTACCTAATAAAGGTATTGTTATATCTCAACTTGAATACTCGAGATCCATCAGGTGTCTTATGTATGACATGACTAGCACTAGGCCGGATATTGCCTTTGCTGTTCGAAAACTTAGTTGGTATACTAACAATCCTAGTTCGCATCATTGACAAGCTCTAAATCGAGTATTCAAGTATTTGAAATGAACCATGAATTATGGTTTCACTTATACCGGATTTCCTTCTGTACTTGAAGGATATTCAGACGCGAGTTACATTTCCAATATGGAAGATCATTCTTCCACAAGTGGATGGGTATTTCTACTTGGGGGAGGTGCTATCTCTTGGGCATCTAAAAAACAAACTTGTATTACTGATTCAACAATGGAATCAGAGTTTGTGGCATTAGCAGCAACGAGTAAAGAAGCTGAGTGGCTAAGAAATTAAATGTTTCTGAAATTCCGTTGTGTCCCAAACCGATATCACCTATATCTATCAGATGTGATAGTGAAGCTGCCTTGGCGAATGTCTATAGAAAAATTTACAAAGGCAGGTCTAGAAACTTAGGTGTTAGACACAGTATGATTCGTGAGCGCATCACGCATGATGTTATTTCAATAGAGTTTGTGAGAACTCAATATAATTTAGCCGATCATTTAACCAAAGGGTTAAGTAGAGATCTTGTGCACAAATCAGCTATAGGGATGGGATTAAAGTCCATATGAAATTTTTCATGTTGAGATACATAATTCCCATATAATATGACATTAGGTGCTGAATTCAATGTGGAAACCTTAACATCTAAAGATTGGAACATATTTTTATATCATCCCAAGGTATGTGCTCAGACCTGCAAGTTGTGAAGGTTGAAGAATATCTTCTTAATAGTTCTTTTGGAAAATTGCATATGCATGTCCAACATGAAAAGAACTACCTGTTTGAGCATGAAGTTTAGCCGCTTCAAGAAGCTAGGACTTGGCTTTGATATGCTTAAGAAGGATAAGGACACAAGGCTAGTAAAAATAGTGTCAAGTAAGAACAGGTGAGTATGTAAATTTATGTGTATATTATTTTCATGTATTCATTGTGAATAGTAAAGGTTCAATCCTTAGTGATACCTTGATATTCGAATATTTGGAATGTGTAATATATTAATATGAAATTCAATCGTTACAATATTTCATTTATGCATAAATTTGTTAATTGTTGTGATTGTGTTTAGTAGATCATGAAAAGGTGATGGTGTTGAAGGAGCATCTGAAGGGAACAAGCCATAAGGTCTTATATTATTTTTTTTCTTTTCAATCAGCTAAAGTCCTTGGATGGCCAAGGCATGTTTTGTTCTCTTGTTCGGTTCAAGTCCGAATAGGTTTAATTTATCAGACTTCCTTTTATTTAATACTTTCTTTTCCTTACTTTTTGATGGCTAATGTTTAAGTAGCCCTATCATTTCAGAAGTATTATAGTGAGAGTGTTTAATATCTCCAATGAAATATATTTAATGGTCATCACTTCACCAAGTTTATCCGGTCTACTAAAGACCCAAAGTTTTGAACAAGTGTTTTATACTTGAATTGAATTGTAATAAAACCACTCAGAATATTTTAAGAATGCATCATATATTATTGAATAAAAGACCGGACACCTCATTAAAACCTCCCCGCGCCACCAGGGTAGGAAATTGTATGTCCCCTAATATTTACATTGATATCTAACAAGTAAATATTTACACAAAAAATTTATACTAAATATAACCTGAGATGTTCAATATTCCATTGCTACTTCAGATCTCTCCCTTCTTTGTCCTGAAGTCTATATGTCCCATGCTTGAGTTTTTCACAGACCTCATAAGGGCCTTCCCAGTTCAGAGCCAACTTACCGAACTGCTTCTCCTTGGTGTGTAAGAAAACATTTCTTAACACCTTATCTCCTGGTTGAAAATGTCTTCTCTTGACCTTGGAAGCAAATCTGCTCCGCATCAAACCTTGGTAATGAGCTGTTCTTAAGTGAGCTTTAACCCTTCTTTCTTCTACCAAGTCCAACTGATTCCTAATTGCTATCTCATTAGCTTGTTCAGAACAGTTGTGAACCCTGTATAATGCTAGGGTAGATTCTATGGGAGTAATTGCATCCATCACATACACCAAAGCAAAAAGAGACTCTTGTGTAGCAGCCCGGGGTGTAGTTCGGTATGCATACAACACTACTTGCAAATAGCTTGGCCACTTCCCTGCAGCTCATTTTAGATTCTTTTTTAATCCGGACAAAATAGTCATGTTTGCAACTTCAACGTGGCCGTTTTTTTAGGGATGGAAAAGAGAAGAAAAACAATGCTGAATTCTCCTATAAGCACAAAAATTCTCCATATCATTGTTATCAAACTATGGCCCATTGTCTGTGGTAATCTTTTGAGGGATCCCAAATCTGTAACATATATTGGATAAGATAAATTTAAAGATAGTCTCCAAAGTGGTTCATGCCAAAGGAGTTGCCTCTATCCACTTTGAGAAGTAAACAACAACAACTATAATAGTTCTGCATCTCCTGGATGCCATAGGCAGATGTCCAACTAAGCTCAGTCCCCAACGCGCAAAAGGTACTGGCTCAGAAATAGACTCCATAAGTACTGCTGGCACATGAATTTCATTGCCATACCTTTGACATGGATCACACATCTTTACCATTTTTGTAGCATCTGCCATTATGGACGACCAATAGTACCCAACCAATAACACTCTCCGGGTTAGTGCCGTGTACCCACAATGTGCTGATCCTTCTCCATCGTGTAGTTCAGATAAAACGAATTGAGATTCTTCAACACCTAAACAACGTAGGAGAGGTCTACTGAAAGATTTTTTTTATAGCGAACTCCCCTTATGATAAAAAAACCACGAGTCTTGGCCTCAGACTGACCTTGAGCGTGATGGATAAGAAGCTGAGAGTCACTCATCAACCGAACTCTCTTAGCCCCGCATAGGAAAGCCAATTTAAGACCAACTATAGCTGCTTCATATTCAGACTGATTGTTAGAGGCCCTGAACCCAAAGCATATAGCCTGGTACATCTTATGACCATACATAGAGAGTAGGAAGATTCTAGCTCCACACCCCATTGTGCTTGAACCACCATCAGTTCGGACTACCCACTATTTCTTGGTTTTCTCTTCTGAAGTTTGTTTGGAATTCCTGTCCGAATAGAATTCTACTAGGAAATCAACTACTGATTAAGCTTTGATAGCCATTCGTGGGGAAAAATCAATGTCGTAATCACAAAATTCTATTGACCACTTGGTCATTCTACTTGATATGTCTGTATTTTGAAGAACATGATGGGAAAGATGTCTGGACGATGATGGAATGAGATTGAAAATACGGCCTCATCTTTCTTGTCGCAATCACTAAGACTAGTGCCAAATTTTCAAGCTTTAAGAACCTCTTCTCTGCATCTATTAAACTTTTGCTGATGTAGTACACCGGATGAGGGTAATTTTCCACTTCTCTTACCAAGACTGCACTTATAGCACATCCTGACACAGCCAAGTATACATAGAGTGTTTCTCTTTAAATAGGTTTAAAAAGAGTTTTTGGTGAGGATAAATGTTTCTTTATCTCAACAAAAGCTTGGTTGCACTATGTAGACCAATTAAAATCTATAGTATTCTTCAAGATTTGGAAAAACGGAGCACATTTGACCGCAGACCTTGAAATAAAACGATTCAGGGCAGCCAATTTTCCAGTGAGCCTCTGTATTTCTTTAATATTCCGAGGAGGATCCATTTCCAATAGGGCATTAAGCTGATCCCGGTCGGGCTGTATTCCTTTCTCGCTTATCACATAACCCAAAATATTTCCAGATCGAACCCTAAAGACACATTTTTCTGGATTCAATTTCAAATTCACGGCTTTCAACTTAGCAAATATTTCTTGAAGATCAATTATATGCAAATCCTCCTCCAGGCTTTTCACCATCATGTCATCTATGTATACCTCCATATTTCTACCAATCTGACTAGCGGATATTTTGTTCACCAACCTCTGATAAGTAGCCCCAACATTCTTTAACCCAAAATACATCACCTTGTAGCAATGGAGACCTCTGTCCGTGATACAGGTAGTATGATCTTGATCCTTCAGATCCACCTGTATCTGGTTGTACCCAGAGAAAGCATCCATGAAGGACAACAGCTTGTTTCCAGATGTTGAGTCTACCAACTGATCTATCCGGGGGACTGGATAAAGATCTTTTGGGCAAGCTTTGTTAAGGTCAGTGAAATCAATTGACATACGCCATTTCCCATTCTTTTTATTGACCAACACCAGATTTGTAGTCCACAAAGGATATTGGGATTCCTTTATGTGTCCCATCTTGGTAAGTCGATCAACCTCTTGAACTATCACATTAGCTTTTTCCTTAGAAAAAACTCTCCTTTTTGTACAACAGGTGCAACATCACTCCGGATTGACAACTTGTGTGAGATAATGCTTACGGGAACTCCAGTTACATCAACATTACACCAAGAAAAGACTTGCTGATTATTTAATAAAATGGTCAACAATTTCTTTTTCAACTCTGGCGCCATTCTGGAACCAATCTTGATATTACTACCCTTTGCAAGGGAGTGGGTTTCAATTTCTTAAACTTGTATTATAAAACTAGAAGCCTCTATTGGGTCATCAATCTCACCCTTTCCCTCAGAAGGCTCCAGTAACTGCTAATCTTCATTAATCTGAACTGCTCCCAAAGTCTTAAGAGTAAGAGTAGTTGCATAACACTCCCTGGCTATTTTCTGACTACTTCGGACAATACTTACTTGCCCTTGAACTGCATACTTCAAACACTGATGGACTATTAAGGCCAAATCATGCATTCGGGAAAGCCAGGACCTCCCAAAAATCGAATTGTAGGATGTGGGGCAATCTACCACAGCAAATAGCACCCTCACCATTATTTCAAAGGGCCCCTTACCCAACAACACTTCTTCCTCAAATTCCCCAATTACATCCTCAGAGCTCCCTATGAATCACACAATGGTTTTGTTTTGAGCGTTGAATGATGGCCAGATTCCTCATCTGCTTATAGGAGCTTAAGACAAGGATGTTCGCCGAACTGCCTGTGTCTATTAAAATCCTACGGATATCATTGCCTCCAATAGATGCTCTTATCATCACCATATCCTCATGAGGCCCAAAAATATTTCTCAAATCATCCTCATCAAAAACTTTGGATGGAAAAGGGGTCTAGTACTGATGGGAAGAAATTTCCCCTTCCAACTGAGTGGCCAAATTATGTACATGCCTCTTTCTTGATGAAGGAGTAGGTGTTGTCACAATGTCTCCTCCAAAGATGGTGAGTGACTCAAAGAAACTGATCAGTCTGGACACCGACTTGGTTTGCTCTGTTATGACCCCCACTTTATTCCGAGTTGGATTAGGATCCAAGTACTCAGAATCAATATCAACTCATTCAAGAATCACCATTGCCCCTTTTTGAGCAGATGTTCCTACATTTTTTGTAGGGCCCGTCCGAGGGGCACTGTCAGGATTGTTTACACTTCTTCTTTTAACATAAGCTCCTAGTGTGCCTCTTTCAATAATATTATGCACTTCTTGTTTCAATACTATGCAGTCTGCAGTATTATGGCCTATATCATTATGATATTGGCAAAAACAAGTATTTCGACTTTCCCTGGGAGATTGCAGTGCCGCCGGTTTCTGGAAATGGACTTCATCCTTGGTCTTGTCATATATGGTGGCCAAATTCTCTCTTAACTCTGCAAACCACTTCGGTTGAACTCAAGGACCTCTTTTGGCTCTTGGCTGCTGACTCTAAGACTGAGTTTGGTTGGACTGAGTCTGTTTAGCCCGGTTGGACCGTTGTCCGGTCTCCTTAGCCTTATATCCGGATTGGTTCCGAGCTATTAGGGTGGACCTCACATGACGGTGCATCTTGGTTTTCTTGGTTTCTTCCACATTAATTTTTTCCCACTTGATTTAATAGACCACCAAGTTCCCAGGGTTCAAGTCTTGTCTTAGAAAAGCAATTTCCACTTGTTCGAAGCAATCTGTTTATTCATTTTTTGTATTTACAAATCAACTTATATAATCCTTTAAGGAATCATTTGGTTATTGGGCACAATAGATTATGGTATCTCCATTGCCCTTCACCTTTTTACTCTCAACAAATTGCCTTCGGAAGGCAACCCATAATGTATCAAAGTTTCTAATAAACCCATGGGGTAAGATGTTATACTACTTAAGAGCACTTCCCATAAAAGTTTGAGAGAAGGCTCTACACGAAAGTTTGTAATCATCATCAAAATTCATCATGAAGTTCTTGAATTTCTCCAGATGGTTGTCCAGATCTTTACTTCCATCATACTTCTCCATTTTAGAGGGGTCAAATCTTTTGGGTAGGTTTCTGGACAGTATTTTGGCAGACAAAGGTGACTGTCTCCAATTTTTATTACGACTAAAGACTCTGTCTTCGCTAGGCGTTACAAAAATACCTGCTTCAGTCTGAAAAACAAAAGGATCAATCAGCAACTAATCAGCATGCCTGTCGGATGACCTTTTGCCCATATGTCTTTTAAGCCTGCCATACTTATCCTTTTTTCTTGAATATTTTTTGATTAGCTTCATATTTTTTCTGGATCTCCCTTCATCACTACTTGATGACAAATATTCCTCAAGCTTAGCCTCATGCGAAGAGTACTAGAGGACTCCGAATTTGAGCTTTCAACGGGTTTGGACCGATGTGTCTTCTTAGAGCTCATGTGAGTCTTTTTTGAACTCAAATGAGTCTTTACTGATGGATCATTCTCCATAGGCTTGTTAGTATGATGAAGAGCTGACACTCCTGATTTCTCCTTTATACCCTTTTCTGCTTGTTTTATGGCCTTTAGGGCCTTTATTTCCGCCCTCAACTTGTCTCGCTCTTCAATGATGTATTATTTGTTTTCCCCAACCGTTTCCACCACAGTTGGTGGAGTTCCTTTCTCGTTCGGATCCATCCGAACTGTTTTTTCTACTGGTTTTGAATGCAAGATTCAGGCACCTTCGGGCTCCTACTGTGGTCGCCAATTTGGTTTGGTTTATTTTAGGCTGCGGGTAGTTTGGTAAAGTGTTTTAGGAAGTTTAAAATGTTCAGTGTTTAGTGTGGAGAGTAGTGAGATAATTAAGCAGCATGCTTGTATTAAATGTTGATTACCCTCATTAATGAGAGTGGTTGGGTTTTTTTACCCTTAATTTAATGACCCATGGGCTTACTGGGTCAAGTTATGAAACCGGGTCAAGTTTAAGGACCCATTAGTATTTTAAGTAGATTACCAAATAGCATAGTCAAAAGGCGTTTCACATTTTTCTTGTTCAGATTTTTATGTGGAGTGTTATGGACCGAATTGTTCCTGTCCGGATTAAGCAGTGGGTTGTGTCTGAAGTATCCGAACTCATCAACCTCGACTTGGAATCTTATTACATCATATGCCTATAAGAAAACATATATAGGTTATTTTTTAGAAAATTTAAATTCTTTTACCTCAAATTAGTTGATATATTTTTGCCGATCTTTAGAGGTTTTCCTTGTTCAATTATAAATTCCTCTTCTTCTTCCCCTGACTCAACAACCTAGGGCCTTCTGAGAGGTCATCCAATTCCTCAAAGACGACCCTTTTGTTCTTTGATTGATATTCTTTGAGAGACATGGATGTTTCATATAATTCCATTTTGCCTTTTGGTTTCTTCTTATTATGGAAACTCTATCATGTATATGATATTTTATATATTGTTGTACTATAGACACTACAACATTTATTTATTTTAGCCATGATCGGCCAAAATTATGTTATATGAGGATAGTGCATCAACTACCATAAAAAATTTGTTACTTTTTTTATGGAAATCATGTTTTCCAGTGCCACGTCTATAGGACTATCGCATTTGTACTAGTAAACCCTGTCATGACTCTTTAAATTTGGACCATCACTAGTTATCCTCTCATTATTTTATACGTTCTTCGATATATATTTGTCGAGTTGTCTGTATCGGTCATCACTCTCTTGATCTCTATATTAGCCAATTTTATTGTGATTAGTACCACATCACTGTTGGGAAAATATAATCCCCTTTAAATCATCATGTGTGAAGTATATGTCTGGGTACAAGTATTTATACAATTGCACGGGCGTTTTCCCTTCACACACTATCTCGATTTCATTGATGTACCTTTTCATTGATCTTTTTGTTATTCTAACGTATGAATGTCCTCTGCGAATCACTCAAATTATTTGTCTATTTGGATCAGGGTCCATGCAATCTTCTTCATCTACTTGTTCTACTTTGGTTATGGCGTTTGTATCGAGCGTTTGTTGAGTTGCTGCCAAAGCTTGTGTTGCGGTATTACTTGAGCCCTATCTATGCTTTTACATTGGTTTTGTTTGAGCAAACTCATACAATTTTCCTTTGTCTATCAAGCCTTGGATTTAAGACTACAGACACAAAAAATATTTAGTAAAGTGACCTATGTCACCAGATAACTTGCAATATTTGTTTTTGTCTCTGTTGGCCTTTGGTTCAAAAAGTTTTCAGAGTCTATTATACTTGATGGAATTTGTTTTATCATAGATTCTCATTGATAAATCTGTTAGTTTTGTGAATGGGATCATCGGTGATCAATATGCCCCTCTAGTACTTCCCATACTGTATTTTCCTCTTGGATTTTACTTTTTTATATTGATTTGAACTCGATTTGCTCGAAGTTGAAGCATCATTAATTATTGGTTCTTTATCTTTGGTGCTTACTTGCACCACACTATCTATCTCGCTTGACAATGGGTATTCAGCTGGATTATTGGTGTTTCTCATCTTATTTTCTCTGACCCCTTCATCATTTTTGATAAATCGCTCTGCTTGTGCTAGTAAATCTTCAAAATTTAATGTTTTTTTTCCGTGATCGCCTTAAATAAAGTCCCTTCATTTGTTTGAAAGTTGTTACGGCCACCAATTCATGACAATCCTATAATTTTGATTTTGTTTCGACGAATCTTTTAGTGTAGTTCCTCATGCTCTAGTTTTCTTTTTGTTTGCAATGGAATATATAGTTCCCATATCATTTGATTTATTTCAAAACTATGAATTGGTTTTCAAATGTTATTCAAAGCATCTTGTAGTTCTTTACACAACCCGATGGAAGACTATTGAATCATTACATTGTTGTTCCTTTTAGGGTCACGATAAAGGCTCAACATTTGATTCTATAACGTCTTATTGTGAAATTGTTGGATACGGTTTTCCAGATCTCATTTACCATCATATTTATATATTTTATGATTATCGTAATGATGCAGCATGACTCGATATAGTGTCTCCGGGGCTAGTGGGGTCTCGTCGTCTGCTTGAGACTATTAATTCTCATAAAATTATCCATGCCCTCAATAAAATGGTAAGTATGTTAGAACCTTGGCCGTTTCTAATTTGCGCATTTTGGTTTAATTTTGTCATTCAGTTTACCCACTTCCTTGTATTGAATTGGTTGTACATATCCTAGTTGATATGGTTGAGCATCGTATGTTCATTTGGTTATACTGTATTGATTTTTCCTTTGGGCATAATATGGTGGGTACCCGGATGATACTTCTTTTGCGCTTTGAAGCATACCTGGTTGAGAAATTTGACATGGATAATTAAATTGTACACATTTTTGGTACACAGGTTAACCTGAGGCATAAAGTCTTGTGACGACGGTGCATACCCTATGATCGAGTCTTATTTTTCTAGTTCTACCCTCAATTTTGATTTACTCATTTTCCTTCCAGTGTAGTTGGATGTCAGAGTCATGCTTCTTTTTTTGTTCATGCTACGCTTTCATTGCCTTTGATCATCAGTAAGAGTTTTCCTTTTTGCCTTCTCGTGCTCCCCTGTTGTCCCTCTCATTTTTACGAGCTTATCCTTCATTCATATCCTTAACATTCTCGAAGGTAACATCATCTTCTTCATTTCATCTCTCATACCGGCTATCCGGATAATAGATTTAAGTCTATAAGCTTGTGATAGGAGTTTTTCCTGCAAGTGACAAAAGTCTCTCCCTTGCTTGTTTCTCAACTATTGAGCCATAAACTCGATTTTATCTGGTGGTGGCATCTCCTAGTCTTTCTCGCTTGGTATGACTTCGATTACATAGGAGTTTGGTTGTTCATTCGGTGGAAGCTCCATCTCAATCTCCTCATTAATTAACAGATATACGTTTTCGATCACGTTCGACATCTTCCGTTTTGGATTTTTGGATTACTTTGCTCTTGATGGGAATAAAATTTCTCGAGTTTTCATGAATGACAACAGTTGATGTGATTATCTTGTTATCGTTTGTTTTAGCTGATGCGAAAATCAACCAAAAAGCTAATTTAATAAGTGCTTACAAATTATGAGCAATAGAGTACAAGATGAGAGAGTAATAAATATCAATCAATAAACCTTTGTATATAGATCATGTTACAATAAGTATCTTCCAAATTCACGATTAATTTATATGGTTAAATATATCTTTAATTTAGTCTAAATAAATACTTAGGCATATGGATAAAACTAGGTGCCGATTGGTTTGGATCAAACTAATTACCCTTTTATCAGTTATTAAATTTTCATAACATTCATAAAATTCCAAATATTTAACCAGAATTAATGTATTTGGTAAATAAATATTTAAATATTTTATTTTAAAATTTTAAGAACATTCTATTATTAAATTTTCTTAACACCCCATAATTATGAAACTAAATCAAAATCAATTTATATAGTAAATAAATATTTAAATATCTTATTTTTAAATTTTAGATACGCGCAAAGTAATATTTAAAACATCCAATAGTGTCATAGTGTGTCACTTAAGTAATACAATTATGGAAATTGAAAACATATATGAATATATTTATTTATTCTCTCAATTATTTTGACATTTTATATTCGCGTGTACTGAAAAAAGAATAAAAACAAAATAGTTGAGTAAACTTGAACAAAAAATAATTGAAGTGACGTTGAAAGATTTGGTTGGTTGTTGGTAATTAATTGAGAGTCGTTTTCAATATTATGACAGCCAAATTTTATAGTTCACACATGAAACTCGGGTTCGTTCATTCGGGAAAAAAGAAAGAATTAATCCAATAACTGTAGAATTGCATTATTGTATGAAAATTTAATCAGTGATCCGTTATCGATTATGATAATTTAAAAAAACAAAAAAGTACTGGAAAATACCTACTCAACTATCTTATTATCCGGTAGTACCCAAATTTTGGATAGTGTTACTTAATATCTTGATTAAAAAATTGGACTAAAATACCCTTCGACTATATATACCCATTTTTCAGTTCAAATCTATTTTTCCACCTTCCCATCACCCTAAACAAACCCAAAACCAGAAACCGTTCGACTTCGTGATATTCTCTCTCTCAAACCCAAAACCCCTACAGCTTCTCACCGTTCGAAATCAGTCGTCGTTCGCACCGGTCACCGTCTTTTAGTCAGTCCAACTCCACACCTTCTGTTCGAGGAATTTCCCGTCAAGTCTTCTCCGACCGGTGAATAGGACAGCGTTTAGAAGTAAACAGGTATGCATTATCGTGGAAAATGTATTTTTTTTTTGCGTTTTTGATGACTTCGAACCACAATTTTCTATTATTTCACGGTGCCGCGCTTTTTATACTGGAATGAAGTATCTACTGACGATAGTTGCTCAGTTTCTGGGTTTATCGTCGAACGCAGGGTAGAAGTTTAGTTGCATGTAATGCTAATACTTTCCTGAGAACTATTATGTATGTTAGATGTGCATTAGGTAGTTGATTGTTGATTTTGGTGTTGTTTCAATATTTCCCAAATCCCTGCAACGTGCATGTAAAAAGTAGAACAGTTCGCATCTTGATCACCCATTATGCAAGCAATTCGCAGCTCGATTCAATTTTTCTGTCGTTTATTTACAAACAATTCGCAACCCAGGCTGCGAATTGTCTGTAAAAACACTAATCATATGTAGGCAATTCGCAACTTGTCATGCGAATTGTGTGTGACATTTTAAATGATAATACATGAAATTCGCAGCTTGTCATGCGAATTGTTTGTGACATTTTAACTGATAATACATGAAATCCGCAGCTTGTCATATGAATTGTTTGTGACACTCCAACTGATTTGTGTTTGTGCAGGAAGTATGACAACAAAACCTAGCCATTACAGATCAGGGTTGGTGAGCCTTCTGAAGCTACTTAAAGAGATGCGTATTAACAGGGCCCACATTGAAGCCGCAAGAAACACACCCTTCTACACACTTTTGAAAACGGCTTTCGAAATCTGTAATGACGCAGAGCTGCCAAAGAAAAAATTCTACTCAATCATTCAGTATGTCGTCGAGCAATTCTGTGTTGATAGAGACACATTTAAGATTGGCAACAAGTTTGTAAAGATAACCGAAGACGATGTGAAGGTCATATTCGGGCTGAGGCATGGCATGGAGAAAATGCGGTTAACGAAAACCGGAGCATTTAACAACAAATACGCACCCGACGAGGAGGACGAATCGAGGATGATGAAGAAGTACTTCATGGGTAAAACTGGCAGGAAAGTAGCAGCTAGTAATACTAAAACAATAACAAATGCCATTATAAAGGTACGTGTAAAATCAACTTCATCTTTATAAAGCAAGATTCTGTACTTTTCTAACATAGCATGTTG
This sequence comes from Limnanthes douglasii subsp. nivea, assembly GCA_036936605.1. Taxonomy (NCBI): domain Eukaryota; kingdom Viridiplantae; phylum Streptophyta; class Magnoliopsida; order Brassicales; family Limnanthaceae; genus Limnanthes; species Limnanthes douglasii. The sequence continues at coordinate 223,120,143 of JAUPFV010000004.1, read as the reverse complement.
TCGTTGGTTTTACAGGCAGGTATAGAGAAGGCCATAAGCGAAGGAGGGGAGCATGAGTTGGAAGATGTTGCAAGGCTGCTGATACTGTTTTTGTGCTCCACCCTATTCTACTCCGTATCTGGAGATATCCTGGGTTGGAGCACAATTTATTATGTTGAAGACCTCAACAAAATAAACAGTTACGGCTGGTCTAGATCAATACGGTACAAGCTTCGACAGTCTATCAGGAGTTGCTTAGCAATCGAAAAACCTGATAGAGTCGTTGGCTGTGTCGCCCTTCTAATTGTAAGATTGATCTATTCAGTATAAAAATTAGTTATGTACAGAGCATCTTGATGATAAAACTTGTCCCCATGCAGCCCTTCTTCATGGAGCACACAATAGTCGCCCTCGAGGTAGCGAAGCCAACCTTGATACAAAGGTTTTTCAAATGATTGGGATTATAGTGCCAAGCAGCAACCGTGGCGCTGCTTCTTAGAATACCATTGCTGGATGATGACCAGGTATAAGCTTTATATAGGTATTGAACTGGGGGTGCAAACAGTTCGCAGCATATCATGCGTTTTGATTAGTGTTATATTAGAAAGATGCATCAATCATTTTGCAGCATGATATGAATATTAGTTCGCAGCTTCCTGTTTCCACACAGTTCACAACATATTGTTTACACACATTTCGCAGCTCAGCATGCGTTTTAATTAGTGTTATAATAGAACAATGCATCAATCATTTCGCAGCCTGACATAAATACTTAGTTCGCAGCATATGGTTTACACATAGTTCGCAACATATGGCTTACACACAATTCGCAGCTCAGCATGCGAGTTGTTTGCAACTCTAACATGAATATAATTCACGTAATTAGCATCATATAATGTGAACCGTTTGTAAAAAACAATTTGTTTGTCTACACCCTCATACTTCCAAAACAACCTGCTTGCATCTATTTACTTACATGTGCCTCTGTTGGTAGGTTTTCGAAGGTCCATTACGTCTTACCGAGGATGAAAGTGAAGCTTTCGGAGAACGAGAAGATAGTGGAGATGCAGATGAGGAATCTATTTCACCGGAAGAAAGACTAAGGAAGAGGACGAAAAACACAGCATCAAAACCAAGACAAAGGAGACGAGCATCACAGAAAGAAACGAATAAGGTGATGTCTCCTAGACCCGAACAACCAACACCACCCAAGCCAACGATTCCACCACCAAGACTCCCCAAGCAAACGATTCCACCACCACCGAAAGGCAAATCCAGGCAGGAGCCCAATGACGATGACACAACCAGTATGAGTGAAACAATCGGTGATTATGTACTCAAACGCAGAGGTCCTAATCCAAAGATTTCAGCAATTGTTGCTGAATCAAAGCGTTTGAAGATATATGCCGACAAGAACAAGTACGAGAGAAAGATAGAAAAACAGGCCAGAGAAGTAAGTATGACTTGACCCTTAAATAATCGCTATAATCCGCACTTAATATGTTTATAAAACGTCCGCTATCATTTTTTCAGCTGGAAGAATTGAAACGGAAGATAGCGGAACTTGAAGCACAACAACTCCACAATGCTATCTATCAGCTAATTTGCCAGATTGGAAGCCCAATAGCTGGCAGGTACCAGCATTTCCAGACAGAGCAGCATCCACTGTATTGCAAGCATTCGTGTCTAATGCTGATCAGCACCATGCTGATGGAGTACTTCCAGAAGAGAGGGACGATGATGCCAACCATTCAACCATACCGGTACAATCTGCAAAGATGAACGAACAGTTGTCGGTGTCCACAGAGATGGACACCACGGAGACACAGACAGAGAAAGAAAGACACAAGTCTCCTTCGAATGACCCAAATGAGATAGAAGATCGTGCGAAAGAAGTGGCAAAACCAGGCAGCAAAGAAGATGTAAGTGGATGAAAAGTTCACTAAGATTTAAATATTTTATTTATTTGTTGTGATGAAATTGTTTCCATAATATTATTTCCTGTTGTATAAATATTCAAACAAACTCAGTATATCTATTTAAAACAGCCTGCGGGGTTTCCCAGTTGAATACACATTCCAAACAATGCCATCACATGATATGATGATATCAAACAAATATCAGGACTCTTGGTTGGTTACACATTCCAAACAATGCCATCGCATCTTATATTGCGAATTGTGTATTCAACTGGTTGGTTGGTTATTTTACAATTCGCATGCTGAGCTGCGAATTATTTGATCTTTGGACAAAATAAATATTAGGACAGCAAGCGAATCGTTCGCAACTATGATTATAGTATGCTTAACCCTTCCACCATTTTTTTTGGAATTTTGTATGAAACAGGAGACCGAAAAACAACAACAACAAAACCAACAGCAACAACATGAACAAGTTCAACACCAGCAACACCAGCAACAACAACAACAACAACAACAACAACAGGAACACCACCAACAACAACACCAGCAGCCAACTGGTTCAACACGAACAACAGCAACAAGAACAACAAAGACAACAATAACAACAACAGCAGCAACAGATAACCTTGGCAAAGAGAGAAAGGCTAACGCAAGAGATAGCATTGCAAGAGTCAGAACGTGTCCATCCCGGTGAGAAGACGGAACTACGCAGCCAGGAAGGACCATCCTTAGAAGACAACACCACATGTGCAGATGCACCTCAAAGACCAACGGTGCTGTCAATAAACTCAGAATTGCTAAGCCAACGTGAAACTGTATCACCAGTAACAAATCAACTACAAGCTCCAGAGTCCCACGATAACATAGTAGGTTTACCCGATGCTTTTGTTGATGGTATTTACACTCAAGTTTCACAGACATTTTTAAATGAAATTGATAATCTATATTACGATTCTATAATACAACGGTCTTTGGAGAACATGTCGGAGGATGACTTTAATGATCTCTGCTGACACGATCCAGATCCTATGCCGAACAAGTCAGCGGCATTGGTTGTCACTGACCGTGCGGTAAGGGCTACTTATAATGATTTCACATCATAACATGCGATTTTTGTGGATCTAATTTAAATATTACAAACAAATAACAGGGTAGCATGCGAACCGTTCAGTGGAACCTCGAACAGTTCGCATGCTACCCTGATAGATACTATGAAATTTATTCAGCTGGAACCAAACAGTTCGCATGTTAGCATGCGAACTGTTTGGGGTCGTTGCAATTATAATGACTGACACCCTTCTACTTTTGATTTTTGTTATTTACTAAGCTCGAAACGAGTAAAGAGATAGAGGAGCCAAGTTTTACTCTGCTGACACCAACACAGCCTCTAGTGGCAGAGGAAGAGGAAGAGTTCATTATAACAGTACGGGAACCGCCAAAAGTAAAATACAACGACTGGCCAAAGAAAATAAAAGTAATTGACCGTATCGATGTGGCAGAATACCACAAAATAAAGTTAGTTAAAGCCTATGAGAGCGACACTCCTGATCGAGTGGTATGGCAGTTACCAGAGTCCAAATTTACATACGGAATCAGAGTGCAAGCGAGTGATGCGATGACACTACCTTTAGAACTGGAGCTGGACGTAAAGGTATCCAATTGTCAACCAATTCTATTTTTAATGTAAATATATCTTGTATATTTAACATAAATCTACAACTCCTTTCTTAGGTTATCGACGCTTAGATTCGAAAGATGCTTGAAGAAGCAGACTTCAAAGTTCCATGCACTAAAGCTGAAGGAGAGCATCATGACACCGTACTGATTTCGGGCATGACTGCGGTAAGTTTAGCTCAGGTAAATTTCAAATTTTCAGAAAATGTTCTCATTGTAATGTACTCTTGCTTAGATGCAGCATCAATTGAAAGTAGGCTGGCAAGTAGCAAATTTGGTGGACGCAGCTTTTAGCAAGGCGCCCAAAGACCCCAACATCATCATGATTCCAGTATGCACCAAGACAAAGGACTAGATAAACCACTGGACGTTGCTTGTCATTGACGTCGACGACAAGTCAATTTCAAACTACAATCAACTTCTGCCTAAACTGAAAGCCATAGACTACACCACAAGGACACCTACACAACTGGAAAATTTTCCTAACTATACACTTAAATTTAAACACATTTTAAGTTTGCATGCTGCGAACTGTGATCGAGATATGCTGCAAAATATGAGTAAATCAGTTGCATTTCGCAGCCTATCCATAACACATTTCGCAACATATGATGCGAATCGTTTTGAACGATGCATTTCAATAAAACGGACCGCGAAATGCTTGCAGACAAAATGGATTGGATATAAAATGTTGATAAATGTTTGATATGATTTTACGAACGATTCGCATCCTGGTGAAATTTCACACAAATCGCATGGAAACCTCATAGATGTTTGCAACAAGATATCAACATATTGTACACAATTCGCAATACCAAAACACAGGAATGTAAAAATGTTTAGTTTGATGTACAGAACAATAATAGTACTCAAAAAAATGTGGCCAACCAGAATTGTCCACAACACGGATTGTCCTTAAACTGGAACATCACAAGTCCTCCGTTTATGGCCTGATTTCGAACATCAGCCACACCTCAACTGCTTGGTTGAGATTTCTCCTCTAGAAGAGATTCGTTTTTTCTTAGGCCTTCCAGAGTGTCTCTTAACGGTCGGAGACAGAACTTCCACAAACGAAGGATCGTTAGCGCTGGACCCTTCCCCGAAATCCGTTATAGCTGGTATGCTGAAAGAGTAACTTTCCCTGTAATTCTTAACCGTAAAGAAGGGCTCTATTACAGTCAATGGATCTTGCTCGGTATATTGTAATGCCGCTAAAGCGCGAGGACATGGAAAACACTCTTTTTGCCATGATCCTCAAGAACATTTGAAATCGAATAGATTAACAACAGTCACAGGATTCGAAAAGATTTCGAACATGGCGGTAGAGGACTTACGTACTACCAAAGTTCGACACATGTCAACATTTTGCTTTAGCTTCTTCTCGTACTCGGGAACCAAATTAGAAATCCAGCAGAGACCCTCTTTGTATCTTCGTGAAACTTGAGTCATAAGCAAGACTCTAATCCATTCAATAAACTCAACAATTGGTAGGCCGCAATATTTTTTGATCTGATTGTTAAACGATTCCGCTGTAGTAGAAGCCATAGAGCCGTATCGCTTCCCTTTTACGTAAGCCTGCGCATACTTTTCAGGGGGTAAATTTGCAAGAAAATCACTCATTCTATCACCACATTCACATAGAAAAACTGTTAGTATATCTTTAAAAAGCTCTCGACTGGGAGCATAAGCAAGACGATGGAAGAAACTCAACATCCTTTGTTTATAGTCTTTGTTAGTATGTTCCAGTTTGGCTTTCAAATTCTGCATGAGATGGAAATAACAGTACGCATGATAGCAGTTTGGATACAAGACAGAAGGAACATTAACGATACCAGAATGACGGTCTGAAATTAATGTGATCTGGTGATCCAACAAATGTGGTTTCAAACACCCCAAAAACCACATCCAATTGTCACAATATTCAATGTTAACTACACCAACAACAATAGGGAATAGTCCTGGAAAAAGGCAGATCAAATGAACACTACAACAATACCCAAGCGTTTAAAAATTATACACATTTCGCATGCTATCCTGGTACAAGCACAAGCTGCGATGTAAGTACAGTTTCAAATAATACCTAATTCGCAGCCTTAAATGCGAAATGTTAAGATCACAACAACAAAAGGTTTGCATATATAGGATGCGAACTGTTATCGCATAATTCGCATCTTCAAATGTCAAATGTGAAGATTCGAACAATGCTTAATTCGCAGTCTCGGATGCGAATTGCATCAGCAATTTCACACAAAAACATCATTCATATTAACTAGATAAATGTAACTAACCGTTGTTTCCATCCTTAGCTACAGCAGTGAGCAAGGTACCCTTGTACTTTCCATATAAGTGGGTTCCATCGACAAACAGCATTGGACGGCATGAATGAAAACCCCGAAGGGACGAACCAAATGCTACAAAACAGCGCTTGAATCGGTTTCCAGCCGACAACTCCAACTGGCAGTCTGAAGTAATATCCCGGCTCTTCAAGCGTTTGAAGTATCCGCTTAGTAAACTAAAAGAACTTGAACTATCTCCGAAAACTCCCCTCCTAGCCTTCTCAAAAGCATTCCATGACAAACGGTAAGAGATGTCAAGACCATAATCTTGTTTGACAGTCGATTGTATGGTTTTTGCTGTCAACGAATAGCAGGTCCGTAGAGAATCTAGAATTTCCTCTGCAATCAAATCTGATGTCAAATGCCACTGCCGCTTATGCTTATGCTTCTGGAAGAAAACAGAGCTGCAAGTATGGTGCGGGACATACTTCTTGATCGTCATCAAGCCGGTTCTTGAATCAATAGATGCATAAAGCCTCCATTTGCACCCGATTGTAAACTTATTTTCACAATAAGCAGTGATCTTGGTTGCTGTGTTGTGCAGGTATTTGAAAGAAAAACCATGCTCTAACGCAAACTTGCACAAAGATAACCTCAGACCGGCAGCACCTTCTTCAAAAGTTTGACCCACTCTTGTAATAACATCAGCCCAACCAACAGTAGCAAGTTTTTGTTTTCTCTGATCAGAATTAACTAAACCGTTACTACTCTCCCCGCTAACTAGTTGATTGGGAGATGGTTCTCCCAAACTCAAGATACGCTCTTTACGCTTTACACCACAATCCTCACCACCAGAGCTCTTATCAACAGAACGTTTATCACCAGAACCCTTATCGAAGACGTGTTGTTCTATGAGAAAACTAACCCGTTTTAAACGCTCCAAAATAAGATATAACACCAACCCAACAAAATCATTCTGGTTATTAAAGAAACAATTATTGTGATCCCCGCAGGAGTAGGTAATTAGGTAGTCACATGTGGCAAGCTCCTCCCATGTATTCTCCACATAAGCTTGGATACTTTGAAAGCTTTCAAACTCCGTGAAAGGCACAATTGCGGTTTGGTGACCATATTTAAATTACAAACTCGTGATTTGGACATCTCTAACCATGGACAGAACAAGTCATTAGTTATTAGTCACCAAAACTATGTGCAAATTATTTATTACTGCACCAAACAATTCGCATCCTATCTTGCGATTTGTGTATACCTACATCAAACAATTTGCATCCTGTCCTGATACGTGTTTGTAAAAAAGGTCCTGTATTTGTTTCAAAATACAATACTCTAAAAAGTTCTAGATAGTTCGCATCCTAGCATGCGAAACGTAAAAACAACTAAAAAAGTACTGATATTTGTTTGAAAATGCAATACTTTAGAGTTTTACACAGTTCGCATCATAACATGCGAACTATGTAGAAAATTAGCTAAAAAGTCCTGGTATTTGTTTGAACATACAGTACTCTAGAGTTTCACATAGTTCGCATCATAACATGCGAAACGTATGTACTTCACACAATTCGCAGCATATTTCTAAGCATATTTTGAAATTCTTTCATGTGATTCGCATGGTTACATGCGAATTGATTATACAATTAGCATCTTTCTCATTGAATACATCAAACAATTCGCATCTTTCGTGGAAGGACTGGACAACTAAAACTCGTAATCTACACATGATAAAAATCTAAAGTACTACAAAATTAGTATATAACATCAGAAAACAAGGATAAAAGTATATAACAAACAATATTAACAAAACAATAACACATCACTGTAACAAAGAAAAATAGAGAAAAGCTCGAAATCAGGCTATAGAGTCTAAAAAAATAAAATATAACCTATTCCAACTGATAAAACCAAGAAAATAACTTCAAAATCAGTAGTTAATTGATCAAACCTGGGACCAGAAACACAATTACTTGCAAAATAACAGATTCATGTACGTAGAAACACGATCAGTTCCTGTACGTAGAAAACAGTGGTTAGATAGGTTTATACCACAAACTACATAAATAAACAGTGGTTAGATAGGTCTAACACTCCGATCACCGAAAAATGTGATTTGAACCGGTCTTCGTGGTGGTTCGTAGGGTTAGGTGGTTAGAGCGGGTAACAAATTCAAATCATCAAAAAGCTAGAAAAATAGAAAGAAGACAGAAAATTATGTTTATATAGTGGGTTAAGGGTGGTTAGGGTATTAAAATAATTTTAGGTTGTAAGTGACAATAAGGTAGTTGAGTTGGGTATTAAGTAACAATTGATCAAAGCTTGGGTAGTAAGTGACAATTGAATAGTTAACTTGATATATTACTTGTTTCTAACATTACTGAATTTCATGCAATTCGCAGCCTAACATGCGATTTGCAACCCACTGAATATCCTGGTATTTTTTATTAAGGCACACTTCGCAGCTTAGCATGTTAACAAATATCAGGACTTCTGGTTGTTCTCCATTCGCATCATATCTCTTTACACAAGCAGCCAGGAGTCCTAATATATGTTCTGGTCATAATTCACATCCTATCATGCGAATCGCAGCATAAAATGTTGATAAATGTTTGATATGATTTTACTAACGATTCGCATCCTCGTGAAATTTCACACAAATCGCATGGAAACCTGATAGATGTTTGCAACAAGATATCAACATATTGTACACAATTCGCAATACCGGATGTGAAATGCTTGCAACTCAAAGCACTTAACATTTCTTTACTCTAATAACAGCATTACAAAACACAGGAATGCAAAAATGTTTAGTTTTCTGTACAGAACCATAACAGTACTACACAAAAATGTGGCCAACCAGAATTGTCCACAACCAGAAATGTGTCACTCCCTGATTGGTCACTCCAGCCGTTTTTTCACCTTGAATTCCGCACCACCTTCTTTAACAAGTTACCTCTTTAATTGCCAATAATGACATCAGCGCCGCCTTCCAATCATTACCTGACTTTTCGGATTCTCCTAGGAATCAACTCATTTTTTTCACATTTACTATAAATTCTCATTCATTTTTCACTATCTTACTATCTCTTTCAAATTTCACTCTGCATTTTTACTCAGAGCTTTATCTCTCTAGAACGAAAATTTCCTTGGCTGTTTTATGTTTACAGCAAGAACAGCTTTGATCAAAGGCGGTTGGCTTAATCTTTCGGAGTTGGAGAAAGCACAAAGGGTCGAGAAGGAGAAACGATTAGCAGCAGGGCTACCATCGTCGCCTGTTGAGAAACCAGCCTCCTATATTGCAGAGTCTGATAGGGGCTCATCCTCTTCCAAAGGTACCAAGCCTAGAAAGCTCTTTCAATCCACTCTCTCTCCCATAGTATCTGGCTCCTCAGTTCAGGAGTCTATACCTGCTGTTGAACCAGGAGTCACTGCTACAAGTGTTAGGAAAAAATCGTCTTTTATTGCCATGGGGTCTGACTCTGACCACTCCCCGGAGAAATTAGTCATCAAGAGGCCAAGCCGGTTGGTTAAAGGGCTAACCTCTAAAAACACTCCCTCGAAATCGGGGGCAAAAAATAGTGAATCTGGGTCTGGGGCACCCATTAGAGCTCCTCGGGAGAGGCCGTCCGGTCCGGAGGCCAGCAGCCCAGTTCCCCCAAAGAATCTTCTGCCTCATAAACTCAACTTGAGGTGAGAAGTCAAATTAATACGGTCAGTCAACAGTCCGGAGGCCCAGCTATGCCAAGCTTTAATCCTCCCCGGACTACTTCTACAGAAGCTCCCCCAACAATTATGGAGGAGAGAATGGAGGAATCCACTGAGGAGGTCCGATTTGAGTCCGAGTCCTCCGGACAAGCTGATACTGCTATTGTTGTTGCCAAGAAGGGCAAGGAAAATTTATATCTGAGGCGCCCGGACCTGCCGGAGAGCCTTGAGGGAAGAGTGGGGCCGTGTTTCCACAAAGTTGAGTTCAAATACCTCTTGGCCTTGCAGAAGACCAAGTATACGTTCATCCATACTTCAGATCTGGGTAGATTGCGCACAAAGTGGGGGATCCCTGAGAACGTAAAGATAAGGATTCCCATCGATCCGGAGACCCCGATGGATTGTAAAAAGAATGAAATAGTCTTCTTTACGGAGCTATTCAACTAGGGACTCAGGTTCCCACTGGACCCGGAGATAGTGCGCTACTTTCACTTGGTCAAACTCTGCCCATCACAGTTAAGCCCTAATGGTTGGTTCACCTTGATGTCATGCATAATGGCATCTAGGCTATCAGGGATCCCTCTTCCTATGGAAGAGTTCGCTGCAGTGGCCAACCTGTGCAAGCATCATCAGTTCCCCTTCTACCATTTCAACATGGGGAACGATCTCAAGGCTGTTGATGATCTCCTGGAGTCGGAGAGCAAATGGAGGAGCCAATTCTTGTTTGTCAGTGGCTCGTGGGAAAATGGCAAGAAAATCAAGGCCGGAGAAAATACAAGCCTCCTCAGGAGTAGATGGAGGAGTGACCGTAAGTTTTTATTTTAAGTTTCTGTTCGAATCTCTCTTTTCTTCTTTGTACTAATCAATTTCTCTTTCGTTTTAATAGAGCTGCCAAAGGAGTTCGGGGACTACCTAAAGGCCGGACAGACTACCTGTGGCAAAATCAACGCATGGGCTGCAGAGAACTGGGAGAACCGTTTCCACAAGGCCTTTACCAATGGAAACCTAGCAAGCTCCCATCTGTGGAACACAACAGGTCGGAGAGACCTAACCTGGGAAGAGCTTGCCACCCAGCCTGATGAAGACATTGTGCTGAGAAGGTCCCACGAGCTGGATGGGACACTCTACCTGCCTGCCCGGGCCAAAGCCCCAAGCAAAATGAAAGGCAAGAAGAAGAAAGGCAGGAAGGCGGAAGGTGATACTGAGAAAGAGGCCCCAACAGACCCAGAGGGACTAGCCCAGGTTCAAATTGATGCAGCCCTTTTACAAGTGGTGGAGCAGGAGAGCGAAAAGCAGGAGGTGAATCTCCCAAAACCTTCTAGAGCTTCAAAGAGGACTCGCAAGCAAGCAAGTGAAGGTGCTGACAGGGAAGCCAAGAAGAGAAAGACTTCCCAAGGAGATGAGATTGCTCTCCGGGACCCGGAGCCCTCTTTCCCTACTGACCCAACATTGGCCGAAGAGATCCCAAGGGACTTTCAAGAAGAGATTCCAAAGGAATTCCACACAGATGAAGTTGAGGGGGAGAGCTTAACTTGGATGAAATGGACATCACCGGTCTGGGTGGACTTGGTGAATATTTTCTTGGCCTGCCCAGAGACGAGTTCACAGGGCCCTACATCCCTCCGAGCAGCTCCAACACGGTCAATTTTAACGGTAAGACTTTCATGGTTTCTAGCGAGAAGGATATTATAGCCCATTCTCTACTTAGCAATGTACAGCCAGTGCTTACTTTGGAAAGGCAAGTCCGAAGTCAGGCAGACACCATCAAAGACCTCAAGTCTGAGAAGGAAAAACTGTCCGATGACCTCCAGACTGCTGCTACTAAGGTTGATTTGCTTAAGGAGGCAAATGATCAGCTAAAGAAGAATCAAGATGAAAGCAACACAAAAGTTGCTTCTTTGGAAGAGACCATGAAAGATCTCCTGGCTAAGCTATCCGGACTGGAGAAGGACCTGACACTCTCAAGGGGAGAGACTGCAGCCAAGGAGAAGCTCATCACCAACCTGACCACTGACAAAATCGCTTTAGAGAATGCAGTGACTCAGGCTGCTGAAGAGAAGGCTGTTTTGGTGAGGGACCAAGAGGCCACAATCAAGGCCAAGATCAACGCCTATGCCAAGGAGATGATACAAAGCGAGGAGCTAATGGTTCAAAGGGTGAAGTCTGATATGGTTCTCCTATTTTACGAAAAATTCCCGAAGAGGAGACTGGGCAGCTTATGGCGCTATGTGGATGATGACGACCTTCCATATTATACTATGGTTGACGAGGGATATTCCACTGAGTCCTCGTCTGATAATGAAGAGGAAACCGGAGAGAGCCTCGGTGAAGAAGAGATTGATCCCAAGGGCAAGAAGATAGTCGAAGAGAAGAGCGACATCAAGGGCAAGAAAACAGATGAGGGCGAGCCATCTTCAAAGGCTCAACCTTAACTTATAATTTATTCTGTTTATCTTTTATTCGAACTAAAGTCCTTGGAAGGCCAAGGAACTCTTTTTGTGATGGTGTCCGTATTATTCGGACAGATTTTTTGTACTATGCCCAAACTTGTTCAAAAAGTCCTTGGAAGGCCAAGGCAATTTTAAGTTGTTGAATGTTTTTATTTTGCTCAACCATCCTCTTCTTTCATTATTTGTTTAACTAGCTGGAGTTTAAGTAGTTTTATTGTATTGTGAGAGTATTAAGGTTCTCCGGCTAGAATTTAAATAGCCCTTAGATCTTTTAGTCCGGGTAGTATGATAAGAGATAAAATTCTGAAAATACTTAAAGAATTTCGAAGAAGGCACCAAATTTTATTGAAAGCTCTCCGTGTCACCGAAGAGGGGAAGGTATGCCCCCAAATATTTACATGGATGTTTAAACAAGTAAATATTTACACAAGTGTTACTCCAAGTACATTCGAAGGTGTTCAATATTCCAAGGGTGAGTTAAAACCCTGCCATCTTTGTCTTCCAACCAATAAGTCCCAGGCTTGATTCTTTCAACCACAGTATACGGACCCTCCCAGGTTGGGGCCAGCTTTCCGAAGAGCTTTTCCTTAGTATGCAAGAAAACTTTTCTTAATACTTTATCTCCTGGTTGAAAATCTCTCCTTTTAACTTTAGAAGCAAACCTGCTTCTCATCAAGCCCTGATAGTGTGCAATTCTAAGATGAGCTTTAACCCGTCTTTCTTCGATCAAATCGAGCTGATTTCTAATTGCCATCTCATTAGCATGTCCGGAGAAGTTATGAACACGAAAGGAGGGGAGTGTCTTCTCTATGGGGGCTACTGCATCCATTCCATAGACCAAGGCAAAGGGGGATTCTTGTGTTGCAGCCCCAGGTGTTGTCCGGTAGGCCCACAAGACTTCTTGTAGATAACTAGGCCACTTCCCAGCAGCCCCTTCCAAATTCTTCTTTAAACCGGACAGTATTGTTCTATTAGCCACTTCAACTTGCCCATTGGCTTGAGGGTGGAAAGGTGAAGAAAAGCAGTGCTGAATACCCCTTGAGGCACAGAAGCTTTCCATTTCTCTGTTGTCAAACTGTGGCCCATTGTCTGTTGTTATCTTCTGTGGGACACCGAATCTGCAACATATGTTGGACAGAATGAATTTTATGACAGCTTTCGAGGTCGTCCCTGCCAGGGGAGCTGCTTCTACCCACTTTGAAAAGTAGTCGATGGCCACAATTATGGTTTTACGCCCTCCGGAAGCCATAGGGAGAGGTCCAACCAAGTCCAATCCCCATCGAGCAAAAGGGATGGGCTCAGAAATTGATTCCAAAGGAATGGCTGGTACATGAATTTCATTGCTGTACCTCTGGCATGGGTCACACCTTCTCACCAGCTCCTTAGCATCTTTCATGATTGATGGCCAATAATATCCGGAGAGTAACACTCTTCTTGTCAAAGCTCTAAATCCACAATGGGCTGATCCTTCACCATCATGCAATTCAGAGAGAACCATTTGTGACTCATGATCCCCTAAACAACGTAGGAGAGGTTTGCTATAGGACTTTTTGTACAAGACTTCTCTTAACATAATGAAACCACGAGCCCTGTGTTTCAACATTCTGGCTTGTGATTTATCTAAGGGCACAATACCATCGGACAGATACTGCATAAGGGAGACCTCCAGTCTTGAGGCCGACTCACTTGTATTTCAAAGACTTCATCTTTTCCACCCTCACCAAATTCAATAGAAGGGCTTTCAAGTACATGGATCCATGGGTAGGACTCCGTATATGCTATTGTTGCCAATGAATCTGCTAGCTCATTTTCTGCCCGGGGAATGTGCTCATAGACAACAGCCTTAAACTTTAACGCTTCACTTTTGAGAAGGAGTAAATATTTGACCAATTGCTCCTTTCTAGCCTCTGATAGGCCCAAGGCATGGTGGACAAGCAACTGGGAGTCACTTAGTAGCTTGACCCTTTTAGCTCCACAGATATAGGCCAACTTTAAACCGGCTATGGCTGCTTCGTACTCGGACTCATTATTAGATGCCCTGAAAGCAAAACAAATAGCTTGGTACATGTTGTCCCCGTAGGAGGAAGTGAGACATATTCCTGCCCCAGATCCCATGGAACTAGATCCTCCGTCCGTTCGGACAATCCATACTTTCTTGTCCTTTGAATCAGTAGGTTGCTCTGAATCCCTATCAGAATGGAATTCAACCAGAAAATCAGCCACAACTTGGGCTTTTACTGCTGTCCGGGGAGCAAAGTCTATGTCGAAGTCCCCCAACTCTACTGACCACTTTGTCATTCTGCTTGAAATGTCTGCTTTCTGAAGGACATTCTTTAAAGGGAAAGATGTCCGGACGACGATAGGATGAGCCTGGAAATAGGGCCTCATTTTTCTTGCAGCTATCACCAAAGCTAATGCCAGTTTTTCGAGTTTCAAGTAACGCCTCTCAGCATCAATCAAGCTTTTGCTGACGTAGTACACTGGGTGAGGATGCCCATCGACCTCTCTTAATAACAGTGCACTGATGGCACAACTTGAAACAGCCAGATACACAAAGAGAGTTTCCCCATCAACTGGTTTGAACAAAGTTTTGGGAGAGGAAAGATGTTTCTTGATTTCATTGAATGCTTCATCACACTGTGGTGTCCATTCAAACCCCTTTGCTCCCTTCAAGGTTTGAAAGAATGGAGCACACCTGTTCGAAGACCTGGAGATGAATCTGTTCAAGGCAGCCAATCTCCCCGTTAGTCGCTGTACTTCTTTAATGTTTCGAGGAGGCTCCATCTGGAATAAGGTATTGAGTTGGTCCGGGTCGGGCTGTATTCCATGCTCACTTATGATGTACCCTAAGAATTTCCCGGACTGCACTCCGAACACACACTTTTCAGGGTTTAATTTTAAATTCACCTTTGCTAAGTTGGCAAAAGTTTCTTGGAGGTCGGACAAGTGTAACTGGTCATCCACACTTTTTACCATCATATCGTCAATATAAACCTCCATATTTATTCCAATTTGATTAGCAAATGCCTTGTTAACTAACCTTTGATAAGTAGCCCCAGCATTTTTCAAGCCAAAAGGCATCACCTTGTAGCAATGTAGACCCCTATCAGTGACAAACGTGGTGTGCTCTTGATCTTTTGGATCTACTTGGATATGATTGTACCCGGAGAAGGCATCCATGAAGGAGAGCAGCGTGTTCCCAGAAGTAGAGTCTACTAACTGATCAATCTGGGGGACTGGATACAAATCTTTTGGGCAAGCTCTATTGAGGTCTGTGAAGTCAATACACATACGCCATTTGCCATTCTTCTTTTTCACCAAGACAGGATTGGCAGTCCACAAAGGGTATTGAGATTCTTTAATATGCCCCATCTTTGTGAGTCTGTCAACCTCTTGCACTATGACATCAGCCTTTTCTTTTGAGAAAGCTCTCCTCTTTTGTACCACTGGTGCCACATCTCTCCGGACAGATAGGTGATGGGAAATTACCTCTGAAGGAACTCCAGTAACATCAGCATTGCACCAAGCAAAAACGTGCTGATGGTCTTTCAAGAATTTCAACATCTCTTCTTTCAACATTGGTGGCATCTTGGACCCTATCTTAACACTTTTTCCTTCTTCCAAGCAGTGCGTTTCAACCTCCTCAATCGGAATTAACACTCCAGGGGTCTCTCTGGGGTCATCAATTTCACCCTCACCCCTAGAAAGGCCCTCAAACTGCTATTGATTATTTATACGGACTACCCCCAGCGTTCGTGGAGCCAAGGCAGTGGCATAGCACTCCCTTGCAATCTTTTGGCTGCTCCGGACAACCCCAACCTGTCCCTGAACAGCATACTTTAAACACTGATGGACTGTCAAAGCCACTGCATGCATCCTAGAGAGCCAAGATCTCTCTAGAATAGCATTATAGCAAGTGGGACAATCCACCACAATGAAGAGTATTCTAACCATTTTCTTGAAAGGGCCCCTGCCCAACAACACTTCTTCTTCAAACTCCCCGATCACATCAGCTGAGCTGCCCGTGAAGCCCACGATTGATCTGTCCGACTTCTGAATCACAGCTGGATTTTTCATCTTCTTGTAAGTGTTTAGAAAAAGGATATTGGCAGAGCTTCCAGTATCCACCAGAATTCGCCTTATCTCATTGCCCCCTATAGATGCTCCTATGACAACAACATCCTCATGAGGGCCAGCAATATCTCTCAAATCATCCTCATCGAAGACTATGAATGGGAATGAGTTTGGTGATTGATAGGATGTCATGCCTCCTTCTAGCCGGGAGGCTAAGTTATGAACATGCCTTTTTCTCGAAGAAGTAGTAGGAGCAGTCATTGTGTCCCCTCCGAAAATCGTTAGTGACTCGAAGAATTTAATGAGCCCGGAGACTGTCTTGGAATACTCCTCTATGGCACCCACCTTATTTCGTGTTGGATCTGGATCCAAGTATTCAGATTCCACATCAAACCTTTCAACTATTACCATGGCCCCCTCCGGGGCAGCATTACTTGGACCAACCCGGTGAGTGTTGTCAGGCCTGTTGCCTCCTCTTCTCTTAACGTATGCACCCAACTTTCCCCTTTCAATCAAGTTTTGTACCTCTTGTTTCAATGCTATGCAGTCATCAGTGGTATGGCCTATATCATTGTGGTATTGGCAAAAGAAATTATTACGATGCTCTCTGGGAGACTGCAAGGTTGCCGGTCTCCGGTAGTGTACCTCATCTTTTGTTTTATCAAAAATGGTGGCCACGCTTTCTTTAAGTTCTGCGAACCACTCCGGTTGGAACCATGGCCCTTTTTTGTTTCTGGATTGTTGACTTTGAGCAGGAGCAGCTGGCTGAGACTGAGCTTTTCCTCTACCATGCCCCTGTCCAGTTTCTCTTGCTCTATTCCCGGACTGGTTTTGATTTGGAGTTGGTGCCACCGGGGTGGACCTCACCTGTCTGTGTACCCTGGTCTTCTTTGTTTCATCAACGTTTATTTGCTTGCCAACTTGATTTAGTAACCCTCCCCAGGTCATGGCTTTCTTTCTGGTCACCGAATCAGCCAGGTTGCCTGGGTTCAAACCTTGTCTTAGGGATGCTATTGCCACCTGTTCGAAGCAATCAGCCAACCCATTCTTTGTGTTCACAAAACGACTTATGTACTCCTTTAATGACTCATTTGGTTCCTGGGCGCAATGGATTATGGTGTCTCCATTACCCTTCAGCTCCTTACTCCCCACAAACTGCCTTCGAAAGGCCACCCAAAAAGTATCAAAATCTTTAATACAACCTTGAGGCAGGCTGTTGTACCATTTTAGAGCACTCCCCGTAAAAGATTGGGAGAATGCCCTACACAGTAGCTTATCATCATCATCAAAGTTCATCATGAAGTTCTTGAATTGCTCCAGATGATTGTCTGGATCAGTACTGCCATCGTACTTCTCCATCTTGGTGCTGTCAAACCTTTTAGGGAGGTTCCCGGACAGAATCTTAGAAGACAATGGAGATTGCCTCCAGTTCCTTCCACGACTGAACACAGTATCCTCATTGGGAGTTGCAAAGATACATGGTTCATCGTGAAAAGCGAAAGGATCCATCAGCATCCGGTCCACATGCCTCCGGTTATGAGATGATCCCTTACCAATATGCCTTTTCATTCTTCCATGGTGATCTCTTTTCTTGAATATTTCTTAACCTGCTTTTGCTTTTTCTTGGTTCGACCCTCATCACTGCTGGAGGACAAGGATTTTTCGTTTCCCTCACTGTCCGAAGAGCTGCCCGAAGATTCTGAACTTGAGTCAGAGCTCTCCACAGGCTTGGATCAGTGAGACTTTTTAGAACTAGCATGTGTCTTTTTGGTACTTACATGAGTTTTCGAAGCCTCAGGCTCTCTAGGGTTGTCGGTGTGATGAACAACCGATGCCTTGGATTTCTCTTCCACGCCCATTTTGGCCTTTTCATCCCTCAGAGCTTCTATCTCAAGTTTCAACCTGTCACGCTCTTGGACAATATACTCATCGTTCTCTTCCACCACTTCGAGCAAAGCTGGTGGAAGCTCTGGATTATCCGGATTCATTCGGACAGTATTTCTTGGCAGGTTTTGAATGATTGATTCAGGCACCTTTTTCCTCCCACTGTGGTCGCCAATTTGATGTGGATAAAAATAGCCCGAGGGTAGGCTAGTACTTTTAAGTGGAGTATCAAGGTGGTACATGGGTGTTTAACGGTGGTGTAAGGGTGTTTCAAGGTGGAGAGATAATTAAGCAGCTTGGTAGCAGTTAATTTTCATTATTCTTAGTTAATGCTGGTGGTTGAGCATTTATAGTGTGATGTTTGGGCCCTTATGGGCTTTCGGGTCAAGTTTAATGGACCCGGGTCATGTTTAAAGACCCATGAGTTCTAAGCAGGAGGACAGGTAGCTTAGTCAGGAATTGTTTAGGTTTTTTAGTACTTTTGTCATAGTTCGAACAGCCTTAGGCTCACATTGTCTCGAAGTGATCTGTCCGGTCCAAATGATCTGTCCGGTATTCGGAGAGAATTTACACTGACCTGCCCTTCCGGGGAGATGTCCTGGATTCAGACTCATCAGAAGCCATAGAGCCGTATCGCTTCCCTTTTACGTAAGCCTGCGCATACTTTTCAGGGGGTAATTTGCAAGAAAATCACTCATTCTATCACCACCTTCACAAACTACATAAATAAACAGTGGTTAGATAGGTCTAACACTCCGATCACCGGAAATGTGATTTCAACCGGTCTTCGTAGTGGTTCGTAGGGTTAGGTGGTTAGAGCGGCTAACAAATTCAAATCTTCAAAAAGCTAGAAAAAATAGAAAGAAGACAGAAAATTATATTTATATAGTGGGTTAAGGGTGGTTAGGGTATTAAAATAATTTTAGGTTGTAAGTGACAATAAGGTAGTTGAGTTGGGTATTAAGTAACAATTGATCAAACCTTGGGTAGTAAGTGACAATTGAATAGTTGAGTGGGTACTTTAAGTGCAATTTCCCTTAAAAATATATATAATATATTAATTACAAGACTAATTAGTGAAAATATATAAGCTTGTCGTTCTTTTTATCCTGACCAATTTTTATTATTATAATTCATCTATTTTAAGACTAATAAATGAAAGTAGATCCGTTAAATCAATAAATTATAAAAACAAAAAGGGTGAAGTTATTTTCTTCATAATTTGTTTTTCTCCCATATTTCAAAAAAAGACTCCACTTTGTTATTTCTTCCATAATTAAAATTACTAATTTATCCTTTTTCTAATTTTACTCCAAAGACACGTTCTTCTCTAGCAACCACTCAAACACCATATCAACTTTAATTTGATTCGAGCAACCTTCTATCCACCATATTTTCTTCCATCATAAACTCGAATCCTATCAATATGATTACACAACCATCAACTCTTTTAACCATGAAAAAAAAACCTAGCCACCACTTTCGATTGTAGCAATCTATTAAAGGTAAAAATCTCTCATAAATCTTTTTTTAATCTATCTGTTGGCAAGAGTTCCAGGAAGGTGGTTGTTATAATTATTTATTTTTTATTTTTTATATATATTGAGTTCCAAGAACAGATTTCTGGTTTTTTAGTATTGAAGTTACTTTTATAAAAAATTGGAAATATATTTTTGATTTCTTTATTTAAAAAAGAAAACTTTGACTTGTTTTTTTATTATGAATCTCTGATTTTTGTTTGTTTCTATTTTTACAAGAATAAATTATCTTGTTGGTTGATTGAGTGATGTTCTGAGGTGTTGAATCTTTGGTTTGGATGTCTTTCTTTTTTATGATTAATTTTTAAAACATTTAAGTTTTTTTTGGTTTTTAAGGTTTAATTTTAGAAGTTAAATGATATATGTTGGCTATGATTTGACTTAATGACGTGTTTGTTGGAATAAGGGTTAGATATTTCATAGTGGCATCAAAATATAAATTAGAAAGTAAATTAAGGACAAAAAAGTAAAAACAGGTGTTGAATATTTTTTTAGAAATTTAAAATGAAGGAAATAATAAATCTTATGGTAGAAATAGCTTCACCCAAACAAAAAATCCGCATAATCAAATGACAAATTACCAATTTATATAATTTTATGAATATAACTAAAAAATATACTATTATATATATATATATATAATATAATTTCATAAATTTCATAAGCCCATGAATATTTTAGTTCCAATACCAGTCCTTTTAATTTTTTAAAATTAAAAGGTTTAATTTTTAATACGATTTTATTTTTATTTTTTTGGTGTAAAAAAGGCTTTAATTAAATAAAAATGTTCATACATAATCCTGGGTATACCCTCAGGTAATACAAAAACTACTAGTAAAATCAATGTCAAGACGCCATAGAATATGGATATGGCACAGTAGATAAGACGAAAGCAAAGCATATATCATGCGATAATGACTAGATGGTTGTGAGTAGACTCCGAGTGCATCGAATCAGAAATCCAAGCTCCAGTCCAGACTGAGAGTCACTTGCAACAAAAGTAGAATATGAGTTAGGTTTAATGAAAAACTATATCGGTCAGCCAATCTTGGTACCATGGAATCTGAATTGGAGATCCGATAAGATTTGGTATGATATCGAAGATGCAATGATTCGAGCGAATCTAAATATTCTTGAATTCCGCGCTTTCCAAACATGGTAAATGACCGCGTTGAAACAAGTTCGCCAAGTACAATGGTCTTGAGCATTAGACCATCTTGACGCCTCATGAATCCAATATTTCCAGCATAAGGAATGAAATGGAAATCCAAGTTTAATACTTGTAAAATTCCAGATACTCTGAGCGAAACTACATTCAAAGAGGAGATGAGATGTAGATTCCGGATCAGAGTTGAAAAAGGGTGCAAACAGTTGGGGTGTTGAAACCCCAACTAAGAAGTTTGTCTGTGGTGGCAAGCTTGCCCTTAATAGCCAGCCAAAAGATAAAGGAATGTCGTGGAATGTTGAATTTGTTCCATACTAACCCCACCCACCCCATATCTGGGGCAGGCGTACGAATATCATTGTACGTGTCTTTTATTGTGAAAGTGTTGCATCTATTCTCCGCGACCCAGCATTGAACGTCCATCGAGATGGTGTTTGGTTAGGGGAGAGTGAGGATAAGCTTATGAATTTCTTCAAGATGAACGTGAATTCGAGCTCGGGCCGATCTCAAGTTTGCAGGTCGATTCCATTCACCATTGCGGATGATGTCAGGAACCTTTAGGTTATTTCCCAGACATGAATTGTTAATGATGTTAGAGCCATATTGGATCGCAAGAGACGTGGAAAGGAGCCACGGGTTATGCCAGAAGGAAGTGTTCACCCCATTTCCGATAGCCACCCTGTACAAATTACGAGCCAAAGGGAGGGAGAGGAGTCAATGGAAACGTCCCACAAACTTTTATTTTTAATCTTTTCAGTTTTAATCCAATCACACCAGATAGATTGGTTCTTATTACTTACAATAGATCAAAGGTGCTTAAGGACAGCCGTCTGATTCCAGGTTTTTAAATCTAGGATCCCAAGGCCGCCCTCTTTATAAGGAGTGGTAACAGTGGACCAGGCGACTTTGGACCCTTGGATTTTCATGGACGATCCAGACCAAAGGAAGCGACGAAGATATTGGGTTAACTCTTTAATTATTCTAGATGGAAGCATAAAGATCGAGGACCAATATACTTGGCCAACATATTAGACAGATTTGATTAATTGGAGCCTTCCCGCATAAGAGAGATGCTTGGCGGTCCAAGAATCAATTCGGGAGGTTATTTTGTGTAGAAGGGGGCGACAGTCCAAGTGAGTAAGTCTATCTGTGAGGAGAGGGACTCCATTATATTTCACCGGGAGGGAGCCTTCATGGAAGCTCAAGATTGGAAAAAGATCCGATCTAAGGTGATGGTCAATTCCGGAGAAAATGATGTGTCTTTTCGAGGGATTGACTTTTAGACCAGAAAGAAGATAGAAGTCGTCCAGAGCCTCTTTAATAAGATTAAGTGAATAAGTATCACCATGACAAAAATTCATCAGATCATCTGCAAAGCAAAGGTTAATGATTTTCTGTTTGTGACATTTCCAATGAAAACGAAAATTCCCTTCTTGACTTTTCTCTTTGAAGATGCCGGATAACACTTGCATAACAAGCACGAAAATGAGAGGGAATAGATGATCACCTTGTACGAGACCTTTTTTCCTTTGAAATTTCTATGAAGGTCTCCATTAATAATAATAGAGTAACTAGCCAATCCAAGTGATCATCTTCTCAGGAAAATGCATCTCAACTAGAATATCAAGAATGAGATGCCAGCGAACATTATCAAAGGCTTTCATAATATCAATTTTAAGGGCTACCCCTTTGCCTCTTCTATTATTATGATACCCCCTTAGAAGCTCTTGGGATAAAAGAATGTTATCAGATATATTCCTTACCGCTATGAAAGCCGATTGGGAAGAATCGATAAGGTAAGGAAAAAATACTTTGATTATATTTGCTAGAATTTTGGAGATGATTTTATAGACAGCATTGCAGAGAGCAATTGGTCTAAAGTCTACTGGCGCAGAAGGCGAGTCTTTTTTGGGGATAAGAGCGATAGAGGTTGAATTCCAAGACTCGATCAAAGATCCAGTGAGGAAGAACTCTTGGACACCTTTATAGATATCAGGGCCAACAATGTTCCATGTTGACTTAAAAAAACTAGAGTTAAAGCCATCTCGACCAGAAGACTTGTTACTATCAATATTGTAAAGAGCGGATTTCATTTCAGCACAAGAGATCTCCCGGATCATTAACTCCTTATCAACAATGGTAACTTTAAAAAAGATCAGAGAAGAGACTTTTTCCAGGCATGGGTAGTTAGCAGAAAGCTTAGTACCAAGGGAGTTCTCGAAATAGTTCACAAAACCTTTGAAGACACTATCCGGGGAGGAGACAGTGACTCATTGGTCATTGGTAATTGAGATAATTTTATTGCGGAATAGCCGGGCTTTAATACTTTTGTGGAAGAATTTTGTATTCCTGTTACCCAACTTAATCCAATTTCCTCTAGATTTTTTCTTCAAAAAAGATTCTTCAGCTCGACTTAGAAAAATGAAAGATGGGAAAGCCTCAATTTTGTTTGTTACTAAAAGAGGGTTAAGAGGGTCATAGGCTAGCTTAAACTGAGCCTCGAACATAGTTTTTTTAACATTCGAGGCTATAAAGATAATGTCACTAAACTCCTTACGATGAAGCAAAGCTAACACTAACTGCAGGCGAGCGAGCTTGTCAGAGACCATCCTCATCCCAAAGGAAGAGATGGGGTAGTTCCAACTATTGGTAACAATGTCCTTGAACTGGGGATGAGATTGCCACATGTTGAAATAACGAAATGGCTTTTTCCACCTCGAGCAACCCAAGATTGAGAGTAACAGTAGTGTAATCTGAAGTGCGAAGATACCCAAAGTGGTTATGGGACATAGGGAATAACTCATCCCAATCCGAGTTGACACAGACGCGGTCTATTTTGGAGAGGATGGGGTAAGAGGGTTGTTCATTAATCCAAGGGAGCAGAAAGCCAGATGATTAGAGATCACTGAGTTCACATTGGTAGCAACAATTATTGAATTCATCATTGCTGAGGACCAGATGTCAGAAGAACCAAAACGCTTATCTGGATGATGAATAGCATTAAAATCCCTAAGGAAAACCCAAGGGATGTGGTTATCATGATTGGAAATGTCAATAAGGTCATTCCAAAGGAATGCGATCTTGTGCTTCGTTAAAAGCATAGATTGCAGTAAGTTTGAAGGAGGCTCTATAGTTGTGACATTTAGCAATACAATGAATGTATTGAGGAGATTGGGAGATCCTAGTAATCGTGATAATACTAGGATCCCAGGTAATCCAAATTCTACCTAGGGGATGAGTCGAGTGATTGGTAAGCACATGCCAAAAGGAGACCATTTGTCTGATTATATGACCAACTTTATGAATTTGGACTTTAGTTTCTACTAGAACTATCAAAGAGACATGATTACTTATAATAAACTCATTGATATCTTTTTGCCTAATTGGGTCGTTTAAACCCCGCACATTCCAAGAAGCAATATTCATAAATAGAAAATTCACAGTGTATCCGCTGATGATTCCGTCGGAGGAAAGCATACGAGGATAAATGAAGCAAAAAATTTGGATTCGTTCAAACAGTTGGTCAAGAATTTATAGGTGAAAAAGTGTATAATGGTGGGCTTGAATATAGTCTTTCGACTTTTTTTCGTTCGATATTTTTCATTTCGTCTATCGACTAAAACATTATTGGTCAAGATTCTTTGACTATTCAAAATCTTTAAATTTAGTCTTTGCGCGTGGTTTTAACTCTGGTGCAGCCCCGTGTCCCCATAGTTAAATGGTACGAGTCTCACAGATAGTCCATCGATTTTTAATTCCATTTTTAACCTGTAAATTTAATTATTTTTTATTTTTATTTTTTTGAAAATAGAATATAAAAAATAAAAAAATATTTTTTAAAAAAGTAAATACAAGTCGAGGGTAGAATATATATATATATATATATCAAAAAAATATTTATTTAACGATACTTTGTTTTCATAAGAATAAAAAAACAAACAAAAAATATTAAAAAAATTTAAAAAATATTAAATTTAAAGGGTAAAAATGGAATCAAAAGGTGATGAACTATTTTTCAGACTCGTACCATTAAACTACGGGGATACGTGGCTGAACCTGAGTAAAGACCACGTGCGGGGACTAAATTTATAGATTTTGAATAATCAAAGGACCATGACCGATGATTTTTTAGTCGATAGACAAAACGAAAGAAAACACAATAGTAGAGGGACCATATTCTAATTTAAGCCTAAAAGGTGGGTAGATACATGGACTTGTGATGTAGTTGCACAAGTCCATGGCTATATGACACGTTAGACAAACGAAATCGGGATTTAATTGAGGCTCGGTTATCCGAATTAGGCATTGCGACCACTCAAATCGAATGCGTCGAGAAGCCTAACGAGTTTCGAAAACATCAATACGTGATGAAGTTCAAGCCCGAAAATCCATAGTTTATTCCCTTTTTTTATGTTTTCTTTAATTTTCTACATTCTTTAATTTTTATTAGATCTAATTAAAATACTTGACCAACTGCACTCGTTTTGAAATTGAGTTGAGATTTTTATTTTGTGAGGAACAATCTGTAATTTTGGCGTAAGGTTTCAAGCATACTATAAAAGGCTCTCAAACCCTATTTTGCCGTCACACTTTTTGGAATTAAATTTGAGTTTTTCTCTAAGTCTCTTATACTCTAACCTAGGGTTCATTTATTCTTTATTTCTTTTTCTTAATTCTTATGTTTGCAGTCGCTCTTATATTACTGCCACCATATTGGTATCAGAGGGACATAGCTCCTACAACGTGGATTATAGAGGTATGCCGCCTAAGAGATCTTCCAATCGCAAAATCGATCGATCGGGATAAATTTGAAAATCGATTTGTCCAGGGGTAAACAAATGCATTTGCTGGGAAACCAGATGAGGGACATACATGAAGCATAACAAAGGCTGTTGAACAACCAAACCAATGAATTTCGAGCTTCAGGTTTGAGAAACCAGCCATCGATATCTGAGAGAAAGACCGATCGTGAGCATAATCCGTTTTCTCCTCGGAGAGAACAAGGTAGAGTTCAATATTACCCCAAGACTATCGTGAACAAGTATTTGAGCAGCCGCCAGCAAGACATTTTGATCAAAACGCCAACAACCGGTGGGAATCTGGATTCAGACTTGAGATCCTAGAGTTCGAAGGAGGTATCGAACTGGAGAAGTTTTTATATTGGATTGCCTCAGTTGAAGAATTCCTTAATTTTAAGGAGGTTCCGAATCCAAAACGCGTACAGTTGGTTGCAACTAATTTCTGAGGCCAAACTACATGTTGGTGGAAAACGTTAAAGCATACCAGATCAAGGCAAGATAAGCAAAAAATAACAACCTGGGCTAAATTTGTGAAACACTTGAGGACTGTATTTTTTCCATACAATTATGCGCGAATAATGTATTAGCAGTTCCAAAACCTTAAAAAGTGTCAAAGACTGTTGATGAATACACTAAAGATTGTTTCAAGCTGCAAAACCGTGTCGATATTGCTGATTTGGCAGATCAATTAGTATCTCGCTACATAGGTGGGTTGAGACAGCACTTTCAAGACCAGCTGAACATATTCGACGATGTGAATGTGTCTGAAGAATATCAATGTGCACTGCATCTGGAAAATTCCCTTTGACAAAGGTTTATGGATGAGATACTACTAGAACAACTCCAATGGCGTTTCCAAAAAGGACGGTGTCGTGTCCTAGCCCACCAATACCGATTGCCACTCCTATTCGTACATGTGTTAACTCACAGGTACCTAGTTGCGTCAGTACTTCCTCGCAGGTCAAGTGCTACCGTTGTTACAAACTAGGGCACATTGCTTTGCAGTGTCCAAAATTATGACAACAACCACAATAATTGAGGGGTTTATTCATTGGAGCTGCTGATTTCGATCTGAACGGTGAACTACAATTTGATAAGGAATTTGAAGAAACTGTCGATAAGGTTCAAGAGGAAGGTTACAAGAGAAGATGCTCGGCATGCATTGGTTTTAAGACGTGTTGTTTTACACCTAAGGCAAGAGCTGAAAGGGATGATTGTTTGTGAAACAATATTTTCCAGTCGGCTTGTACCATCGGAGAAAAGGTATGTCAATTCGTTATTGATTCAGGAAGTTGCAAAAATGTAATTTCGGAAGAAGCTGTATAGAAGCTGGCCCTGAAAGTAGAAGACCAACCCAAACCCTATAAACTCGCCTGGTTAAAGGTAGAGAGATAACAATCTCTAAAAGATGTTTGGTGTCTTTTTCTGTTAGTAACTATAAATATAAGGCATGGTGCAATGTCATTGCTATGAATGTTTGTCACTTATTGCTAGGCCGACCATGACAATACATACGATGGTAGGACAAACCGCTATAGTTTCATATGGAATAACGTTAGATTCATATTGACACCAACTAAAGAGGTATCCCCAACACCTGCACTTGTTGTATCACAAGAATCAGGTAAGAACGTTTTAGCTCAAAAAACATTTATAGAGCATGTTAGTGATACATGGATTGTTTATCTATTGGTGGTTAAAGAATTTAATAATGATCCATTTGTTGGGACACATGAGCGCTTTCGGCCGCTATTAGAAGAATTTGTTGTTGTGTTTCCCGATAATCTGCTTACAAGTCTTCCTCCATTAAGAGACATCCAACACCAGATTGATCTAGTACCGGGTGCTAGCCTAACAAATCGACTACATTACCGGATGAGTCCAAAGGAGCATAATGAGCTCCGTATACATGTAGAAGAATTGTTGAAGAAAGGCCACATCTGTGAGAGCCTCAGTCCTTGTGCAGTGCCTGCTCTGCTGACACCAAAGAAGGATGGCTCAATGAGAATGAGTGTGGATAGCCTGGCTATCAACATAAATTATAGTCAGGTTTAGTTTCCTATTCCTCGCTTTGATGATTTACTGAATCAGTTGAATGGTGCTATAGTTTTTACGAAACTTTATTTGAAGAATAGATATCATTAGATTCGTATTCGCATGGAAGATGAGTGGAAAATAGCCTTTTAAGTCCGAGGAGGTCTGTTTGGATGGATGATCATGCCATTGAGCTTTTCGAAAGCTCCTGAACATTCATGAGGGTTATGAACCAGGTATTTCGTTCATTCATCAGAAATATTTTGGTTGTGTACTTTGACAATATTATGAGATATAGTACTATGGAGGAGCTGCAACTCCAGCACTTACGAGAAGTATTAATTGTTTTGAGACGTGAAGAGTTTCATGGAGGAGTCGACAAGTGTCCATTTATAACAGATTTGGTTCTTTTCCTCGGGTATGTTGTTTTGGATGATGGTTTAGTTTGAACAAATCGAAAGTAGCAGAAGTGCGTGAATGACCTATACCTACTTCTTTAATAAAAGTCCGTTCTTTTAATGGATGGTTTCATACTACAAGAGGTTCATATATAACTTCAGTATTGGCATGGATCCTCATACACATTGTATGAAGGGAAACACATTTTGCTGGACCCCAGAAGAAACTACCGAGTTTGAAGAGACTAAGGTAAGACTGACCATTGCTCCTATTCTGCTTCTACCCAATTTTTCTATAGGGTTTGAACTGCATTGTAATGCGTCTGGATTGGGCATTAGATTTGTACTCAGCCAACGAGGCCGACCTGTAGCCTACTTCAGTGAGAAGTTCAGTGGGGTTAAACTCGACTACAACACCTATGACAAGGAGTTTTATGCAGTGGTGCGGGCTTTGATGCACTGAAGTTCCTACTTGGCCTATAACGAATTTGTACTATACACCGATCATGATGCCTTGAAGCATCTACATAGTCAGGAGAAGCTCTCTTCCTGCCATGCACGTTGGGCAACACTTACTCAACAATTTACCTTTTTTCATCAAACATCGGGGGTATTTAACCGCGTAGCTGATGCACCAAGCCACCGCAATATGATGATGGAAGGAAAGGTTGTGGGATTTGAGATGATGAAGGATCTAATGGCTATCGATCTATATTTTAGTCCTATTTTGGAGGACGTCGGAACAGGTTTGAGAAACGATTTTGCAGTGAGCACTGGCTACCTCTTCCAAGGTTACTTACTATGTATTCCTGATGGTAGTTTGATGTTATTGATTGTACAAGAGAGACTCAATAAGGGGCATGGTTGTAGATATGAAACCCTTCATTCTATATTTAGTCAGTTCTTATGGCCGCATTTGAGGAGAGATGTTATCCGGTTTGTAGCTGGCTGTCGGGTTTGCCAGATGGCGAAAGGCACATCCTCCAACATAGGTCTTTATGTGCCACTCCCAATACCGGAGGGACCGTGGCAAAGCATCAGCATGGATTTAGTCTCTGGACTACCGAGAACACATAGAAGTAATGATTATATCTTTGTGGTGGTGGACATGTTTTCCAAAATGGCCAACTTTATTTCTTGTAAGAAACCACCGATGTTGTGAATGTTGCTAACTTATACTTCAGTGAGGTCTGCCGCTTACATGGCCTATCCATGAATATCATTTCTGATCGCGATAGACGGTTTTTCAGGTATTTTTGGAGGAGTTTTTGGTGTCTTACAAACACAAAGCTGAGTTTTAACAGCTCTTATCACCCGCAGACAGACGGCCAAACCGAGGTAACTAATCGAAAATTAGGCAACATGTTGCATATAGAGGTCTTCGGCAACTTGAAAGCATGAGAATTCCGCCTTTATCACGTTGAGTTCGCCTACAACAGGCAACAAAAACGTAGTACTAGATATAGTCCCTTCATGGTAGCCTATGGTTATAACCCACGGGGTCCTATTGATTTGGCTTCCTAACGCTTGACAAGGTTCCAGCCAGGGTCGAGACCACCATCGTTGATCTAAGAGAGATTTATGAGAACACACTCAAACACCTGTAGGAAACAAAACAAAAGTACAAGGTTGCCACATATACGAAGCGCTGACTGGTGGAGTTTGCAACAAGGGACTTTGTATGGACAGTCTTGATGAGAGATCGCTATCCTGTGCACGAGTACAACAAGCTAACTGCAAGGAATGTGAGTCCGTTTGAAATCATTGAGAAGATTAATCCCAATGCATATAGATTAAAGCTACCTTGCCACATGAAGACCCATGACGTCTTCAACGTGAAGCACCTGGTTTTATTTACCGATGCCGTCGAGGATGATGAATTCGTGAATTCGTGGGCGAATTCTTTTGAAGAAGGAGATGATGATATAGTTGCACAAGCCAACGACTATATGGCCCTTTAGGACAAATGAAAACAGGCTTTATTTGGGGCTCAGTTATCCGAATTAGGCGTTTCGACCACTCAAATACAACGCGTCGAGAGACGCAAGGAATTTCGAAAGCATCACCTGGCGTGAAAATCCATTATTTAGGCCCTTTTTTGATGTTTGGATAATTTTCTACATTTTTTCTATTTTTATTAGATTTAATTAAAATACTTAACCAGCTCCAATTGCTTTGAAATTGGATTGGACTCTATTTTATTTTGTGAGAAAAAATCTGTAATTTTGGCATATGGTTTCAAGCACTTTTATAAAAGGCTCTCAAACCCTATTTTTGTCGTCAAACGTTTTGAAATTAAATTTAAGTTTTTCTCTAAGTCTCTTATACTGTAACATAAGATTAGGTTTATTCATTCTCTGTTCCATCTTCTTAATTCTTGTGTTTGCAGCCGCCTTTTATATCGCCGCCACCAACGTGGTTAGAAATGACCGAGGATTAAGATACTTGGTTAAAAAATTAAAATAATGAGTTAGTGGGTTGGAAAATAGAGAAAATATAATTATGAAGTTAGAGCATCCCCAACAGGTAATGTATAAATATGTTAAATTAACGTGAAATTTTGGTAATCTATATTTTTAGATTACAAAATAATACAAAAGACTCTTTATATTTAAGGTAGTTATTTTGTTTCACAAGTTAAGGAGAAAAAAAAGGAAAGATTATACCTATTTTGTAACTGCAATTACAAATTTACCTAACGTAATTTAAGCTAATAAACATAGAGAGGCTTTTAGATTACGTGTTGGAAAAGAAAAAATTACAAATAATAAGTAAATTTACTATCTAGTCTCTTTTACTTATTTTGTTGGGATGATCTTATAAGAGATTAATTAGAAAAAGTGAAAATGCACAAAGTGCTGGATACATGGAAGGACGTGGTTAGAAATGAGCGAGAATTGAGATACGTTGCTTAGAAAGTAAAAAGAATGAGTTAGTGGGTTGGAAAATAGAAAGAAAATAATTATTAGGTTATATGCGATTAACTAGAAAACAAAAAGACCCTAAAGACCCGTGATGTATGTTTTATTTTTAAGCAGGATTTTACGCTCTAAACTATTATGGACTCCGGAGCTTAAGTCTCCAACTTTAACTTTATAGTGCATGACCTTAAGTCTTAGAATTTTACATCCCGATCTAGAAGTCTAATTTACTTACAAATTTAATTTAAAGTTTGTATAAGCATAACTTAGGTCGAATTACATATAAATCTTATTTTGTAAGCTGGCCTCTTACAACTTAGGACCTTATCACTATTCAATAGTCCTTGCGAACCGAAAGAAGATTATAACTTCAATTTTTTTTATTTTGTTTGTCGAATCTTCAGTGACTTAAGATCTGGATGTATAATTTTCATATCAAATTAGTTATCCGTCAATCCGAATTACAGAGCCGATTACAGTTGGACTTGTGACTTAACATCTGGATGCATGATTTTCATATCAAATTAGTTATCCGTCAATCCGAATTACAGAGCCGATTACAATTGGACTTGTGATGGTCTCGAGGTTTGTTGGTTTATATTTGTCTTATTATAAATCTTTCATCGGCCAAACCTCTTTTGAGGAGAAAAATTATATTTTACTAGAATGAAAAATATACAAGGGTAAATAGCATTTTTATAGTTTTTTTTTATATTTTATAGTAGCCAATTGGGATGGTTTTAAACTAGTTTATGATTTATATAAAGTTATAATTTATTTCTTTAAAAATTGTTTCGTGTTACTTGTGGAGGTATGTAATTAACCCCGTAGCCTTTTCAATAAGAAGGAATGCTTATTTTGGGAAGTAGATTATGTGAGTATGTTATTTGACACTTCTTGTTTTGGCCTAGCTGAAGATATCTAAACCTGTGTTATGTGCTTGCCAAAACTTCAACAATCATGAACTTTGTTTAACTGAAAATTTAATCTTTTGAGATGACTGAAAATACCAAAGCGTTCTAATCATGAAGCTGATGATGATAACTAAAATTAGGATTGTCACGTTGGGGACAATTGAGTCATCCTTTGATATGTGTCACTCTTCCAAACTATAATCAGGCATGATATACTTTGTGTTGTCTCTTCATATTCGAGGTTTATAAACGATGATAAAATTGCCTACATGTCTACAAATAAAATCTAGACCCTGTCATGAAATAATTTAAATAATTGAATCAAGTCTTGTTATTTTTTTACCATTTGCTTAAGTAAGATCTTTCTTTCTTATTTATACTATTTTACCCGAACTTCACCAATTTCTCTTTACTTGAACTTTTTTGATTGCTTATGATTTGTTGTCCTTTATTACAAAATTTACATGGTTTAAGTAAATTTTGTGTTTCTTCTACTTAAATCTTATTCCTTTGAACCATGTCATTCCCTTAAATATAAAATAGCCAGGATAATGGGTTTGCACTTGTGTATTTCAGATAAAAAGGGTTATGATAGTCAGAATTAGAGTGAAGAAGTTTGTACTAGTAATTCTCATAAGAGAAATGACTCCAATGTAGAGATAATGAAATCTCGTGAAGCTCTCATGACCTTGTCCTCTGATATTCAACCTTTATTGGCCTTGCCACCATTCCGGATTTTTATTGAAGTAATCCACGTTCTTTTACTCATGAATTGTTTGGTTATGTTAGTGCTAGAATTGATATTAATTGAAATCCTTTTGCAGGGAATACAAACTCTAAATTTCTATTTTCCATAATCAAATTGAAAGTTATACAAATCCCAATAAACTCTATATCAAACCAATAAAGAATGGCCCTGAAATTCAAAGTGCTGCATACTATATAGATAAAAAAAAAGTGTACATCAATGCAACAGATCTTCCACAATGTTTAACTTCAGGAAGTGGAGGGCAGTCCTGCTAATGCTAGAGCCAATGACTTGGTGGTTTTCACCACTCTTTTTGAAGTAGTGATTCGCTTTCAATTGTACATATATATGATGGCATTCTTCTAAACACTTTACATGTACCTATTGTTGGATCATAAACTTGATCCACGTAAAGGGCCCAACCCACTCAAAGGGTCCAACCCACTTAATAAGGCCCATCTAGAAAGAATATTCTAGAAACATTTAAATTAATATTTAGTAGTTTAGGTTGAGTGCAAGACACACTTTTAGATTGAGTGTAAGAAACACCTTAACTTTGAGTGTAGTATTGATGTTGAGTGTGTTAGTATCCAAAAGCCTCTTGGATGGTGGATCTTTGTCTCCAATATATTCCTATAAATAGTGGAGCTCTCCCACCATCTAGAGCATCACACAAACACACCGAGAATCAAAGTTAGAGAGAAAATTAGAGTGAGAGAAAAGAGAGACAAGAATGCTCTCTTGAGTGTTAGAAAAATATTTTCTCTTCTAGTGTGAGTTGTAAGAGTGTTTTGTAATATTTCTCCTTTTCAATCTATATCAAAGTTGTTTGTTTGTAATAAAGAGAGTGTTATTTTTATATTTTCCGCCAACAAAGTGGTATCAGAGCCACAAGCTCTTTCCAAAATTTTGTTTTTAAATTTTCAACATATTGGAAATTTTGTTTTTAAATATTCAACATATTTAAAAATATGGAAAATGGTGTATCATCCTTCCAAGTTCCAACACTCAACAACAAAAACTACGACAATTGGAGTATCAAGATGAAAGCTCTCCTTGGAGCACATGATGTGTGGGATGCCGTCGACAAAGGTTTTGACGAACCCGAAGAGGAAGCAAGCCTTTCTCAAGAGGAGAAAACAACGTTGAAGGATTCAAGAAAGAGAGACAAAAAAGCTCTCTTCCTCATCTATCAAGCATTCGATGATGATGGCTTCGAAAAAATTTCAAGCGCATCTTCCGCCAAGCAAGCATGGGAGAAATTGAAAATCTCTTACAAAGGAGTCGAAAAGGTGAAAAAGGTACGTCTCCAAACATTAAGAGGTGAATTTGAATCCTTACATATGAAAGCGTCCGAATCTATTTCGGAATATTTCTCAAGAGTAGCAACCGTTTGTAATCAATTAAAAAGAAATGGTGAGAAGTTAGAAGATGTGAGAGTAATCGAAAAAATACTCCGCTCGTTGGATCCTAAATTTGAGCACATCGTCGTGACGATTGAAGAAACTAAAGACTTGGAGAAAATGATGATCGAAGAACTCCAAGGATCATTACAAGCCTATGAAGAAAAGCACAAGAAGAAGCAAGAGATCACCGAGAAACTCCTCAAAGTAGAATTGAAGGACATGCATGGAAATCAAGGAGATGATAGAAACCAACGTAGCCGAGGCAAAGGCAGAGGCCGCGGACGAGGTGGTTATCATGGCAGTGGACGTAGCTGGAATTACAACAACAATAATTCCAACTACAACTACGAGAAACGAGAAAGCTCAACACGAGGTCGTGGAAGACGAAATCCGAACTCGAGGTATGATAAATCTCAAATCCAATGCTATAAATGTCAAAGATTTGGACATTATGCTTCAGAATGTAGAGGCCCCAACAATAGAGTTGAGGAGAAGGCCAACTATGTGGAAGAGAAGACGGAGGAGAAAGATATGTTACTACTAACATACAAAACCACTAATGAAGGCCAAGAAAACACTTGGTATCTTGACACCGGTGCAAGCAATCATATGTGTGGGAAAAGAAGCATGTTCGTAGAGATCAATGAAGCAGTGAGTGGAAATGTCTCTTTTGGAGATGATAGCAAAATATCGGTGAAAGGAAAAGGTAACATTCTTATTCGTGCAAAAGATGGTAGTCACCAAATGATCTCAAATGTTTATTACGTACCTACCATAAAAAACAACATCTTAAGCTTGGGACAACTTCTAGAAAAAGGCTATGATATTCATATGAAAAATTATAGTCTTTTTGTGAGAGATGCAAAAGGGGATTTAATTGCTAAAGTTCAAATGTCAAAGAATAGAATGTTTCCTTTGAATATTCAAAATGATGTTGCAAAGTGTCTTAAGGCGTGTTACAAAGATTCGTCGTGGCTATGGCATGTTCGATTTGGGCATCTAAACTTCTCAAGTTTAGAGTTATTGTCAAAAAAGGAAATGGTGAGAGGGTTACCGTGTATCAATCATCCTGACCAGTTATGCGAAGGATGTTTACTTGGAAAGCAATTCAGAAAAAGATTTCCAAAGGAGTCAGATTCAAGAGCCAATAAACCTCTCGAGCTTATTCATACCGATGTGTGTGGTCCAATCAAGCCGAGCTCTCTAGGTAAAAGTAACTACTTCCTTCTCTTCATTGATGATTTTTCAAGAAAAACGTGGGTATACTTCTTGAAATAGAAATCTGAAGTCTTTGGAGTATTTAAGAAGTTCAAAGCAGTTGTGGAAAAAGAGAGCGGAAATAAGATTAAAGCCATGAGATCTGACCGAGGAAGGGAGTTCACATCCAATGAATTCCTAGAGTTTTGTGAAGCACATGGAATTCTTCGTCGCTTGACAGTTCCTAGATCACCTCAACAAAATGGTGTGGCAGAAAGGAAGAACAGAACAATCCTTGATATGGCGCGAAGCATGCTCAAAAGTAAGAAACTGCCTAAAGATTTTTGGGCGGAAGCAGTGGCATGTGCGGTTTACTTGTCCAACCGATCTCCAACAAGAAGTGTTTGGGGAAAGATACCACAAGAAGCGTGGAGTGGAAGAAAGCCCGGAATTTCCCACTTGAGAGTATTTGGAAGCGTAGCCCATGTCCATGTACCAGACGAACAACGAACCAAACTCGATGATAAAAGCAAGAGTTTTATCTTCATCGGTTATGACTCAAGTTCCAAAGGCTACAAGTTATACAACCCAAACAACAAGAAGGTTGTGATAAGCCGAGACGTGATAGTTGATGAAGAAAGCGAATGGGATTTTGGGTCTCATGCAAATGAGTTCACATTTTTCCCCCAAATTGAAGAAGACGAGCAAACACCGAATGAGCAATCACAAGATGTTGCAACCCCACATGCTTCACCAATATCAACTACTCATGAAGATTCACCACCTTCATCATTATCAAATGGTAGTCAAAATGAGAGAGTTGTGGAACGTATAAGAAGCCTTAGTGATCTTTATGAGGTAACTGAACCAATGGATAACATTACACTCTTTTGTCTCTTTGCTGATTGTGAGCCAGTGACATTTCAAGAAGCTGCACAAGAGAAACAATGGAGAGACGCGATGGATGCAGAAATTAGAGCCATCGAGAAGAATGACACATGGGAACTCACCTCACTTCCCAAAGGGTGCAAGACAATAGGCGTTAGATGGTTATACAAAACCAAGAGAAATGCTAAGGGGGAGATTGAAAAACACAAAGCAAGGCTTGTTGCAAAAGGCTATAGTCAAAAGGCGGGAATTGACTATGATGAGGTATTCGCCCCCGTTGCCCGATTAGAAACTATTAGACTAATAATTTCTTTGGCAGCTCAAAACAAGTGGAAGATACAACAAATGGATGTAAAGTCAGCATTTCTAAATGGCGTCCTTGAAGAAGAAGTCTACATTCAACAACCATTAGGCTATGAGGTCAAAGGTCACGAAGATAAGGTGTTGAAGCTAAAGAAGGCCCTTTACGGGCTAAAACAAGCACCAAGAGCCTGGAACAGTAGAATCGACAAGTACTTCCAAGAGAACGGCTTCATCAAATGTCCGTACGAGCACGCTCTTTACACCAAGATCAAAGATGAAGATATTTTAATTGTGTGTCTCTACGTGGACGATTTGATCTTCACCGGAAGCAGCCCAAGTATGTTTAATAAATTCAAGGAAGTAATGACGAAGGAATTCGAGATGACAGACTTGGGGCTCATGGCGTACTACCTTGGCATTGAAGTTAAGCAGCAAAAAGATGGAATTTTCATCTCACAAGAAAGCTATGCTAAAGATATCCTGAAGAAGTTTAAGATGGAGAATTGTAGCCCAATAAGCACACCCATGGAGTTTGGAGTCAAAATATCCAAACATGAAGAAGGCGAAAGTGTGGATCCGACATTATTCAAAAGTTTGGTAGGAAGTCTACGCTATCTAACTTGCACGAGACCGTATATTCTTCATGCAGTTGGATTGGTTAGTCGCTCCATGGAATCTCCAACAACTACTCATTTCAAAGCTGCAAAGAGAATCCTTCACTATCTGAAAGGTACAATTGATTTTAGATTACTCTATTCCATTTCTAATAATTACAAACTTGTTGGGTATAGCGATAGTGATTGGGGTGGAGACATAGACAATCGAAGGAGTACTACTGGATTTGTATTCTTCATGGGAAACATTGCTTTCACATGGATGTCAAAGAAACAACCGATAGTCACATTATCCACTTGTGAGGCAGAATATGTTGCTGCCACTACCTGTGTTAGTCATGCAATTTGGCTTAGAAATCTATTGAAGGAGATAGACCTAACACAACATGAGCCAACTAAGGTCTATGTCGATAATAAGTCAGCAATCGCCTTAGCCAAGAATCCAGTATTCCATGATCGAAGCAAGCATATAGATGTCCGCTACCACTACATAAGGGAGTGTATTTCAAGAAAGGATGTGCAAGTTGAATATGTGAAGACACAAGATCAAGCTGCTGATATTTTCACCAAGCCACTGAAAAGCGAAGACTTCAAACGATTAAGGAAACTACTAGGGGTCACGGGATCAAGTTTAAGGGGGAGTGTTGGATCATAAACTTGATCCACTTAAAGGGCCCAACCCACTCAAAGGGTCCAACCCACTTAATAAGGCCCATCTAGAAAGAATATTCTAGAAACATTTAAATTAATATTTAGTAGTTTAGGTTGAGTGCAAGACACACTTTTAGATTGAGTGTAAGAAACACCTTAACTTTGAGTGTAGTATTGATGTTGAGTGTGTTAGTATCCAAAAGCCTCTTGGATGGTGGATCTTTGTCTCCACTATATTCCTATAAATAGTGGAGCTCTCCCACCATCTAGAGCATCACACAAACACACCAAGAATCAAAGTTAGAGAGAAAATTAGAGTGAGAGAAAAGAGAGACAAGAATGCTCTCTTGAGTGTTAGAAAAATATTTTCTCTTCTAGTGTGAGTTGTAAGAGTGTTTTGTAATATTTCTCCTTTTCAATCTATATCAAAGTTGTTTGTTTGTTCTAAAGAGAGTGTTATTTTTATATTTTCCGCCAACACCTAGGCCAGCTCACGCTGAATGGTGAAGGCTCCAAATGGCTTTGATAATTTCCACGGAGTTATTGGTATAGGCTTTCAATGTTAAACACTTCATTTTACTAATAACCATTAGTTCAAAGAGTTAAATTCTTTACTTATACCTGACGGTTCATCGTCGTACAACACTATCTCAAAACTTCACGGTTCTGATAAAACAATGAAAATGAAGTTTTTATATGGTAGTGGTAACTGGGAAACAAGAATGAATGAGCCATAACCAGTGTGTGCTCGGCACTACAGATAAGTTAGTAAGTATCATAACTTGTTTTTTCTATTTTTGATTATTTTTAACTTTGCATGATTTATGAGTTTTAATATTGATCAACTGACCTTATGTGGGGAAAACTCAATGCTTGCACAAAATTCACTGAACCTTTTCATGTGATCTTGCATAAATTTAGGGTTAATTATGTTGGGCTTGCAGAACCTGTCAACGAGGAATTACTAAAATAATACATAGTAATTATGACTGTAATTTTTTTTTGAGAATCTGGGTTTTCGCCAAGTCTTCAACCATCTAGGGATGCCAATGCTTTGAGCAAGCCAAACTTGAATGGTGTACGAACTAAAGCATCCAAGGCTGGAGTACCTAAAGTAAAAGTAATTCCTATTGCACCATATTCAAATTATTCTTAGTTCAAAGGATAAGATCTGAAGATGAGGAATACTACTGGTGGCACTCTCTTTTGAAAAAGGTTGAGGTTAATATTTTTTATTCGAAAACCAAGGGTTTTGGGTATACTTATATAAAGGCTACCAAATGCACATTTTGAGTGCCAACATTGAATACTAAGATGGCGAATCCAAAGGGTAGTATTGTCGATCCAAAGGATAAGATGGTCATTATAAAGGCTGTGGTATCTTATGATAAATCTTTATCTTCAAGTATTATAGCTACTAATGCGGCTAACCCGAAGAGTAAGATGGGTCTTTCTTGGGTCTTTATTCTAAATTGTATGCTATTAATGATAATTTTAGTCATGGAGGCCTTAATTTTGTTGGATAAACATTGAACTTATGACGTGTTTGATATCAGTTATTAGGCAGTTATTTAGATAGGATCTAACAGTTAGTCTGTATCTTCTATATAAGAAGAAAACCCATGTATTGATATTTGAAATGAGAAGTTAACATTTTCAAGTTTTTGTCTGTTTATAAGTGTATTTGCATTGTTGTTTTGTAGCAGGGACTTTTCCCTGCATTTGGTATCAGAGCCTATGTTGCCAAAGAAATGGATGACATCGATGGAGAACAATCAAAAGCAGTTACAGTCTTCAAATCGACGGCAAGAGGAGCCTCAATACCGATCCAATATCCAACGTTAAGCGAAACGAACTACGACATATGGGCTGTCAAGATGAAGATAATCTTGCGTTCGCTAGGAGTATGGTCAGTGATCGAAGGTGAAGACACAGACGTCAACAAAGATCAAGGTGCCATGGTAGCCATTTCTCAAGCCGTGCCAGATGACGTGATGATGGCAATCGCCGAAAAGCAGACGACAAAGGAGGCTTGGGTCGCACTTAGGGAGATGCGAGTTGGTGAAGATCGTGTCAAAAAGGCACACGTACATGTACTGAAACGTCAATTTAATAAGTTACAGATGGAGGACTCAGAGACGATAAATGGCTTTGCAATGAAGCTTACTACGCTAGTAGGCGAGATCCGCTCACTCGGGACAACACTCGACGAAAGAGAAGTTGTTGAAAAACTGTTTAGTGCTGTTCCCGATAAATTTCTCCATATTATCGGAACGATTGAGCAGTTTGGCGATTGTGAGAACATGTCGGTCTCAGAAGCAATCGGTCGCCTCAGAACCTTTGAAGAAGAGATTAAAGGACGATTGAACTCAAGAGGCAGTGGAGATCAGTTACTCTATACCCATGTCGAGTCAGACGCAAGAATCCCAAAGGGAAAGAGAGATGAAGGTTTCAGCAGCAACCATAGAGGAGGACGTCATGGGAGAGGACGTGGTCGTGGGCGTGGTTATGGTAAAGGTCGGGGAAATGGTGAATGCCATAACGAAGAACGAAAGCCACGTAACTTCGATAAATCCATGATAAAGTGTTTCAACTGCAATGGTTATGGTCACTTTGCAAAAGAATGTCTCAAACCAAACCGAATAGAAAGAGCCAACCTTGTTACAATGCAAACCGAAGATGAACCGGCACTTTTGATGGCCGAAACTCGTCTTCTCAGCCACGAGGTAAAATACGAGCAAGTGTTACTACACGAAGAAAAGGTAGTGCCAAAGTTTAAAAGCACCCGAGAGAAGACTTGGTATTTAGATTCGGGCGCAAGTAATTACATGACCGGTTGTATCGAAAAATTTGCTGAAATTGACAGTGTTATTAAAGGGTCATTCAAATTTGGTGATGGTTCGGCAGTAGAAATACAAGGAAGAGGTTCGGTTTTGTTTGAAGACTTCACGGGTGAGCATCGAATACTTACTAATGTCTATTACATTCCAATGTTGAAAAGTAATATTATAAGCATTCGTCAGCTTGATGAAAACGGATGTAAGGTTATGGTTGAAGGAGGTGTTATGAGTATTTTTGACAGATCACAAAGAATATTAGCAAAACTGAACAGGTCAAGCAACATGTTGTATGAATTTAATATAGCACCAGCCCTACCCGAATGTTTTATGGTAAGGAACAAAGAAAATGCATGGAGATGGCATGCAAGGTACGGGCATGTGAACTTTCAAGCCTTGAAGCTTCTAAGTCAGAAACAGATGGTCCACAGTGTGCCCATAATCGAGCATAAGGACCGCATCTGCGATGGTTGTATGATTGGAAAACAACATCGAAAACCATTTCCAACAGTGGCAAAATTCCGAGCAAAAGCACCGCTTGATCTGTGGCATGGAGATTTGTGCGGGCCAATAAATCCTACCACACACAGAGGTAACCGTTATTTCCTACTGTTGGTTGATGATTGTACAAGATTTATGTGGCAGGTACTCATCCGAAACAAAGACAAAGCATTTGTGGCATTTAAAAAGGTGAAATCTGCAGCAGAAATATAGAAAAATAGTAAGTTAAAAGCTTTGCACACTGATCGTGGCGATAAATTCACCTCAAATGAGTTCAAGATCTACTGTGAGGGGTTGGGAATTAAGCATTATATATCGGCACCGTATTCTCCTCAGCAGAATGGAGTTGCTGAACGAAGAAATCAGACAGTGGTCGGCATGGCAAGGAGCTTGTTGAAAAGCATGGGAGTCTCAGACGAATTTTGGGGGGACGCGGTATCAACTGCCGTGTATCTCCTAAATTGAGCCCCAACAAAAAACGTTTCGGCAAAACTCCCTATGAAGCATATTATAACTGCAAGCCAAGTCTTGATCATTTTCGTATCTTTGGATGTGTCGGACATGTAAAAAATGTTACACCTCACCTTTCAAAACTTACAGACCGAAGCAAGCAAATGGTGTTTATTGGTTATGATTCGAATACAAAAGGCTATCGGATGTTTGATCCGAAGTCAAAACGAGTAGTCGTAACACGAGACGTCGTGTTTGAAGAGGAGAAAAAGTGGGAGTGGAGCAAATTTCCAGTAACGGAAACAGGGAACATTTTTTCCGCACCTTACTTTACCATAGCAAGCACATCTGATACGAAAAATCTCCAAGATAAAGAAGGTGTCAACGATTTCGGCATGGATTTCCCACAACCGAAACATGAACTAAACGGTAACCGAAATCAGCATGCTACACCAGTGATAAACACAAGATCCAGAACATCTGTTTTAAATTCACCATATACTCCAGCAGCAACATTTGAAGATTCAGTATCAACTGAAAAACTACAACCCTTGACACTTGATGAGAGTTCATCTGAAGGACCACGGGGTAAGCGTGACATCAAAGAACTTTACGATGAAACCTTCCCAATAGAATTTGAGTATTCGGGACTGTGTTTGCTCGGAGAAGAGGAGTCTTCAACTCTTGAAGAAGCCAAGGCTGATCCGATGTGGAGAAGAGCAATGGAGGAAGAAATTTCTTCTATTCAAGAAAATGAAACTTGGAAGCTCGTTCCATTACCTGACAGCCACAAACCTATTGGTTTAAAGTGGGTTTACAAGCTAAAGAAGGACATTCAAGGCAGAGTAGTGAGGCACAAATCGAGAATAGTGGCAAAAGGGTACGTTCAACGACAAGGTGTAGATTTTGATAAAGTTTTTGCCCTTGTTGCTCGGCTAGAGACGGTATGTTTTCTGATTTCTATCGCAGCACACGAAGGATGGGAGGTGCATCATATGGATGTAAAGTCAGCCTTCCTCAACGGGGAGTTGGAAGAAGAAGTGTATGTTACTCAACCGCCGGGTTTTGAAGAAAAAGGAGAAGAGCACAAGGTATTAAAACTACACAAGGCATTGTATGGATTACGACAAGCACCTAGAGCTTGGAATTCAAAACTGGACAAGTTATTGAAAACACTATGTTTTGAGAGGTGTTCATTAGAGCATGCTGTGTACAAAAGAAGCCAAGGACAAGGGAATTTGATAGTTGGAGTTTATGTGGATGATCTAGTCATCACTGGAGAGAGCATACAAGATATAAACAAGTTTAAATCTCAGATGAAAAAGATGTTTAGTATGAGTGATCTTGGTTTACTAAGCTACTATTTGGGGATTGAAGTCTGTCAAAGTTCTAAGAAGATCACACTCAACCAGTCCGCATATGCAACAAAGGTGTTAGAAAAAAGCGGCATGAAAGATTGTAACCCTTCACAAATTCCGATGGAACCTCGTCTACAACTGAGCAAGAAAAGCACAAGTCCACCTGTAGACACAACCCTATACCGAAGCATTGTTGGCATTCTCTGTCGGTATGGTGAGTAGATACATGGAAAAGCCCACAACGGAGCACATGGCTGCAGTAAAACATATATTACGGTACGTGAAAGGAACTTTAAATATCGGTTGCATTTATGAGAAAAAGAAAGGAAGCTTGGAGCTGTTAGGTTACTCTGATAGTGATCTAGCCGTGGATGTTGATGATCGGAAGAGCATTACAGGGGTAATATTCTTTCTTGGGTCAAACCCGGTTAGTTGGTGTTCACAAAAACAAAAGGTTGTTGCGTTATCTTCCTGTGAAGCAGAATATATTGCTGCCTGTGCAACAGCATATCAAGGAGTGTGGCTGGGACGATTGTTGGCAAATTTATTAAAAAAGAAGGTTAATCAAGTGGTTCTAAAGATAGATAATCAGTCCGCAATCTCATTGAGCAAGAATTCAGTCCACCGTGAGAGAAGCAAGCACATTGATAGTCGATTCCACTACATTATAGATTGTATTGAATCAGGAATGATTGCAATCCAACACGTTTGCACAGAAGATCAACGTGCTGATATTCTCACAAAGTCGCTACCAAGGAAGAAGTTCATGGAGATGAGAGAAAAGAATGGTGTGGAGATGATTAAGTAGAAAAACAACAATTGTGTTCAATCTTAAGGGAGAAAATGTTAGATAATATTGAACACGGTTATTAGAAGTTATTGTGTCAGTTAATTAGATAATAAATTTGGCCATGAATCATTCTCCAGCATCCTAAAAGGGGATTATCATTACTAAAGTGGTCCGAAAGTTGGAAAGGAAACATCTTCTACTACTGAAAAAATGACCATTTGTTCCACCAGATAGCTAGGATAACAAAAAAGCTAAAACGAATGTTTATTTCGGGCGATTAGCTGAAAGGGCGAGAATGCAAGCATCCCGTAGAGAAAAAAAGGTGTATAAGTTAAAAAAATGACATAAAGGCTCTATTAAAGGGCCGAAGGTGAAAAAGATGAGGAATATAAACATGCGCCAGAAGTTGTAGTTTAAACCACAACAAAAGATATCTATTTATCCTCTACCATTATGGTTGATAAAGTTAATGTTTTTATGCTCTTTTTA
Source organism: Limnanthes douglasii subsp. nivea (assembly GCA_036936605.1). NCBI lineage: Eukaryota > Viridiplantae > Streptophyta > Magnoliopsida > Brassicales > Limnanthaceae > Limnanthes > Limnanthes douglasii. The sequence goes on along the minus strand of JAUPFV010000004.1, from coordinate 223,076,166 downwards.
ATCCTATGACTGGTGTCTCTGTAGCACCCGAACCTGCAAATCAAGGAACCCCGGTGGAGATAGCTAATGTTTATTAGATAACCAAAACTAATTATTAGAGTCCAATTCCATTGCAGTGACATATATTTTTAATCACTTAGTTACTTCAACACGTTCAAGAGGGCTCAACACGTTCAAGAGGACTTGACAAGAAGGCATACGAAGTCTGTATTGATGCTTTGAACTTTCTTCTGATGAAATTTTATTGAACCATAAGAGTATTTGGTGCATCAAAAACTTGGAAAGTTCTTGAACTAGAGGAAGATAAATGCATATCCAAAACTCTATTAATCCAAGCATAGTGATCAGTTACGAAGAAAAATAATTTTTTTTATTGTTAGCCTCCTTAATGTGTAAGACCAAACGTTTGGTATCATTCGAGCGCTTATATTATTTTTAGAATTACACGGATTCACTAAAGTGTTTATGAGTATATTTAGAATCATCCAAACACTTAGTTTGTTTGTAAGGATTCAAGGAATGCAACGTTGAGAATCATGTAAATTTAGATGAAAATGGAAAAATAGTTTTATTTATGACATGTACCTAACATTTTCGCACCACTGAAGTAGGAATAATGTACCTCAAGAATAAATATAATAACTAAAAATATACTAATGTTAGTTGAAGCTATATGATACTTTATGAAATATAGAATTTCAAATGCTCAATGTTCGAGGGATGGCGAAGAGATTTTTTTCCAACAATCGGTATATTCTAATTTTTACCTTAACTTCTACTTTGTATGGACCCTTTTAGTTTGGCATGAGCTTTCCGCGAGCCATGTCCTTTGTGGGGAGGAAAACACGTATGTGAACTTTGTATGCAACTTCAAAGATTTCAAAGTAGAATTTGGAGTTATATATGTTTCTCATGAGGGTTTTATAGTGTTTTTCTCTTAAGTTAGCTTTCATTATTTTTCAATTACATCCACTTCGGATCTCATAGCTAGAATAGACGAAAGTTTTGATCAAATCTTGGCTCTAGCCGACATGCTACTAGTAAGTTTGGCTACCCTAAAATGCTTAACAAGCGATAAAAAATCTTTCACCACATGAGTTGTATGCGATGAGTCTCAAACGTGAGGTTCTTGGGGGGTGAGGGAACTAGTAGGAGTCATCCTATTCCGATATTGTATATTTGGAGCTCAATATGAAATCTTATTTTCTTATAAGACGCATTTGGATAATGGAAACTTCTAGAGATTATTTTAAACTAAGATCCTTGCTTTGTCTATTTCCTAAACTAGAAAGAACATCCTCGTACTCCGTTTTTTCAATAAAGAAGCCTCGCGCCGTAAGGGTCCCCCTCTCTCTAATAAGAAAGGAAACAAAATAATCTTAATTTTATGACAAAATTAATTTAATGGTTCTCGCTAGGCTTTATTGCAGATTTCTATTTTCAACCTTCAATGGAAAACTTGGAACCATAGTGGTTTGTTTGAACTAATGAGAGATATAACATTTTGGGTTGCGGGTAGGCGTGAAGTTAGTGGCTCTTTCCGGATAAGCAATGTACCATGCCATTCATTTTGGTTTTAGGAATCTAATAACGAGGTTGGTTAGAAAATAATTATTGTAAAGTTTCATTTGACCTATATTTACGTAACTAAGAGGGTATGATTGATGAGCGATTCCCAAATCCTAATAAAAAATACCACCGGGATAGTTAAGAACCGCATCGAACATATGTTGAAGTACTCTAAAACGTTGAAATACCAGGCTCGACTCTCTTAAAGTGTTCAAAATGAACAAGTCCAATAAGAAGAAAATTAACTAGCATACTCATTGGTCTCCATAGCTCTCTTCAAGCCTGAACCTTGGGTTTAATTTTAAGAGTATCCGATGATTGATAAAGAATATGATCCGAGGGTGGAGGAAATATTCAAAGTATGCGTTATCGATTAAGTGGATTGATATAAAAATTAAATGGCTTGTAAGTAGGGTTATAATTCAAAGCACAAGATCGAAAGTTGAAATTCAAGGTATGGAAGTTCTTGTTATTGGGAGGAACATTGTATAAGTAGGGTTTATGTTGTCATTTATTTTGGTACTTTGACCCCAATGATTCTTTTTATGATTTTAAAATATCATCACAACTGGATTGGTTCAGCCTATTGTAGATTTAAAACACTAATGCGAATAGATTTACTTGCAGGTTTCTTTTGGCCAAGTATCATTACTAATAACAAGGATTTGGTGACAAAAGGTTACATTTGCAAACTTTTATCTAATATCAGTCAGTTCTCGACCATATTGCTTGAATCAATATCTAAATCTTTACCTTTTGATAAGTGGGCATCAAATTAATCAAGTGTTTTAGCTAATACTTATGGATGACATCAACACATTATTGTTGCGGTCTTTTACTTTTCAAAATGGGTGGAGGCATAATTTCTTTCAAGGATAACGACAATGGATGTGATAAACCTCATCTTGAATAAAATTTATTACTGGTTCAGTATGAAAAAATTAATCACCCTCAACAATAACCTATATTTTGAAACACATAACGTATGTTTGTCGAAAACGAAGGGTATTAAATATAATTTTTAAACACATTTTCATCCTCAAGTGATTGAACATGTGGAGGTCCAACAAAAGTATTGTAGAGGAGTTTAAAAAGAACCTAATGAGGATCGATGATAAATGACGATTTTTTTCAAAAAATGTTGTGGGCGTATATAATAACGCCTCAAACCACCAGAGATGAAAATCGTTTTTATTTAGTGTATAACATGGATGAGGTCGTCCCAAAATAAATTGTTTTACCATATTTTAGGGTGGCCCATTACTTAAAATGGAGGAAAGATGAGGGATAAATGAAATAATAGACTTAATCAAAGAGAAAAGGACTAAAAATTATTTTAGATTTCAAACTAGCATACACTTACGAGGATTAAATATGCTAGATCTCGAGAGTTGAAGGTAAAAAATAAGTTCTTCATTAAAGGTTTTTTTGCACAGTAAGGGTCACAAACTCAACAAGCTCAATCTGAATTAGAAAGGTCTATATACAGTATTTGAAAGAGTAAAGATCGGAACCTACAAGCTTGTGGAAGAGAAAATAAGACTATTTCAACACCAATGGAACATCGAGCACCTAAGCCTCTATTCTTTGTAAATTTTTAATTGATGTACGATTTCCTAATTGAAAGTCTAGTGGCATACTCTTCTCTACCGTGGTGGTGCAATAAGGTTTTAATGAGTTGTCTAAATAACCGACACATTGATGATTTTTTTATAATTTAATTTTTTTTTGCATAATTTACATATTAGCTAGGTTCCATCCAGCCTTCGTAAACTTTCCAACTTTAGTTTGTCGAAAAGTTATTTAATGATCTTAGTCGTTGTCTTAGTTCGATCTATCCCTTTTAAAGTTTTCCAATATTAGTTTGCCAATAATCTATTTGATGCTATAATTTGTTATAAATGTTTCAAACCTTAGTTGGTCGAAGATCTCTAGTTGATGTTATAATCAATTGGCTTGGTTCAATCCCTCTTTCGTAAAGTGTTCCAAACTTTTTTGGTCGATGATATATTTGATGCTTTATTTTTTTGGCTCGGCTCGGTCCAGACTTCATAAAGTATTCCAACTTTAGTTGGTCAAAGAGGAATTTGATTCTCTAAGTTGTTGTCTCGGTTTGATTTCATAAATTATTCCAACCTTAGTTGGTCAAAGAGGAATTTAATTCTCTAAGTTGTTGTCTCGGTTTGATCTAGCCTTAATAAAGTGTTCCAACCTTAATTATTGAATATATTTATTTAAGCTTTATCGTAGACTCTCACCCTACTAGAGGTTGATCACCTCTTAGATTCGTGATCCCGAGGCTTTTGATAAAAAATATAAAAAATAAGTAAAATAGAACGAGTCAAATCTCTATTAAAAAATTATCCTGTTATTTCAGAGAATTAAATGGTCTGAAATAAAAAAAGATAAGCGCACACCAAAATGACATACCCTTCTAGGGATTTTAGTTATGAGAAGTTGAAAATATGTGCAATAAGCAAAGAACATCATCCTTGTTTGCTATGGTTTGATGGTTCAGATGGGCAATGAATGTAGTGGTCTGAGAATCAAATACAACTAGGGTATTTAAAGCTTTAGCTTTGGAGAAGTTATCCTTAGTATCCTTAACATATTCATGCTCGTATTTGTCTCGTTCCTCCTCTTCGAAGTCCTTCTAGAACTCGAGGGCTACACCTTTTAGCCTATATGCTTTGAGAACCTCTTTCCAAAGTAGCCCAAGCTCCAATTCAGGGAAGCACTCATGAACACTCAAAACCACATGTGATTGGATAAAGACCCCTTCATTGCTAGCCATATGAAGGAGTCTATCACGCTGGTCAGTTAAGGCTTTAGTCTTATCCTTCTTTGCACTTTTTAGGGCCAACTCCACCTCAGATAATTTTCACTCAAATAATGCTACCTATATTTCGAGACTCGTCACCCTATTTTTTTATATGTTTCCAGAGAGTTTTGAAGCTCTTTGATGCTCTTCTACATGCATTCTTGGTTATTAGCATTAACTCCGTAGAAATCAAGAATGGTGACCTCCTAATTCCTATTCTAGGTCTTAGGTTTGTCACCATCCTTGATATACTTTACTGACTTCCTTAGCAACCTGGAGATATTCAAAACGTTGAAGTGGTGTTTGCCGCTAAAACTTTAAAGCATGGCAAATGTATTGTTCATGACATGTACAAGGTTAAAGGGTTAATGAAAAGTAACTTGTAACTCCTAAATTTCAAAAGACTGAGACAATAATCATAAATTTACATCTATATTAAGAAATATTTGCCAAGTGCAACCTTTGTGTACGGACTTCTTGGTGGTAACTGGTGAGGGAAAAAATACTTGATTAATGATTGATTTTGCTTATATTTATTATGTATTAATTTATTCTTATAATTTAATTATTTTATTAGTTTACTTGGTTTATTTTAGTTATTTTGTGAGCTTAGGATTTAATTGGGCCTAAATCATATTGGAAATGGGTTCGGATCCAGTTCGGCCCATTAAAGTTAAATGTTACCAATAAATACCATGTTAAGGGCATTTAATGAGGATGTAAAATTTATTTCAAGTGTGAGACTCTCTCTCTCTAAACTTTAGTTTATGAAACTTAATTATTTCTCTCTCATCTACCTAAAACCCTTTTAATCTTATTACATAAGCACCCTCCAAAAATTATTGACACCTTCTGAGTAAAGTTCAACCAGAAACTCAAAAATTCGATTGTCAAGATGGTGTTACTAAACTAACAGTATACCCTGATGCTCATCATAGTCTGGAAAAAAACCAGAGGGGTCGGTCTCAAAAACTCCATCAAGGTTAAAAATGGCAACGTAGAAACAAGAATTATTCTAGCTCTTCAAAGTCTAGTGAAGATTCAATGTTTGAGTCTGAGGTATCCTCATCCTCTTTAATTAGTGATCATCATCATAAGAAGAAAAAGAATCATCATGATAAAAATCATTTCAGAAGATGTTCTAATCAACATCATAAATCAAGCAAACAAGACTCTTCGGATAAAACAAAGCATCAAAACAATAACAAACAAATAAAACATAAGGAAAAAGTGAAGAGATCAGGAAATCATATCATTGAACCTCTCGGGAGTGATCAGTTTTCGATTGAATCCGAACTAGTTATATTTGCGACATCTAATGAGGATCATCAGTTCAGCCAATGGCATAACTACATGTAGTCGCCTTTATCTGCAGAGATTTTGTCCGGTCATTTGCCCAGAAGATTCCATATTTTTAAAATGGAGAAATTCGATGGAATCAAATATCTGGATAACCACCTCAAACAATTCAAAAATTTCATGATGAATTTCGACGATGGTGATAAATTGTTGTGACAAATGTTTTCCCAAACCTCTAAGAACAATGCCTTAAAATGGTATAATCGACTTTCGCAAGGGTCGATCAAGAATTTTAATGTGCTCTAGATGGATTTCTGAAGATAGTTTGTGTGAAGAAAGCAACTTAGAGAGAATTGAGACACAATAATCCATTATCGATAATTCACGGGCGAAAGCTTGAAGGACTATACCAAACATTTTGTAGAAACTAAAAAAAGGTTTTCAAGATATCTTTGAACAAGTAGCTATAGGTGTTGTTAGCCAAGGGCTGCTTGCTAGGGAGTTAGCAGATATTGTTACCCAAAAAAATAAATGACTTGGAGAAGTCTGTTATCACAAGTTGATAAATAAATTACAGTAGAGGAAATAATGAGATTGAAGTTTCCTAGTCAACCAGAGAATGACTCATTTGCCTCTTAACAACAAACAACGACCAATTATCATCTAAATGATTCTGAACATAACTCCCATCGATCTAAGGCTAGGAAATACTCCCATAGACAATAATTTAGACCCCGGGGAAACCAGTGGGTTTGACCTAATCCATTTGCGGAATTAACCAGAAAATGTTGTAACAATTTATGACAAGTTAAAGAACTTTGTACAGTGTCGAAGCACCACGTCCATTCAAATCCGAGAGAAAATCAGAATAAGTGATTATGTAGGAACTATAATAATGTAGGGCATGATACCTAGAATTATATCTCTTTAAAGAAAAAAATTCAAAATTTGATTAAAAATGGAAACCTGACTACTTCCTATGAAAGCTCAATTGAGAAATAGGTCATTACCACCAATAATGGTACAAATTTCTATTAAAATGAAGGCCATAGAAGCAGCGCCTAAACAAGAAAAAACTTTGGTAATTACCAAACACTATAATGAGTTTGATGAGGATTCAAAGTATTTGAATCTCGATCCAGATCGAAGTTGAGTTATGATGATAAGTGAGTTTAAAAAGAAAGGAAAGTTTTTGGGTTGTATCATTTTTTTAATCATTAACTATATTTAGAGGGGGAATATTGTATTAGCCTCCTAGAATTGTTCTCGGAAGAGGTATATAGTAAGCTTGACTACCTAGTTAGAAAAGAAAATGTCTACCCATCTTTATTAGAATTCGATGTCATTATTTTATTTGATGAGGATTATCTGAGAGATGTGGTTGGGCCACATAAGGATGTTGTGGTGATTGATGTTGTAGTAGAGGGGATAAAAATTCAAAGAATTTTGATTGACATAATAATTTTAGTTAATGTTTTGTTCTTATCCACCTATAAACAAATTAGAATTCCCCCGGTTATTTTTCGGTAAAAAAGAACGATAGTATGGTTTACGGGGAGCTCTGCTGATGTGGTTGGGGAGTTTGAAAAAAGAGACTGTCCTAAGAAAATGACCTTTTTAAATATTAGTTATATTACTTTTGTGGTGGTTGATGGTCCAACTCTTTACAATGCTATCTTTGATAGATCTTGGTTCACAAGGATGTATGATGTTGCATAAACGGTTCATCAATGTTTGAAATATACAGTTGAGGGGCAAATTGAAGTTATTCGAAGTAGCCAAAAAGTGACTAGAGAATGTTACATCATTTCTTTGGTCCCAAAAGTATTAACGATATGGAATTTAAGAAGGAATAACAATTATGGATGATCCGATAGAGACTCCTAGTGTGATAATTCATAACGAAGATATTGAGTTGTATACTTTTCCATATGGATAATATGTTAGGATTGAAGCCAAATTACCAATAAAAGTAAGGGAACATTTGTTGTTTTTCTTCTGAAAGAATTTGCATATGTTTGCTTGGTGTATTGAGGATGTAATGGGTGTACTTGCAAGTATCATTTGCCACAAACTAGCTATATGATGCGATGTGCATCCTGTCATACAAAAATGGATGGCTTTTTCTTTGAAAAATATGAAGCCCTTGTTGAAGATATAGATTTATTCATAAAAGGTTGGCACATTCTAGAATCTTAGTACGCATTATGGACTGCAAGCCAGTGCTTGTAAAAAAAGAATGGAAAATGACGTATGTATGTTGATTTCAGAGACCTAAACAGAGCTTGTCTGAAGGATCCGTTTCCTATCCACCGAATATGATCAATTAATATATTCTACTGATGGTAACAACATGTTGTCATTCATGGATGCATTTGTTGGGTACAATTAGATACAACTGGATCTGAAGGATCAAGATAATACTACGTTCATAACAGAAATGTGCCTCCGTTGTTATAAAGTTATTATCATCGGTTTTAAAGAATGTTAGGACACTTACCAACAACGGTTGAATAAAGTTCGCTATTCAGATTGGAAGAAAAGTTGAGTTTACATTGATGATATGTTAGTAAAGAGTTTAAGGGATGCCGATCATTTGTCCGATCTCAAAAAAACTTTATCCAATTTGGAGTACGATTTGAAACGTTTTTGGGGTATGTTATAAGTGAAAAGGGTATTCAAGCTGACATAATGTAATTGGGTGCACTACTTGCTATGAACCCTCCCAAAATCGCCCAAAAAGGTTCAAATATATACCGGAAGACTGGTTGCGTTGAACAGATTTATATCAAGGTCTTTTGATAAATGTGCCCCATTTTCCAAGTTTTAAGGTAATGTTAAGAAGTTTAATTAGTATTTGAATTGTGATGAGGCTTTTGTTAAAATCAAAGAGCACTTGTCTTCACCAGAGATATTAACCAAGCTAGTAACGGGTGAAATGTTGTAGATTTACTTAGCAATATTCGATTATGCAATTAATGCAGGTTTGGTTTGGGAAGTTATGGTTACCCTTATCTTGTTTACTTTTTTATGCTGAAAAAAATGTTTGAAACTGAAAACGTTGTCTTTGGCCCTTGTAATAGTCTTCAGAAAAATGATACCCTATTTTAAAATCACATTATATTATTGTTCAAACCTCTTTTCAACTTCAAAATATTCTACAAAGGCCAGATATATCGGTCGAATGACCAAGTGGTTAGTTGAATTGAGAGATTATGATATTGATTTTGCTCTGAAGATGAAATTAAAGCACAAGCCGTAGCAGAACTTTTGGTCCAATTCCATTCAGAATGATCTCATATTGAATCCATTATAAAAAAAACCTACAAAATAATGGATAGTTCGAACAGATGAGGGGTCAAACATGTCAGGCTATGAGGCAAGAATTTACATACTATCTCTTTTCGGTGATTTGATGTATCAAGTAATACATTTTAGTTTAATGAATCAAACAATGAAGCAGAGTATGAGGCGACATTAGCAGGGTTAAGACTTTCCTATATTTGTGGTGCCAAAAATGTTCGCCTACTTGTTACGCTACTATTTAAACAGTAGGCTCACAACCAATCTGAAGCAAAAAAAATAATTTGGTAAAGTCTTAACAGACATTGAGAGAAACAAAAACTTTTGTCAAACATGTGGAGTATGAACATGTGCCACGAGCCGAAAATCCAATGTTTGATTTCTTAGCCACTATTGCTCAATCAAAAGCGTATCTGTGGATCTTAATACAAGAATCCCTTTGATATTAACAGACTTTGAAGTTGCGACACGCACTGAGGAAATTTTTCAAGTCTCAACAACTAAGAACAGAGATTTTTGTCATGAGATTAAAGAGTTCATTACTAAGGGAAGTTTTTTCATTGATAAAGTGTTGGCTAAGAAGCTAAGATTTTAAGCACATGGTTATTTAGTCACGAGGGATGTCCTCTATAAAAACTCCTTATGAGGCCTTTATTACCTTGGGTATAAGGACTCTCAGATAATCTTATCTGAATTACATGATATGAAAGGTTTTATCCACGGTGGTTATAAAAATTTAACCAGAAGGATTCTATTGGCAGAATATTAGTGACCTTTCCTCATAACAGATCATAAAGAGTTAGTCAAGCGGTTTGATCTTTGCCAAAGATTTTCAAATGCAATACATATGATATGAGTCCCTCTAAAATTAATATCTAAGGTGATACATTATGATAGATGGTAGCTTGATTTAGTAAAACCACCACCGATGGCATCCGAAGGTTGTCAAACTATTATAATAGTAGTTGATTATTTTTATGAATGGGTGGAAGCAGAGCCTCTCTATGGTACTACATCCACAATAATCATAAAATTTATCCTCTTCATTATATGTTGTAGATTTGGCAAACCTAGAATTATTACAATAGATAATGGCCCTCAATTGAAAAATAAAGACATGTAAGATTTTTTTTTTAATTCAAGAGGAATTTGGAATTGTTTCTCTTCACCTTTCCATCCTCAAGCTAATGGGCGGGTAGAGGTTATCAACAGGACCATCCAGATGGGTTTGCAAAAACATTTAGACGGGGAAACAGGTAAGTGGTCAAATTATTTACAAGTATTATCGGTTTATCGTACTACCTTCCGAACTGTAACTCAAGAATGCTCGTTTTCTTTGGTTTATGAGATGGAAGCGGTAACACTGATCATATCTACCCTCTTATTTTTTTCGAATTTAAAGTTATTCAAAGAATATAATGATACAAGTAACCGAGTTGAATTAGATTTGATTAAGGAAAGGATAACCATATCTCATTTGAGAGTTGTTCATTATCAAACCTTGATGAGGAGGAGTTATGCGTTTCAAATTCGAAGAAAGTAATTTAAAGTAGGAGAGAGCGTTCTAAAAAAGGTTTTTTTATATACCAAAGAAAAAAGGTTAGGAAAATTGACACCTAGTTGGGAAGGTCTTTATTCGGTAAATGAGAAATTCAAGCCTGGAATTTATCGACTGACGGATAAAAAAGGCATCCTTCTAAGACGTTCATGGAATGTCGAACACTTAATACTTTATCTTGAATAATTGTAAAAAAAACTGTCTATTTTGTTTTTTGCTTATTTAAATATTTGAGGGAGGTTTTAATGAGGTGTGTGAACTACTTCTAATCTATCACATTTTCCTTTTATTCTTCTTAATTTATTACTCTGTATATCCTTAAGGCCATATTTAAATGGTTCTAACATTAGTTGGTCACAATTGAAAGTCTTAAGGGATGGTAATTCGAATATAAACCATGATAATGCCTTCAAATGGATTAGCTATATATTATGGGATCAAATAATTTATTTACATTCAAATGGTTGGGTTAAATAATTTATTTAATTTTGAGTGGATTACCTTCGAATGGCTAAATTAAATAATTTGTTTGCCTTTGAATGGATTTCCCTCGAATAATTGAATTAAATAATTTTTTTTACCTTCCAATAATATAAATTTAGAATGAATTAAGTTAGAAAAGTTGGATAAATCGATTGTGATAATTGTGTTCTACATAAAGATATTAAAATGAAACAAAAACAACAACAATTCATTAATAATGCATCAAATACAAATATATATTGGATCAACCAAGGACTTACCAAAATACAGATAAATTACGATAAAATGCCTTGCATATGCTAAGGACTTACACACAACAATAACAAAAATATGAATTCATTTGCCTCTGGGCTCATCCCCATCAACGTCATCATCTTCTGAACTCCCACTTTTGGAGTTTCTTCCTTCACTTTCTTTAGAATGATTAGTAGTTGAGTCCATGTATCTGCCTAACTAATCACATATAGGCATATCATTAGGCCATAATTCCTCTACCACTAGCTCCCACAAAACTCTGAGGTTCATGGTTGGGAATGCATTATGAAAATCTAGTACCATATTGGACTTAATCAAAGCATCCATTTTAGAAAAGGATTCTAAGAGCCAGTTGGCGTACTCATCCAATGCATCTTATTTGTCTTTCACAAATGAATATTTAACAATGATTAGCCTAACTTTGTATTTTTTAGCAAGGGCCTCTTATTTTTTTAACTTTTTCGACAAAACATCTAAAACATCATTGTCGTTAGATTGTTGATCTTCTAACCTTTGAATCTCCCCGGATCTAGATAACTGAAATTCTTCATGGACAACCTTTAGCTTTGTAAGTTCCTCATTAACCATCGTAGCCTCGTTTGTTAAAACATCAACATGAGGTTTTTCTTCTTCGAAGGCCTTTCTATAACGTTCGCATTCCTCTTCAAGCGAATATATGGTTTTATTATGTTCCTTACTTCCATTTATAACTCAGCAATGGGTTTTGCGAAGCCCACCATTGTATACGCCAGTGTATCTTGTTCTTTTATCAGTTGAAAAGGCACATCTTCATACGGCACGTATGTGAAGTTCTCAGTTATTTGAGGGAAGGCTTTTTCAAAAAGCTTCTAAATCTATCCCTACTATAGGTCCCTTCAGATTATATTTTTTATAATATTTTTCTTCTATTGTTGGAACCAAAAGAGAAGTTGGTTCAATTACTGAAGGAACAATGGTTGGGACTAAAATAGGGACAATCTTCGAACTCGTAACTATTTTTTTCTTTTTTCTTTCTCGTTTCTCGCTGCTATATTTCTTTATCTTGTGTATCTTTTTCTTTTTCAATAAGGGAACCTCTATGGGTGTATCACCGTCTTCGATATTACATCGAGCGTTGGTGGAAAAGATCATCGGGCTGCTCCGCAACACTAATATTGTCATTCTTGGAACCTTGCTTAGCAACCTTACCCTTCTTTACCCGATGGCTAGGGGCTATAGTCCTCGTCGTAAGAGACAAATTGTAATCAGAAGCTTCAATATTATTAAGGAAAGCTTCTGGACAATGAGGGATATAAGTGTTTTCCCAAGGTAGATCTCGTTCAGAATTGGTACGCCAAAGGTGACTCTGGACTAAGTTGTTGGGAATTTATAAAAGATATTAGACCAGTTATCATCAACCCATTCATGAAGTTTCTTAAACGTAACCTTAACATCCTCTAACTTATGTAGATGGGGCTTTAGTATTGCTGCAAAGGAAAATTCAGAGTAAGTTATAAATATAGAAGATAATAAATAGAGAAATGATAAGATAAATTCAAAGAAATACCAGTATTCTTCCAATATCTAGTGACCCAACTTGGGTTATACTTCGAAGTTATCTTCCTCCAACCAGTGATGAAGAGAAACTGTATTGTTCATAGTTTTTCAACTTCCAACAAGTCATCCACGACTTTTTACTCATCACCCATGTTGTAAAAATAAGAAGGAATCCTGGAATTTCGAGATAACCCAACAACGACAACAAAGTTTTCCAACGGCAGCCATGATACATGACATTAGGGTGAATCAATCATTCACACTAGCCTGGCTTGGGCACAGTCCACCAATTCAAAATAGTTGATAATTTTTGGATCTAAGGGAAAGAGAGACCCCAGTTCAATACATCCAGATAAACAACTAATTCTCTTAGACTATAATTCATACAAATCTCGCTTAGTTTGCGTAAGAGAACCTTCACCTCCTTTGGAAATCCCTACTTCTTGTGTAGAAAATTTAGTTCATTATATTAGAAATAATTGTAAGAGATTTTTGTCAAGGTCCAAAATATAATTGACGTTAACCTTTTGAAAGTTGGGCCCTACACACCCAACCAATGATGGGGGAAGCACTTTCGTCTCTAATTTGGTAGCTTAAGCCTTGCGAACTTTGCTACCTTTAGCCTTCAGATTTTTAGTTCGAACTGTTTTTAAAGTCTTAATATTCTGCTTGGATTGGTCAGATTACTCCAAATGAGATAACTCACTCATATTTTCGTCTTCATCCACAAACTTCATTTGATTAGATCGGAAGGCCCTGTACGACGAGAAACATTACTTTTTTCCATATTTGGTTGTTGTGATTGAGAATCAGGGGAAGGTTGAGACTGTTGGGTGAATTCATTACCCGTAAAATGTAGGTTTGTGCGAGATTTAACAGGTTCGGTCAAGTTTGGAGGGGTGTTCTCTTTTTATATCAGAACCCATAACTTTGAATTTGAATAAACGTATACAGTTAGTAGCTTGTTGGGATTGTGTTGGTCTTGCAGAATGACTACTTTAAGTACACAATTGGGCAGTGAAATAAGGATCATGTGGCATATCGTGTATGTTGTATTGATAATCTTGCATCCAACCTTTCTATCTTCTTCTCCTCTTCTTTTTTCAATAAATACAACCAATCAGTTAATGCAATTCTAGAAGTGAACGTGCAAACTGAAAGAAAATATCACCGGAGACTAAATTTGTGGTGGTGATTATGGTGGAAGATGAGGAAAATGTTACTCAAGGTTAATTTTGTGGTGGCAAGAAAGCTTAGCTTCTCTCTCTACAAGTTAATTTTATCTCTCTAGAATTTGCTATAGTAAGAAGATGAGGGAAGAGATTTTAAAAGGAACTATAGAAGACTACAAAATATAGTTTCAAGAAGATGAGAAAGTCACCAACGATTATAATTTCTAGGCGAGTGAAACCATTGCAAATTGTTGGCATGCCTCACCTATAGTTGAGAGAAATCATAGGTCTAATAAACGGATGACACGTGTCCAATGATGACTCTGTTTGAACATCACAATAAGAATGTCACCAACGTATCTGAATGGCTCTAGCGGATAGATAAAGATTATTTCTATGAATAGTTTGAAGTAAAATTCAAAAGGGTGGACCTGAAGGGGTATTGGACCCACATACAAAAAGCTTGTATGTTAGCGCTCCCAAAAGGGATTTTATGAAGACTAAGGGGGCTATTTGATGAAGGCAAAAATGCTCGAGGGGCATATGAGACAAAGGACTGATTTTTCTTATATTTACTATGTATTAATTTATTCCTTTAATTTAATTATTTTATTAGTTTATTTAGTTTAAATATTTATTTTATGGGCTTAGGATTTTTAATGGGCGTGGGATTAATTTGGGCTTGGATCATGTTTGGATATGAGTCTGGATCATGTTTGGCTCATTAAGGTTGAATCTTACCTATAAATAGCCTTTTAAATAGGGATGACAATGGGCAGATTGGGTGCGGGTATTGCTAAATCCGTAACTCATCCCATATTTATTTTTTTAAACCGATCGGGTTTGAGTATCTCTGTGGGTATAAGATTTTGTTTCCACGCCCAAACTCAACGGGTGCTGGTACCCATTGATCATATATTTATCCATAATATATGTTTTTATAATTAAGTATCTAATAAAAAATATAAAAACATATTAAAATAATAATAATAATAATAATATAACTCTTAAATTTAGTGATAAATTTAAAACTTTAGTAACAAATTTAGAAAACATATTTATTATTTAAAAATATAAATATTTAAAAAATTGTAACTTCATTTGAATGTAATTTAAATGTAGGATGATATGTTTCAAAATATAATGTAACTAGTGGTAATTGACAAATATTTTGTTATGTATTATTAAAAATTGATTTAAGGATAATCACAAATTAATTTTATACTATTAGACTTTCAAAGAAAATCCAAAAAAAAGAAATTAAGAGAAACAAATTCAAAAGATAAATTTAATTTTTAGATTTAGAATGATATTTTTTTCAAAATATACATTATGTAATGATAATTAGTAAATATTTTGTAACCTATTATCAAATATTGATTTCATAAAAATTATAAATTAATTTTATATTATAGACATCAAAGAAAATAGAAAGATGTTTTAAAAAATAAATTCAAAAAGAAAATATAGTGTTTAAATGTATAACGACAGTTTTCAAAATATATTGAATTCAGTGATAATTAGCAAATATTTGTTTGCTTATTCATAATTAATATATAGTTTTGGTAGCTAATATGAGTAACTTTAGCTTAAATATTTATAAATAATATTAAATATTTTTTTATATATAATATTAATTTTATGGGTACCGTCGGATTTTATCCGATGGTTCAGATTCGGGTCGTTTATGGTAAATTTTTAAAATCCACAACCCGATCTACACCCATCGCGTAATAAATTCTTAAACTCACAACCCGCTTGTGGGAAATTTTTAAAACTGATAACACATCTCATCAGGTTGGCTCGGTTTGGATACCTACGGGTTCGGAAAAAATTGTCGTCCATACGATTCAGGGCATTTAATGAGAATGAGAAATTTATTTCAAATGTTAGGCTCTTTTTCTGTAAACTTTAGTTTAAGAAACTGAATTATATCTCTATCATATATCTAAAACTTAATATGTTTTAATCTTATTATATAAACCCTTCAAAAACTATTGACACAAACAAAAACAACATTGAATTTAGTAACATTGGTGTACCGAGCCATAACCTTTGGTAGGTTGCAAGCGCTAATAAGAGTGACTTGAGTGTTTCCCTTGAGATCTTTAGTTACCATATTTTTATGCGAGCGTTGAATCACCATATATTTTTCATGAGCCTATTTCTCACATTCAGAACGATCAACCCAGTTGATGAACTTTCTTAACTAAAATGATTTTACCACATTCTACTGATTCATCTAACACCAAAACTCATGGCTCATTTTTCTGAGGCATGTCAGAGTCTTTAATTTTCACTAGACGTTTGATAGGGGCTCGGTGCCAAGATGGAAAATAAAAGGACTTTTTCATGTCACCTTTAACCATGATATCATCAGTATTAACGACAAGTTGGTCACCTTCTGGGTTTAGCCATTTTTTATATCCCAAATCGTGGAGGTAACTAGGTTCTTTGTCGTAAAAGATTAGTGACTCGGGCTTTGACCAGTAACTCGTCCTTGGACTATCAAATTTAGTGACAACTAATCCATGGACTATCCAGTTTGGATAAAGTTAGTACCCCAGCTTGTGTTGACTATCATGTTTTATGACAGATAGTCTCTTAACAAGTTGTTTTCGATAAAGTTATCTTATCGATAAATATAATGGTAGATTTCGGAGGTGCCTAAATGCCATTAACTTTTCTACCTCTTTCAAAATGGGCTATGCCTTATTAGAGGAGAAATCCCTCATCTTTTAATGAATCGACATCAACCTCTTATCGATTTTCTAGCTTGTGACAAATGATAAACGAGCTAATCATGGATACATCCTCACTACTACAACGAAAAGTGTTTGAATTCGTTTTTAATAATAACACCAATTTAAACTAGAAGATTTGACTTAGTTGAATCTCAATTTTTACCACATGTATATTTTCTAATACATCTTCAACTATTTTACCCAGAGGTTCTCATAACGTATCTCTTCTATAGGATCGTCAATTATTTTCTAAAAATTATAATTTTCAACCAGTTGGCAAACCTCTCACAAACTCTTGTTATGAAGCCAATTTCTCAGGACCTAAAAAACTTCATAAGAATCCCTAACTATTCTCTGACTGCCCTGACTATTCTAACAAGATTTCTCACGGGATATTTAAGGTATAATTGTAATGACGAAGTCGTTGCTTCAAATTTGTTCAACCATAGCCTACCCATAATAAGGTTGTACGAGCTATGCGCATTGACTATTATGAAAAGAGTTCTTGAAACTTTTTTAGTACTAACATAACCAACAGTTACCTAACGTTCAACTTCACCAATTCAACTAGAAGCTTTCCCCTTATAGTTAACCAATTTTCTGCAGTAGACTTGTCGGAAGGTAATCTATTTTTTCTCATAGCTAATCTTAAATATAACATTAGTCAAAATACCACTATCCACCAAAACTTACATAAACATGACTATATATATATCTAGATTAATTATTAACACGTCTTCATGAGGGGTAACAACTTCTTTGTTGAATATCAAATAAATAATTGGTTCCTATAATGGTGGTGTGACAAATCGTCGACTAAATGAACCTTCAAATATTTTTGTGTCTTTTTCTTGACGATGGGCTTGTTCTGGACATTGTATCAATGCTAGAAATAATGTACACGAATTGTTATTTCCCTTGTCTTCTCTCATCTTTTCTATTCTTTCTTCTTTCTGCATTTTATTACTTTGCATTTTATTTCTTTCTTCTCCCTTATTCTTGACAGACTGAACAAGTTCCTCATTATCTATTAATTTATGGATCTCGTCTTACAATTAGAAACAATCAAGGGTCGGTTGACCATGATTATCATGGTATACGCAAAATACCTTCGAGATATTTAGTTGATTAGAGCCAATATAAGACAAGAAGATTCATATTTTACTTTTGTTTGGTTTTGTCGAAAATGACCGTAACATTTTAGTCAAAAGGGTAAATCTATTAGCCGGATTGTCATAATATGAAACCCTTGGTCTGCTTAATGGGGTTCTTGCTACTTCATCACGAATGACCTCGTCATTGCTCCTTATCTCTAGTACTGATACCTTTTATTAGCGTGCCTTTGGATAATAAGAGATTGTCTTATTAAATTATTCAACTCTAATAAATTGCTCTGACTTCTTTAAAATATTTCCCATATTGTTTAAATATTATCTGATGAGGTCTTCGTACAATTATCCCTCAACATTAAGTTATAAAATAAATTCTTACATTGCAACATCTTCCTTACACCTCGCTAGACCGTTCATCTCACGTGCGGACATTTAAACATAGTTGTTTCATGTTTCTCTTTTTCTTTGGTAATGGAATTACTCTCCTTCTTGTGCACCAACTTACCGACAAATTAATTATTAAAGACACTTCAAAGGCCTTTGAAATCTTGAATTGTTCGTTTCAGTAAGCAATTAAACTAATAAAGCATATTTGCGTTAAACATCATCAAAAAAATTATGCATAGTAAAATATTGTCTGCGTTGAATCGGGATCCCTGAACCATCATAGGTATCCATGTCGTAAGGGTTACAAAAAATTGGAAACTTTTCCCTCAAGTATTTTTATATCAAATTGAGACTCTTGAAGCATATTGTCAACTATTGTTTTTCTCTTTCTTCATTTTACTTGATCTTTATTTTCTATTTATTCTTTTTTGGAACCATATTACTTGACTGATCCTCATAATCAACATTTTTAAACTTTTTTCTTTTCTGCTTTTTAGTGTTACTCTCATCCAACTGTATAATATTTTATTCTTTTTTATATCTAAACATTAATTCTTTTTTGTTTCCCCCTTCTATGCAGATTACGTTACTGACTTCCGTGGTTAATTTATATTTTCTCTTCTTTTTTACAAAACCTTTTTTCTGTCGAAAGTTGCATGTTTCAGTCAACTTATCCATTACAACTTTAGCTTCTTGATCTCTTTCAAATTGCAATTGACTAACTATGACTTGTTCTCGTTTTAAATTTCAATAGGCAATTCCAATAGCTGATAGTAGAGAGTGTAGTTGGAAAACCTTATTTTGAGAGGTTTTCTCTTTAAACTGGTATAAAATAACTGTGCGCACAAGTTGCTGCACCAACTAGAGTATTTTTAAATTTGATTAATCCTACCATGCGTCATAACAATCTGCCACCATGACTGCTTGAGTCCTTTGTTCTTGACCAACTGCATTAAATGCACTAAATGTCATACCTAAAATTTTATTTTGCACTGATTTATATTTTGCAGTCGGTAAGTTTGTCGCGATTCTTGGAACAATTACCAGATTTCCTCAAATTGGACGAATTCTCGGTGTCTCCTTTTCGATTCCCAATCTTTTCATCACCATCCCTAATGTTGAAACTTGAAATTTTTTACAAGAAAACTTTCCCACATGCGATGAAAAATACGATAAAGGATTTTTTTTCTTAAATATAAAGCGAAGATGGTGAAATAACAATTGAGAAAAACATTTTTTGAATATAGTTTTTTTTCTGATTAAAGTGTAATTAGTCTCTAAAAGGAGATCTTAGTCCTTATTTATATTGTTTATCCGATATTATATACCAATTAAAAGTTTACACGTGTCTTCTTGTTATAACAATCTAACTTTTATCCTTAACCTATTACACGATGAGACGTGTGATTCTGTTATAACTGCATGAACAACCTCTCTTTTATGCTCGTCTTATATATTCTTGTCGATCATTATCTCGTAATTTTTCATTAAATTTATCTCATAGCTTCTTTTCATAACCTTTGACTCAGATCGACTTTGCGACCCATTTTTCATACTTCTTTATGACCCTCATCTGGAGTTTTATTTAGGACCCTCATCTTCTACTTGTTTATAATTTCCATCCCATATATTCTTTATGAGCATCGTCTTGTATTCTTATATTCCTCATCTTACCTTATATGATCATTATTCCTCTTTACAACACTTATCTTGCACTTCTTTCTCGCCCTCGTCTTATACCTTTTATTAACCTTATTTCCTATATATTTCTCCTTATCTTCCATTTGTCGCTTATTACCTATATCTTATTCGTTTGTTAGCTTTGAAATATATTTATCTCATAATTATAAGAAATATATACTATCTATAAGATATAAACTCATCAGTTCAAACAATGACTAGTTATGAATTAAGGATCTAAATTGGAAGAAAATTCAACATAAGCAATAAGGGAATACAACATGTTTATGTTGATGTTAGAGGAAGATGGTAGGCCACCGCTTTCAATTTTACCAAATGTGATTTTAAAATGTTTTTTATTCAAGGGAAAAGTGTATGTAAACATGAAATTTGGCAAGCCTTTTCCTGTAAACACAAGGTTGTGAATGTTGCAAGGAATACTTTTTTTATTGGACAGTAGTTCGGTTTGGGTTAGTTTATCCTTGTAAGTAAATTCTTTATATTTATACATAGGAGCGTCATTATTAGTAGCACAACAAGTTTCCGATGATTTTTCTTTAAGAATAGTTAGATTTGTACCTCATTCAGGTACAGCCCCAAGATAATCATTTAGGAGATCAACCATATCATTATTCTCCATGGAAGTATTGCTACTTGTGTTGATTATATCGTAATGTTTAGCGATGGACATGATGTAAAAATATTATGGTTTCAATCTTTCCAAATATGATAAAATGCTATGGAAAGTTTGGTTATGATGTTATTGTGAGATGATTTATAATTCCAACATTTGGACAGCGCAAAAACTCATATATAATAGAAAAACGATGATATGATGAGTATGGTAGAAATAGAGTACGGTAGAAATAAAATATGAAAAAAATGTTATAAAAATAATAACACGCATTTTTTCATCCATCTCCGTTCAGCTTAACC
The DNA here is from genome assembly GCA_036936605.1 of Limnanthes douglasii subsp. nivea. Lineage (NCBI taxonomy): Eukaryota > Viridiplantae > Streptophyta > Magnoliopsida > Brassicales > Limnanthaceae > Limnanthes > Limnanthes douglasii. Next base: position 223,055,311 of record JAUPFV010000004.1, on the reverse strand, counting down.
AACATTTTTAGGATATGATGATTATTAATTGCCACTAACTCATTCTATGAGTGGGTAGATTCGGACAACCTAACTATATAATATTGTTTTGGAGCGGTAAAGTAATAAAAAGGCTATTTGTAGACTTTGTTAAATTTGCATTCACCTAAGATCTCTAGAATTCTAAAAGAAATTGTCAATAAAACATAAGTTTTGATAAAACCAGTTAGTGTTCTTCTAGAATTTGGTGTAAGTTGACTAGGACATATTCTAAACCATTTTAAAAATTCAATGAGTTTAGGATGAAATGGGAACGTAACACCAAATTTTAAAGTTCTATGAAAGAAGAAAAACTTCATCACCAATAATATCTTTTAAGTAATCTCCTACTTTTGGAATATATATATCCCACTTGAAGCGAATAAGATATTTCTATTCAATATCATCGTCGGGATAAACAAAGGTTTTTTTAGAAATATTTTTGGAAACAATCTAGGGATTTGTGGTGTTTTAATTATTAGATTAGTTTATTAGATGATGACCCGTTTTAGGGTTAAGTATTTCAAGCGGTGTTGGACTATTATAATCATCAACAAGAGCCATCAGTTTCTTAAAACAAATTAGAGATGGTTTTGTTTTTGCCTTCGGAAATAGATGTTTTCAAATGTGGTTGTTCAGTTTCTGATTCTTTATCTTGAAGATGTAGATGATGAGCTTGATTATGATTCATTATTTTCTAAAACAATTAAAGATCTAGCTTTGTCTTCCCATTGATCACTATGTTTGTCGTTTTGATACTCTGATGGTTTATCATGACGATATTGAATTGATCATTTATTTTTTCCTCCCATAATCGCTAACTATTGGGTGAGAATAATAAGATTAAATTTATTATTGATAAGTACAATAAACGTTGGTCGATTGTGAAACAAGGCCTAAGTTGAAAAAAAAACGTTTTCTTGGAGAAATCGTTTATAGAGAGAAGTTAAGATAACTTGAAGAATTTTTTTAAGGTGAAAATCATATCTATTTATATAGTAAGAGTTTGTGAATTGTGATTGTTGGTATATAGTAACATTTTAAAAAGAAATTAAAAGTATCAGAGAAATTTTACGGCTAAGAACCATGCTTAGTCACCAGAGTTAGTCACTTGTTTCAAAACTTCCACTCAAGTTATATTTGTATCAAAATTGAAAATTTTGTTGGTTTTCTTTGCATATATGGTCACTAGTTATGGCAATAAATGTAAAAAAAATCAATAATAGTGACCACTGGTGCAACAAAGTGATGGTTTTGATACAAAAATTAGATAAGTGATTGCTTTGAAACAAGCGACCAATTCTGGTGACTAACCATGATTTTTAGCCAATATATTAAATTTGACGAATCTTACCTCTATAAAAAAATGTTATCAGTCCTTAAACATAATGAATATATTCAAAGAGTAGGGGGGCTTGATAAGGATGTATGTCATCACGAAACTATCAAGGATGTATGTCATCACGAAATCATAACTCTTATTATAAGAGGTAAGGATTCACAATTGGTAAATGGATAAGAGAAAGATGTCATCTAAAGATAAAATGTGTAAACCAAAATATCTGTTAAAAGTAAGCTAAAAACAATTGTTTTGATAAGAGATGATTAAAAAATGGCATCTTATTCATCGTCTCATATGACTAAGATGACGCAAATGATCAACATGGACATGTATATATGAAAGTAAGAAATCTAATGTAGGATGAGGTAAGGAAGGAAGAAGGGTGTAAATAACAAGGTAAACAACAATAAAAACTTGAAAATAAGGAAAGTTAGTCGCTTATGCTATGATGGACACAAATACCCACATGGACAGAAGAAGGTTTGAGAAGTTTCTAGACGGTTATATAGATTATTAAGTTTTCCACAATAGTTAGAGGGTATAATTTTTCATATAATAGATGAATGGAATATATTGTAAATAATATGTTTCATTAATCCTGAATATTTATGATTTCCATGTTTTATTAATCCTTAATATTTATGATTTCCAATCATTATATATTTGTTGTAATCATTAAAAAATTAGGTGGAACACTAATTTTGAGAGAAATAATATTTGTAGTCATATTTTATCGTTGTTCTTCAATCTAGTTAATCTTTAGAATCATTGTCAGTCCCTTCGATAAAGGGTTTATTCGTTAGTATCCCAATAATATATTGTTGGGAACTCATATCCCTATATATGGGATGTTGGAAATTTAAAGATCGTTCTATACTTAATGATGTATTTAGCTAATTTTTAGTATATAGTATAATTAATAAGTAATTGGTTAATTAAAATAATTATGAATTAGACGGGTTTTTTTCTTCTTCACTTATCTTTTGTCACTACCCTCCTTATTCCTCTTTTGGCCTTTTCTCTATTTAACAGTCGAAGAGTCTAATGGTTTCTCAGTCTCTCTAACAGTGACTTCGACAGCTTCCAACAGATTTGTACCGATTTCTTCAGGTGGCCCCATACTCCCTAGTTTGGGAATAACTTAAGATGAACAATCTCTCTTTTTATTCTTCTTTTTGTTCGTGTCACGGTGACTAGGAGCCCTATTCCTAGATGAAGGGTAAAGTTTCCCATCGCCTGCCTTAGTCCTTTTGAAAATTTCAGAGGATCGGGGATGAGTAATAAACTACTTTCATGAAAGTTCACGGATTAGATTTTTTCTCCATAGGTGGGCTCTCACTATATTTCTGAAGTAAAGCAATTATAAAACGCGTTTGACCACTTCTCAATGGCCCATTGATTCAACTTTTTAAAAGTTATTTTCCCATCTTCCAAATGTTGTGCAAAGAGCTTTGAGAACAGTACAAAAAAAATCTGAATTGAAAATTAATAACATCAAAATATGGAAACAAAAGAAATTTTTAAAACACTTACGTAAGCTTTTCCATTATCTTGTGAGCATGCTCGGATTTCCTATAGACGTGATTTTTCTTTCATTTCCCAAGCACCACTACTGAGTCATCCAAAACGTGTAAGCTTCTAGAAGGTTAGGTACCATTTTATAGTCATTCCCCATTAAAATAATAAAAGGGGATACGACCATTACGACATAAACCAAGCACAATAGCTAGTTGTTCCAAAGGCTTCAGAATTTTGGATAGCCTAAAAGCTATGACACTAGCTACCAACGTAAACCAGAGACGAAGGTTTAGTTGGCTTGAGAATAATTTTACAAAGTGGAAATACCTCACTATTTCTGGGTCTATGGGAAACGGAAGGCCCCAATTAAGCACATCGATATAAATTACCAAATGTACAGCCTTGATGTCCATCGTAGTATCTCCAGGTTGAGCTAGCCTCACCTTGATTGATTCAATGAATTCCTATTTTTTTAGAATCCCTTCCAGTTCAATTAATGAAAATAAACGTATGATATTCTCTGTAAATCCAAAAGATACTTGACACTTACTTTAGAAAAGTTGGGCCCAACTCACCCAATAAGAGATTCGGGAAGTGATTCGGTTTCGGGCGAGGCGACTTTTTTTCCTTTTTCTTGTGTCACTTTCTGAGTGTCCTCACTTTTACTAGATGTTTCTAAAGGGGTATATCTACTACTATCATCCATATTTTCTTCCATCACTTGTGACATTTGTTCCAAGGGTTCACTGGGTTGAATACTAGGATTATTATCCTCGATTCGAGGGGGCTCAGTTGATAAAATTGTATGATTTTCTTATGAAATAAGTTGTGAATGAAGCTTTGTTGTAGTAGTTTATCTCACGATCGGAATTCACCTTGAGGGATTGCTAGCATCAGTATAGCTTCAGCTAATTTTTCAGTTTCTTTATCCAATGAGGGACATTTGGTTTAGCCTTAGAAATCCTGATGACTCTACGAGGAGTACTTTCACCAATATCTGATCCCATGGTGATAACCGCACTAAATTTTTGACATTTAGGGGATTAACCAATTTGAATATATTCTTCGGAAGGGATTCGAAAATCATTGTACATATTAGCTCTCCCGAAGTACTTCTCGAAGAGCTAAGGGGGCTAGATAATAGGGTCAAATAATGTTGGAGGTTAGAGAAGTAAAGAGGGTTAGATTTTTCTTAGAAGAGAAATTCAGACCTAAAAATAAATTTGATGAATAATAAGTATGCCTCGAGACTCAACTGAGTGCCTAGTTCATTTATTTTTGGGCTTGGGGCTCATAAGGCTTAGCCGAATGGATGATCCGATCTGAATAGCCCATGGATCCAAAAAGACTTTAAATATTTAAACAAACAACATTAAATGGTGGTTGTATATTTCTCTCTCTAGATATTAAATACAGCACCTCAATTATCTCTCTACTCTTCATCTTATATTTATTACACAACTAAAACAACTTCCAAATTTACCCTTTGATCGGTTTTTACCACCACTGGAATTGATTACCCTGAATGACATATATATAATTTTGTGTGTCTTCGAATGGGTTACCTTCGAATGACGTGTGTATTCACTCTTTTATACCTTCGAATGGATTGATTTCAGATGATTAAAATGGATTACTTTTGAATAAATTGGATTCAGATATGAAAAATAAGAAGTTCTAACAAAATAAGATTGAACCGATGGACTAATAACAAGTATAAAATTCTTTTGGTGACCCAAAGACTTAATGGAATCCGGATTAAACATTATGAAAATGACTTTTCCATGTTAAGGACATACACAAAAACTTCCAACCAATATCACAAAATGCATTGTATACAACAAGATATAAATCTATTGGCCTTTGTGATCGTTCCCATCGGTATTTTCTTCTTCTTTGTCTTCTGAAATCCAACTTTTGGAATCCCATGCATCACTATCATTAGATCCATCATTGGGAGAATCCTCATATATACCTAGCTGATTAGCTATGGGCATATCGTTAGGCCATAGGATTTCTGAGACCAGCTCCCACAAAGACTCAATGACTAGTGTAGGAAACATCTTATAAAATTCCAAAACCATGTTGGATTTGATTGAGGCATCCCACTTGTTTAGGGAATCTAAGATCCCATCGGCATATGCGTCTAAATCATCGTCTACCTCTTGTGTGGTCTGAGCCTTCAGCGAAACCACCTCGTATTCGTATTTTTTAACAATGGCCCCTTAACCACGTTTTTCCTTCAATAAACGTTTGATGGTATGCTTATCAGTAATTTGATGATTCTTCAGTGAGGTGGTCTCGCTAGAGCTGGATGACCACAACCCTTCATAGGCAGTCTTTACCTTGGTAAGTTCTTCTTTGACTGACATATCAATCCTATCTTTTCATCTTCAAGATAATCCTTTTGACTCATGTTCTCCTCCTGAAGGGAAGAAATGGTTTCTTTGTGGAACATCACTTCAATTTCTAGCTCGAAAATAAGCCTCATGTAACTCAGCATCGAATATCCCAATATGTCATTCTCATTTGACAATTCAAAGGGCACACCATCAAATACCACATTGGTGGCATTACTTGTAGATTTGGGACAATCCTTCTCAAACGCCTCGCAATCAAACCCCTCAATACTGTCCATCAGATTGTCATCTCCATATGTATGCCTCTCAAGGGTGAGGAGAAATAGAGAATGAGGGTCAGATACTAAAATTGGTGGAGGATCAACGGTGGAGAGTATATGAGGAATAATTTCTGAACGAAGGACAATCTTCAAACAAGTTGAGGTTTTCTTTCTATTTCTATCTCTTTTGTACTGCCATGTTTTCTTCTCTTGTGGTATTTTTCTTCTTAGACACAAGAATCTTTGTGGGTGTGTCACCCTATTTGACAGTGACAGCAATAGTAGTTAATAAAGATTCATTAATTTCATCTGGTTACCCTTTGGTTCCCGCTTCGATATCACTTTTGTATGTGCTTTCTTTATTTTTCTTCTCATTCTTGTTCTCATGAATGTGGGCTATATTTCTGGTTGGAATATATATATCTTTCCATCTACAGCTTCAACTCTCTTTAAAATAGCAGATGGTCATAGATGAGTAGTTAACTGCTCCCGTGTCAACTCACGTTCGGGGTTAGTCCACCAAAGATGACTATGAACTAAGTTAGTAAGAGTGAAGCATTGATGGAATCCATTAGACCATTTATCCTTGGTCCACTGGTTTAGATTCTTGAAAGTGACCTTTGTATCTTCAATATGATGCATATAAGGCTTCGAAATAGCTGTTAAAGGAAAGAAGTTGGAAACAAGTTATAATATATATATATATATATGAAAGAATAGGAGTTTGAGGAGGGCTACCTATATTCTTTCAATACCTAGTAAACTGACCCGTATTACTATTATAGGTAATTTTCTTACCATTCTCCCACCAGCCACTGATGAAGACAAATTGCATATTCCATAATTTATCTAGCCTCAAATAGATTATCTACCACCTTGTATTCATTCCTCATGTTGAAGTAGTAAAAGAAAGTTTGGGAATTGCGAGACAACCCTGTAATAGCAGCAAATTGTTCCATTGGCATCAAGTTTTTTTTATAGGTTAAATGCTATAATGCACGCCACCAAGTTAAAAAAATTCATTCGGGATAGCCTGACTTAGACCCAATCCTACTAAGCTTAAATAGTTCACGATCTCAGGGTCCAAGGAAAAGCAAAGGCCCCAATTGAGCACATCAGGATAAACAACTAGCTTCATAGGACCATACCGTATCAGTGTCTCTATATATTTAGGAAGTCTAAGTCTAACTTATTCAGGGAACCCCCCTTTTGCACGAATAGTCTCTAATTTGTTTTCATAAAAATAAATATAGAAATCTTGTCTAGAGCTAGAAGAATTTTGACACTCACCTTTGCAAAGTTTAGCCACATGCATCGGACCAAGGACATAGGAATCGCTTTGGATTCTATTTCGAGAGATTTGCATTTTCCTTTTCCATATTTACTAATTTTAAACTTCAGAGTTTCTTCTTTGTTGGTTTTGAAGTCTCCCCTGTTTGATTAGATATCTCCATGAAAGAATCCTCACTAATATCTTTCATATTTTCTTCCATCACCTTCAAACTAGATCCTGAAGGTTCAATATAATGAGAAGTTGTGTTATCCTCTTCATTTGATTGTTAAGGGAAGCTTGGTTAGGTTCAGAAGGCTCAGCTAGTTAGGGTGCAATATTTCCATTCCTATTCGGATTTTATGGGGAAGGGTTATTGGAGGACTGTTTTGTTGCATTATCCCTAACTCCCAGGATGGATTTCCTTTGATTTTGGATTGTATGGTCAATCTGCGATGAGTATTCTCTTCTGAGTCGGAGCTCATAGCTTTGAAAAGAGATGAATGCTTGTGACTAGTGGCTCTTTGAGATTGTGATGACCTCAATGAACGATTTTGAGAAGTAAACGAGTGAGCGATCAATAAATGTGTCCTTGGAAGCAGGTTACCCAACATTAGTCTTAGTTATTTTTTCTCTTCGTCTCATTTAGAAAGATTCAGTCAACCGTTCTCGTTAATGCGTTTCTCAGGGTGAACATGCAAACACCAGAATATCATCCGAGATAGGATTCACGATGCTCAAAACGGTAGAGGAGAAGAAAATATCATTGATGGCTAACTCGATAGTAATGATAAAGAACAATTTCTCTCTCTAGAAAATGAATTTTCTCTCTCTAAAAATCTCTAAAATGGAAAAATAAGACGAGAACTTATAAAAGGGAATGTAGAAGACTGTTGAGTTCCCTTCTAGATAAGTGGAAACGCCACCAACGACTATAATCCCTAGAAGACATGAAATATTTTCAACTGTTTGTGTGCCTCACCTATGGTAAAGCAACTTTGTGGATCTAATCAAATAATGACATGTGTCATGAAGTACGACTGGTTAAAAACCACAACTTCTGGACAATAACCATCCCTGAATGATGCCATCGGATAGGTTTTTAATATGTTCCACATCATATTTGAAGAACACTAGAGAGTCATATTTGGAAAATAGAACAAGCTCGATTCAGATATGTGTCAGTTAGCCCTCCCAAAATAAATTTGAGATGACAAAAGGATCTATATGATGGGGTCGGAAATCATTGAGAGAAATCTTTTTGTTTGGGTCGGAAATCTTCGAGGGTCAATTCCGAGCAAAGGCAAATACCCCACTTTTATCCTTTGACTTAGTTATTAATAATATATTAATTAGTTTAAGTTATATTTACCAGTATAATGATTGATGGGCCAACTTGGCTTTCCGATCTTTGGATTTGAGAAATATGAGCATGCTTAATTTAAGGGAGACATTGTTGGAACCAAATTAAATTAAACTTAAAATATATTAATTAATTAATATATTGATCAAAGATTTGGATAATATATTCTTGATCTAAAATTAGAGATTTGATTTTGTATTTTAGATAAAATATTATAATATTTGAAGATATTATTTTTTCATTAAAATAAAATAATATACTAATATAAATATCTGAGATATACAATGTATCAAATACAACAAAAAAAACATTAAATAAAGATTTTTTCTTCTCCTATCTCTTTTTCCATATTTTTATTTTTTACCGTAAAAAAAAATCATTAATAAGATAACCAAGACACGAACTTTTCATATTTTCGATTTAATCGACATAATGACCCGTCCTATGTCATAAGACTTGTTACTCATTTGTATTCTGTTTCACCTGATAAAATTAGCCGTGGCCAAATTTTTGTGGCGTGGCTGCCCCGACTAGATCCAAAGGCTCCAACTTTTATGAATATTTCGGACTTAGGTGTTTTGTAGTAAAAAGTTCTTTAAGTACGCAATTATGGTGTTAGATCAGTTACACAATCAATCAGATATATCTGGAAGTTTTACATTTCACATACTTATCGTATACCAAACTTTGTCCCATACACGCCCTCGCCAGGTAAATGTTTTTACTTGAAAAATCAATTGTGGGTTTGGAATTCCAAATAAAACCTCACTTGTCCAAGATCTAGTTAGGACTGGAAAGTATACTCATAGACGGACGGAGCCAACCCTCTTTTGGCAAACAAAAAATCCAAAGAGCTATAGGTCTGGCTACCAAGGACAACCCTACAGACCAAATCAAAATAATGATGAAGAAAACTATCCAAGTTTTAATGCATGTGATGTCCAACTAAGGTGGTTCATTCTCTCAGAATTCGATGTCCAAGAAACCGCCCTTATGTTGAAAGCACTAACACAGTTCACAATAGAGCTTGAAAAAAATCTATGAGATGATATTTTGATTTGGATCTATAGACCGGAACAGCTTTGCTCTAAGTTTATTTCCAAAAGGTGTCACTTCATTTTAGTTGAAATATTTTATCCACTTATATACTGTATATTTTTTCAGTCTAAGCGATGTGGAATAGAGGACCAAGTTTACTCTTTACCCACTCTCTTAAACTTGATCCACAAAATGCGTTCCACCTTGATACACCCATCAGATTGCTTAGAACACAGTGGAAGTTGCAACCTCGCTCTGTTACCATGTTAGAATATAAATTCTAACAATTTTGTGGAAGAAACATGAGCGCTTGATGGGGTTCTTTCTGAGGTACCTTCAAAGTAGGCTGTCATTATATAAGTAAACCATAATACAAGATTTACTTCAACCACTCCTGCTACAAGAAATTTAGTGAAACCTAGTTCTGATGCAAGGATTTGTTCTAACTTGGAACCTTTACATGCATAAAATTTGGGGTATTTATAGTTTGGATTTGCCACCATTTCCAGCACCCGAATAATCCATCCACCGATGGACGTAATTGTGTGCCAGATCGATAAGTATTTAGAGGTACAATACTTATTCTACTTCTTGTTTTACTTAACCATGTTTTACATATGTTAACTTATAACGCCAAATATTTTTATAGTGTGTGTTCAACGCATTCTGAATTCTACATAGCATCCAATTTAGTCATAGGGTAGTTCTTTCATGCGTTGCCTCTGCTTCAAATATTGCCACAACCAATCTTTGATGGTAAGAAAATTGAATAAAAGATTTACAAAGCAAAACAAAAGACATGTATTACTAGGATCTTGATTTGCACCATTCTAAGATTGTTTCCCATGACTAGTGGTCGGACATACAATAAGGCAATATTATTGCTAAAAATATTTTGAGGGTGGTTCAGGTGTTCCGGACGAGACATAGATAATTATCCTTAAAAAATCATTGAAGAGTAAAGATTAATCCTTGGGGATTTACTTAAGTGAATCAAAACATGTCGTCCGAGTCCAGAGTCTTCATGTCTTGCTTCTTCTTTTTGTATTTAAAACCTTTGTCCAGCCAAGAAAAACTTTATAATGAAAAAAATCCGGATAAACTTGTATTTACTATTTATTTGTAATAGAAGTCTTGGTCCGACGTCCAAGTCTCCATGGCCTTGCCTTTTCTTATCCATCGACTACTGCTGGTGGTGAGTCCTTGCTCAAACAAGGACCAGGATCAGTTCGTGGGAAACCGAAACAAAGAAAGAAACAAAAAAAACATATACCAACTCTGGCGACCGATACTCTGTTTCTAGAACAGGCATTTTCTGAAATAATTTCGACGAACTCGCCACAGTAGGAGGTGGTTCAAACAGCATTTAGACCCTCCACCGGTGACCGGAGTTTTGTTGTTCAACATTGCATTCAAGAGGGCTGCCTAAGAGTCCTGACCCTTTGCTAAACAAAAAAACTGCATTAAAGTCCCATAATAGAGCACGTGGCATTAAAGCTTATAATGATGGGCTGCATGACCCTGTCCAGTGAAACTTATGCCTTTAGTGCTGATAAAGATGGTGCATATGTTCGTTTGTCTAACAAAACACATGTCGTTATGCTACTAAATGATAACAGACGAGTCACTCCATCAAATGTAAAGAATCCATTCCATGTTTCTTTTACTGTTCGAAATTAGAACAGTCACACCCTTTCACCTAAGGAAGGGCTCGATTAAATGCGTTTAATGCTAGTAACCCAGGGTAGAGAAACCCTTTAAATAAGGATGCTCACACTAAAACCATACTACACACAATCCTAATAAAACTTTCGTCAGCGTCATCTAAGGTTCTCGATTGATATCTAGAGGCTTGAAACTCCAATATATTGCACCTTCTTTAGATGGCAAGCATATCACTTTTGACCAAACAGACGAAATTCTTTTTGTTGAGGCTTAGGGCCACTGTTTCATCGGTTATTTCACCGGAAAATTTCAAGGCAAGGCTGCGGTTGATAACATCATCAAACGCTGGGGAGTAGTAGGCTATAAAACCCTGTCCTATGGAAAAGAATGGACAGTTTTCAAGTTCCTCACTGAATCAGACTTGCTATGAGTTCTAGCCAACAAACTTTACACCACCTACGGTAAAACATTTATGTTAAAAAAAATCTAAAAAGACGTTATGTTGACTGACGACATATTCACCAAAATATTAACGTGGGTTGTTCTTAATGATATCCCTGTCAGCGTTTGGAGTGAAACAAGTTTTAGTAAGATATCTTCCAAAATTGGTAAGCTTCTCTTCACGGACCAATTTACTTGTGAAAAAACTCGCATGAAATATACTTGTATACTCATTGAAATTGATGTTAGTAAAGAGTTCATAACAAGTTTTTGTGTGAAACTTCCTTGTGATAGACGTTATATTCAATCTGTTGTCTATGAAAACTATCTTCTGTTTTGCTATATGTGCCATTGTTTTGGGCATAATCATTTTATTTGTCTATTCATAGAGCAGGGAAAATAAAACAACAGAGAGAAGAGGAAAGAATAACTGGCACAAAATCTCCATGCCAATCAAAATGTGCGCAAGATTGCTAATGAAATACCACATGCGATTAAAGGTAAACCATCCACTTCTGAGCATCGTTGGAAAACCACCCCCTACCCTAACCCACGTACACAAAATGATGAAGTACCCAAACCCATTATTGAAGATGAAATGGACCATACCCTTGCAATGCATGCAACCTCACTCGTTGCCGACTCCTGGCCTTGCCAAAACAAACCCCTTGTGGACACTCTAATGGCAAACACTAATGACCGAGAACCAATATTTGGCCAACCGCAAAGAAAAGGTGAAACCACGCCTTTCAGAAGCAACTCAACCGATCTATTAAATGTCCCTTGGCAGAAGGTCCTCAGCAAAATATCTTTGCAAAATGTGAGGCTCAGAATGCCCAAAAACTCCTCGGTTGACCAATGATGCTCCTTATTTGGAACATGAGAGGCCTTTGTGGGAGTATATATTGGGGAACTTATCTCTCCACGGTTTGTAAGCTCATTAAACAAAAGTCTTTGCCCATGTTTTGCCTCTGAGAAACTAAACTTTCCCAAGAACGTTTAGATAACTTTATGTCTTCACGCTTCACAAAATGGGATCATGTTTCTAATCTTGATGTGATGTGGAGGGTGCATCATTCTTGTTTGGGATGCTGGTAGGGTGTCTTGCACAGTGATTGAAATTGGAAGCGAACATATCTACTTCAAAGTCCATTGCAATGTCACCTAAGAAATGTTTTATGTTACCTTTGTATACCCTTTGTATAGTGTGTCGTAAAAGAGAGCTCTTTGGGATCATCTCACCATCATCGGGGCCATCGTCCGCTTACCTTGGATGATTATGGGCGATTACAACGCCTACTACACAATGAGAGACCGCATTGGGGCCGTTCCCCTTCAAAATTTTGAGTTAATTGATTTAAATAACTTTCGAGTATCCCATGGTCTTGTCGATGCACCCTCCACGAGTTTCTTCTACACATGGACAAATGGTATTGTTTGGTCCAAACTTGACCATGTCCTCATAAACCATGGTTGGAGTGACAATAATCTCTTATGCAAAGCCTTGTTAGTCTCAGACCACTGGCCAGTCATTGCCTCGTACATACGTGACTTTCAGCATGGTTTTTGGCCTTTTAAATTTTTCAACATGTGCCTTGATCATCCCTAGTTTCCTAGCATTATTGAAAACAGGTGGGGCAATATATCGACGATACAAAACAATACGTTCTTGCGCATAAGTTGAAGGAACTAAAACAACGTCTAAAAGTATTGAATAAGGTTGAGTATGGTGGCATTCTTGAGGGCACTACTACTGCAAATACAACCTTCAAAGTGGCCATTTCATCTCTCATGGCGACCCAAATAATATTGATTTGAAAGAAGAGGTTCACAAATTGCGGGCTAGAGCAAACTTCCTACTCGTCGCCGAGAAAAGCTTCATTCAACAACGTATGAGGTGCACCCACTTAGTCGATGGTGATAGAGGTAAAAAATATTTCCATAACCTAATCAACCGTGACAATTCCAGAAAGAATATCTCCTATAGTGATGATAGCTCCTGCACCACCTCCCCGACGACAGTCGTCTCTCTCTTGTCGATTTCTAACCAAACCTCTTTGCTACTTCCCATCCAAACTCTCTTATTGACTAAAAGTTCATGTGCCATCGGCCTTCCGTTTGGGAGAAAAAATTTGAGCAGCTCCTTAAATCCGTTGAAGTTGATGAAATCCTAGAAGCTCTTTTTAATATCGGGAACGACAAGGCTCCGGGACTAGATGGATACACATCGTCCTTCTTCAAAAAGAATTGGGACCTCGTGGGAGCTGACTTGATTGATTGTGTCCGAGCGTTCTTTGACACCGGTAGCCTTCTCCGTGCAACAAACCATATTATCCTTGCCCTTATTCCAAAAAATTAAACCAATCCTAGAGTTGGTGATTTCAAGCCGATTGGTCTCACAAACGTTGCGTATAAAGTGATAACTAAAATCTTACTAAACCGAATGACTCATATTCTTCCAACTCTCCCTGACATGAGACAAGGTGCTTTTGTGAGTGGTCGGAATCTTGTCGATAACGTTTTCCCTGCTCAAGAATTGGTTAGAGTTTCAAATCAAACAAGAATTTCTCCAAGACGCATGCTCATGGTGGAACTTCCGAAAGCTTTTGATACGGTCTCATGGGACTTCCTTTCAAAAATTTATCATGGGATTGGTCTCCCTCTTAAAAATGTGTGTTGCATTCTAGCATGTGTTACCACGACATCCTTCTTGGTATCCATTATCGGAGAGCTTCATGACCACTTCAATAAGAAACGGGTCTTAAGAAAAGGGGACCCGGTGTCTCCTAAATAATTCATCATATGTCCGGAATACTTCTCCCGGTTATTAAAGATGAAGTCAAGTGAGTCGGGTTTTCACTTCTACCCAAAGTGTGCTTGCACGCAATACTAACCTTGCCTTTGCTGACGACTTAATGCTCCTTTCAAAAGGTGATAAAACATCGATAAACATCTTTATAGAATGCTTAAGTCACTTGGAGGATGTGTTGGCCCTCTCCCTAAACCCCTCAAAATCCACCATATATCTTGCCAAAGTTAAATGGATTGTCTATGCTCGGATTATGGATATAGTCAGATTTGAAGTTGGCACTTACCTAGTTAGATATTGTGGTGCTCCTCTTGCTCCTATGACGGTTTACATTACCGAATTTTCTCCATTGACTGAGGCTATCTCTAGATATATTCAGAAGTGGGAATACATAAATCTATCAAACGTGAGGAAACTCGAATAGATCACATTTGCGCTTCAAAGGGTTGAGTACGTTTGGTTCCCAGCGTTCCCCTTGTATTCGGTGGTCCTTAACACCATCCACTTCTTCTGCCTCAAGTTATTCTGGGGAGGCAGACATGCTCGGATCTCTTTGGATCGAATTTGTAAACATAAGGATGAAGGAGGCCTCGGGCTCATGGATATTAGAGTTTGGAACTATTCCCTCATTTTCCGTTCGATCTGGTTATTTCATTCAGGTTCTGAGTTGCTTTAGATGAAATGGGTGCACGAGTATTACCTTAGAAATATAAATTATCTCATGTTACAAAAAATGAAACAGAGACAGCCATCTTCTTCGAAAATTTCTTGACATTAGAGACACTTTGGTGGGAGAGAAAATGCCATTTGTGGCCTTGAAATTTGTACAGAAGGCAGAAAACTAATCACTAGTCGTGTCTACAAGACCATGAGAATAAAGGGTGAACCTGAACCAACTCTATCAAAGATTTGGAAAATATTTGTCCCCCAAAAACACTCCTTCACTTTCTGGGTTGCCTTGAACCGATGACTTGCGACGAGAAACATACTTCACTTCATGGTCTTGCCGGATGATAGCTGCCCCTTTTGTGGACAATTGGATGAACCCAGTGCCCATCTTTTCTTTGCTTTCAGGGTTACTAGATCGATCTAAATCCGTATTAGATCCTGGTTGGAGATTACTCGAGAAATTACTACACTAGAAAGCGCACACAAATGGATTAGGAAGGAGCATCGAGGCACATCTTCCCAATACAGCACCATCACTCTTGGCTTCTAAGCCACTATTTTTTAGATTTGGCGCGTCCGAAATTTCCGTGTTTTTTATAAAGAGATCGTGACTCAAGACACCATCGTCGTCTGGATCACTCTCACTACCCTGAAGATTTTATTCAGATTATATCTACATTTTTGACTCATGCGTTAGAGTTTATTTATCTCATTGATGTATCCAGATTTTTATTTTCTTTATTTAGGCCCATTAGCGCTGATTCTAGAGACTTGTAATTTTTTTTCCTTAGCTCAGGTTTTCACCCTCGGGATTTTTTCTGAGCATGGTTTTTTAAGGAGGCAAGTCCCCTAGAACTTAAGAAGTGCACTTTTGGGCAAGGTTTCTTTTGGGTTGATAGCTACCCTTCATTGTACTCACCTGGAGAGACCTTGCGACTCTCTTGAGGATTGTAGTTTTGTACATCATATATACAAAACCACATTTACCTAAAAAATATTTTTTATACTACTTTTACCACCATGGGATGAGGTCGGCCATGGAAGCAACCATAGGTGGAGCAACGTGAATTCTTGTAGGGTTTATGAACGTTTTTTTCTATGTATATAATATGGGGTTAAGTGCCATTTAAGATCCAAAAGCAATATTATTATCCACTTAAGATTCATATTTTCATGTCTATCTGAGAAAGACCCATTTCACTCAAATATTTACCATTTGAGACCCAATAATACCCTAAATACTCTTACTCATTTATATAAAATCATTTATGTTTTTACTTCAGACTTTTTTCCCCACTTTTTTTCTCTCTACGTGAATAGAACAGTACCCTAACATTATAGGTGATAATTCAATTTTTTATTCAATTTCTTGTGTTTCTTTTGTTTTCGTATGATTTTGATTGTGTTTTTACTTGATTTAGAAGTTTGATTTTGGATATATGTTTAGATAATTCTATTTGTGTGTTTAGGTAACTCTATTTTTTATTTTAAAATATTAGGGTACTCGAGATCTTTTTTTCTGATTTGTGGTATTCTTCTGGTATTACATTGCTAATGTAGTGTAATTGTTGTATTTCAGTTAAGTTTTTGTTTATTTTAATGTGTTTGTGTGTTTCTGGAAATTTATGTTGGAGTAAAGGTTTAGGGTTTAAAACGTAGAATATGCAGTAAGAAGATACGAAACATGTTTTACTTTATGTACTAATAGTTGTGAAACGTGTTAATTATTTTAGACTAGTAGATGCAAAACTTGTTTTTGATAGATGTGGAACGTTATTATTCTTTTGTATTGTAGATGTGAAACATATTTACTGTTAGTTGTGAAACATTTGTATTCTTTTCTACTGGTAGATGTGAAACATATGTATTTCATGTATTAATAGATGTTAAACCTGTTTACTGCTAGCTGCGAAACATTTGTATTCTTGTGTATTGGTAGCTGTGAAACATTTCATGATAAAGTGTTATTGAATTCATCAATTTGTCTCAGATTTCTTAAGCCCAATTGTAGTTGTTTATTTTGTCTAGGTGTTCTACGTGATACATCATTGTGCATGTTAGTACATCTCAGATATAGATAAAAACAAGGTAGAACGGGCTAACGTTATGAAGAGTACCACAACATCTTCTATTTTTTGTTCTCAAGATGTTTTTGCTGCTTTACTTATAGCATCATATGAACATGCAAAAGCATTAGTTAAAAGAGATAGATGCAAAACCTATGCTAATGTGAAGCATGGCTAATTGATAGACGCGAAATCTATTCAAATATGAAAGCAGAGTTAAAAAGCTAGATGTGGAACCTATACAAATGCTAAAATGGTAGATGGAATTAATATTGATAGATGTGAAACCTAGGCTAATGTGAAACAGGGCTAATTTGATGGATGTGAAACCTATCCAAATGTGAAAGCAAAGTAAAAATTCTAGATGCAGAACCTTATACAAATGTTAAACAAAAACATAAGTGGTAGATGAGAAACCTATGCAAATGTGAAATATGCCAGAGGTAGTAAATGAGAAACCTATGCAAATTTGAAACATATGCCAACGAGACACCAGTCCAATAATTTAATATAAAGTTGGAATTGCATACCTTTATCATTTTGTTAGTAATTGGTCTAGCTCGACTTTTATCAATTTTTATTGATGTCT
Source organism: Limnanthes douglasii subsp. nivea (assembly GCA_036936605.1). NCBI lineage: Eukaryota > Viridiplantae > Streptophyta > Magnoliopsida > Brassicales > Limnanthaceae > Limnanthes > Limnanthes douglasii. Next base: position 223,037,903 of record JAUPFV010000004.1, on the reverse strand, counting down.
CATCAGAAAAGTATGTCGTCGTTATCCTTGATGGTTCTTCATCTTCTAATTTTGAATATTTTGGTTCAAAATGTTTGGCTTGTAGTGGCATAATTTGTTTATCATGTTTTAAACCAAAGATGATTTTGACATCATGGGTTGTATGTCGTAGAAACTTTTGGCCTAATTTGAATGCTTTATTTTTGTCATCATATGTCTTTATTATCTGTTCAATTACATCCCGATGCTTTTTGTAAATAGTCTTCTTCTTTCTAATATCATATGTTGCCTTTAAAATTTGATAAAATGGCATTTTTTTGCTGCTTCCATATGTTCTGGCCTTACTTTTATCTCTTGCATTTGTTTCATCAATGCAAAGAGACTCGACCTTTAGAAACATGTTTTTGGTGCCATTTTTTTCTATAAAAGCAATCAAATGAGAAATATAAGTCAACTATGATAGATGCAAAATCATTGGAAGTTAGATAAGTCATAGATGTGAAACGTATGCAAATGTGAAACCATTGTAAAAGTGATAGATGCACAATTTTGCAAATGTTAGCACATGAGGTAAATTGAAAGATGTGAAACCTATGTTAATATATAGCCACTGACACACTGATACTAGCGGAATCTATATTAATGTATAAGCACTGACACACTAATAGACGCGAAACCTATGTTACTTTATAACCAAGACACACTGGTAGATGCATAACCTATACAAACCTACAATCATGGAAAAAATGATAGTTGCGAAACATATACAAATGTAACAAAAACAGGTCTAATTTGCAGTTTCAATAGTAAGGCTATTTGGATGCGAAATTGCAGGGCAGCTATGGAGTGGGTATGAGCATCTCGTGTCTCGCTTTAGCAAGAAACGAGTAAGCTGTTTGAGTGACTGATGATAGGAGTGAAAAACTATTATAAATGAAGTAATGAAGAAGATTATCACATAAAACTGATATAATCACAGAAAATTGATATTATATATATATAAGTAAATTATCACTAAGCTAACTGAAAAACTTGAAATATCCATGGCAATAAAATCCTAGGTTTCTGAAATGCGATGGAATCGTACTGATTTTTCGAAGAAAATGATTATCGGACTTACTGTTTTAGCGTCGATATAGTTCTGAAATACTTTAATCGTGAATCGGAACGTAAACGGAGATAAATCATAGACTTTATCGGTGTCACCGTCGAATCACCGTCGAAGGTAAAAAAAACATCGAAATACGTAGGCGTCGAAGTTGGATGAAAGAGATAGAAAAATAAATTTAGAATTGACACAATAGTGTTTTGATCCTAACACCCCATCTTTTTTGAAAGATTTATAGATTTAGAATTGACCAAGAGAAAGTAATAATTAGGACCCGGTTACCTGATTTTTTCTTTAATGAACTTTATGTTATAGAACTACTATTATTATTATTATTGCCATAAATTAGAATTCCAATGTTGATCGGCTATGGACTTTACTATATACTCAATTGGGTCATGAACTTCTTTCTCAAAACGTTTATAATCGGGTCTTCATTTTTCTACATGCAACAAAGAACTTCTTTCTCAATCAACAAAACCTTTATAATCGGGTCTTCATTTTCCTACATGCAACAAAATGTCAACTCTCAATGGTCGGCCTCTCTTAGATACGAGTAGTCATAATGTAACAATTAAAAGATTAAAGAACATCCCATAAAAAACTGAGCTTCATATCGATCCAAATTCTACTCATTGATCCTAGCTAAGAGAATTTTGTAATTTATAAACGTTTTTCGGCGCTTCTTCACCGCAACAAAATTGCAAAAACAAATATCAACGGTATCAAATAACAAAGATCCTTAGGTGCCTCCAAGGAGGTAGCCGAGTTGGTTGAGTATGGTATGTTTGTGACTAAATGTAATGAGTTTGAGTCCTTCTATATACGCTTTCTCGGCTGAGCATGTCACCTTGTGTGGTTTACCTTCTGGCGTTGGTTTGCAGGCTATCGTGTCAGACTGAGGGTTTATCCTGTGAGCACTCATTGCACTCTGAGTAGCGGCTGCGGGTTCCCCCGAAAAAAAAATAAAAAAAAAATCCTTAGGTAGACCATTGTTATATCAAAACCATAGTGTTAAACTTCTAAATAAATTTAAGAGAAATTATTTTCGTGAAATTCTAAATCCATTCAAGTTGATCAAATTACATATACATAACGGAAATGCAGAATTTGTGGAGGTAGTTTTACAACGGCATATAATTTATAACGGAAACTAATAAAATATAACTGTATACATATAAATAAGATACGATATTATATTAATTATGTCAACATTTCTCCCTCTTAATCTCGTAAATCATGCTTCAAGTTGAACACACCTGTTGCATCTGTTAAGAACTCGAATCTGTCACGTGGCAATGGCTCGATAAACAAATCTGAAATTTGTTCTTCTGTGTTGACATGCACAATATAAATGATTCCTTGTTTAAGGAAATCACGCAAAAAGTGAATCTTGATATCTATGTGTTTACTTTTTCCATGGAAGACTGGCTTCTTTGCTAAATCAATTGCAGACTTTTTATCAACTCGCAAACTAACTTTTTTCAACTTTAATTTCTCATAACTCTTCTAGCAACCTCTTGAGCCACATTGCTTGGCAAGCACCTGCAGAAGCAGCAAAATATTTAGCTTCACATGAAGATAGTGCTACAACCTTCTATTTTTGTGAAGTCCAACTAATCGGATCACTGCCCAGAAAAAAAAAAAACAACCCCAGAGGTACTTTTCCGATCATCAATATCTCCAGCAAGATCACTATCAGCATACCCAATCAACTCTGGATGTTGTTGTTCTCTTTTAACATACTTCAAACTGAAACTGAGTGTACCCTTTATATATGGAAGAATTTTTTTGAGAGCACTCATGTTTTTTATAGAGGTTTTTTCCATGAAACGGCTAGCCACGCCAACAACAAATGATATATCAGGTCTAGTATGGACTAAGTACCTCAAACTCCCAATGACACCCACAATGCGGCGAATGTTGTTACCTACTATTTCGAAGAAAACAACGAATGCGGCGAATGTTGTTATCTATTGTTTTTCATATCACCCACAAACGGATGTGCAGACCGAGGTGACTAACATTGATGTAGATTATTTTTGGTTGAGGGTAATTTCGTCATGTGTTTTGGAGAATTTCAATGGTATTAAATGTTTGGGTGTTTTGTAGTGAGAGATTTGAGTTGTCTTGTTGTATTAAATGTTCATTACCCTAATTAATGAAAGTGGTTGGGTAATTTATACCCTTAATTATTGACCCGTGGGCTTTTTGGGTCAAGTTGCAAAACTGGGTCGTGTTTAAAGACTCATTAGTTTTTTAAGTAGATTAGCACCTAGCTTAGTCAAAAGGTGTTTAGTGCTTTAGTACTTTTGTCCTGTCCGGATAGTTCAGTGGGCATCTATTGTCTGAATTACCCTTGTCCGGTTTTCTTAGCGAGTAGTGGTGAATAATTCTAGACTCATCAGTATCCCCTTTTTTAGGTTTTGTCAAAGATTTTTGGCAGGACTAAAAAACTCATTTAGCCAATAACAGCATTCTCCGGATCGCTCATGTATTTAGTTCAGGGTTTATGCGGACAGAGTTCTTCTCAGAATTCCAAGAGTTTTGAGTTGGACCGTGGGACACGTGTCACGTTTTAATTCATTCTACCAGCCGTTTTCTTCCTAGAACGGCGCTCCCACTAAGCCCAATAAGCAACTACTGCATTTAATGTTTCTTACGTCAGCGCCGCCTTTAATCATTACCTTAGTCTCTTTGTTTTCTCCTAGGCATCAGTAAGTTTTTCCTCACTAGTATAAATTACTTTCTTTTACTGTTTCACCATCTTCATCACTTTTGCAATTTCTTATTCTCAGATATTTTTATCTCTTCTCTCAAAACCTTTCTTGGGTATATTATGTTCACAGTGAGAAACACTCTCGTGAAAGGTGGTTGGTTAAATCTTTCAGAACTAGAAAAAGCACAAAAAGTTGAACGTGAGAGACGAATCGATGCTGGTCTTCCAGTCTCTCCAATCAGTAAACCTGACACACCATCTTCAGAAGCTGATCGAGGATCATCCTCTGCCAAAAGTACAAAACCTAGGCATTTATTCCAACCCAAACTCTCACCAATCCATTCAGGCTCCTCGGTTCAGGAGTCTCAGCCTTCTACCGTGCAAGAGAAAGCGGTATGGAGTGTTAGAAAGCCCTCTTTGTTCATAGCTATGGGGTCAGATATCGAGAAATCTCCAGAAAATTCTAACCCTCGCCGGATAACGCATTTAGTAAAAGGTCAAGCAACCGGATCTCAAACCAAGTCTTCCAAAACAGGGCCCTCCAAGTCTGCAGCCAAATATAAAGCCTCCGGATCGGAGGCATCAATTAGAGCCCCAAGAGACAAACCCTCTGCACCCAAGGCCACCAAAACCATCTCCAATACTAAGTCCTCCGGAGCTGAGCCCCAGCCGGACACCAGACCCTTAAGTGAGGCTGATGCTCAACCGTCCGGACAATCTGTTGAGCCTCCAACTAGCACTCTTCGAACAACAACGGCTGATAAACCTTCCATAGTGGTGGAAGAGGAGATGGAGGATAGTGTTAAAGAGGCTCCATTCAAGACTGAAGCTTCCGGTAAAACTGGAGATGTTGCCTCCGATAAAAAGGGAAAAGGCAAGAAGAAAGTCTGCATGACCCATCCGGATCTTCCGGAGATTTTGGAAGGCAAGGTGGGACCTTGCTTCCAGAAGGTCAATGTGAAATATCTAATGTCCATGCAGAATATTAATTATGTCTATACTCACACTGCTGAGTTAGGTCGGATCCGGACCAAATGGGGGATCCATGAATCTATTAAGGTGAGGATATCAGTCACACTAGAGACTCCGATGGACTGCAAGCTTAGCGAAACCATCATCTATACTGAGCTGTTCAACTGGGGGCTCAGATTCCCCTTGGATCCAGAAATAGTCAGGTACTTCCACTTGATAAAACTTTGTCCAAGCCAACTGAGTCCCAATGCTTGGTATACTCGCATCGCCTGCATTATGGCGGCATGGCTGTCCGGCATACCTCTTCCAATGGAGTAGCTTGCTGCAGTGGCCAGCCTTTGTAAACACCACCATATCACATTCTACCACTTTAACATGGGAGATGACTTTAAAGTCGTGGATGACCTGCTTGAGTCAGAGAAAACCTGGAAGACCCAGTTCATGTTCATTAGTGGGGCGTGGGAGAATGGGAGGAAAATCAAAGCTGGTTTCAATCCTAGCATGCTCACTAGCAGGTGGAAAATCTCAGGTAAGTATTTTACTTTTTTTGTCTTCTTATTTTGCAAAAAACTTATCACTGAATGGCCTTTCCTTTTATGTCAGTATTTCCGAAGGAGTTCTCCCATTACTTAGAGGAGGGGCAGACTACGTGTGCAAAATTAAATTCTTGGGCTGCTGAGCGTTGGGGGAATACTTTCCACAACTGCTTTACCTCAGTAAATTTGGTGAGGTCCCACCTATGGAACACAACAGGCCGGAGAGACCTCACCTGGAAGGAGTTGACTACACCACCTCCTCTTATCGTTATTCTTACAAGAACGAAAGCGAAAGACGGTAAATTGGCCTTGCCTTCCAGAGCCAAAGCCCCAAGTAAAATGAAAGGGAAGAAAGGCAAGAAAAAGAAGGTTGCAATAGAGGCCGTTCGGGGTGCTGCAGAAGAGGTTGCTCCGGAGGGTCATGAAGAACAGGTCCAGAGAGGGATTGATGTTGCTTTACTTAAAGTAGCTGAGGATGAGTCCAATAAGGAGGCAGGTGAACCCCAAAGCCAACCAAATCCTCCTAAAAAGGACCAAAAAGGCGAGTTAGCAACGACGAGAAGGCTGCTAATAAGAAAAATGTATCTTTAAGAGATGAAATAGTCCTCCGCCCTTCGGAGTCTTTACCTCCGGTCGATCCCACTGACCCCACTTTGGCAGAACAAATCCCCACTGATCTACATACCGGAGAGGGTAAGGGAGAGGATATTAATATTGATGGGGTAGACATCAATGGTATTCAGAACATTGGTCTTTATTTTGGAGAGTTTGAGAAATATGACTTTGCTGGCCCCTACCTTCCTCGAAGCTCCTCAAATATGGTAACTTTCAATGGTAAGTCTTTTACCCTCTCCGGAGAACATGAAGTGGTGACCCACTCTCTCCTGGCCCAGATTCAGCCAATATTCAACTTGGAAAAGCAAGTAAAGAATCAATATACCCTCATCGACACCCTCAAAGCAGACAAGGAAACATTATCAACTGAACTTCTTAACGCCAACCAAAGTGTTGAGTCCTTGAAAAAGGAGCTTGAGGAATTGAGGAAGGAGAAAGAAGATTTGTCAGTCAAGGTGGTCACTTCGGAGACAGCTAACACAGAGCTCCAAACAAAATTCTTCAGATCGGAAAATGATATTTCCAACTTGAGGGGAGACATGAAGACCAAGGATGATATCATCCAAACCTTGTCCACTGCCAAGACTTCTCTCGAAGAAGCTGTGTCCAGGGTCACCAAGGAGAAAGAGGATTTGGTGAAAGATCAGGAAACAACCATCCAGGCTAAGATCGATGAGTATACCAATAAGGTGATAGATTCCCTGGAGGTAAGAGATGCAGAGGTCAAATCTGGCATTATACTTCTTGTTCACCAGAAATTTCTGAAGCGAACCCTTGGAGATTTATGGAGGTATGTGGAGTTTGAGGATCTCCCGTTTCATACTATTGCGGAAGGTGATCGACATGGCTATAGTAGTGGAATAGACTCCACTACTGATGAGGAGAAAGGAACCGGGGAGAGTTCCAGTGATGAATTCAAAGATCCCAAGAAGAAAGACGATGTACGAACATCGAAGGGGAGTCAGCCCTGATACTTTAACTATTTTTTTTGTTTTTCTTATCCTTATGAAATACTAAAGTCCTTGGAAGGCCAAGGAATTCTTGTAACTGTGTCCGGTTTGAGTCCGGCTAAGGTGTTCTTTAAACCCAAAGTCCTTGGATGTCCAAGGCATATTTTGTGTTTTAATATTATCCTCCGGTTTTAGCCGGATAGGTTTACTTTGCAAAACTTTTGCTCTGCTTTATATTTGTTAAATTTCAGTGGCTAATGTTTAAAGAACCCTTACTTGTTTTACAAGTATTTAAGATAAGAGTGTTTAAAATCTCTGATGACAAATGTTAAATGGTCATCATTCCACCAAATCAATCTAATCTGCGAAAGATTTTTAGAAGACTTTAAAGAAACTGTAAATCAAAACACTCCGAATGTTTTAAGAAGGCATCAAATTTTTCAAAACCTCATCAAAACCTCCCTGCGCCACCAGGGTAGGAAAGAGTATGCCCCCTAATATTTACATGGACTTTAAACAAGTAAATATTTACACGACTTTTATTCCAGGTACAACCGGATGTGTTCAATATTCCAGGGTGGTTTAAGATTTTTCCATCTTTGTCTTGAAGCATTTATGTCCCAGGCTTAATTTTTTCGGAGACCTCATAGGGCCCTTCCCAGTTTGGAGCTAGCTTGCCAAACTGCTTCCCCTTAGTATGTAGGAATACTTTTCTCAATACTTTGTCCTACAGTCGAAAATCCCTTCTTTTGATTTTGGAAGCAAACCTTCTCCTCATCAAACCTTGATAATGGGTGGCTCTAAGATGAGCCTTAACCCTTTTTTCTTTTATTAAGTCCAATTGACTTCTGACTGCCACTTCATTAGATTGTTCAGAAAAATTTTGGACTCTATATGATGGAAGAGTTGCTTCTACAGGAGCAATTGCATCCATCCCATATACCAAGTCAAAAAGAGATTCTTGGGTAGCAGCTCCAGGAGTAGTCTGGTACGCCCATAATACTTCTTGTAAATAGCTTGGCAACTTTCCAACAATCCCTTCTAAATTCTTTTTGAGACCAGACAGAATGGTTCTGTTTGCCACTTCAACTTATCCATTTGATTGTGGATGGAAAGGAGAAGAGAAACAATGTTGAATGCCCCTAGAGGCACAGAAACTCTTCATATCCTTGTTATCAAATTGTGGCCCATTATCTGTGGTTATCTTTTATAGAACCCCAAATCTGCAACATATGTTAGATAGGATAAATTTTATAACAGCTTTCGAAGTAGTTCCTGCCAAGGGGGGCTACTTCTATCCACTTGGAAAAATAATCAATGGCCACAATAATAGTTTTGCACCCTCTGGATGCCATTGGTAGAGTAGAGGCCCTACTAAATCCAGTCCCCAACGAGCAAAGGGCACTGGCTCAAAAATTGACTCCAGTGGGACAGCTGGGGTATGAATTTCATTACCATACCTTTGGCATGGGTCACATTTCCTTACTAATTCCTTGGTATCTGCCATTATGGAGGGCCAGTAGTATCCAGCTAACAAAACCCTTCGGGTTAAAGCTCTATAGCCACAATGTGATGATCCTTCACCATCATGTAGTTTGGATAGCACTATTTGGGACTCTTCAATCCCCAAACAACGCAAGAGAGGTCTACTAAAAGACTTCTTGTAAAGGATGTCTCTTATGATTAAAAAACCACGAGCCATATACTTCATTTTCCTTGCTACTTCTTTTTCCGAGGGAAAAATGCCATCTGAAATGTATTGAAGAAGAGGATACCTCTAGTCTTTAGGTTGAACCACTTGTATACTTAAACTTTCCTCCTCTTCCTTTCCCTGATTGGGTTGAATGGATGGGCATTCTTGCACATGAATCCATGGGTAGGACTCAGAGTATGCTATGGTTGCCAAGGAGTCTGCTATTGTGTTCTCCGATCTGGGTATGTACTCATAGCTAACACTTTTGAAGTTGGCTGCTACTTGTTTAACGATGAACAAGTACTTAATCAACTGCTCCTTCTTTTCCTCAGATTGACCTTGGGCATGATGACAAGAAGTTGAAAATCACTTATGAACCTGACTCTTTTGGCCCCACATAGAAAGGCTAGTTTCAAACCAACTATAGTAGCTTCATATTCGGACTCATTGTTAGAAGCCCTAAAAGCAAAACATATAGCCTGGTAGAACTTATCGCCATACAGAGATGTTAAACATATCCCAGCACCACAACCCATGGTACTTGATCCACCATCTGTTTGGACAATCCATACTTTTTAGTTTTTTCATCTGCAGCTTGCTTAGTACTTCTGTATGAATGGAATTCAACCAAGAAACCAGCAACATATTGAGCTTTGATTGCAGTCCGAGGGGAAAAATCAATATCATAATCACCCAATTCTACTGATCACTTGGTCATCGTGCTTGATATGTCTGCCTTCTGAAGAACATTTTTCAAAGGAAAAGACGTTCGGACGACAATAGAATGAGACTGAAAATAGGGCCTCATTTTCCTGGTAGCAATCACCAAATCTAGTGCTAGTTTTTCAAGTTTTAAGTACATTTTTCAGCATCCCTCAAGCTCTTGCTGATGTAGTACACTGCACGAGGATAATTGCACACCTCTCTTACTAGTACCGCACTTATAGCACATTCAGACGCTGCAAAATATATGTACAATGTTTCTCCATCAATAGGTTTGTAGAGATTCTTGGGGGAAGATAAATGCTTTTTTATTTTATTGAACACTTGGTCGCACTATGGAGACCAGTTAAAGTCTTTAGCACCCTTTAAAGTCTGGAAAAATGGGGCCCACCTATCTGAAGACCTTGAGATAAAACGATTTAGACTAGCCAACCTTCGTGTCAATGTTTGCACTTCTTTAATATTCTAAGGAGGATCCATCTGTAATAAGGCATTAAGCTGGTCTAGATCAGGCTGTATCCCTTTCTCACTTATCACATACCCCAAAAACTTACCGTACTGTACTCCAAAAACACATTTTCCTGGATTTAACTTTAAATTAACTTTTACCAAGTTGGCAAACGTTTCTTGAAGATATGCCAAGTGTAATTCTTTTTCCAGGCTCTTTACCATCATGTCATCAATATATACTTCCATATTTATCCTAATTAGATCAGCGAACGCTTTATTCACCAACCTTTGATAGGTAGCCCCAGCATTCTTCAACCCGAAAGGGATCACCTTGTAACAATAGAGGCCCCTATCTGTAACAAACGTAGTGTGTTCTTGGTCCTTCGGATCAACTTGTATCTGATTATAACCGGAGAAGGCATCCATGTAGGACAGCAACTTGTTCCCAGATGTAGAGTCTACCAACTGATCTATCCGGGGGATTGGATACAGATCTTTTGGGCAAGCTCTGTTAAGGTCAGTAAAGTTGATACACATTCGCTATTTCTTATTTTTATTTTTCACTAATACTAGACTGGTTGTCCATAAAGGATATTGAGATTCCTTTATGTGCCCCATTTTGGTGAGCCGGTCAACTTCTTGAACTATGACATCAGCTTTTTCTTTAGAGAAGGCTCTTCTTTTTTGTACAACAGATGCTACATCCCTCTGGATGGATAATTGGTGTGAGATAACATTCACAGGAACTCCAGTTACATCAGCATTACACCAAGAAAAAACATGTTGGTGGTTTGCCAAAAAGGACAACACTTTGCTTTTTAATTTTGATGTCATCTTAGATCCAACTTTGACATTTCTTCCTTCATCCAGATAGTGGGTTTCAACCTCTTCAATCGGAATCAAAACATCAGGGGTCTCTCTGGGGTCATCAATTTCCCCCTGACCCCCAGAGGGCCCCACCAACTGATAATCTTCGTTTACCCGGACTGCCCCCAGAGTTTTAGGGGCAAGTGCAGTTACATAGCATTCCCTTGCTATCTTTTGGCTACTTCGAACAACTCCCACTTGTCCGTGAACATCATATTTTAAACACTGGTGACCTATTGATGCCACAACATGCATCCTGGAAAGCCAAGACCTTCCCAAGATTGTATTGTAACATGTGGGACAATCTACGACAACGAAAAGTACCCTGACCATTTTCTTCAAAGGGCCCTTGCCCAACAAAACCTCCTCCTCAAACTCCCCGACCACGTTCACAGAGCTTCCAGTGAAACCCACAATGGACCTGTTAGAATGCTGAATCACTGCCGGATTCTTCATCTGTCTATAGGAACTTAAAAAGAGGATGTTGGCTGAGCTGCGAGTGTCAACCAAAATTCGCCTAATGCCATTGCCCCCAATTGATGCTCATATCACCACAGCATCTTCATGAGGATCAGTTATGTCTCTCAAGTCATCTTCATCAAAAACAATGAAGGGAAAAGGAATTTGGGATTGATAGGAAAACATACCTCCCTCTAACTGAGTAGCCAGAGTGGGCACATGCCTCTTTCTTGAAGAAGTAGTTGGTGCAGTCATTGTGTCTCCCCCGAATATGGTAAGCGACTCGAAAATTCTTATGAGCCCAAACACCGTTTTGGTGTGCTCTGTTATAACACCCACCTTATTATAGGCTGGATCAGGATCCAAATACTCTGATTCTACATCAAATATTTCGATAATTACCATGGCCCTGTCCGGAGCCGATGTCCTCGCATTGTTTGTTGGGCCGGTCCGATGAGCATTATCAGGCCTATTCGCATTTCTTCTCTTGATATAGGCACCTAATTTTCCTCTTTCAATCAAATTCTGCACCACTTGTTTCAAAACAATGCAATATTCTGTGTTATGGCCAATATCATGATTGATGAGGGAGGAATTCGCCGATCCAAGTGATAGGGGTAAAAACGCAATAAATAGTAGTTGACGGGATTAATCGGGTATTTGAAGTCCTCTAAGGACCAATGTACAACAATAAAATAGTAGAGGGGCCTCATTGATATGTGATGAACGGCCCACTAAGAGATTAAATGGGTCCTCCTTATTTTAGTATAAAAGGGTGACTCACTTGCCTAAAAAGGGTATTGAATATTACTTTGGATAAATCCTACTTTCTCTCTCTTCACTTTCTCTCTCTAGTCACATCTGACTCAAGATCCCAAATATACTCTTTTGACAATTATTGACTCATCATTGGCGCCGTCTGTGGGAAACAGTGATACCGAAAAGGAATCTTTTGTTCTTTGAAAATCACATTTTTCGGGATGAATAGCGAAGCGGCGATAGAGAGGGCTGGTAGAGAAGTCGTCCGAGCCGTTTCTGGTTCGGAGGGCACGGGAGTCCCCGGTCGGGAATGGAACGGCGGACGGGATAAGCGGTCGACTTTGATTATGACCCGAAAGCAGCTCCTTGAAGACATTTCTCGGTTAGAAGAGGAACGAGAGCGGGCATTGGGCGAGAAAAGAGCTCGGGAAGGAAAGGGAAAAGAGCCCATCCTGGAGGATCGGGGAGCAGCCGGCCGCGGCAACAATCCACTAATAGAGGCCCGACCTGTCAGGTACTACCGAGACTCTCCCCCCGACGATGAAGAGGCCGTCAAAACTCGTCGGAACCCTGAAAACCGTCGGGCTATGACATCGGACTACCCCTCAGACGATTCGTCGGGCAAGGAATACCTGCGCCGGGAGAGAGTCCAACGAACACAAAAGAGTCGATCCCGACGCATTCGCGGGTCCAAGGCAGATCCTTCGCGATATAAAAAGAGGGGCACGGACAAGCCGACCCCGGCATCCTTCGAAAAAGAAGAAACGCACACCGCCAGCCGCGGAGAGCGGGAAATATTGCCACCAATCCCTTGGCAACCATCGAACAGCCAGAACCATGGATACCGAACCAGTAGCCAATTCATCAGCCCGGGAGCCGAAGGACTCTATGGAATTAGAACCGAAGGTCTTGGGGGAGGAGCTTTCGAGCTCGGAGTCAATTGGAGGGCCTCCCCGTTGTCCGATGAGATATTAGCGGGACCACTCCCGAGGCGGTTCGACATTTCCAAGCTGGAAAAATACGACGGGAAAAAGGATCCGGACAACCATTTGGAAGCTTTCAAGAACTTCATGCTGAGCTTCGATAACGATGACAAGCTCTTATGTAGAGCCTTTTCTATGACTTTCAAAAACAGGGCTTCTAAATGGTACAACCGTTTGCCGCAGGGTTGCATCCGGAATTTCGGGACTTTCTGGGCGATATTTAGGCAGCACTTCGTGGGAAGTAAGAGTTTCCGTGCCAACGGAGATACTATTATGAATTGTCGACAGAAGCTAGGGGAGAGCCTTAAAGACTATACCAGGCGGTTCATTGACGCAAAAACCGATCTGGACCACTGTGAAGAGAATGTGGCTCTAACGGCGTTTCGATTGGGTCTGCTCCCAGGGCCAATGAAGCAAGCAGTCACGAAGAAGCAAGCATTCACTTTTTCCGCATTGTTGGCACAAATAGAAAAGCAGATATTGATCGAGGAAACAGAAGCTTCTGAGTTGGCAGCACAGATCCAGCAGAGCGCCCAAGCCTCGGTCGTGATAAAACAGAGTTCCCGACCAGACCATGCTAGGTCTGCCCAATCGGTTAGCACGATACCCCCGAGCACGCCGTTGGTGACTAAATCTCCGACCCCGTCTGGTCCAAGGCCAAAACAAGCAGGGCAGACAGCTTCTCGACCCATGTCCAACAAATGGATACGACCGGCCTACTTCGCGGACCTCACGGAGTGCGTGTCATCGATCTACGAGAAAACCAAGAAGAGCGGGATGTACCGAAGACCTTTCCCTATCCCGACGCCTCGGGAGCAAAGGAATAACCGCTATTGTCGCTACCATGAGGACGTCGGCCATGACACGAAGGACTGCATAGCCTTGAAAAAGGAAATACAGATGCTCATCGAGCATGGGAACCTGTTAGAGTATGTCAAGAAGACCCAGCATGCCGCGACCTCGAAAGAAGTGGTCATCGTTCCGAAGCCGGAGACGACCATGGCAATTTCAGAAGTTACCGACCATTTCGATGTTTCAATTGAATACCTCGATCCCGAAGCCAATCGTAATATCATCGGGATCATAGAGGAAGAGGCGGAAGAAAGTATCGGAAGCGTGCGTAGCCTCTGTAAAATGTTTGAGTCGTCGATAATTTTCGGGGGAGGATCTACGACGGAAGCCGCGCGCGCATCTCGGAAAGGGCGAGTTGTCGGCCAACCCACTCAGTTGGGAACCCAAACTTGCTTCAAAACCAGAAGTATCTCTTCCCCGATCCCGCGCTACGACAATCCAGGGGCCAACCACAACATTATCGGAGTTGTTGAGGAAGAGGTAGGAGAACGCGTCGGTAAAGTGCAGGGCCTGCGTGATCTTTTTGAATCTTTGACCATCTTTGGGGGGGGGGGGGGATTCAATGGCGGGAATAACACATTCCTCCAGGAAGAGACATATCGTCAACTTGACCACCCAGCTGGAAGCCAGAACTTGCTTCCAAACCCGAAGCGCCCCCTCGCCAATTTTACATTTCGATGACGACGACATGAGGGACTTAGCCGGGCCTCACGAGGATGCCATTGTGATTGGGGCAGCGATCGCGGGAGAGGAGGTTCGGCGCATCTTGGTAGATACCGGGAGTTCGGCCAATATCATCTTCGCTTCGACCTTTGCCAAGTTCCGAACACGACCAGTGCTTGAACGATCTGACCGCACCATAGTCGGGTTCACGGGGTCGGCAGCCGACGTTGTGGGAGAGTTCGAGGGCGTGGTACAGCTAGGCCGCGGCCCATTTAAAAAGGAGGTCACAGTTCTGTTTGTAATAGTGGACGCGCCGGCCTCGCACAACGCCATTTTGGGACGATCTTGGATATCGCGCATGCATGCGGTGACTTCTACAATCCATCAGTGTGTGAAGTATGTGGTCGGGAACAACGTTGGAGTAGTACGGAGCAGCCAGAAAGCGGCGCGGGAATGTTACCGAGCTGCGTTAGCACCCAAAAAAGATCAAGAGATGCTTCGGGCTCAAGCATAGCAATTAAGGGGGAGCTCCCCGGGTTCGCAGCCGGTAGACGACCCTCGGGAGGCCCCAAGTCTTCTAACGACAGACGAAGAGTGCGAGTTTTTTTATTTTTCCACCGGTAAATGCCTGCGGGTCGGGATAAACCTTTTACCGACCCTAAAGGAGCAGCTACTGGTCTTACTCCGGGAGAACCTTGATTTGTTTGCATGGTGCTCCGGGGACGTTACAGGAGTACCGGAATCCTTCGCGATTCACAAGTTAACCATAAACAGGAATGTCAGACCGATCGTTCAAAAACGTCGGGCTTTCTCTCCCGAAAAGGCAGAAGTAATTCTACGGGAAGTTGAAAGAATGACCAGTGTCGGGCATATAGAGGAAGCACGGTACCCCTTGTGGATCTCTAACCCCGTTCTTGTCAAAAAGAAAAGCGAGAAATGGATGATGTGTGTAGATTTTACCGATTTCAATCGGGCGTGCCCAAAGGACCCTTTCCCAATGCCGAGGATTGATCAGCTGGTGGACTCGACATCGGGTAACAAGTTACTGTCTTTTATGGACGCCTATGCCGGTTACAATCAAATTAAGCTGCACCCCGCGGACCAGGAAAACACCACGTTCATAACGGGTCGAGGGCTATACTGCTACAAAGTAATGCCTTTCGGACTGAAGAATGCGGGCGTGACATACCAAAGGTTGGTCAACGGGACTTTCGAAGGTCAGATCGGGAGAAACATGGAGGTTTACATTGATGATATGTTGGTCAAAAGTAGGACCGATGGGGCCCACCTTGCCGACCTCAGAGAAACCTTTGATAATTTGCGAAGGGTAAATCTTAAGCTGAACCCAGAGAAATGTTCTCTTGGGGTCCGATCAGGAAAGTTCTTGGGATTCTTCGTCAGCGAGAAAGGCATCGAAGCCGACCCTGTCCAGCTCCGAGCTCTAGCCGACATGACCCCTCCTCGGAGTGTGAAAGAAGTTCAGATCCTGACCGGGAGATTGGCCGCACTAAATCGTTTCATTTCTCGATCATCTGATAAATGCGCTCTGTTTTTTCAGGTCCTTCGACAGGTAAAAAATTTCGTCTGGACGAAGTAGTGTGACGTGGCGTTTTTAGGGATCAAGGAGTACCTATCGTCCCCGAACCGCCTCACCAAGCCTACTGCGGGCGAAACCCTTTTCCTCTACATTGCGGTCACGGATTATGCGGTCAGCGCAGCGCTAATTAGCGAATCAGGGCCGGCTCCGACAGCGGTATACTATGTGAGCAAAAGCTTGCTGGACGCCGAAACTCGGTACTTAAAACTGGAAAAAATGGCGCTGGCTCTGGTGACGGCGGCGCGGAAAATGCGCCCATATTTCCAAGCACACCCTATTGTCGTCCGCACATCATTTCCACTAAAATACGTTTTTCAGCGACCAGATATGTTCGGGAGAATATCCAAGTGGTCGGCAGAGTTGGGGGATTTTGACATTGAATTTGAACCCCGGACAGCAATCAAGGGCCAGGCCTTGGCTGATTTTTTGGTCGAATTTCACTCTGAACGGCCCGAACAGGAAGCGCCTTCGCAAGAGCCAGCAGAGGGCGAATGGACCGTCCGCACGGATGGGGGAGCAAACGTCAGTGGTTGTGGGGCGGGAATTCAAATCATAACCCCCTCGGGTTTGAGCATGCTCCAGGCCATCCGTTTTGGTTTTCACACGTCAAACAATGAAGCTGAATACGAAGCAGCTTTGGCAGGTTTACGATTGGCACAGGTGTGCGGGGCAAGACAAGTACGTCTCGTAAGCGACTCCCAACTTTTAATCAACCAAGCCTCAGGGAGTGCGGAGGCTCGGAAAGAACACCTGGTACAGTACCTAGCGGCATTAAGAATTCTGGCCGCTTCTTTCGACAAAATCACATACGAACATGTCCCACGAACTGAAAACACAACAGCAGATTCTTTGGCAACGATTTCCTGCTCTGCCAGTTACCCATGGGTAATAGAGCAAGAAAGCCCGTCCATCGTTAAACGGCATGAGTTGAGTAACCGACCTGAAATCGCGTGCCAGATCTCTTCGGTTGCCAGTTCGGACTGGCGACAGGGTATTATCGCTTTCCTGGCCGAGGTCGGCTTCCCGATGACACCGCCTCGGCGCGAAAATTGCGCAACAAGGCGCGGGGATACGTCCTTTTAGGGGATGTGCTGTACAAAAAATCCTTTAGCCGACCTCTACTTCGATGTTTAGGTTTTAATGAATCCCAAGTAATTTTGTCCGAACTACATGATGGGGAGGGCGCGGCGCACTGCGGATATAAGGCGCTGATTAGGAGAATTTTTCTCGCAGGATTCTATTGGCCGACGATAACGGCAGACGCAAGACTTATGGTGAAAACTTGTGATACGTGTCAAAGGTTTGGGAACGCGATCAACATACCCGCATCTCCCTTAGAATCTATATCCGAAGGACTACCCTTTGACCGATGGGGAATCGACCTCGTTGGGCCGTTACCGATGGCTTCGGGAGGAAGACAGACGATTGTCGTCGCGGTAGATTACTTCTCCAAATGGGTCGAAGCTGAGCCCCTATCCACCACAAAGACCAAGGATATTGTCAAATTCATCTGGGCGAACATTTGCTGCAGATTCGGGGTGCCCCAGCGGCTAACTATGGACAACGGGCCACAATTTGATAGTGCGGAAATGAGGGCATTCTGCGCCACTCATAATATTCGACAATGTTTCTCTGCTCCGTTTCATCCACAAGCAAATGGCCAGGTCGAAGTGATTAATCGAACCATTCTGGATGGCCTCAGAAAGAATCTCGAGGGAAAGGCCGGAAAATGGCCCGACTATTTGCAAGAAGTGTTATGGACTTACCGAACCACACCCCGCACGGCTACCCAAGAATCGCCGTACGCCTTAGTATATGGCATGGACGCGGTCACCCCCGCGAAGTCTATTTTTCCCTCTTTCAGGGTCGGAACTTATCAGGAGGAGACAAATGACGAAAGCCGACGGCTAGAGCTTGACCTCATAGAAGAGAAGCGCCGTCGCGCTCATTTAAACTCTTTACATTACCAGACGTTAATGAGAAGCCGATACGCAGCCAAAGTCCGACGTCGGGAGTTCAAGGTCGGTGATAAGGTTTTACGACGCGTTTTCCTCCACACAAAGGACAAGAGCCTCGGAAAGTTAGCGCCAAATTGGGAGGGACCCTATGAAATAGTCGAGAAAATCAGGAGCGGGACGTACCGCCTACAGAACCGGCTCGGACACCTCCTAAGGCTACCATGGAATATTGAGCACTTGAAGTTATATTTCGAATAGTTTGTAATTTACGATGTATTTCGCATTATGTCCCGTTTGATTCAAGTTTGTAATGGTCGGGGATGCACTCTTTCCTACCTCGGTGGCACGAGGAGGTTTTAACGAGGCATCAGTCAAAACCCGTCCCGCGTTTTTGATAATCAGAAAATCTTTTGCCTTCTTAATATTAAATCATTGCGACTTCGGACAGCTGACGAGCTGGACGTCGTCCATTTCTATTAATATAAGTCTATTACAGAACCCTAAAGGGGTTTTTCGGTTTTACCGATCTACATTTTGGGTTTCCCGACCTTTTGGGAAAATTTTCGATAATAAATCGATCTACAGAACCCTAAAGGGGTTTTTCGGTTTTACCGATCTACATTTTGGTTTTCCAGACCTTTTGGGAAAATTTTCGATAATAAATCGATCTACAGAACCTTAAAGGGGTTTTTCGGGTTTCCCGATCTACGATTTGGTTTTCCAGACCTTCTGGATAACCCTTCGATAGTAAATCGATCTACAGAGCCTTCAAAGGGTTTTTCGGTTTTACCGATCTACGTTTTTGGTTTTCCCGATCCTCGGGCACGACTTTCGGTAACAAATCAACCTACCAAACATAAAAATCTACGATCTGTGAAAAAATATATTCAGCAAATCAAAGCGTCATATAATCACAGAGGGCCCCGTGACCCCCAAAAACAAAACGAAAAGAGTTGTGGTACAACACAAAATACAGAGGGCCCTACGGCCCCCGAAGGTTAACAAAATATCTTTACAAAACAGACAAAAGGGGAACGGAATCACTGCTCCCCATCTTCGTCCGCATCATCATTCTCTTCATCGTCCGCATCGTCGGACTCCTCACATTCAACTCCGTCAGGCCTGTCTTTTTCCGGTACATCAAGCCACAACGATCCCAGGCGAAGGTCCGGGTAACGATTATGGAGTGACAGAACATATGCGGCTTTGGCATCGGCAGTTTCCTTGTCCGACCATTGCCTACATCGATTGATGTAGGCAACGTTTGAGGATTTCAACTTTTGAACCTCCAACGCCAAAGCTGAGGCGCGGTCTTCCGCGGCTTTCCTCGCAGTCTCCGACATACCCACCGCGTCCTCCGCGGTCTTCTGCGCTGTCTCCATTGCCTGTTTTGCTGTCTCCGCGGCCGCTTTCGCTTCGGTAGCCAGTTTTTCGGCTTCAACGGCCCGACCTTCCGCTAACACCTGGGCCTCTTCAGCAGTCTTCACCTGTGCGGCAAGATTAGCAATCTTTGTTTCCGCTAAGGATAACTTCTTACCAAGCTCCTTCGCCCGACGTTCTTTCAAGGCAGCCGGCACCAGCAACTTGTATAGCGACAGCGCCAGTCCATCAGTTTTCCGTAGAGGAAAAGAGTGCGGGCTGCCAAGCATCGTTAGCACCGGGAGTTTGGGGCCACTGGACGACGAAGCATCGGGGTTTGCAGCCTCGGGGGGCTCGGTGTCATCCGGAATTAAGACAACATCCTCCATAGCAGGACCGTCGCCAACCTGATCCAAGAAGTTAGGCCCTGCAACGACCACATCCGCGCTAATTGCTGCCAGATCCTCTACCACAGCTTTGGCTTTCTTTAGCTTAGACCCTCCCGTCTCTGCACGGTTCTTCCTCTTCTGCACTACGGCCGGGTTCTGACTCGCCTCCGATCGTTCTGCCACCGGCGCCGCTGCCCTGATCGGATCGCTTTCTGCCTCGGTTCCGACCTCCGGTTCCCTCCCGTCCTCCTCTGACTTTGGGCGCTTGCTGGGCGCCTTATTGCGTTTGGGCAAGTACAGTATGTACCCGGGACGACCGGTTCGGGCAAACACCTCGTCGAGGCTTGGAGGTTCCCGCAGCTGTTCAATGGTCAGCGCCTCGGATGAGCACCGCCAAAGGTTGCTCATGAACAGGTTCTTGTCCATGAAGGTGCGGTGCATGCCCCGACCCCAATTCCTGCGGGCGTAGTTTTTCAGCACCTCGAAAGTGTCCTCCGCGGCTTTCGAATGGTCCTTCTTCACCCCCTGCAGCCAGTCCTTTGACACTACACAAAGGGGTCGGTACATAGGAAAAGGTAGTACCATCATGGACCCAGGTCGGTACAAAAATACGTAGGAAAAGGTAGTACCATCATGGACCCAGGTCCGCAGCAGGTTCCTCGGGTTCTCCTTGGTGTATGGAAGCCCGTTCTCCCAGCACCCGCTCAAGAATACAAACCGGTGTTTCCACCCCTTGTCCCCCTCTAAAAAGTCATTGACAATTTTCCACTTATTGCCAAGAGAGGAATAGAAGAATGGTGACTTCGGGGATTTGGACAGACCCGACATGGCGATGTACTCCTCCATCGGCATAACTCGACCGGAAAGGCGGGAAGCCATGATGCAGGACATCAGGGTATACCACGCGTTGGGTGTCAGCTGCGATGGACAGATCTGAAGAGTGCGGAAATAGAGCGCAATCTCAGGGTCCAAGGGGAAGCGCAAACCCCAGTTGAATAATTTGGTGAACACCACAATCTCTCTGGATCTGACGTGAACAGGTGTCTCCCCCGGGGTCGGGAATCGAACGGTGACACACTCAGGGATCCCCCAGCGGGTCAGCATTTCACCATGATCGGACTCGGGGAAGTAGAGGTACTTCCCTTCGAAGAGAGAAACCACGTCCCTGGTCAGAAGCCAGCTGAAGTACTTGGTCGAAATAGCAGCCTCAACCGCCTCGGGCAAGGGGTCATCCTGGTTATTAGCCGCGTGGCCAGCTGCGGCAATACAAACTCCCGCGGGAGCAACGTCGATTTCCGACTCTCCAACTTCTTGGGTCGGAACTTGACTAGAGCTGCGGGCAGTAGCGGCATCCGTTTCAGATGTCCGGACCCGGGAAGAAGAAGCTTCGGCAGCATCGCGAGCCATGTTCCTATGGGCCTCCTCCGCCTGCTCGGGTGTTAGCCGCATTTTGGGCAAACCTAAAAAAGTGACCGCAGTGTTAATACCGGTCCGAATCCCTCTAATCGAGGGTGTAAGCTGAACCATTTCGGGACTATTACCTCCTGCTGAACGCTTGGATAGATCGTCTTCCCCCATTATCAAGAAGGTAGACTTACGGGCACAACGGGAAGAGGGTAAGTCGACGGACGGTAGGGTCGGATTGTTTGGCCCGACTGCGGAAAAATGGGAACTGTCACTAGAGGAAAGGATAATGGGTTCTGGGGATAGGCTACCCTTGGGAATAGGAGAAACCGGAAGGTCGGACACTAGGAAAGACTCTGCGGGAATCGGGGTGGCAAGAACGGGGTCGTGAGGAAGCGGAGCGGGAACAAAAGGTTTGGAGTTGGACCCCCAGATCAGACCAGCGCGTCGGTACTCCTCTGCTCTATCACCGATACTAGACCACTCTTCAAAACTCCACTCAGATCTCTTTTTCTTGGTTGGTTTTTTCTGTGAGCGTCCGGGTTTCATACAACAAGAACCAGAGCAAAGAAGGGTCGGGCGAGCTCTTTCTCTCTCTAGAAATGGTCGGACAGCGTTTTCTCTCTCTAAAATGCCTCTGAGAGACACTAAAGGATCTTGGGGTATTTATAGGAAGGGTTGAAAGATCGGGGGATACCAATCGACGAAAACACAGCGGGAAGGCGAAGAGTCTCCCTAGGAGCCTAGTCTGACAGAGAAGTGACCCCTTGGCTAATGACACGTGCCGACCCCCGACTGACAAGGGATGACGTAAGCAATTTGTCACAAGCGCAGCATCGATTTGGGCCGCCACTACCACGGTCGGTGAGAAAATAATGGACCGCCATGAAAGGCCTGAAATTAAAAGCCCAGCAGAACGGAAAGGCGCGGGAAGGCGTCCGAGGAGGTGGCCCCGAGCATCGGGGAATCAAAACTAACAGGGCCTGGATTAGGAATGAGGTCGGACGATCGGCGATAGCTCTTTCGCAAGTCTCCGCTCCTAAAAGTTCCCGAAGACTGGGGGGCTACTGATGAGGGCGGAATTCACCGATCCAAGTGATAGGGGTAAAAACGCAATAAATAGTAGTTGACGGGATTAATAGGGTATTTGAAGTCCTCCAAGGACCAATGTACAACAATAAAATAGTAGAGGGGCCTCATTGATATGTGATGAACGGCCCACTAAGAGATTAAATGGGTCCTCCTTGTTTTAGTATAAAAGGGTGACCCACTTGCCTAAAAAGGGTATTGAATATTACTTTGGTTAAATCCTACTTTCTCTCTCTTCACTTTCTCTCTCTAGTCACATCTGACTCAAGATCCCAAATATACTCTTTTGACAATTATTGACTCATCAATGATGATATTGACAAAAACAAGTATTACAACTTTCCCTAGGAGATTGAAGCGTTGCCAGCTTCCTAAAATGCACCTCATCTTATGTTTTGTCATAGATGGTTGCCACATTCTCTTTCAACTCGGCAAACTACTCCGGTTGGACCCAAGGTCCTCGTTTATTTCTGGACTGCTGACTCTGAGCTGGAGCTGGGTGAGATTGAGCCTTGGCCCTGTTGGGACCCTGTCCGGCTTCCTTAGCCTTGTATCCGGACTGATTCTGGTTTGGTGCAGCCCGGGCAGATATCACTTTCCTGTACACCCTAGTATTTTTCGTTTCATCTACATTGATTTGCTTTCCCACCTGGTTCAGTAAACCGCCCCACGTCATGGCCTTTTTCCTGGTTACCGAATCGGCCAGATTCCCAGGGTTCAAACCCTGTCTCAGAGAAACTATTGCTACTTGTTCAAAGCAATCAGCTAACCCATTTTTTGTGTTCACGAATCGACTTATATAGTCTTTCAACGATTCGTTTGGCTCTTGGGCACAATGGATAATAGTGTCTCCATTGCCCTTCACATTCTTACTCCCAACAAACTGCCTCCGGAAGGCCACCCAAAACGTATCAAAGTTCTTGATGCATCCTTGTGGTAGGCTATTGTACCATTTCAGAGCAATCCCCGTAAAAGATTGAGAGAAGGCTCTACAGAGTAACTTGTCATCATCGTCAAAATTCATCATAAAATTTTTAAATTGTGCCACATGTTATCTGGATCCTTGCTCCCATCATACTTTTCCATCTTAGTACTTTCAAACATCTTAGGAAGGTTTCCGGACAGTATTTTGGAGGACAATGGAGATTGTCTCCAATTTCTTCCACGACTAAAGACAGTGTCTTCATTAGGTGTTGCAAAAATACATGGCTCATCATGGAAAACAAATGGATCCATCAGCAGCTGATCCACATACCTCCGGCCATGGCTGTGGCTATGAGACGACCCTTTTCCATATGTCTTTTCAACCTTCCATGCATGTCCCTCTTTCTTGAATATTGTTTAACCAACTTTTGCTTTTTCTTAGATCTACCCTCATCACTTCTGGATAACAGGGACTCCTCAAGTCCATCCTCATTTGAGGAGCTTCCAGAGGACTCAGAATCTGAGCTCTCCACCGTTTTAGAACGGTGAGACTTTTTGGAGCTGACATGGGTCTTTTTAGCACTCAAATAAGTTTTGTTGATTGGTCATTCTCCCTTGGATTGTAAGTGTGGTGAATGGATGACACTTTCGATTTTTATTTCAAGCCTAACTCCGCCACTTCTATTGTAGCTCTCAAGGCTTCTATTTCAGCTTTCAGTCTGTCTCGTTCTTCAATTGTGTACTCGTCGTTTTCACCCACCACTTCTATCAAAGGTAGTGGCACCGCTTGCTCGTGCGGATTCATCCGAACTGGTTTTTCTTGCTTGTTTTGAATGCTAGATTCAGGCACCTTCTTCTCCCACTGTGGTCGCCAATTTGATGTAGATTTTTTTTGTTGAGGGTAATTTCGTCAGGTGTTTTGGGGAATTTCAATGGTATTAAATGTTTGGGTGTTTTGTAATGAGAGATTTGAGCTGCCTGGTTGTATTAAATGTTCATTACCCTCATTAATAAAAGTTGTTGGGTATTTATACCTTAGTTATTAACCCATGGGCTTTTTAGGTCAATTTGCAAAACCGGGTCGTGTTTAAAGACCATTAGTTTTTGAAGTAGATTAGCACCTAGCTTAGTCAAAAGGTGTTTAGTGCTTTAGTACTTTTGTCATGTCCGGATAGTTTAGTGAGTATCTATTGTCTGAATTACCCCTGTCCGGTTTTCTCAACGAGCAGTGGTGAATAATTCTGGACTCATCAAACATGACTTTGGAAAACATGATGCATGAAGACTGGCTGGAAATTTGAAGTCATAGGATCAGAGGCTCTATCATATATATTTCTCATATAAGAGGCACCACAAGAGGAGTACTGGCATAGTTTATGCATGGTGGTATATGGTTATAATCTACGATATCCAATGGATCTAGTTTTTCTGAAGCTGTCTAAGGTTCATGTTAAGGTTGAAACTGCTGTTACTGGATTGTGGGATATTCATGAGAGTACTCGGAATCAGTTTGAGGAAACTACCCAGAAATATAAAGAAAATACGACGGTTGGTCGAGTTTGAGGCAGGGGTTTTTATATGGGTTGTTTTGACCATGTATTTTTATCCTGCCCATGATTATAATAAGTTTGCAACCATGAAGGTTGGTCTATATGATATCCTAGATAATATCAGTCTGAATGCCTACAGATTAAAGTTAACAAGCTATATGAAGAACCACGATGTCTTCAATGTGAAACACATGGTGTCATTCGCTGAGTCTGTTGATGAGGATGATGTTTGGCATTCGAGGGCGAATTCTTTTCAACCATGGAAGAATAATGTAGTAGCAGAGGCACATATTTATTTAACATTAATTGACAAACGTAAATTGGACTTATTTTCCACTTGGATATCCGAATTGGTTGTAATTAGTACTCAAACCGAACATCTTGAAGATTCCAACGATTGGCGTGGACGTGATGGAGGCTAAGGCCCAGTGACAAATTTTGGGCCCTAAATTATATTTTAGGGACCCAAATATCTATTTTAATCTATTTTCCTATTTTTTAAAATACTTTAAGGATTGTTTTTAACTACTAAATCAAATCTAATGCAATTAGATTTGATAGGATTCTAGTTTAATGCGTTTATATTATTTTTATATTTTAGGATTAGAGTTTTGGATGGTTTCTATATAAGGTGACTCACACCTTACTCTTAGACTATCTATTATTATGAAAGTGAAGATGATAAGTATATTTTATGAAAACATAATAATAGAAAATAAAAATATATCAAAATCAAACACATTTTTTGTTATCCAACATCTTTCAGTTTTGCCAACTAGCTTTTAATTGTCATTAACATTGGAACTTTTAACGTCCTTAGATAAATATATCATAAAATGTATATGTAAAATAACAATAGCACAAAATTAATTAATTAATTTCTTTTTTCAGGTTGGTTAGATGAAAATTAAAACCAAGGGGTAGTTAGTTTTATCAAAGTCTTGATCATCTTTACTTTTATAAAAAAATAAATATTCAAAAAATTCTTTTGGAAGGACAATGCTTTTTCCTTTAATATTTTTCTAATTCCAAGGCTGGTATTATCTTCAAATTTGTAATTTTTTACGTTATATTCTGCTAGGACGTTATCACCTTTATTTAGGATATAAAAATATTCATATTATTAGGTTAAAGGCTGAGTCAAATCTTTTATTAAAGTGTTATTAAAGGCGTCATCAAAATAATAAAGTAAAAAAACATCGTCAAATCTTTCATTAAAGTGTCATTAAAACCGGCGTTAAATTTTCCATTAAAATGCCAGCTAGATGAAGGTTCAGAAAAACAGCTGGCGGACAGCACCTAGTATTAAAAACATCTTTCATGTGTTAAAAATGTTTCATTTTAACCATAATTAAAAATGCAACTTTATTGAAACATGGAAGGGTTATTTTGTGACATTGGGAAAATATGGGGGACTATTTTCTGATATTGGGTAAATATGTGAGACTATGTATACCACTATCACAAAACTACTGTCTGGGTGTTCATTTTTGTATTTAAAACGTCCTATATGTTTCGATAATGTTGCATTTTAGTCCTCCGTGTGTAATTAACCAAGATTAAAAATACAATTTGTCAAAACATTGAGAAATATTTGGTATTTATAAAATATGGAAAACTATTTAACATTGGATAAACATGAGGAACTAAAATTCAACATTGTTGAATCATGGTGGATGATTATTATAGAAAAATAAACATGAAAGACGTTTGCACGACATAATATACATAAAATATTATGACCATAGGTTAGAGAGTAAAAGAGACTCTAGAAAAATAATTTCCAAAATTTAATTATTTATGGTCTGATGACAAAATAAGGTATAGAATGCTCTATATAGAAACTACCCAAAACTCTAATCCCAAAATAGATAAATTACATAAGTTTCTTAAAATAAAATATTAGAATAAAATAAAAATAATAATCAAATATTTAAAAAATACGTAAATATAAAAAAAAAAGTGGTTTTGAGGGATTTATCGGTCGAATTTGGGTATCAAACTTTATGGCATGCCACTGTTTTGAAATTTGAAAGCCTTGTCTTAATCTTCGATTTGAATACATGTTTGACCCAATTCTGATACCTGAGCGAGAAACGAGTTTGTATGCATTCTTAGCTACATCATCCTTCCCCATTTAGGAAGAACTTGACCTCGAATTCAAAATGTCGAACCATTGAAAGAATTGTACTACACGAGGTTGTAAATCCTCCGAGACCCGCATTCATATCCATGATGTTAACTTCAGTAGCTAAGACATGTGAGAGGATGACAATGTGTTCCCATTCAAATTTTCCAAAAGAGTATTGTGCCTTGGCCAGCAGTTTCAAGCCTATAGAATCCTCATGTTCTACCTCAATCAATGGTTCCGACAGTAAAGTAAACACCAAACCATTAACTATTATGTACGAAGGTTGACCTCCTTCAATATGATATGGAACCAGATGCACTCGCGGGTGCACATAAACTTGAATAGACTTTATTTCACCACCTCTAATGATACCAAGCTGTGCAATATCACCTGTAAATTTTTTATTTAAGAGATAATGGAATGAAATGCACTTGTTTTTCGAAGCTGTTAATAAACTTTCAAAGCTTCCTCCCGATACTCATTTGAACTATACCTAGAAATCAAACTATTATATGACACAACATCTCTATGAAGCATTTCATCAAACACCTCGCACGATTTACCTAACCAACCAAATTTGATATACATATTTATCAAAGCATTGCCAATATACAAATTTGATCTGAAACTCATCTCCAAAAGACGACC
This sequence comes from Limnanthes douglasii subsp. nivea, assembly GCA_036936605.1. Lineage (NCBI taxonomy): Eukaryota > Viridiplantae > Streptophyta > Magnoliopsida > Brassicales > Limnanthaceae > Limnanthes > Limnanthes douglasii. The sequence continues at coordinate 223,010,526 of JAUPFV010000004.1, read as the reverse complement.
ATATACAACTTTACCCATCTTAAAAAACAAGCATGTACTTATCTGGTAAAACTTGGATCTTTTGAATATTGTTTGTTATCCAAACAACTTTCATTTGTTTAGTTTCCTCTACAATATCATCTTTCTTAGCGTCTTCATCATAGAAAACTCCCCTAGGTTCTAGTTGAAAATCATAATTCTCTTCTATTAAACCACTACTTTCTTTTTTTCTTTTTTATATTTTGGATGTTTTTTTATTCTTAATCTTAGATCATCTTTTGTTATTAGATTCATAGAAATAATTATCAACCAAATATTTAACAATTTCTTAGTATAAATTGAAACATATGGGTTTTGTTTATTGTTTACCTTATTAAAATAATGCAAGACCCTTTTAGTGTTGCTCAATCATCTTTGTCTTTAACATTTATTTCACTTTTATCGTCGTAGACATCATAAATTGGATCTTCCGATTCCGGCCAAGTTTCATCATAAATATCACCTTGGTAGTCATCTTCATACTCATCAAATAGTGGATGATCGAGTATCGGTGAACCCTCCATGTCACCAACAACTACTTGATGGATCTCATTCCCCTTTGGATTTATAGATTGTAGCTATGGATGTGGTTGGATTCTGTGAAAAAAAAAATTCCCCTTTAAATTTTCGATTGGAGTTTGGAATCTAGTGGTGGTCATCCTCTCAATATGTTGTGTCAATTTCTTCATTTTATGTCGCAACGAATTCATTCGTTCACCAATCTGACCAAATCGGTCTTCAATCTCCTTTGATCGACTGGTTCTGCGATTAGAATAGTGAACTTCCCGCGAGCGGTTCTCTTAGGAGACATATCTCATTAACCCGTGCAATAGGAGCTCTCACGCTCTGATACCAATATGGTGGAGGCGGATAGTCAAAATAGAATTGACGACTACAAGAACTTAAAACAAAATAATAACAGTAGATAAAACCCTAACCCTAAGTTAGAGAGTAAAATAAACTCAAAAAAATAATTTTAAAAATTTAATTAATCAAAATTTGGCGATAAAATAGGATATATGATGCTTTATATAACAACTACCCAATATCATAATCCCAAAATAGGAGAATTACATACATGTCTTAAAATAAACTATTAGAATAAAATAAAAATAACAATTAAATATTTAAATAACGTGTAAATTAAAAAAGTAGTTTTTGAAGATTTTAACGGTAGAATTTAGATATCAAACTTTTTGACACATTTTTGAAATCTCACCATTTTATGTGAACTTTAGCTATATCATAAATCGTCCACCCCTTTAAAATTTTAATGGGAATAAAGGTCTTCCCTTTACGTGGATTAAAAACTGTTTTATTATGTGTGGCGAATTGATAAGATAAAAGATAATTCAACTAATCCAATTTGATTTGAGTAGATAAATCAATCTACAACAAAATTTCGGGTCAGGCTAAAAAAATTACCAATTTTTATGGATCTTACACCGCTGGATCCTACACCTATTTGATAGATCTCTCACCAAATTTTGGACAAATTTGCCCCTCCTTAGAAAACTTAGGTATAAAAGCATTTTATAAATCTCTCACCATTTTTTTCTTCTTTTTCTTTCAATCTCTCTCAAAACCTCTCAAGCACAAAAAATTTATCGAAAATCAAAGCGTAATTTTTGAAAAATCTGAATCCATGACAACATTAAGATAAACCATACAAGCCTTCCACTATAAAAAAAATTTCAAGATTTTGTTGTGTTTAAGTGGTACAAAATTAGGTTTTTCGATTATGTTTTTAAAAGCATGATTTTGACATTATTTTAGGCTTCATTTTCATAGATTATTGTTGTAGAGTTGTTTGTTACATGAAGAGTCGTCGATTTGGCTTCAATTTTGTTGTAAATTGTGACGTTTAGACAGATCTAGGGTTTGGTTTTATGCAGGTGTTCGTCGCACGAAATCGTGCTACCAGATTTGTTTTGGTCGCACGAAATTACGACTTGTAGCATGCGAAAAAACCCATTTTAATTTAAAAAAATTAAAAATCTAATTGGATAATAAATAAATAAATGAAACAAATAATTTTAATTAATTATCTTAAAGAGAAGAAAATGAGTTTAAAGACTAAAAACGGTTTGTCTTGACTCTAATAAATACCAATAATTTAAAAGTTAATTAATCGATTATAATTAAGATTAAAATATGATAATAGATTTTATATTATATTATTAATCATTTAAAATCAAATTTTATAATATCTTTTTTTATATTTTAAAAAAATCAAAAGTTTTATTATTAATATTTAATCTTACCAATTATTATGATAAGATATTTTTTTAATAATTTTTTTTACGACTTTTAAAGTTATTGAAAATTCAAATTAACTTTGAAATATTGAAATTTTATGTTACCATAAACTTAATTTTGAAATTTTAATTAATAGAAAATATTAAAAATATATTTTATCATAATAATTGCTAACATAAAATATTAATAATAAAATTTTTGATTTTCTTTTTTAATATAAAAAAGATATTATAAAAAATTGATTTTAATGATTAATAATATAATATAAAATCTATTTCCATATTTTAACCTTAATTAATTATAACACATTACTTAACTTTACTTAACTTTGAAATTTTAACTGATTTTAAACATATAAAATATCGAATACCAACAGAAAAGGTAAAATGTATAATATAAAATTTAATTTTGAAATTTTAATTAATTTTTAACCGTCAATAAGTTAATAAATATTTACGAAAGAATTATCAAAATTATTGGATATCTATTAGATTCAATAAATATTCATTTTTACTATTTTTTAGTCTTTAAACTCATTTTCTTCTATTTTAAAATAATTAAATAGAATTATTTGTTTCTATTTTTTTTATATTTATTATCAATTAGATTTTAATTTTTTTAATTAAAATGGGCTTTGTCGCAGTTGGTCGACAAGCACCCATCATGGTCGCAATTTCTTGCGACCAAAACAAATCTGGTAGCACGATATCGTGCTACGAACACCTGCACACAACCAAACCATACATCTATCTAAACACCACCATTTCCAACGAATCCGCGTGTAACAAACAACTCTACATCATTAATTCATGAAAACAAAGCCTAAAATCATGCCAAAATCATACTTTTAAAAACATAATCGGTTTTTATGGATTTGGGTTGTAAAATGTTTGTTTTAGGGTATTAAATAGTTAGGGTTAAGGGTAATTTTTGAAGGTTTTCAGATTTTAGACAATTTTAGGGTATTGAATAGTTAGGGTTTAGGGTAATATTTGAAGGTTTTCAGATTTTAGACAATTTTAGGAAGTAAATGGCATGATTGTAATTAGTTAGGGTGAAAAAGATAAATTAAAAAATTCAAGTTTAAGTTTCAGGGAAAAAAAATAAGATGAGAGATCTATCAAAATGTGGTTTTTTTTATATAGTGTATTCTTTACCGTATCTAACACATGTCGATTAATACTGGGTATATGGCCTTAGTGAAACAAGCTTACATACATGGGCTCTTACAAACAAATGGGCTCTTACAAACAAGCTCCTAATACCTTAAGACTTCAATCAAGTCCAAATTCTAAAATGTCTAATCAAGCTTCGTTTTAACCTCCTTTTTTTGAACTGCTAAGGTTAAGCAATCACGTAGCTCCAAATATAAACATCAAAATTATTCATTTCAACCAATTGAGATTAATTGTCCACAGATAACATAAAAAAGCAAGACAGTTTTTATTTTTATTGTAAAAATAAAAAATATAACATTCATAAAATTTATCAGAATTGGAATAGTAATAGGGTGTATTGGTACAGTATCCAAAAAATCTGGAGTTAAAAGTAAGAAAAAAGTACTGGGTTTGGCGATGAAATTTAGATGGCCCGATAAAAACACGCATTTTTAGGTAAAGTTTCGGTGCCCTTGCTCAATTTCCAACTTTATTTGTTGTGTTCTCTTTCCTCCACGTTTGTTTGCATATGACTCTCGGATTCTTTTTTATTTACTCCCTCCCTCGGCTTTCTCGCACATTTGCCCTTCTTTCTTAAGTTAAACTCTAAAGGTGCCCCTGTTTTATCTGCGGTTTGATAAATCCTACTTATATTTTATTTTGTAGTTTCAGCTGTGTTGTCTACTTCTACTGACTTTAGTTTTGTTGTTGTTTTCGGTTTTTGGACACAATTGGGTTTTGGCTTATATACAAAGTAGATGTCTAAATTGTATTGGATGATGTTGTATCAAATTTTGTGTTTCAGTATAATATAATTACAAACTTTAATAGCGCATAGAAAAGCTTTTTAACCGAACTTGTTCCTGACGTTATTTTGATCGCCAGATTATTTCTCTGAAACGCAAGTGGGGACAAATTTGAGGCCAGACTTTTCACATGGACTAAAAGACAACACTGATAAAACGTTAATAGTTGTATTACACGTTAACATAATACCACCTAAAATTATTATTCAATTCCAATACGTATCGTGAGTTACTTTTGTTTACTATTTATTAAAGTAACTTCAAACGTATAACCGTTTTAAGAGTTAGTTATCTATAATAGGTTAGGGTTAGTTACTGATAATAAAAACTTAAAATGATAATTATTTAGATTTTGTAGTTTATATGAACCATATTTTTAAAAAATTTGTTTTTTTCTCGCAACGAAATTGTTATGTGGCACCATACTTAACGGAAACTTATATCACTAATGGTTTATTGGATTTTAACTATGATTATATTTGAATTTTGACCTAAAATTGATGGATTATTTGTGATACAAATTTTTGTTGAGTATGGTGCTACATGACAGTTTTACATTAATTAACAAATATAGACGACTAACTTTATCCAAACCGAATAATTCAAAAAACTAACAAATAAATTTTAAAAAATCCAAAAACTATATTACTAAAATGGATAATCCAAATACAAATTATTTATTGCTCAAATCTATATAAAAAAACAACTGAAGTTATAACAAGGTACAAATACTTATTAAATGTATTATTATTACATAAATGGTTTTATCCAATTGATATATATAGTATACTGCATTGATTCATCACAAATACCACTTAATTTTACAGTGTATGCTATTAATATGGAAATATCCACTTAAAATAAATAAGTTCATATATTGCAGCTAACCTAACAAAATGATTAATACATAGAAAATGGGAATTTATAATAAACATAATATACTTGAATAATCATATAAAAATCTAACACAAAGTCAAATAACTAATATGCATTTATCAATCGATAACAATTAAGTATAGCATTGCCATTAAATATGGCTTTAACATAGAATTAAATAGAGGTGGTAAACATTGTAAATATATATTTGCATGGAGGGCTACAACTAATGCAAGAAAAATCCAAAAAGAACATTTAATTTTAATTTTCCACAAAATAAATGCAGTAAATACAGTTTGATACCCCCGGTTTCTAGGTTCCTCTTCACCACTCTCTTTGGAAACCACTGCACTCTACTTTCTCTCTATCTATCTCCCTACCTATGTATTGTGTATATATAGGTGTATATACCCAATCCTCTGGAAAATAAAATATAGGAAAATAAAACACACCTATATTTCTTGAATAGGAATAGCTATGAGAATTAGCTGTAACGGTTGCAGGGTTCTCAGAAAAGGCTGCAGTGACGACTGTACCATTAAGCCTTGCTTGCACTGGATCGCCTCACCTGACTCTCAAGCCAATGCTACTCTTTTTCTGGCCAAGTTCTATGGCCGTGCTGGCCTCCTCAACCTCATCGAGGCCGGCCCTAGCCACCTCCGACCATGTACATTTCTTAACTTTTGCATGTTTTCTTTTTATAAAGATCTAATCAATATGTGGTTAAATTTTTATTTTTTTTCATTTATATGTGAAATTTTTAGTTATGATATATACCTAGTGATTTGTTCTCTGTTTTATCTATCTATTGTTATGATCTTGTTAATTTGGATGTTAAAAGCTCTGTGATTAGATTTGTACTTAATTCTTATAGAAATTGTTACTCTTTCGATTTATTTCTTAATATTTCAAACATTTTGGGAGTGATATGATTATATTTTGTCCGGTAAATGTTTATTTGCATGTGGAAAACAAAAAATAGTTCATATTCTTTGTTTTTTCGGTTTTGTAGCTGTGTTTCGATCTTTGTTATTCGAAGCATGTGGTCGGATTGTAGACCCGGTAAACGGATCGGCCGGTATGCTTGTTTCTGGGAACTGGGCTCACTGCGAAGCAGCTGTCGAAGCGGTCCTTAAGGGCTTACCGATTCCTCCTGCACCGGTGATACATCCGATCCCTCCTCCAGCTAACAACTACGACATCCGTCACGTAACGAAAGATCGCGACTCGGAGAACAACGTAGTCAACACCGTCAAGACTCGGGTTCGGTCTAAACGTAAGATGAGCTCTAAAGTGAAGACTCAGAACGATATCGGTAGTTCGACGATGAGCACATCTGGTTCCACCTCGGTGTTTAAGTTTGATGAAGCTGGATATGAGGTTGGGTTAGAACTGACTCTTGGATTGGGTTACGGTCCCGTTGGTGGTGACGTGTTAGGTTCTGGTGAGGGTGCCAGCTGATTACGCCTATCAAGAATTTGGAGAGAGCAGTCAAATAAACTCAAAAGTTATGTTTTGTGATAATGAATAGTAATAATTATCAATAATTAGAGCTGCATTAAAAATGTTAAACAGTTGAATTAATTTTATGACATTTTGTTTTGAATAGTATATGTTTAATGTTGGATTATATACCTTTATAATTACTGTTGAAGATTATCCTATATATTATCAATCTCCAAATGAAAAAAAAAATTACCATTCTGTTTTAATTTTAAACATTTCACAAGTTAATATATTTTATTTACTTGCACTATTTCATTTGTGTTAGAAAATTAACAGAATAAATACATATTAGAACCATTATTTCCTCTATTTCGTAATAATTTTTAATTTATTTTACATGTCATTTTAAAAAATATAAATGTAAAATATAAAATTTAATATTATTTATTTTTTGTCAATTAAAAGAATCTTTTATAATTTTTTATTTTTTATTTAATAATGTTATATGTTTTAGCTAATATGTCATAGTATAATAGTAAAAAATAGATGTCAAAATCAATTTTTGTCGTTATTGTTGTGTTTTTTTGCTTTTCCTTTTCCCTGAAAGGATGAAAGGGTTGTTAAGGGAAAAGTCTGACGCACAATAAAAATGAGTAGGTGGTAAAAACTATGGTGAGTAGTTTAGCTCCAAACTACATGTAATAAGATGACAAGTTACATGTAATAAGATGACAAGTGTATGCCATGCAAGATGCAACCCTTAACACTTTACTAGCTTTTTCAGTCTGTTTTTCTTCTTTTAAAGTGTATTTAATTGTATGGTTGGGAACTTAAATTTATAATATATTTAATTGTAAAATATTAAAAAAAATTATAAACAAATGTGACTAACTTATTAAGTTAATCTTAAATTGTTAATTTCTTTTATATTTATAAAGTACGAAAATTTTAATGAAAGGCCATCATAAGTTGAAGTCGCAAACATCGTAGACGTAACTATAGTGTCGGATTTTATTTGTGACTTTGATACTTATTTGAAGATGGATAAAGAAAACTGACATGTTTTAAGTTGATGTTATAGACTATAGTTGTCGAATTGCCGTTCGACATATTTGAATCATGTATTTAAGAGGACAAGTTATACAAATTCATTGTATTAGATCAAAATCAAAGAAGATGGGATTGAATTTGATTGGTGGATTTCTACTATGTGAACTAATTGTGTTATTATTGGTTAAAAAGTGATCGGGTGAAAAAGGTGGTGAAAACTGACTCTGGAGATGTGTGCATCGTTTAAATAAATTTATAAGTTGAAAAGCCAATTAGGTATTAAGTAAAGTAACGACGCACTGTAAGGTGGGCTAGAAATCAATATAAAAAAATTATCGTGAATGGTTCATAGATAGCATAAAATAAAATAAAAATTAAATGGCCTAATATTATCGGACAATAACTCCAATAAAACTATAAAATAAAGATAAAAAAATACGTTATGAACACCATATATATTATATACAAAAAAAAATTAAATTTTTATTTTTTTATTATAAGTTATACAAATCAATAATCGGTGAGTATAATCTAAATGACACAAAAATTACCAATCATCAAAGCCTTATGAATACTCGACTTATAATTCAATAATTCTTCATTTTGTGATGATAACAACGAATAAATTTATCTTCGACTCACCAAATTGACTATAAGACATTCAGTTGATGTTGCGAATACCAATCCAGTTTAGATATTTTTTAAACTTCCAAACTAATAATGTATTAGTCATTATATATGTTGTATTATTATATGTGTATACACTTTCTTAACATAAAAACTTCATTTAATATTATATAACGAATAAAATAATATCTAACATCTATGTGCTTTGAACGCTCGTGGTACATTTGGTTCCCTGTAAGGTATATCACGCTTTGACTACTACAATATACTTTTAGGGTAGTTCGATCCAAGCTCAAATCCGCCACCAAATGTTTTGCAATTATATTGCATTATTAGTTGCCTCTGTTACAACCATATATTCTCCATTTATTGTAGAAAAGGCTACAATAGCTTGAAATTTTTATTTTCAACTGATCGCACTCTCGTATATCTAAACACATATCGTACCTATCTACTTTTTCCTCAGATAAGTTAGCCATTGTACCTATCGTATTATCTTAAATTTTGGAATATAGTCTATTTGATAGTTTGCCCTTCATCTGACCTTCATTTAAAGAGTGCACCAGAACCTCTGCAGATTTATATTCTTTAGAAGTCACATAAACATCCCTTGATATGATCTGCAAACATATTGCTTATTCAGTCTTTTTGGGATATTTCTTATTAAAATGACCTAGTTTCTTGCAATAATAACATCTTATCTTAGACTTATTAAACTTCTTTGATGACTTTGATCTCTACTTTGTTATGACTCTGTTGTTGTCCTTTCTCTCTCGCCTCCCTATATATTCAAAGCTTCATCGTTACTCCCTGAGCTCCCAGCCTTCTTATGTTGCATGGGAACCTTATTGCAGGTTCCGAATCATCCCTAGATAATGTTTTTTTATATCATATGATATTCTTCAATTGTACATATGCATATGATATTCTTCAATTCTCACCAAAATTCTCCAAATCGATCATTATTTTAGAGAAGTTATTAAGGTTCTCATCAATATTATTGTCTTACTACATCTTGAAACCAAATAATTTTATCTTTTAATAGATTCGATTGGTCAAGGACTTTGTCATGTACATGCTTTCTAGTTTGTTCCAGACAATAGCTGCTGAAGTTTCTTTTGAGACCTGCCTCAACACATTATCACTCAGATACAAATGGTCGTGTTATATGTAATTTTCAAGAATTTCTTTCTTTTCAGTCTTAAAAAAATTTCCAAGTAACTTAATCTCCCCCTGCAAGGATTGGAGTCATCTTCTGTTGAACCATGACTGCTCGCATTCTTTGTCGGTATATTCAAAATATATTTTTTTGTAAAACCTCTCCATATCAAAAAATTCAGTCGTATCACAACTCCAATAATCACCTTATAACCAAGATCTGATAACAATTGTGTCAAAATTATATTTGATCAATCGAGAATCAGATCAGATCGTTCTAAGAATTCATTTACATCCAATCAGTGATTCTAGTGATGATATAAACAAAGCTAAAAATAAATAATATAGTTAGAGAATGTCGAACATATAAGATTTATATTTGTTTGGAATCTGCATCTGTCCACTCTGAGCCACGATAATGATATTTCTTAGTGTTCAAACATATATAATAGTATACAAGATTAAGTTCATGAGAATCAGTATTTACAGAAACTCTAGATTCTAGAGCTCACGAATACTCTTTGAAAATATATCTCATTTATTTTGAAAACAAATCTAACAAATATTCTCTCTCTTAATCTTTATTTCACAGACACCAAAGTCGGATACCTTCTTCAAAGTCCCTAAGAGAATATTTATAATCCGTGGTACCATGGAATAAACGAACTCCTAACATAGATTACCAATTCGATCACAACAAGAAGTAACTAATTATGTTTCCAACAGAAGATATATCTAACCATCATAACTAGAACCTTATACCATATGTCATACTCAAAAAACCTAAGTGCAATTGGAGGGCCTCTTAACATGTGCATACTTTGCCTCATCCGATGACCTCCAGACCGATGCAGTATTTGCCTCATTCGATGGTTTCGCTCGACTTTACCAAAGTTTTCCTAACCGATACAACAAATGTTTTGGCCAATGGTCTTGCTCGGTTTGACAAATTGATTCATAGGTGATGTATATAAATAATAAAGCTTCAATCAGTTACGTCTTAGTTGTCATGTTAGAACTATATTTCACACTTTTTTACCCCGACAGTGCGAGAATATATTTAATAAGGCATCCCAAATTACTGAAATTTATATATCATTTCATATTAATGGATGATTTTAAACTTGGTCCTACATGTTAAGAAATCTACGTAATCTTATAAACACTCTAGTGCGTGGATAATTCTAAAAGTAGTCTTACACACTAAGGATTCAACATACTCCGGTAAACAATCTCTACCTTTATAACTCATCACTCTGCTTAAATTAACAAATTCGTGGAAACATTTTTCTTTTTTTCTGTTGTTGATGATAGCTCAAGATCTTAATGCATTAAGTCTATGGTGCATAATACGTCTATATCTGAAGCAGACAATGGTAAATTTCACATCTTACACGTTAAGGATCCACTAAGCTCTCAAATAATACTTATGTGGCACAAAAGGTCTTCCCCCCGAAGCAAATAGAAATGTATTACATGTCTTCCTTTCTAAGAATAGATTGACTCTTTAATTTAAATTAAAGTTTTCGCGACTAGAAAAGTTTGTATCCAAAATAATTAGAAATACTTTGCACATTCTCCACGACAAGGACATATAGCTCAAGTTTAAGACTCATGTACCTCAAAATTCCTTTAATCAAATCATTTGACAGTATATTACGCATCAAAATCATACCCCATAATTATAAGCTACAATAAGTGGATAGTCAAAAGAATACTCACATAGATCTAAAGTTCCTAGCATGGTATCTTAGCCAAAGAAATATTTAAATATTTAAGGTTTAAAGGTTACAATCAAGAAAAGCAAACAAACACAAATATAAATTGAAGCTTGTACTTAGTAGATTAAAAAAATCCAAATATAATGGTTCATTTAAAAAATAAATCAAAGTAGTAAAGTAATAAGAAAATACATTCATATATATTAAAAGGCACCGACCATCCTATGACTTTTATTTAAAAAAATATTTGCCTTAATTTAATCAAAATATAACAATTATAAAAATAAAAAAATGAAACAACAACTTACATGGATCGATTCTTTCGTTGTACCGAAAACTTTGCTTTAGCGATTCAACAACCATCTCAAACAAAGGTTATAAGTTTTGAACCACTATAACCCGGTCATTTGATGCTCAATGAACAATTGGAAAATTATTTAACAAAATCCATATAATTACACCAAAATCAACTACATATTCAAGAATCCAAAAACACAAAAATAAATAAAAATGTCAAAGAATTTACGCCAATACCAAACTTCATTTATCTCCCTAAAAAATCCAAAAAAGAGATATGAGTAAGAAGTACTCTAGTATGATGTGAGGCAGACTTCAGCACATTGCCCATGGTATTGTGTTCGAGACCAACCGTTTAGACCATAGTTGGTCGATTTGCAGCTTTCAATGTTGTCGAACGATTGAAATCCAGCTCTGAAAAGGTAACATCAGCCATACCTTCATTAAACCCGGTCACTATAGGCAATAACATATATACCGTTTTATCATGCATCACCACTTTTAGCTTGTATTCGATAGACTTAGGATATCTTGATTTATTAACCTTTGGTCATCCAATAGAGCCTCATTATTACTGGTTTATCCTATCAGCCTCTTCTACTCTTTCGGTTGCTTCCATTTTTATTTTTTGGGTCAACTGAATCTCATAAGATGTAGTTCTGGCCTTCTTGCTCTCTCTTTTTTCTAGGGCAACCGAATTCCCTTCCATTTATTCTTCTCTTTTCCAACAAAAGGAGACATCTTTTCAATTCAATCTTCAAGCCGTCTTCGACTCAATAGTTTTTTCCTTCAGTTCAATGGTTTTGACCTTTGTATTCTTTGATGAAGAAGACATGTCAGGGTGACATTTTTTGATGACCTAACAAGGGAAATTTTAGCCTTGCAACTTGAAAGACTTGGAAGATGGCACGACATGAATTTCGTTTATTTTAGGGCCTACAACCTTGGTTGGTGATGTTTGCATCTCATCCGTCAGTTTGGATGGTATAACATATATATCTTTAGCTTATGGAGGGTTTGAAGAAAAACTTCTAGCCATAAAGTCCTTCGAACTCAACACTAGCTGGTACAACTTTGACCAAACTTTGTTAGTATAATTAAAAATCTCAGTAAAATATCTCACTTTGTGTAAATGCTTTCATAATTTTCTAAACATTACACTTGTAGGTAAAAAATGTATTGCTGAATAATTATTTTTTCTCCTTGAAATTGAAAGTAACGATACAGAGTTTAAATAAAATACTCCAAAACGAACTCCTAAAAAAATCCAACAAACTTGAGTAAACAAACTCCTAAAAAGACTCCAACAAAATTGAATAAACAAACTCCTAAAAGACTCCAGCAAACTTAAGTAAACAAAGCCATAAAAAGACTCCAACAAACTTGAGTAAACAAACTCCTAAAAATACTTTAACAAAACAAACATCAAACGTGGCTAAAGACTAGGTCTTAGCTTTTATTCTTCATTCCCTCCCTTAAACTGGATACGCTTGACTCCAGTTTACTCTTCCTTCAGCCCAACTTTCAACATGTTTCTCATTCTTTCGAACACCTCCAACTTTACTGCTTTGGTCATTATGTCATATAATTGGTCTTTTGTACTGCAAAACTCTAACTCAATAATATTGTCATTGACAAGTTCACGTAGAAAATGAAATCTAACATTAATATGTTTGCTTCTTCCATATAGAACAGGATTTCTGGACAGTTTGATTGTTGAACTATTGTCACAAAACAGAATAGTCTCCTTCTCTTGATAAAAACCAATTTATGCAAGAACATTTCTCAACCAAACAGTTTGGCAAGCTCCATACGCATCTGCTATAAACTCAGCTTCTGTTGTAGACAAGGTTACTGCCGGTTATTTTTTCGAAGGCCATAAAACAACTCATTTTCCAAACATAAAGGTGTAATCTGAGGTGCTCTTCCTATCATCTTCATCACATGCGTAGTCACTATCCATGAACCCCACCAGCTTCTCTTCTTTACCAAACTCACGCCGATATTGTATTCCTAACTCGGTTGTTCCTTGGATGTATCTCAAAATCCTTTTTGTTGCTAGCATGTGTTGTTCATTTGGTTTTTCCATGTATCTACTCACGAGATTAACCGAATAGATTAAGTCAGGTCTGGTGGCAGTTACATACCTCATACTTCCCACTGATTTCTTGAATTCTGTTGAATCTACTTCCAACCCAGTTTCTTCTTTTGTCAGTTTGATTCTCGGAACTGTTGGATTTCTCACATAGTTACATTCTTCAATTTCTACCCTTTTCAAGACTTTATTTGCATATTTCCTTTGTGTAATGAATACCCCCTACTCATCTTGAATCACTTCAACTCCTAAAAAGCACCTCATTCGTCCAAGATCTGTCATGGAAAACTCATTCTTCATTAAAATCCTTGAATTCCTTGAGCATCTCATCTGAATTGCTAGTGTAGATAAGATCATATACATACAAACTTATTATTAGCACATTTTCTCCCTCAACTTTGACGAACAGTGTATGCACAATAGCATTTCTTGAACCCCTCTCGCATGAAGTACGCTTCAGTCTTGATCTACACGCACTAGATTCCTCTAATTATTTATTCGTGACTGTAAGCTCATTTGACTCCACTTCGCATGTTTGTAAACTCCTATTTTTTGTTTCTTCTCATTGATCTTGATTGTTTCCTTATTCTTCTGGATTTACTTGATCAGTCTCTCGCTCTTCTTGCGAGTTTTCACTGGTATATCCCTGTTCTTCATCACCTGAAACATGTATGAAGTTTTCACCAATAATTTCTCCATCCCATTCCAATGTCTTTTCTTCATCAAATTTAACGTATTTACTAATTATGATCCTCTTAGCGATTGGATCATAAAGCCGATATGATTTAGAATCCTTGCTAACTACAAACATCACACGTTTGATGTTTTTCTCATTTAGTTTGACGCGCCTTTTATATGGAATAAGAGAAAAATCTACATAACCGAAAACTCACAAATGCTCCACTGAAGGCTTACCTTTACCCCACTTCTCAGTCGGTGTCTCATCTTCCAATATTTTTGTCAGACTTTTATTCAATATATGCACCACATATTGTTTTTCTTCCGACCAAAACCTCAGTAGCACATTTATTCCAAATAGCATACACCTCACAATATTCATCACGCTTTGATTCTTTCTTTCCTCAACACCGTTTTGTTGTGGAGTGTATGATGTCGTAAGTTGACTTCTTATACCTTTATATGCGCAATACTCTTGAAAATCCTTCGAGTTATACTCTCCTCCTCTGTCAGTTCTTAAACATGTCAACAGCTCTCCAATCTCTCTTTTGGCGTAGTACCTTAAACTTCTTAAACATCTTCCGACATCTGATTTTTTTTGTAAGAAAAAATGTCCAACATTTTCTACTATAATCATCTATAAAGTTAATTATATACCTCTTTTCACTCTGTGAAATTGGAAAAATCGGTCTGCATATATTATTATGCACCCGCTTTAGACCTTTGCTTGACCTTCACGCACTCATCTTAGGTATGTTTTTTTGGACTTGTTTTCCTTTCATACAAATCTCACACACTGCTACATTTTTGTTGATTCTCGGCAACCCATGTACTATCTCCTTCTATTCTAGTATCACGAAGATTTCGTGATTTAAATCGCTGAACCTTCTATGTCAAATTTCATCTTCACTGTCAGTCGAAATTTGTGAATGATTTCACTCCATCTCGCTTTTAGCTTCTTTCACTCTTTGTGAGAATCACAAATATCATGTTTATGGACATTGTTGATTGCATGATCACCATTTGTTATTTTTTATGCCACACTTTACAGAAATCATCTCCATAATTATTTCCAATCCCTTTTGCTGAAGTTGACCAACACTGAACAAATGGTTCTTTAGTCTAGGAATATAGTAGACAGATGAAGATATTTAGTTTGAGTTCCCCAACGTCAGGGGTGGTGGTGGTAAAAACTGATCGGAGGGTAGTTTTAGAAGTTATTTAGTTTGTGTAGTATTAAATTTTAGATAGATAATAGAGATAGAAAATAAATGCTTGTATTTATTAGAGAGAAAAAAGTTCAACCCATTCAATGCTGTTTGTTGAACTATTTATAGTCTTTTTAGATTCATGGGTCATTCGGGTTGGGCCATATGTTTTGGTCAATATTGTGAGCCCTCGGGCTGTAAATAAATATACTAGGAACCTAGCTGAGTCACCAAGCATACTGTTTATTCATCAAATTTAATTGTTTGGTCTGAACTGCCCCTCTAAGAGAAATCCAACCCTCATTACTGATTTTGTCCTCTAGCATAATCCGACCCTATCATCTAGCCCCCTTAGCTCTTTCTGAAGTAATTCGGGAGAGCTAACATTTTAAATGATTTGTGAATTGTGTCTGAAGGATGTACTTAAATCAATTTCCATTGAAAGGTCACGACTTTAGCACAGTTACCTTTTTAAGACATGTGTCACGTAGTTATTGGACATATTGACCGGTTTACCCTTGGTAATTGTATCTATTTCCAAAAAGAGAAAGCGACTACATTTAATAGCCCTATCTAATTATATTGTTGGTTCATGTTCCCTAGTAAAACACTCAAATGTTTATTTTTCACCTTTATAAGAGTAATAGTTTTTCACTTTCCTATTTCTAAAGTGAGAAATAGTTCTATAAATTTGGAGATCTTTCAACTCAAACTTCACCTTCTTTTATCTTGCTCATTGTTAATTGATTTTTTCAATATTTTTCAGAGTTTGTATGTTTACATCAAGGGCTGTGTTAATTAAATGAGGTTGGCTCAATCTATCTTAGTTAGAAGAAGAGAAAAGGCAAGCCAGAATTGTTGTCGGACTACCTACTTCACCAGGCGGAGTAGTCGTGACTCAAATTTCAGAGCAAGGTAAAGTTTCCTCAATTTATAAACAACTAATATCTTCAAAACATAGCCCTATTTCCCAATCATCTATATCTACTGACCAATCTGTTAGGTCAACTAATATACTCTCAACAAAATAATTTAGTAGTGTAAACCTCTATCAACCATTATTGTAATGGGATCAAATGTTGGGGAAAGCACTCCTCCTAGAGCCCCCATATTTTCTAAGGCTAAAAATAAACCTCTCTCATTAGGCAATGAAACATAAAAGTCAACTCAAACTTCTACTGGTACTAGTAATCCCCCACAGTAAATTCCAATCATGGGAGAATCTATCACAACTGAACTTCATTCAGGAGAAACTTTAGGAATAAATCCAACAGTTTCATCAACTGAGCCTTCTCGTATTGAGGAAGAGAACCCATGGTACTCAGCCTAGTGAACCAATGTAGCAGAGACTATAAGTGATGGAAGAGAATATGGATGATAGTGGTTAAGACACCCATTTTGGAAATATCAGGTTAAACTGGGGCCACCCAGAAAGTAGCAGAAGATAAAAAAGATAATATTGCCTTACTCGAATCCAAACAATTCATGAGTGTCTCGTTGGGTGAGTCGGGCCAAATTTTACTAAAGTCAGTGTCAAGTATTTACTGGCTTTACAAAGGATATTATACATGTATTTTCATCCATCCAAACTAGATGGGATTCAGAAAAAATAGGAATTTACCGAATCGATCAAAGTAAGGCTACATTTTCCTGAAGATACTCTGATAGACTGCAACGCCGAAGATTTGGTGGTTTATACTGAGGTACTCAATTGGGGTCTTTGGTTTCCCATGGACCCGAAAATAGTGAGGTATTTCCATTTGATAAAATTAGGCGCAAGCTAACTAAGCCTTGATGTTTGGTTTACGCTGCTAGATAGCATTATAGGTTCCAAATTATCCAAAATTTTGATGCATATAGAGAAACTAGCTGTTGTGGCCGGTTTGTGTTGGAATGGTCATTTCTCATTTTCTTATTTTTAATATGGGGAATGACTATAAAGTAGTTGATGACTTGCTAGAATCTGACAAGCCTTGGAGGACTCATTTTCTTTTTAATAGTGGTGCTTGAGAAAACGGGAGAAAAATTACATTTAAAGGAAATCTGAGTATGCTCACAAGATACTGGAAAAGCTTGGGTAAGTGTTTTTAAATATTTCTTTCGTTTCCATAGTTTGATGTTATTTTCTCTCACTTTTGATTTGTTTTGCACTGTTGTCAAAGCTCTTTTCACAACATTTGGAAGATGGGAAAGAAAATTTTATAAAGTTGAATCAATGGGCCACTGAAAAATGGTCAACTGGATTTCAAAACTACTTTACTTTAGGAAATATGATGAGAGCCCATCTATGGAGAACAAATCCGATTCGTGAGCTTTCATGGGAGCAGTTCATCACTCATCCCTGATCCTCTATAATTTTTAAAAAGAAGGAGGTTGGCGACAAACTTTATCTACTAGCTAGGAATAGGGTTCTCAGTCACCGTGACAAGAACAAGAAGAAGAAAAAGATGGTTCATCTCAAGTCATTCCCGAACTAGGGAGTATGGACCCTCCAGATGAAATCGATGCAGCTCTGTTGGAAGATGTCACAGTCACTGCTGGAGAGACTGAGATACCATCAGACCATCTAATTGTTAAAAATAAAAAGGTCCAAAAGAAGAAATAAAGAGGGCAATAACAAAAGAGAAGTGAAGAATAATAAAATCGCAGTTGGTTCGGAGATCATTCTCTGATCCAAAGTCCTTTCTTCCATCATTCCTATAGAGGTTTCTCCTCAAGAAAAAGTGTATATTAATCCTCCTTCCCCAGTACTTCCTATTGACGGCAGATCATCCTTCAAAGGTGATAACCAGCTGGATAACATAGGGAACTTTAACTTTGAAGATTTCGAAAAATCTTTCCATCAATCTACCAACCCTGCCAATGTTGTGCCATATGATGGGGAGTCTTTCAAAGTGTCTAAGGAACATGATGAACTGGGGTATGTAGCTTTAGGCTACGTAAGGCCTATTGTTTACTTAGAGAGGCGGGTAAGATCTCAAGTCTAGGATATTGTCTCCCTTCGAGATGAAAACCAAAGTTTGAAGAAATTTATCGAGGAAGAGAAAAACAAAGTCGAAAATTTGGGTAAGGAGATGAAGACCCTCAACAAAGAGGTAGTTCATGCCAAATCCAATCTTGATAAGATGCAGTCTAACTATATTAATTTGTAGTCATCTAATTCCAAGGAAATCGCTTCCTTAATAGATCAACAGATTAAGGATAAAGATATCATTCAACATTTATCCAAAGAGAAAAAAAGCTCGAAGATCTTCTTAAGAAGAAAGAAGATGAAATCGCATTCTCAAAGAAAAGACTGCTCAAGACATGGCTGATGATGTGGATGTGTATGTTGATAAAGTATTGAATTTTATGCAAGAATCCATTAAGTCAGATATGGTGATGTTTTTTATAAGACATACCCCACCCGGTCTCTTAGGAAGTTATGGATTTATGTGCCAGATGACCAAATCCCTTACCTCAGTCTATCGATAGGTGACAAATTTAATGTTTCTGCTGATGATGAGTATAACATTGATGGGGAGGACAAAGAGGATTCGGATGGTAATTATCCAGAAAATAAGAATGATAAGATACAAGATAAGAAAACCGAAGGGAACGAGCCATAAGGTTAACATGTTCAATGTGTTATGTATGTTTGAATTAAAGTCCTTGATATATGCAGGGAATTTTATTGTATTTGGATCGGATAACTTTATGCAAGTCTTTAGTTAAGCCAAATGTATTTTGTAATCCAACATCGGATTTGTTTTATTTGGTCTTTGGACCAGCCGAAGTAGCTAATGTTATTCCTATGTCTATCAGTTACATGTTTCAATATATTTTACTTCCATTAATGTCTGACCTTAATTAAACATGTTTTATTTTAATGATGATTAGTGATGAGTCCGGATATTTGAATCACTATAGAGTCACTATGCCATGATTAAATCCGAAGGGCAATTCGGACTAAACCACCATAATAAAATTCCGAACACGATAAATATATTAATTCTTGACTAATCTAGTTGCTAATCAACTTAAAACTATATTACTAATGGGTCTTTAAACTCGACCCGGTTTCATGACCCGATCCAATAAGCCCATGGGTCAGTAATTAAGTATAAATACCTCAACTACTTTCATTAATGAGGGTAATGATAATTTATTACTAGTAGGCAGCTTAATTATCTCTCTACTCTTCACACTAAACACAAAACAACAAAAAATATCCAAAATACCCTTTAAACACTTTACTAGATTACCCTCAGCCAGAAACAAACCACACCAAATTGGCAACCACAATGGGAGCACGATGGTGCCTGAATTTTACATTCAAAACCAGTAAGCAGCGCAGTTCGGATGGATCCGAATGAGCAGAATTTTCCACTCCCAGAGGTGGAAAGTGCAAGGATTAAAAAGGAGTATACCATCGAGGAGCGAGACCAGCTGAGGGCTGAAGTAGAGGCGTTGAGGGCAATAAAACAAGCAGAAAAAGGTTTTAAGAAGAAATCTGGAGTGTTAGTACTTCACCACACTGACAATCCTGGTGACAATGAGCAATCTTTGAAGACTCACCTCAGCTCAAAAAAGACACACCGATCCAAGCTTGTTGAGAGTTCTGCATCTGAATCCTCCAGGAGTTCATCAAACGAGGCAGAGCTTGAAGAATCATTATCTTCAAGTACTGATGAAGGAAGATTTAGAAAGAATATGCGGCTAACTAAAAAGCATTCAAGAAAGAAGGACAGACATGGCAGGCTCAAGAGGCACCAAGGTAAGGGGTCAGCTCACAAGCATGTTGATCATTTGCTGATTGATACCTTTTCGTTTCAGTCCCAACCGGGTATTTTTGCAACTTCTAATGAAGATATCGTTTTCAGTCGCAGTAAGAATTGGAGACAATCGCCCTTGTCCGCAAAAATACTCTTCGTCCATCTCCCTAAAATGTTTGACAGCTCCAAGATGGAGAAATACGATGGGAGCCGAGAATTGGACAACCATCTTGAATAGTTCAAAAAACTTCATTATGAACTTTGATGACTATGACAAGCTTTTGTGCATGGATTTCTCCCAAACTTTCACGGGAAGTTCCCTTAAATGGTATAACAGTCTCCTTCAGGGGTGTATAAGAAACTTTTATACATTTTGGGTTGCCTTCCGGAGGAAATTTGTTGGAAGTAAGGAACTGAAGGGTAATGGGGAAACCATTATCCATTGTGCTCAGGAACCAAACGAGTCACTGGAAGACTACATAAGTTGTTATGTGAATACAAAGAATGGGCTGGCAGATTGCTTTGAGCAAGTTGTGATTGCTTCCCTTAGGCAAGGTTTAAATCTTTGGAATTTAGCTGATTTTGTGACTCGAAAGAAGGCTATGACCTGGGGTGGTTTATTGAACCAAGTAGGAAAACAGATCAATGTGAAAGAAACAAAGAAAACAAGGGTACACTGTCAAGTGAGGTCTACCACTACAACAAAAACTCCTCGAGCCAATAACCAATCTGGTTATAGGGCAAAAAAGACCGGACAGAGGTCCAACCGGTTAAGGAAAAATCAATCCAACCAGACCCAGAGCCAACAAACTAGAAGTAAGAGAGGGCATGGGTCCATCCTGAGTGGTTTGTTAAGTTGGGGAAAAATATGGCAACAATCTATGATAAGACCAAGAATGAAGTGCAATTTCAAAAACCGACAGCTTTGCAGTTCCCCCGAGAGAACCGTAATACTTGTTTTTGCCAATATCGTAATGATATAGGCCATGATACTCATGATTTCATTGCATTGAAATAGGAGGTCCATAACCTTATTGAGAGGGGAAACTTGGGAGCCTACGTTAAAAAGAGAAGTGAGAACAGACCAGATAATGCCCAAGCCAACGCTCACCAGATAGGTCCTTCGAACAGTCGTGGGACATCTATACAAGAATGTGCAATGGTGATTGTTGAAATATTTGATGTAGACTCTAAGTATCTGGATCTTGATCCAGATCGAAATCATGTGGGAGTAATAACAGAGAAAAGTAAGACAATTTCCGGACTGATCAGCTTCTTCGAATCATTAACCATTTTTGGAGGAGATACAGTGACTACACCTTACACTTCATCAAGGAAGAGGCATGTCCACAATTTGGCCACCCAGTTAGATGGTGGAATATCTTCCTATCAATGCCAACTCATTTCCTTGTCATGGTTTTTACAAGGATGGCCTGAAGGACATTTCAGGAACACGTGAGGATGCGGTGGTCATAGGGGATTTGATAGGGGCAACGATATACGCCGAATTCGATTGATACTGGCAGTTCGGCAAACATCCTGTTTTTGAGCTCCTATGAGCAAATGAGAAATCCAACAGTTATTCAACGTTCGAATAGAACCATTGTGGGCTTCACGGGAAGTTCTGCAGATGTGATTGGGGAGTTCGAAGAGGAGGTGTTGTTGGGAAAAGGGCCCTTTAAAAAGATGGTTAGAGTGTTATTTGTTGTGGTAGATTTCCCAACATCGTATAATGTAATTTTTGGGAGGTCTTAGCTTTCTAGGATGCATGTTGTGGCCTCTACAGTCCATAATGCTTGAAAATTTTTGTTCATGAACAAGTAGGAAGATATCCAGAGAATGCTATGCAACAGCTTTTACCCCCAAAACTATATGGGCAGTTAGGATTAACAATGATTAGCAGCTACTGGAGCCTTCTACTGAGAAAAGTGAGATTGATGATCCCAGGGAGGCTCCCAGTTTTATAATACCTATTGAAGATGTTGAAACTCACTCCCTCGCAGAGGGAAAAAATGTTAAAATTGGTTCTAAGCTGGCACCAGAGTTGAAGCATCGGTTGTTGTCCTTTCTAATGAATAATCAACCTGTATTTGCATGGTGAAACAGTGATGTTACCGGTGTACCAGCATATGTTATTTCATACAAGTTGTCAATCCGGAGTGATGTTGCACCATTTGTGCAAAAGAGGAGAGCTTTTTCGAAGGAAAAAACAGATTTGATTGTTGAAGAAGTTGACTGATTAACCAAGATGGGTCACATTAAAGAATCCCAGTACCCTTTATAGACTCTCAACCCTGTGTTAGTAAAAAAAGAATAGCAAATGACGTATGTGTATTGATTTCATTGACCTCAATAGGGCATGCCCTAAGGATCTTTATCCTGTTCCTCTCATAGATCAATTGGTGGATTCCACATCTGGAAACAAGTTTTTATCCTTCATGGATGCCTTCTCAGGGTACAACCAGATACAAGTAGATTCGAAGGATCAATATCACACTACTTTCATCACAGACAGAGGTCTTCATTGTTACAAGGTAATACCCTTCGGGTTGAAAAATGTTGGGGCTACTTATCAGAGGTTGGTGAATAAAGCTTTTTCTAATCAGGTTGGTAGAAATATGGAAGTCTACATAGATGATATAATGGTGAAGAGCCTGGAAGAAGATTTACATATATCTGACCTTCAAGTGACATTTTCCAATTTAGAAGTTGTGAATTTAAAGTTGAACCCTGAGAAGTGTGTATTCGGAGTCCGATCTGGAAAAAATTTGGGCTGCATAATAAGTGAAAAGGGAATCCAACCATAATCCGGATCAACTTAATACCTTACTAGAGATGGACCCTCCTCAGAATGTTAAAGAAGTTTAAATGCTCACAAGAAGGTTGACTGCATTAAATAGGTTTATTTTAAGGTCATCAGACAAGTGTGCTCCATTCTTCCAAGTGTTGAGCAATGCTAAAGATTTTAACTGGTCCCTATAGTGTGACCAGGCCTTTATTGAAATAAAGAAACATTTATCTTCACCAAAAATTCTTTTCAAACCTGTTTGGGGGGAAATCTTTATGTGTATTTAGTTGTGTCTGAATATGCAATAAGCGTTGTGCTAGTAAAGGAGATGGAAAATTACCTTCGTTCGGTGTATTACATCAGTAAGATTTTGTTGGATGCTGAAAGAAAATACTTAAAATTAGAAAAATTGGTGTTGGCCTTGGTAATCGCGGCAAGAAATGAGACCTTACTTTCAATCTCATTCTATTGTTGTCTGAACATCTTTTGCTTTGAAAAATGTTCTTCAAAAAGTGATGTATCAAGAAGAATGACCAAGTGATCGGTGGAATTGGGTGATTACGATATTGACTTTGCCCCTCGAACGACAATTAAGGCCCAATCAGTGGCTGATTTTTTGGTGGAGTTCCATGATGATAGATCCTCCGGACATGAATCAGGAAATTATTCTAAAAAATAATGGGTAGTTCGAATTGATGGTGGATCAAGTACTATGGGCCCTCTCCCGAAGAGTTTTGTTAGTCGGATACTACGAGCCAACCATAATGGTAGATGCTAAAGAAATGGTGACAAAATTTGATCATTGTCATAAATATGGGAATGAAATTCATGTGCCAGAAATACCTATGGAGTCCATATCTGAGCCGGTACCGTTTAACAGATGGGGTATGGATCTGGTTGGGCCTCTACTTATGGCATCCGGTGGATGCAGGACAATTATAGTTGTTATTGACTATTTCTCTAAGTGGATAGAGGCTGCTCCTTTGGCTGGAACCACTTCGAAGGCAGTTATTAAATTTATCTTATCCAACATATGTTGTAGGTTTGGAATTCCCCAAATTCTTACTACAGATAACGGGCCACAGTTCGACAATAAAAACATGTAAGCCTTTTGTACCTCTAGAAGAATTCAACATTGTTTTTCTTCTCCTTTCCACCCTCAAGCGAATGGTCAGGCTGAAGTTGCAAATAGAACTATCTTTTCCGGATTAAAGAAGAATTTAGAAGGCGCTGTAGGAAAGTGGCCAAGTTATATACAAGAAGTATTATGGGTTATCAAACTACTCATGGGGCTGCCAAGCAAAAATCTCTTTTTGCTTTGGTATATGGGATGGATGCAATTACTCTCATAGAGGCTACTTTACCATCACATAGAGTCTAGAACTATTCCAAACAAGGTTAATGATGTAGCAATCAGGAATCAGTTGGATTTGATAGAAGAAAGAAGGGTTAAAGCACATCTGAGAACAGAACACTACCAAGGCTTGATGAGGAGCATATTTTCTTCTAAAGTCAAAAGAAGGGATTTTCAGATAGGGGACAAAGTTTTAAGAAAATTATTTTACACACCAAGGAGAAGCAATTCGGTAAGCTGGCTCCGAACTCGGAAGGCCCCTATATGGTCTGTAAAAAGGTCAAACCAGGGACATACATGCTTCAAAATAAAGAAGGGAGAACTCTAAAGTATCATGGAATGTTGAGCATCTCAAGTTATATTTAGAATAAAACTCTTTTGTAAATATTTACTTGTTAGATACAAATATAAATATTAAAGGGCATACTATTTCCTACCCTGGTGGCGCGGGGAGGTTTTAATGAGGTGTCCGGGTTTTTTAATAATAAATTATGCCTTCTTCAAAAGTCTGGTGTGATTTTGTTTCAATTCGGATATAAATTGCTTATCCAACACCCCGACTCTCAAGTTTTCTTGAGTTGATCGGATATGTTTAATACTTAATCAGAATTATTAAACACATGTGGTCGGAGATATTGGTAACTTTTGTTTAACAATTCTGAAATATTAGTGGCTATTTAAACATTGGCCATGAAAGATTTAAACAGAATATCAAACAAAAGGGAAATGTGATAATTCAAACCTGATTGAACTCAAACCGATCAGCAGTACAAAAAATGCCTTGGCCATCCAAGGACTTCAGTGTTTTAAAACAAAAAAAATACATACTAAAACATTAGGGTTTATTCTCTTTGAATTTTTCTTCACCACCATCATTTTTGGGACTTTTGAGTTCAGCACTTGAACTCTCACCTGTTCCTTCATCATCATCAGGGTCAATTCCACTAGAATAGTTGCGCTTGTCACCACCCGCTATAGTGTGGAATGGGATATCTTCATAGTATACATATTTCCATAAGGGACCAAAGGTCCTCTTGGGAAAGGTCTCATTGAACAACAGATCCATATTGGACTTGATCACATCATCCATTTTCTCTAAAGAGTCCACTACCTCATTGGCATACTTCTCTATAACTGCAGTTATGGCTTCTTCTTCTTTTTGCTTTCCAAGGCCTTTTTCTCTTTGATCTTCTCTTCAACAGTGCTCTCCAACTTAGTCTTCTCATCCGACAAAGTCTAGATAGTACCATCCTTAGTTTTCAATTGCTCCTTAAAAGTTATGAGTTTTTGTGAAGAAGAGGTCTCCAGGTTGGAGTATTTGGTTTGGAGCTCCTTGTTGGCCGTTTCTGACTTGAGCAGTTGGCCAACTAGCTCTTCTTTCTCCTTCTTCAACAATTCTATGCTTTGTTGAGCACTGAGAAGATCATTTGAAAAAATTTACTTGTCTATGGTCAGAGAATTGATGGTACCTCTTTGAATATTTACTTGTCTCTCTAGATCAAGCACGGGTCGGATATAACCTAGGAGGGCTCAAAGTGTCTTACTCCCCGGATATGGCATATGTCATCCCATTTTGAGTCACCACATTGGAAGAACTGAAAGGACGGTAAGGGCCCGCGAAGTCATCTTTCTCTAGATCATTGAAATAAATAGTAATGTCTTGAAAGGCCTCAAGGTCTACCTCATCGTTACCATCACCGGCAACCTGTCCGGAATTAAGGTCAGTTGGAATTTCCTCCTGTAAAGTAGGATCGGTAGGAGCTGGGGGGAGGAATTCCAGAGGGCGAAAGATTATCTCTGCTCCAAGAGTGACTTTCTTTTTCTTGGCAGCCTTCTCATCACTACTGGCCTTGTATATTTGTCCTTCTTCGGAGGCTTCGGTGAGTTTTTTTACCCACCAGCTTCCTTCATAGGTACTTCTACTGCTTTCACCAAAGCAGCATTGATGCCCCCCGGTTTTCCGAACCCGTCCCCTCAGTAGTTTTATGGACTGGGTCTGTTGTGACCTTCTTCTTCCTGTTCTTCATCTTGCTATGGGCTTTGGCCCTATAAGGCAGGTATAGCTTGGAGTCTTTGGCCTCTGTAATTTTTAAGATCACATCTGCGGGGGGGAGGAGTATTTAACAATTCCCATGTGAGATCTCTTCTACCTATGGTGTTCCACAAGTGAGACCTCACAAAGTTACCTGACTTGAACCAATTGTGAAAATCATTGCCCCAATTCTCTGAAGCCCAAACATTCAGCTTGGCATAGTGTACTGACCCGCTTCCAAGTAATCTGAGAACTCCTTCGAAATTACTGAAAAAGAATATGAGTTAAAGTTAAAAACTTAACATTTGAAAGATAAAGGAAGAAATAAAAAAACTCACCAGTGCTCTTCCAGCGATTGGTCAAAAGGCTTGGGTTTGAGTCAACCTTGATCTTCCTACCATTCTCCCAAGTCCCTCTGATAAAGAGGAACTGCGTCCTCCGGGGTTTTTCGGACTCCCAGGGATCATCCACAAACTTATAATCATTATCCATGTTGTAATGGTAGAAGGGGATTTGATGGTTCTTGCACAAGCTTGCCACAACAGCAAACTGTTCCATCGGAAGTGGAATCTTGGACAGCTTGGACGCCATGATTCAGACCAGAAGGGTATACCAAGAATTTGGGCTCAGTTGGCTATGGAAATATCTGAATATCTCCAGGTCCAAATAGAACCGAAGTCCCCAGTTCAACATTTCGGTGTAGACAACCATTTCGTTTAGCTTACAGTCCATTGGGGTCTCCGGAGTGATGGGGATCCTTACTTTTACTGACTCTGGGATCCCCAACTTAGTGTGGATCCGACCTAGCTCAACTGTGGGGGTATACACATAGTTGATGTTTTGGAGAGCCAACAAGTATTTTACGTTGACCTTCTTGAAACAGGGACCCACTTTACCCTCCAAGCTCTTCAGAAGAGCGTCCGGATGAGACATACCCACCTTGGTTTTTCCTTTCTGGTCTGAAGTTGTATCCCTTATTTGACCGGATGCCTCAACCTCAAAATGGGATTCTTCTATGCTGTCTTCCATATTTTCCTCCATCACTGTGGAAGGTTGTTCGGATGGTTTTGAAGAGGGTTATTCTGATGCCTTTGAGGATAGTTGTTCGGATGGTTTTGCAAACGGTTGTTGAGAAGGTTGTGCAGATGACGCTTCGGATAATATGATTTATGTTAAGGGCTGTTGTCCGGATGATTTAGCTTGTGCTACACAATTTATTGCCTCTGAACTGGAGGGGTTTGAAGATGTGCAGGTAGATTTTGGTTTAGATTTATGCGTAACCCGGCGAGGAGTTAATTTGTCTAGAGAATTTTTTGTGTATGATCCCATCGCAATGAAAGGTGAGTGCTTTCTTATACTGGAAACGGCTTTCTCCTTGGGCAACGGATTTTGGGACTCCTGGACTGAGGACCCAAATGAAAGAGGTGAAAGATTTATTACAAATGGAAGTTTATGAACTTTAGGGTTTTTTGAATAAGATGACCCCTGATCAATATTCAGTTGTGGTTGATTACCTTTTTCGCTTGGAGAAGCAGGAAGACCAGCAATGATGCACTTGTCCCTTGCTACTTTATTTTCTCTTTCTAATTCAGACAAGTTCAACCAACCTCCTTTTACTAAGGCATTTCTGGTTATGAACATATATGACTCAAGAATAAAGTTGAAGGTGAACTGAGCTCCCTCTCTCTCTAAAAATGCTTAAGATTTTTTAAGACAATAGAATAGTAGAAAATTTTATTATAACGGTAAAAAAGAGCAGTTACCTGGGAGAAGGTGGATCGATTTTTAGCAATTATTAAAAGCTGCAAAGTGTGAAAATTAAAGCCTATGTAAATTTATAGTCTAGTGGTTGCGACAATATAGGAGAAAATACGGCTAGGAGGTCGAACTAAAGCCTGACACGTGTCCCACGATGCAAGAAAAACTCATAGAATTCTGAGATGAGGAATCAGTTCTGACAAAATACGAACAGGGTCACTCTTGAATAAAAACTCTTGCAGATTCGAACGGCACAAACAAATCAGAAAAAGTTGATATCGGTTTTTTGAGTTTTAGTTCTTCCAAAGATCCTTTGCAAGACCTAAAGGGGCTGCTGATGAGTCCTGATATTTGAGTCAATATAGAGTCACTATGCCATGATTAAATCTGAAGGGAAATTCGGACTAAACCACCACAATGAAATTCCGAACATGACAAATATATTAATTCTTGACTAAGCTAGTTGTTAATCAACTTAAAACTATATTACTAATAGGTCTTTAAACTCGACCCGGTTTCATGACCGGATTCAATAAGCCCATGGGTCAGTAATTAAGTATAAATACCCCAACCGCTTTCATTAATGAGGGTAATGAGAATTTATTACTAGTAGGCAGCTTAATTATCTCTCTATTCTTCACACTAAACACAAAACACCACAAAATACCCAAAACACCCTTTACACACTTTACCAGATTACCCTCAGCCAGAAACAAACCACACCAGTCAGTACTTTGAATAAATTTTACTCCAACCAAGTCATTTGAAGGTAATCCATTCGAAGGGAATAATTTTTAACCCAACCAAGACATTCGAAGGTAATCCATTCGAATATAATAAATTTTAATCCAACCAATCTATTCGAATGTAATCTGTTCGAAGATGCTAACTTTTAATTCAACCAAGTCATTCAAATGTAATCCATTCGTAGGCAATAAATTTTAATCCAACCAAGGTAACCAAGTCAGTCGAAGGCATCAACATTTAACTCAGGCAAGCCATTTGAAGGTAATCCATTCGAAGGCATCAAAATATAATCCGGCCAAGCATAGCAAAGACATTTTTAAAGGAAAAAGATGATAGATTGATTGTGATTTTGGACACCTCATTAAAACCTCTCTGTGCCACCAGGGTAGGAAAGAGTATACCCCTTAATACTTACTTT
Organism: Limnanthes douglasii subsp. nivea; assembly: GCA_036936605.1. Lineage (NCBI taxonomy): Eukaryota > Viridiplantae > Streptophyta > Magnoliopsida > Brassicales > Limnanthaceae > Limnanthes > Limnanthes douglasii. The sequence goes on along the minus strand of JAUPFV010000004.1, from coordinate 222,981,279 downwards.
GTACTAAAACAAAGTAAATATTTATAGGATAAGCTTACTATAACTACAATCTCAAATGCCCAACGTTCCAAGGGTGCTTCAAAAGGTTGTCTTCTTCCTCTAAGTACTTGTATGTTCCTTGCTTGATTATTTTATAGACAATGTGGTAGCATCAAGCTACGAGATGGAACAAGTGGCTGAAAAGTCAGAGAAAGAAGACGAACAATAGAAGATGGATAGCTCTAATCCTAGGTCAGAGTAGAAGAGACTTTAAAGAAAAATCAAATTCTATTCAAAAAAGTCTAAGGCAAAACTAGGGTTTGAGAGCCTTTTATAGAAGTGCTCGAAACCCTAGCCCAAAATTACAGCTTTTTTCCTTATGCAATAAAACAAAGCCCAATCCAATTTCAAAGCGATTGGAGCTGGTTAATTATTTTAATAAAATCCAACAAAAATAGGAAATTGCAGAAAATTTACTAAAACAGCAAAACGAGAGTTTAAACGACTAAATTTAGGGCCTGAACTTCATCATGTTGTGATGCTTTCAAAAATCGTTGGGCTTCTCGACAAGTTCGATTTGAGTGGTCGCATCGCCTAATTCTGATATCTGGGACCCAAATAAAGCCTGTTTCCGTTTGTCCAAAACGGCCATATAGTCATGGGCTTGTGCAACTACATCATCCTCCCCTTCTTCGGAAGAATTCGCCCACGAATTCTCAGCTTCATCATCCTCAACAGCAGCGATAAATGGCACCAGGTTCTTCACGTTGAAAACATGTTGGGTCTTCATGTGGTTGGGTAGTTTCAACCTGTATGCATTGGGATTAATCTTTTCAATAATTTCAAATGGACCCACCTTCCTTGCAGCCAACTTGTTGTACTCGTGTGCAGGATAGCGATCCCTGGTCAAAACAGCCCATACAAAGTCTCCCACTGCAAAATCCACCAGGCGGCGCTTCTTATCTGCGGCAATCTTATACTTCTGTGTTGTTTCCTCCAGGTGTTTGCGGGTGTTCTCATGGATCTCCCATAGATCAGCAATGGCGTTCTCGACCTTAGCTGGAACCTTATCAAGCGTTGGGAAAGCTAAGTCCATAGGACCCCGTGGGTTATAACCATAGACTACCATGAAGGGACTATACCCAGTACTGCGCTTGTGGTGCCTGTTGTAGGCGAACTAAGCATGATAAAGGCGGGAATCCCATGCTTTCAAGTTCCTAGAGACCTCTGTGCGTAACATGTTACCTAACATTCGATTAGTTACCTCGGTTTGGTCGTCTGTCTGCGGGTGATATGCGCTGCTAAAACTCAGCTTCGTGTTTGTGAGGCGCCACAAACTCCTCCAAAAATGCCCCACAAACCGCGCATCGCGATCAGAAACGATATTAAATGGTAGACCATGTAAGCGGTATACCTCACAAAAGTATAAATGAGCAACATTCACAGCATCTGTGGTTTTCTTGCAGGCAATAAAGTGGGCCATCTTAGAAAACCTGTCAACCACTACAAAAATAGAATCGTTACCTCTCTGTGTTCTTGGTAGCCCAGAGATGAAATCCATACTGACGCTTCGCCACGGTCCTTCCGGTATTGGGAGTGGTAGGTATAGACCTGCGTTGGAGGATGTACCTTTTGCCACCTAGCAAACCCGACAATCAGCTATAAAACGGATAACATCTCGCATCAAATACGGCCAGAAGAACTGACTGGATACATAGTGAAGGGTTTGATCTCTACCCCCATGCCTCTTGTTGTGTCTCTCCTTTACAATCAGTAACCTCAAACTACCCTCAGGAACACAAAGTAAATTACCTTTGAAGAGGTAATCGTTGCTCACTGCAAAATCTTTTCTCAAACCTGCGCTGACGTCCTCTAGAATAGGACCAAAATATGGATCGATAGCCAGCAAATCCTTCATCATCTCGAAACCCACAACTTATCCTTCTATACGAATCATCATGCTGCGTTGGCTCAGTGCGTCAGCTACGCGGTTAACTGTCCCCGAAGTATGCTTAATGGAAAAGGTAAATTGTTGAGTAAATGCTGCCCAACGTGCATGACGGGAATAGAGTTTCTCCTGACTCTGCAGATGCTTTAAGTCATCATGATCGGTGTACAAGACAAAGTCATTGTAGGCCAAGTAGGAACTCCAGTGCTTCAAAGCTCGTACAACTGCATAGAACTCCTTGTCATAGGTGTTGTAGTTAAGTTTAGCTCCACTTAACTTTTCGCTTAAGTATGCTACAGGGCGGCCTCGTTGGCTGAGTACAGCGCCAATGCCCAATCCAGATGCATCACAATGCAATTCAAATCCTGTAGAAAAGTCAGGTAAAACCAGAATCGGTGCAGTGGTTAGTCTTACCTTGATTTACTCAAACGCCTTAGCTGCTTCAGGGGTCCAGCAGAATGTTTTACCCTTCATACACTCTGTGATAGGAGCCATAACAGTGCTGAAGTTATGTATGAACCGTCTGTAAAAGGAGACCAATCCGTGAAAAGAGCGGACTTCAGTGATGGAAGTAGGAATAGGCCAGTCTCGCACAGCTGCTACTTTTGACTGATCCACTGAAAGCCCATCTTTTGACACGACATACCCCAGGAAGACGACCGAATCTGTCATAAAACAACACTTATCGAGTCCTCCATAAAACTCCTCTCGTCTCAAAACAACCAACACCTCGCGTAAGTACTGGAGATGCAACTCTTCCGTGGTACTATAGATAATAATGTCATCAAAGTACACAACAAGAAATTTTCCGATGAACGGGCGAAACACCTGGTTCATAACCCGCATGAACGTGCTAGGAGCGTTAGAAAGACCGAATGGCATTACCATCCATTCAAACAGACCTTCTCGGGTCTTGAAGGCTATTTTCCACTCATCCCCCATACGAATATGAATCTGGTGATATCCGCTCTTCAAATCCAGCTTCGTAAACACAATAGCACCATTTAATTGATCCAGTAAATCATCAAGGCGAGGAATAGGAAACCGATAACTGACTGTAATTTTGTTGATAGCCCGACTATCCACACACATTCTCATTGAGCCATCCTTCTTTGGTGTTAATAATGCAGGAACCGCACAAGGACTAAGACTATCCCGGATGTGGCATTTCGTCAACAGTTCTTTCACCTGTCTGCGGAGCTCTTCATGCTCTTTTGGGCTCATCCGATGATGCGGTCGGTTTGGTAGGCTAGCACCCGGTACAAGGTCAATCTGGTGTTGGATATCTCTCAATGGAGGAAGACCTGTAGGTAATGTATCAGGAAACACAACAGAAAATTCTGTTAATAGCGGCCGAACTCGCTCAGGTATAACAGCAAATGGATCAGTACTAAATTCTTTAACCACCAAAAGGTAGACAATCCTTGTTTCATGAGCATGTTCTATAAACGCCTTTTTAGCTAGAAAGTTCTTACCCGACTCCTTTGATACTGTAAGGACAGGTTTTGGGGAAACTTCTTTAGTTGGCGTTAATATGAACCTGAAATTATTCCATATAAAACTGTAGCGGTTCCTCCTATCATCATATGTGACACTTCTATCATATTGCCAGGGTCGACCTAACAACAAGTGACACGCATCTATCCCAATGACATCGCACCATGCTTTATCCCTATAGTTACCAACAGAGAAAGATACCAGACATCTTCTAGAGATATTTACCTCACTACCTTTCTTTAACCAGGCAAGCTTGTAGGGGTTTGAGTGGTCTTCTGTTTTTAGGGCCAGTTTCTGGACAGCTTCTTCAGAGATAACATTTTCGCAGCTCCCTGAATCAATAACGAATTTGCATACCTTTCCCCCAATAGTACAAGTCGATTGGAAAATATTGTTTCGTAGCCAATCATCCCCATCACTTTTGGCTTTCGGCGTCATACAGATACGCCTTAAAACCAATGCCTAACCAATATCTCCTCCTGTAACCTGGTCCTCTGGAACCTCATCAACAACATCCTCTGGTTCTTCATAAAACCGTGGGTCACCCTCCAGGTAAAAATCAGCAGTGTCAGCGAACAGACCCCTCGATTGTTGTGGTTATTGTCGTAATTTTGGACACTGTAAAGCAACGTGCCCTAGTTCATATCAATGGTAGCACCGAACCTGTGAGGAAGTAACTGTGCGACTAGGGACCTGCAAATTAGAACCTGTATGCATAGGAAAAACAGTTGGTACTCCTGGGTTAGGGCTTGGAACCGTCCTTTTTGGGAATGCCGATGGAGTTGTTCTGGTAGTATCTACTCCATAAGGCCTTCGTGAAAGGGCTTTCTCCAAATGCAGTGCCTGCTGATGTGCTTCAGACACATTCACAAGGTCGAACATGTTCAGCTGGTCCTGAAACTGTTGTCGCATCACCCCTATATAGCGAGATACCAGCTGATCTACTGAATCAGCAATATCGACACGGTTTTGTAGCTTGAAAAAATCGTTAGTGTACTCGTCAACAGTCTTTGACCCTTGTTTAAGGTTTTGGAACTGCTGATACATAATGCGGGCATAGTTGTAAGGCAAAAACGCAGCCCTCGTGTGCTTCATAAACTTAGCCCAAGTTGTTATTTTTGGCTTACCGTGCCTTGATCTGGTCTGCTTGAGCTGTTACCACCAGGATGCAGCTCGGCCTCGGAACTTAGTTGCAGCCAACTGTACCCGCTTTGCATCCAGAACCTCCTTGAAATCAACGAATTCTTCAACTGAGGCGATACAATCTAAAAACTCCTCCGGTTCGAGACCCCTTTGGAACTCTGGGATCTCCAGTCTGAATCAAGATTCCCACCGGTTGTTGGCGTTCAGATCAGAATCTCTCGGTGGCGGCTGCTCAAAGACTTAGTCACGACAGTCTTGTGGTGAGTATTGACCCCTAACTTGTTCTCACCGAGGAGCAAACGGATTATGCTCGCAGCCGATCTCTCTCTCAGATCCCGACGGCTGGTTGCTCGAACCTGGAGCTCGAAAGTTGTTGGTTTGGTTGTTCAGCAGCCTGTGTAGTGCTTCTTGTACGTCTCTCAACTGATTTCCCAACGAGTGCATCTGTTCACCAACCTGGGATTGGAATTGACCGAATTCATCACAGTCGACCGATTCAGTGATCAGAATAGTGGACTTCCCCCGAAAAGATCGCTTTGGCGGCATACCGTCGTTACCCACGCCGTAAGAACTCTGAATCTGATACCAATATGGTAGCGTCAAGCTACGAGATGGAACAGGTGGCTGAAAAGTCAGAGAAATAAGACGAACAATAGAAGATGGATAGCTCTAACCCTAGGTCAGAGTAGAAGAGACTTTAAAGAAAAATCAAATTCTATTCAAAAAAGTCTGAGGCAAAACTAGGGTTTGAGAGCCTTTTATAGAAGTGCTCGAAACCCTAGCCCAAAATTACAATTTTATTCCTTATGCAATAAAACAAAGCCCAGCCCGATTTTAAAGCGATTGGAGCTGGTTAAGTATTTTAATAAAATCCAACAAAAATTATAAAATGCAGAAAAATTATTAAAACAGCAAAACGAGGGTTTAAACGACTAAATTTAGGGCCTGGACTTCATCATATTGTGATGCTTTCGAAAATCGTTGGGCTTCTCGACGCGTTCGATTTGAGTGGTCGCATCGCCTAATTCTGATATCTTGGCCCCAAATAAAGTCTGTTTCCGTTTGTTCAAAAGGGTCATATAGTCATGGGCTTGTGCAACTACATCACAATGTATGGTCCTTCCCAGTTTGGAGTCACTTTTCTGAACTTATTTACCTTGGTATGTAAAAACACTTTCCTTAGAACTTTATCTCCTACTTGGAAGATTCTTCTTCTAACTTATTTTCAAAGAGAACCACTTCATTTAGTGCAGCCTTATATGTTTCCCATTTGCAACTAGTATAACAAACTCTTTTTTTAATGTTTTATCAGAATCGAGAAGGTTCGAGACAACCTTATGATCTTCATGAATTATGAGGTAAAAGTAAGAATTTACTCCTTACGCTAATGGTCTTCAGAGAGATAAAATTTTGGATGCTGAAATATCTCACCAATAATTTAGAAGCGGGTCATTTAAGATTTATGTCTATTGGAATTTCTCGATCTTTATTCTATCTAGCATGACCGAACCAAATATAATTTTGATAGCCCTAGTATAAGTTTTTTTGGCTTTCTATACCATTTATTCTTCATATTTTGGGAAGTAAAGGAATATCTGGCATCTGCACTCACCACCAGAATACTTCAAGTCATACCATCTCTAACACTAAGTGGACCAAACAACCCATAGGTAAAGGTGCATGAACTGTCTAATCTAAATGGCCAAAATATTGACATAATTACTAAAAAATGGGTGACAATAGTGGTAGTTCCACAGGTTTCTAATGGTTGTTGGACTCTAATTCAAACTTATCATATTTTCAAGAATTAGTGGAATATGATTCTTTATATAAGTCGTTGACGGTCTAGTTTTGGCTAGCATAACCCTCATCATCGATATTGTGAAGTTATCGACTCATTATTCTGACCATTTTATGTTTAAAGAGAGAAGATAGGTTTTAAATGAGGGTGTTTTGGGAAATATGAATAAGATAAAAAAAACTTAAAGTTTGAAACTTTAAAAAAGAAAAAAAGGAAAGCAAAAACGATCAAGCTTCAAGATGAGATAAAATGGAGAAATCTGAGTAAAAATGATCAAGTGAATGAGGATCTTCCTATTTAAATATAAATTTAGTTAACCTCGGCCATTGATTTGATTATCTAAAGAATGGTTCATATTAATCTTGAGGTGTTGACTGAGAAAATATATCTCTATCCACCTCAAGAAAAATCAAATACTTTTTCATTTTCATACCATAGAGTTTTAGCATGATATTAATGTATGTATACTGAGATAAACTAATAGAATATTAATATTAATCTTGATGAATCTTCATTTCTAATACACGAGATGCCTCACCCATAAATTTCACACATAATTTATTCATCAGAAGTTTTTTATATGGTTGTAACATTTCCTTATAACTTATGACAGTGATATTTTACCAGCATATTCTAAATCCCCTTGTACTTAACATGTGAAGTTTATAATACTGTACTAAGTTAACATAAAAAAGTAAAACTCCCATAGATCATGATATTATTAATGAAACACTTAAACTGAAATATCATAAATGAATTTCTAATTGCTACTAGATAGTTGACTTTAAGAAACCTACATATGACTGTTACAAACTAATGTTCATTTATTTCGATTAACTTTTATGACATATCATGCTCAATAAACAGAGTCATTAAGTTATATTATGTAACTATTTTTTTAATGTTACCATTCAGAAAAACGTGATCTTAACATTAGTGGAGCTTAATGGCGAATTATGCAAGCTCTACAATGATTGTCGTAAAAGAATATTGTATATGACTAATATAAAAAATCTCTTAAAAGGTTGATCTTTTCAAATTGAGTGAAACCTATTTCATATAAGATCTTATTTATATCTTATAATGTACCTTTGAGTTACGCATTATTCAAATAGAATGCAAGCACTTACAAAAAAACTTAAATGCAACTAAATTGTACCATAAAGTAAACTAAACTGTTATATAATATAATCTATTATATAAACTAAATTGTTAAATGATATAATGTATGCTAAATACAGATAGTTATTACTATACTGGAATCTAGTTCCCTATTTCTAGACTTGTGGGGCTTTGCTTGCACTGGACATCTCCAAATGTACAAGTTTCCAAAAATAAAGTTTTTGTTGGGTTCAATGTTATTTTACCATTTTTAATAATTACCTTCAAGATTACTGGTCTAAGAATAATTCTTTTTGTATATTTTAACTAAACAAAATTAATTTTGATATTGTTAGTTGATCTATCTCATTTAATGGAAACATAAGTGTCTGATATGATAAAATTAATTCTCTTACCAAAGTGATATACCATACTCTAGTCGTACAAAAATTGAACTTTTCAATGAATCTCGGTCATTATTAAATATGGTAAAAGTATTGATAAACGATATTTATGAACAATATATGTTATATTCGTCATCACTATGTATGAATAATTTATAGCTTTCTGAATTTGTTATACGACGTTACAAGCGACTAATAAAAATAAACTCTTAAAATTGACCATAAAATAGACTTCTTAACTGATTTGCCCATAAATCTCACAATTGTCTATGTCTTTTAACATAATTTAATGTTAACGCTTTCGATCTGCATTATTTTTCAGATTTAATGAACTTTAATAAATCTTGAAAACTAAAACACTAAAATATAAGCTTCTAAATTTTAGTAGTGGAAATTACAAGTATCTTAAGCATCTCTTTATAACATTTGATATGATATTGATCAATGGATGCTTACAAGTATCTTAAGCATCTCTTTATAAAATTTGATATGATATTGGTCAATGGATGCTTACAAGTATCTTAAGCATCTATTTAACTTATGTGTATTATACACTAATTTATTAACTAATTTAATTTATAAAATAAAATGGTGTTATTGTGTTTAATTTTAGATTTGATGGGTAATTTAAATACTTATTGATTGAAATACATAAATAAATAGCTAAATTGAATAAAATGAGCATAAAAGAGTAAAATTAAAAATAGCTAAAGATGGCAAAATAATAAAAAGCTAGAGATTTAAAGAAAAAAAAACAATAACTCACACGCGAGCTTAGATTACAAACACAAAATTACATTAGCTTAGATTACAAACACAAAATTACATTCTTAGTAGATCTCTTAGTTTGACTAAAGACTTCATGGTTGGACACCCATGTTATTTTAGAAATCGTCACAGGATAATGTATGTACTCACTGTATGTCCTCACCGCGGTACTGCAACTACTACTATGCGCTTTCTATAAGACCGTTAAAAAGAAAACTCCATTCGCGCCATTGTGATTATGGTAAAGTCTTTTATGTGTAATTCACATGTGCGATATTTCAACTATATTGTGTCGTTGTCGTCGCGATGAATCTTTTTCCTATAGTAACCTTCAAAATTCAGAATTTGAAACACTCTTTTATCATTACACTGATATTATCAATTTTCTGACGAATTTTGAAAATCTGTGTTTATAAAATTATTCATGTTACACAACACATATACACGTAAGCGATTACATAAAAAAACATGTTACTCTACTAACTTAAAATCCTCCCTTTTCTCTTTATCTATAACTTTCACTGTATCCATCGTATGCTTTCAGGCTTCCATTATAGGTCAATAGGTATGAAAGTGGCATAACTTATGTTTGGACCTTTTCTGAAAGTATTCTCGTTTCGTTAGATTTGGTTTTTCGTACGTCGTCTTTTTTTTGGGTTATATCTAAAGAGTGACAAACGGTTCAAACCGCGACCCGTCAGAACCGTTTAAAAATTCCTGGTGGTTTACAGTTCTGTCGTTTTGCAGTTTATGCAGTTCTACCGGCTTGTAAGTATCACGGACCAGTTTCGTAGGTTACCCAGCAGAAGATCCATTTAGGCACCATTTATCAAAGTATTTTATAATATTATTTAAATTTGTAAGGGTTAATTGAGTCTAATTTCAATCATTGAGATATGTACAATATAAACGGGTTAATTATGCTATTTATTATATTTTAATTTAAATACTATATCATTTTCATCGAAATTCTATAATCAAAGCAATTATATTCTAAAAAATATAATTGTAATATGATTTTGATATGTTTGATTATATTTATATATTTAAGATATTTTATTTAATATTAGGTATATATTAAATAAAATATATACATCTAATTGTATTTTGATTATAAATTTCAATATTATTGAAAATATTTTTACGATTATAAAATTAATAATTTGATTGTCTTAAACAAGATATCGTAAACAATATAATTGTAATATGATTTGTATATTGTTTGATTATATTTAGATAATTAAGATATTGTATTTAATATTAGGTACATATTATATAATATATACCTATTAGACATATAATTGTATTTTGATTTTAAATTATCAGGTAGTTCTTTAGATCTTTCAAGCTTGAGGTGTATATGTTTAGATGATTTAAATAGTTTACAACTATTTTTCGAACTATTCAATATTTGAAGTATAAATTTAAAGTTTTTCAAATTGCATAAGTATATGCATAAACATAAATTTTCTTTGAACAACAATATAAAAATTGAAATTGAAAGAGATTTAATTAACTTTTAATTAAAAAAGGAGTTCGGATTCCCTATTTATAGAGTTTTTATTTTTATTTTATTTTAAATAGTTCGAATTCCCTATTTATAGAGTTTTGTTTTTTTATAAATAGTTCAAATTCTCTATTTATAGAGTTTTAATTTATTTTTTTAAATAGTTCGAATTCCCTATTTATAGAGTTTTACGGATTTTTTTAAAAAAAATAGTTCTTAATAGAGTACCAAACTTCTCACACGGCTATATGACCAAAGATCAGGTCTCTGACCAAACTTCCCTTAGCTACTTTGAAACAACACATTTCACACTTAATTAAAAGGGCTTAACGATACCATATTCTATACATGCCTGACTTTTCCCTTATTCGGGATTGGTTATTTTCTCATACCGAAACGAACTTAGTTTATCTAATTCCAACTGGAGCGATGTTAGGAACTTGCACTCATAATAACAAACAAAATCTGGTTTTATCTCTTCCTTCTGTGAAGCGTATGATCCTTCGGCACCTCCGGAGGTTTCCAAAGTAGCGGACTTAGCAGTCCCTACCCGAGTCAAGCTTCATCCTTTCCTTGGAAGAAGACCTTCCAACACGATGACCTAAGCTTCATGGTTGTAGCTGGTAGACCCGTCTACCCCGGACGAAGTTCTAAATATTCCCGGAAGGGAGAAGGCATAGAAAGCATGCTAAGAGTGAATCCCTCAATCAAGCTTGAAATCGAGTTTCAGTGAACTTTCCATTCAACCAATCCTTCAGGGACATCCCTGTGTTAGGTAGGGCCAGAGATATTTGATTAGTCGAATGAGGCCATCCCTCTGGCCTGTCATTTCTTTATTGGTCAGCTGGCGGCTCCTGCATCTCTTGCGTCTCTGTGGGGGGGGCCTTCATACAAGTTTGCTGCTAGGAGTCCCTCTAGTCAAATCAATAGAAGTCCCAATAGGATTTTACTAACCTGGCTCTTCCATCGATGATCTACTGCTCCCTCTTAGTTGTGGATGCCAATTCGAAATCCCTGGCCTATGGTGAATCCAATTCCTACTAAGATTGGAGTATAGAATTTCTCCTCCTTTAAGTCCAGTTTGAACCCGTCCCAGCAACGAACACCTTCCTACTGTAAGGTGAGGCTCTGCCCCTGGAATCCACTCTGGGTCGGAGGAGCAGCTAATCCAACTTCTTGAGCAGCCGAGAACAATGAACATTTGATTGAATTACCCGAGCCAAGAGCGATTTGACTCGAATCTTGGACATGATCTTTAATCCTACACCGGTTAATGATGCGATGGGAGAAGTTAAGTTTTGATTTTGTCATTTTTTCATCAATGTTGGCCCATTCGAGGCTCGTCCATGTCCAATCCCAGTGGACAAACCATTGCCCCTACCTTTATAATCCAGACAGTCACTGAAAGCCTGGGCCTAGCCCTCTTTCTCAACTCGAGTCTTAAGTTCATCGGCTTTCATCATTGACGAACACCTGCGCTAATAAGACAAAGAAGTGGGGAGTTTATGACTTGAATGAATCAGTAACAATGGATTACTGGAATGAGGGATCAAGAGATGGATAGGGGGGAATGGCCTATCAATTATTAGTGGACCTTCTCTTGAACCGGTCACAAAGCTCTCAACTAAGTTGTTTAGGTTCTGGAATTCCATCTCTAGTTGGGGGTTTTGGTTCGAAGGTTAGAAATTGTGGTGCGGGTTCATCTCTCTCGACCAGTTTAGGTTCAAAGGAAGGGTGATCGAGGGGACCCAGACTTTAGATCTCTTCTTTATGTTATGGCATGAGGTTTCTTGCATATCAAGATTGTGGAGGCCAGGGAAGACGGATTGGATCGAGAGGCATGCATATGCCTCTTCTTTATCGATAGGTTTCTCATCATTTGCAGTCTCCGGCGAAGGAGATAAAGGTGAGGCACCGAACATGTTCTATCATCAATCTCTATCTGTCATTAGGAATCTAAATCCGCTTTTCCAATTCACTAGTACACTGTGCGCTACAACTATCAGCCCTTTTACTAGTAAGGGAAAACGCTAGCGCGCTAGCTAGCTACTTATAGTTAGAACCCCTACTTTCTTTATGGGATATTTTTATAAGCCTGCTAAAAAACAGAAGCGCGCTAGCGCGCAACGGCTGAAAAGCCAGCAACTTGTTAGGAGTAGGTTTTGGCTTGCCCCTTTTTTATTATTAGTAAGATAGGTTTGGAACCTTATACAAGGGGCTGCTTGTTGCTCGCCCCTATCTCTAAAGAGGCTTGTGCACTCCACTCGTTACCACTAAACAACGAAGCCTAGAGCGGAAGGAGGGACTTGAACCCTCAACCTCAGCCTTGGCAAAGTTATGCTCTACCATTAAGCTATTTCCGCCAGCTACGGTAGTGGCGAAGCAATACTGAGCAATTCACATATTACTTGAGACGGATGACTTCTATTTTTCCGCCGGACCATGCTCTTGACCTCTGATCGAGCTACGAGCACGAGTAGGTAGGACGGCGGCTATGGGCAGTTGGGAAGGAAGGGGGACCCCTCTTTTTGCTTCGCGCCGGATGAGATGATGATTAGTGGGTCAGGTCCAGTGTGTGCTCTTGATCACAATCACTAAAGAGGTGGGTTGCCTTTTCAATCAATCTTTGGCCGCTCAGCGCCGCTATTGGTGCGAGTTGTAAAGAGTCTTGGTATCGAGTCGAGGCGGGGCATCATTTCATTCTCGTAACGGGAGTGAGTGCACCACAAGACCAGACAAGTTACTCCCTCGTAGCGGCGGCATCTGTCTGTTAAGTTAAGTCATTTCCTAAGACGGCTCCTCTTATCCTACGATAATCCAAGCAGCAGCTCCACGAATCCGTTTGGAACCAGTCGATTCATGAGCCATTCGTTATCCCCTCTTGGTCGGCGTTTGCCAGCCACTAGAGCAAGTAAGAGAAGATAAACTACAGTGAATAAACTTAAATAACCGCAGATTTTGATCGAATTGTACACCTTTGTGTCTGGCTATGTATATAAATGTGCGGATGGGACATCTCTCTCCTTTTCAGGGGGGAAGAGAGAGGGAATAAGCTACAGCGGCACCTCACGAATTTTTTACTGGGTCCTATAGGCCCGAGTGTTTGGATGCACGTATTTTGCTCATATTCATGTGCAGTTAAGATCAAAATTATCCCCAAGGAAACCATTTATGTCTTTCTTGGATATGTTTAGTCGGGTATAGATGCTATGACGTGAAATCCAAGAGACTCGATGTCTCATTGAATGTTATTTTTAATGAGGTCGCCTCATATTTTCCTTAATTAATTAATAAGCCCCGGGGGAGAATGGTGATGGAGATGTATTGTGGTGCAGCCTTCTCATGTTCATCAACTCTAACTTCATTCTTCTGCAGTTGATGTTACAGATGAGCCTCACTCTTCAGGCCAGCAGCCTTACCCAGCATCTTCTGTCGATTGTCAGCCTGTTCTGCCGATTGTCAGCCTGTTCTGCCGATTGTCAGCCTGTTCAGCTGGCCTCAGAGGATTCAAGTCACCCAGCACAGCATGTTTATTCTCGGGGGCGATTACACTTTGTTTCCCAGAGGAAGACTGCTCCAGAAGATCAGCAGTCTAGCCTAGTTGCTTCCCTTCCAGTCGCTTCCTCAGATTCTGGATCCCTTTATCAGGTTCGTCGATCCTGTCAAGTTTCTTATCTTGTTGAAGGATTTTTGTCTTATCTTATGAATCGTTTTCCCCAAAACATCGAGCTTACCTCATGTCAGTTCAATCTTCTCATGAACCTGAAGCATTTGCTGAAGCCTTCAATCATTATTGCTGGAGAGATGCTATGTAGGAAGAAATCAATGCCCAGGAAAAAAAGAATAAGACTGAGTCTCATTGCCTGCAAGGAAACAAGCCATTTTCTGCAAGTGGATTTACAAGATCAAGCATCAAGCAGATGGCTCGGTAGAGAGATACAAAGCTAGATTAGTAGCTAAATGATTTCTTCAAGAATATTGAGTCGAACCCCTTTAAAGATAAGGAAACATTTTCTTTGCCCCGGGTTACTAAAATGACCACCATTCGTGGCATTCTTGCCTTGGCTGCAATAAAAAGTGTCCCTTATTTCAACTTGACGTGAAGAATGCCTTTCAACAACATAAGGGAGGATTCACAAGAAGAAGTTTATATTCAGCCTCCTCCAACTCCAGGCTTCTCTTCTCCTAAGAATCTTAACTTGGTATGAAAGCTCAAGTTAAGTTACGGCCTTCGACAAGCTAAAGCAGGTACCAAGAGCTAAGAAAAGGGGTTGGTTTCAGAAATTGAGCTCGTTTCTCACTGCTTCATTATTTAGAAAAGGTTCCACTATAGCCGTGCAGATTCTTCCATGTTTGTTCGTCGACGTCATGGTCGTTGCCTCATCCTTCTTTTATACGTTGACGACAACATTCTCACCGGGAATGATTCTTCTCTTTTCTTTGATTTCATCAAGGAGCTTGGCAACCAATTTGTCTTTTTCATTTGATGCATTACTTTCTCGGCCTGAAAGTCTCTCGCTTCACCTTTGGACTTCGCCTAACCCAAAAAAAGTGTACTTCTTGAATTTTTATCTTGTCTATCCTGCCCTGCGCTATGCCTATATCTCCAGGTGCCAAGCTATCTGCCCCTACTCTTATAAAATAAAGGCAGGCTGCCCTGACGACCGACGCTCTACCTCGGGCTTTTGTTCTTGGTCGGAATCTCATTTCCTGGAGCGCTAGGAAGCAGACCCTTACTCAGTTCTTAATCTTTAAAGAAAGACTTATTGGTAAAGCTTTAAAGCAAGCTGCTAGAAGTAGCGCGCTAGCGCTTTACTAATATCAAGTAAAGGCTATTCTCATTGAGAGTAGGTTTTTTTCAGATACAAAAAAAAAATCAACATTTGATACCTCTTCTGACTGTCTATTTTATAATAGCAATTACACATTCCCTCGGCCTCTGATTACGAAGTGCCATTTCCCATAGGAACCTAGTTCTTCAATCATATCTGCACCAAATTATGCCTTTCGGAAGAAAATATGATGCGAGGACCCGATCCACCAACTATCTGAAATGTTGGCAAACAGGGCCATAGTAGTGACCAACACTACATTTTCCTGATCATCATGGCTTTTTCCCTTTGCCCTTCTTCTTTTATGGGCACTCAAAACTCAAGTGACTTTTCTTCTTGTAGGACTAACACTCTATTTCAGGTCTTTCCTTATTCTTCTTTTGATTTGAAACATATTCTTTTGCGCAGCATTAGTCTTTTAAGACTGCTTTTTAAATATATTTTCAGCGTCTGCCTAAAGAAAATGGTCAGATCAATCATAGTGAAAGGAAGAGTTTCACGGGAGAGAATGGTTGTTAAAGACTCAAACAACTTCAGCAGACTTCCCGGTCACTGATCACGATCAATCATTTTTACTCTTACTGTTACAAACATTTTTGAGAATTTTATCCATCTTGTCTAAGTGCTGAGACACACTCGGCCCCTCTTGCATCTTGCTTGGAAAAAAGTGTTGTCGAATAAAATTCATGTTTACCATTGTCACTCACTCATACATTCTTTGTGGAATCTCCCTGATTTCTCATACAGACTCAATGTCTCCCATTGAAACTAGTACCTTATCATTGACCACCATTAGCACAGCTTCGAATAACTTTTTTTTTACTGTAAAAAAATTATAGATGTTGTTCATATGATTTTTTTTTTGTTATTTGGCTACAACAACATCACTTGATTGAAGAAGCCATTAGCATCAGATCTGCGGGTTTCTCTTTTCTAAAGAATGAAAAAACAGGAATACATCTGTTTTTACTGAAAAACTCCATATGAACTTGGCCAGATCACTGCACAGAAATAGATGTCTGGGAGATTCTTGTTGAGGAGCTACACAGCACACACACCTGGACACCACAGGGATATTCCATTTCTGAATCACATCATCAATAGGAATTTTAGACAGAATTAACTTCAAACAGAATGAGGTAACCCTTGGAGGAAGATGTTGAATCCAGATTCTCTTGTAATGAACAAAAACAGTCCCTCGATAAAGTTGATGCTTGAGTGACTTAGCAATATACTGTCTAGAAGAGTCCAACAACCAACACAATGTATCAGGAGCCCCAGATCTTAGCCTCCACTTAGTTTTCAAAATCTCAGAATGGAGATGAACATGGATCACTTCCAACACCAGTTTCAATTTAGTGGTACTAGAAAGAACCTCCATCACGGAATCAGAAGCACAAGGAGGATCATGTATACTGGGAAGATTGGGCAGCCATATGGCCCTCCAAAAAGGAAGACTCCCTTGTCGCACACTCCAAATTGAATTATATCTTAACCTCTCATAATGTTGAAAGATCATCTTACAGTTATGAGACATTGCATAGTGAGTAGTAGGGTGCCAAACATCTAACTTGGATCTCATGAACTCAGCTCAAATACCCTCCCCTTTTAGAAACTTCCACACCATTTTACACTGCAGCACTTCCATGGTCTGAAATAATGAAGAAATTCCTAAGCCACCAGCCTCCTTAGGAGCAGTTACCTTATCCCATGAAACCCAATTGTGCCTACTATTTCCAGAACACCAGAGGAAGGTTCTTATGTGCTTTTCTAGACTCTGTAGCACTCCCTTTGGCACAGGTAACACAGATAATATATGAATTGGCAAGGAAGACGAGAAATACACTTTTGATCAATACTACTTTACTAGTAGGGAGATAGCATTGCATCAGACCACCCCCTCAATCTTTGCCTTCACCTTCTCAACCAAGGACTGAAGTAAGCACATTTCACTCTGTCTTTAAACAAGGGTGCCCCCAGATAAAGGACAGGAAAGGTTCCCTCCTACATGCCAGTCAACCTCATCAAGTTCTTCCTCTTCACAGTTAAAACCGATGAAAGGAAAAGAGAGCTCTTGCTCCTATTCACTTATTGACCAGACAAATACGCATACCAGTTCATGAGCTTCATAGCTGTTTTAACAGATGAAAAGGAACTATTCATAAAGAGTGGCATGTCATCTACATACAGCAAGTGTCTGATAGTCCTTGCAGTCCTAGAACACTGAAAGGGACAAATCTTCCTGCTCTTTATATGGTAGTTCCACTGTAATTCCATTGCAATGATGAAAAGGGTTGGAGAGAGAGGGTCTCCCTGCCTCACACCTCTCTCTGACTTGAAAAAACCATGTTGATTGCCTTCCAATTCTATGGTGTACCAGCAATTCTGGATGCAAGCAGCCACCAACTGTATGAAGTTATCTAAGAAGCCCAGAGTTTTCAAAGCCACCATAAAAAATCACCAGGATAGCCTATCATAGGCTTTGGTCATGTCTAGTTTCATTAAGAAATTGCCTCCCACACACATCTTGTCTAGATCCCCAGTCATTTCATATGCCAAGGAAATACAATCAGGAATATTTCTTTTTTTCACAAAGCCAAATTGCTCAAGGCTTATTAGTCTAGGAAGCACAGCAGCCAATCTGTCATTAAAAATCTTGGACATGATCTTATAAGAGAAATTACACAAGCTAATTGGTCTTAGTTCAGCAAAGGAGGAGGGGTTCTTTTTCTTTGGGATTAAAGTGAGCAAAGAAGAGGTGTAGGGAGTCAGGCACCTTTAAAGAACGAACTCCTGCACAGCATGCACAATATCATCTCCTATGATGGACCAACAACCATGATGGAACACTCCATTGAATCATCTGGCTCTGGAGAACTAAAAAGCCTCGTGTTTTTAACTGTATTCCAAACTTATTCCTGAGTAGGGATAGCTAGCAGAGTTTCATTCTCTTCCACAGTTATCTCTCTTTTATCATTGATCATAAACTGTTCAACTTCCTCTATAGTAAGAGCAGCATCCTCAGGAGTGCAAATGTTTTTAAAGTATTTTACTCCCTCAGTCCACACCTCAGAACTAGAGAAAGGAAGTCCCATCTCATCCAACAAATGGGAAGTGGTATTTCTGACGGATCTGACCTTAAGAGCAGCATGGAAGAACTGAACTTTGTATTCTTGTCACCACATTCCAGTCCAGCCAGCTGATCCTGGATTTAGATATATAAAAGACCTCCTCTCTTCTTAACAAGGCTGTGTTAAAATTCAGAAGACTTCTAAGCTTCCCTGCCTCCCAAGTAGTCAAATTCCCCTCTCTTTCCTCAATATAATTCATCTCGCCCTCTGTAGCTTTAAGTTGATGAAACAAATTACCAAACACCTTACAATTCTACTCAGAGAGAGCCTTTCTTAATCTCTTCAGCTTGATTTGCAGCTTAACTAGAGGAGATACAAAACACTCTTGAGCCCAAGAATGTTTTACAATATCCAGAAAAGTCTCATGAGATAGCCACATACTCAAAAACTTGAATCTAGATGGCACATTTGATGTTTTAGCCACAGAAACCAACAAAGGTGAATGATCAGAATGCTTCATTGCCAAATGAACCACTTTGAGCACTGGAATTTCATTGAGCCACACATTATTGACTAAAACCCTGTCAAGTCTCCTATAAGATCGAGCAGAACCTTGCTGATTATTGCACCAAGTGAATTGAGATCCTACAAACCTGCATCAACTACAACAGCTTGCAAATGAAAATCTGTAAATTCCTGAACTTCCCCAATATGTATGCCACATCTACTCTTCTTTTCAGATGCCACAGCCACCACATTAAAGTTAAGTCTCCACCCACCAACCAAGGCAGCTGATTCCGAGCCTCAATATCCAACAATTCCTCCCATGACACTCTCATTTCCTTTTATCTCTGTCACACCTTGCATAAACAAAGCTTGCCAAAAAACCTTGTTTTCAATCTCCACTCTACAAGTGATATGTTGGGTGCTAACTGTCATCATAGTCACATAAATACTATGATTCCATGGAACCCATATGTGTAAATGAATATCTCTTCTATAAAGCATTGAATATTAATCTTCCTTGCCAATTTCTGTAACCAAGTGCTCTTATTTTTGTGTTCAAGAATGACAATAAGGGATAAATTATGAGCTTTCATGATGTACTTCAAATAATTTACCTTATCTTGAGCTTGAACTTCCTAGCATTCCACATAACATAATGAATCATTGAGAGAAGTAGAAGATTGCATACAAGATTTGGCCAAAGCTCTAGTCAAAGGCCTACTTTTAGCCACGAAAATATGAGATGTCTTCCCAGAATCTGAACCATCCTCCTCCTCTTCAGTTTCCTCATTCCCAGAATATTCACTCTCATTAGTTATCTGAGTTTTCCCCTTATCACTGCTAGAGTCCTCAGTAGTGTTTCGTAGCAGCCATACCTTTCATATTTGAGTTGTGCCCTTGAGATACAGACTCCAGGCTATTGTTTCCCTCCAACCTCACAAGATGAAACACTGGCACCTCAATCCCTTTAACTGATAGCCCATGGAACTCCTTAGCAGGAGTACCTAATAACCTCTTATTCTTAGAAGGCTCAATGTCAAGAGCTTTAATCTCTGATTCTGTTAAAGAACTAGTAACCTGTTTTCCAGTTCTCTTTCTTTTATATATTCCCAATATCACATCAGCTGCATCAGCCATAGAATTAGAAAGCACATTGTTTTCCTCGCAACGCAAGCAAGTTGACAATCTTGACTTCTTCATTCACAAAATTGTCTCTATTTTGGGATTTAGAACCCTTGCTTGTCGCGCAAGCTAGCTTACTTACTTCCTTAATTACAGAATTAACAAGTCATGCCTCTGCTTCCAGCCTCTTCTCAGCTTCATTCTTCTCCAAAAACTCTTTTTTCTCCTCCAGCTTGTCATCTTTTTCATCTCCTTGGACTGATCATAATTTGCAAAGCCTCGAAAGTTGACTTCACTGGAATTTCAAAATCATTAGGGTTTACCTTCTTTTTGCCCTTTCTTTTCTGAACAGTCTGTCGTTCCTCTCCACGTTGAAGGATTCTCGTAGGTAGGATTTGATTTGGACCCACATCCATCACTTGATCCCTACCTTGAACCTCTTCTTAGCCTTTGCATGCTTGAAGTGCTAGGGTTTTTTTACAGTTTGAGATCCCGTGCCCATGCAAACCACATTTAATGAAGTAATGTATCTTCGA
Organism: Limnanthes douglasii subsp. nivea; assembly: GCA_036936605.1. Lineage (NCBI taxonomy): Eukaryota > Viridiplantae > Streptophyta > Magnoliopsida > Brassicales > Limnanthaceae > Limnanthes > Limnanthes douglasii. Next base: position 222,961,063 of record JAUPFV010000004.1, on the reverse strand, counting down.
CTCGTAACAATCTTTTGAAAAAAACCAGAGTCCTTGCCCGTAACTATCCAAATCTTTTATTTCCTTGGCTGATTCCAGTTCAATACACAGTCTTGCATACATGGAGAAAGAGAGAGCTTGAGTTCGAGAAGTAACCCTAACTAAGAAACTCACCAATGACATTGACTATCACTACCAATGTGTCTGGATTGAAGAATCTCATTGGAAGTCCAGGAAGCTTAATCCATGTAGACATGCGCACAGGCTCATGCTTTGGATCAAAGTCTGGAGACCAACGAAATACCTTATATAGCGTATTGTCCATTGTGTTTGAGTCTCGAGCCAGTGCTTAACGCAATCCTCATTTAATCTGAGGTATATCATAACATGCGTTAGATCCATCAAACCTAAGGAGGCTGGCTGCGTAAGCTTCCACCCCAAGGAGATAATCTCACCTATCTGATGGTCTTCCATATGAAAACTTCGCGACAACTATTGTTAAAAAATTATCATTCAGCTCCAAAAGAGTAAAATGAACACATATGATACAATCTTGGACTATTGCTACATGCCGCAAAAGTTTGACGTGTCTGAACTAAGTGGTGCTTCGTTCTACTAATTCCATCCCAAAATTATTTTAAACAATAATTGCATTGTAAATGCAATCTATAATTTTTCTTATCATTCTTTCTTATAGTATTCTCAAATTTTAATTTTAGTAGATTCCATTTAAGTTGAGGAAAAAAAAAACGAAACAGACGTACAAAAGACTTTCATTCTATTACTGTTCTTTTTTATCTATCTTAAATTTTTCGTAACTTTTTATATTATTTACCGTTACTTAATAAATTTAATAATATTATAGTTGTAATATTTATTATAAAACAAAACTCAAAAGTTAGATAATATATCTGCTTAAAAATATTATAGTTGTAATATTAATTATAAAACAAAACTCAAAAGTTAGATAATATATCTGCATTCATATCGTATACCGATAAGAGTGCTACTAGTTTTCTTCTTTAATAAGTGGTTATATATTTATTTATACAATAGATTCCCTAATTTAAATTATTTGGAGGTCTCTGTCTGATTCTCAATAAAATAGTTTGAATCTAAAAGTAAGTTTAAATTACATTTGAAGTTATAGCAGGTTTAAATTTCGTTTATAGTTATAAATATTGAACAGTTATAAAGTTATGGTTTCTTTGGTTTAAATTTAGAATTATAGGTTTATTTTTATTTATTTTTTTAAAACTTTTGAATTCTGACAAAACAATTACTCCATGATAAAACGGTTGACTACTTATATTAACTACAAAATTGAAAATTTTGTTACCTGGATCATCAAGAGGGATGGAAAATTTTGGTGACTGAATGAGGGAAGTAAGAATGATGAGCTCAGTCGAATCGGAGGTGATCGACTGACGAAAGTGAACTTATCAATATATTCAGCAGCTGAGCGAAGGAGTAATGGTTGCAGGAAACATTTTTACAGCAGCTGCTAAGGCTGAGGATTGTGGAGGATTATGACGATATATAGGCTAACCTCGGACTCCTTATCTTCATATCTTTTAAGGTTGCAAGAAGGCAGCGAATCGCACCTTTGAGGACTAGCACCGCCCATAATCACAAGCTTTGGCAAGCCTAATTTGACATCATGCCCAAATACGGGTGGCCTCATTTCCGAAGCAATTAAGGAAGAAGAAGATCCAACAAGGTCTTCTAGACCGAGCCATCAGTCGGGTCCCTAATGTAGCCATGTCGATTGTGGCAGCAGACAGACTTCAAGAGTTATTTGATATGGACCTATATATGACATCCATCTCGTCAGACCTTCGGACAAACTAGGAGCTACTTGGTATGTTAAACATGCTTGGTGTGGATAGTGAAGATAAACTAGGAGCTCCTGTCCTTAAGTTTATATTTGACAAACAAAATGTGTAATCGTAAAAACACCACCAGTGATAATTCTAAATAAAATTATAAGGAATACTTGTTCTAACGAAAGATGTGAGAAACAGTGTGGAGGGCCAAGTAATAAGGATATATATTATAAGGCAATTCAGTCTGGTAAAGGCTTCTTTTCTATGCAGTTGATTAAATGAAACCCCAATCTCGCATCCAAAACAGAGGCAACCAAAAGTATAAAAAGACCATAAACTAGACTAAGATTAACATTCGAATTCATTCTGAGATCAGAACCTCCTTCCGGGTCCACCTGCAGCAATAGCTGCACCCCTACCAAAGCCAGCAGTGGGTAGCATCGGCTGAGGCTCAACGACAGAAAGGCCAGGGATTTCAGACATACCGAGAGCAGCAAGCATCTCGATGGTTTCTTTGTCGACTTTAATATCATCAATCTTGATGGCGGACTCTTCAGGAACGAAATCCATGCGGCGCTCACGCTCCTCTTCTTGAAGCTTAAGGGAAATTCCACGAACAGGGCCCTTCTGGATACGTTTCATCAAGTGAGTGGAAAAGCCAGCAATCTTGTTGCGGAGACGCTTGGATGGGATGATGGCAACCTCCTCCAAGATTTTCTTGTTGGTGTGGAAGTCCAAGGTCATCTTAGAGTAGTACTTCTCAATCACCTGACGTGAAGATTTCTTCACGGTCTTCGTTCTCACTCTACCCATACTCTAAAAGCTAGCTGTTGGTAACAACATTTGACCATAAATAAAAACTGTTAATCCAAATACAATTATCATAAATTCAAGCTCAAATAAACTAAAAAAGACAAGTAGGATCTAAACAAAGAAGGATCAGAATACTGGCTTATACTCTCCATTAATGAGAGTAAAAATCGCATAGTATAATCATCTTCGATAATTTGGGGAAAGTATCATCATCTCCATCTTTGTACATACATTTATAGATCTCAAATCTCAATCATATCATATTACCAATGTACCATCTTATCAAAATTCCAAAATCATAAAACGTAATCATCAGAACTATTGGATAGTTTCTTCAACGAACACATCTCAGACGACCGTAGTGAGAAATTGACTCCAAAATCATCATCTGAATTTAACAAAACAAAACAAAACCGAGGAGAGATTGAGTAAACACAAACAAAGAGATTACAATTAAGCTCAACCATCTAGTTCTTACTTGCTTTGCTGCAAAGGAGACGACAACTTAAAGGAGTAGTTAGGAGAGTATTACTGATTAGGGTTTGTGAACCATTCATTGATATACACGATTTGTTTGTGTGGAGGAGGCCCATGTGGCGTCAACACTTTTTTTTATAGTTTGATTATATTTTTGGACTTTAGGCCCATTACTCCAATACTTATCTAACTATAACTATATATAGTTATAGTTATAAAATTTTGTTACGGAACTATCCATATAAATATAAAAACGGAATTAATTTTATGATTATATTAATTTATTTATTGAATATCTTTTTATAAAAATAAACTAAACTAAAATTAAAATAAACCTAATTTTTTATTAAAAAAACTTATAAATCTAAAAATTCGATCGCCTTTTTATAATTTAAAATATAAAATAAATATGTAAAATATTGTTCATGAAGACCTACATGGCATACGGGGATGTAAGACAATAAGTCCAAAACACATTAAATCGGTGAAGAAAATCCGATGAAAAACTAAAATAATTCCAAAGTTATAAAAAAATATGATAAGACCGTACTTCTCGGACAAGGCGTGTTATTTGGACCTGGTGAGGTAAGAGTAAGTCTTTGGAAAAAGAAATTCAACCAACTAGAAGCGGATGAAGAGAAATTATCGATCAGAGAGCAAAAGACACCACAGGACGTACCGATCGACAAACACCGAATGAGGGCCTTAAAGCTCCCTATGACATTAATCATTAGAAGTTGTATCGTAGCGTTATACAATACAAATGTGCACTTTTTCTTTTCTGATGTCGCAAAATGGTTTTTCAACGAGACATATTGCAAAGTTGGTCAATTAATGATTTATGTGTTTGCCAACGTACGAGTTTTATTTATTTTTCCACCTTTATTGATTCAGCGAAGACTGGAGCCGGATGTACTAACTCTGTCACTAATTTTTATACTCAAATTATACCCATAAAACCTTGAAAAATCACTTTTATATTTATGCATTATTATTTATTTATTTTATTTTAAGACATTTATGTAATTTTCTTTATTTGGGATTAGGGTTTTGGGTAGGTATTATATAAAGTATCATATACCTTATTTTATCATCAGATTGTGATTAACAGAATTTTGAGATTATTTCTATAACATAGGGTTATGGTTTTATCGTTCTTTCTTTCTTTAAATCTTCTGTTACGTCATCAGTTGGTGACAGAGCACAGCAATTCATGCTATATAGATACAACAATCATGATTCGAGTACCTCTTAATTTGAGGACTAGAATAAAGAACGACATCTTCTAGTCTACCTGCACAATTGGAGGAAGAATTTGCAAGTTTGTAATCAATTTGAATACTTATGAGAATTTGATTTCAGATGAGGCTGTTTAGAAACTAACGTTCAGAACTGAAGCTTTTTCATACCCGTACATACTGTCACGACTGATAGAGTACACATAGGTAATAGTTTATAAACGTTGTTTAATTGCATTTTTATGTTGGTAATTACATAGATACAACATGGTGTGATGTAGTTATTATAGACTCTTTCCATCTAGTTTTAGGATGTCCATGGCGATTTAAGAGAAATTTTACTTATGATGGTAGAACGAATCGATACAGTTTTATGAAAGATGGTTGTAAGTTTATATTCGTGTCATCTAGAGTAGTGTATCCAAAACCACCGCCAGTTAAAGAGATTCATGCTCATATTGCACCAAATACTGATCTTAGTTTTGACGCTAAAACTATATCTGAACCCAAACTTGACAAAACGATCTATGATAAGTATGATAAAGAGGTCGAAGAAAATAGTATTGATGATAAAAAAATTAAAACCTCATAAAAATTAGAAATTTCGAAACCAGCTTTTTCATCAAAAGAAAAAAAGAAAATTTCGAAATCAAAAATTTCATCAACGGTGGGTAGAATCTCATCTCCTACAATTAAATTAATGGGTAAAAGTCCTATTATTAAAAATACCCAAAACAATTTAGAAAGATGAACAAAAAATAATACAGATATTGAAAAGTTTGATATAATCAGGGATTTTTTTTTTATTTACCACCACTAAGACCTCATGACCTTATAGGGACCGAAAGTATTATCGCATATTATGAAAGAAAAAAAAAAGATCAAGAGACAGTAAAAAATTACAGTCAAAGACGAGGATTTTCCAAAAAAGAAGAAAGAACTGTGGAGTAAGTATTTCAAGGTTAAAGGTGAGAACAAAGTGGTTGGCCATGAGAAGATCGGTGCTATGACGTTAGGGTAGATGAAGGAGACTGTTAAGATATTCGATGAAATGTTTGATAAGAATTCTGTTGTGAGTTCGAGTATGGTTTCATGGTATGCACAAATAAGATACAATCGAGAAGTAATTTTTGTGTTGAACAGAATTATTGCAGTTGGTGAAGCCTTTTTGCAGGAGAATGAGTTTCATGGATTTCCTAAATTGATAGAATTTGTTGATCTGGGTAAAACACTCAAGAGAAACGTAAACATGTTGATTTTGATAGATAAACATGATATAATCCTGGGCTTTAAAGTAAAGTTTCAGTTTAGAAACAATAAGTTGGCTGGTGTACATTTTGATAATGCATGTGCTCTTGTTGTTGCCATAGTTGCTATTACTGCTACTAGTGTTGCTTCTAGTGTTGCCATAGTTGCTACTGTATTTCAGCAATTTGTTCATGTCCGTCAATATTATAAGGCAATAATGTGGTTCCAAATTTTATAAACAATGAACTAGCTCAAATGTTTCCATATGATCAACCGACTTTTTTTCACTTTCAACGATGGGAATCAGATAACGTTCTCGATTCAACTTGACACTATGGTTTATAAACTTTTGTCTTTCGGACACAATTTTATGGTTGAGAGTTTTCCCAAAGGTCACTCAAAGGTACTAAAAGTCTTTTCAGCGTATTTGAAGCAGAACCCATCTTATGTTATTTTTCTAATTAACATAACTACCAACAAGCGAATATGGGATGTTTTGGGTATGTCTGGCAACACGATCATCAGGGAAGTTTTGTGCACTAATTATTTGTTCAAAAAAAACTGCGAGTTTTATCCTATTCAGGGTACTGATATATGTGATGGTAACTTTATTGATGAAATTGATGAGTTCATATTACAACCATATGCACACAATGAGTATGCGATATTTTATTGTTTCTCTAAAAAAGAATGTGAACCTGTTGCTATTGAACTATGTAAGAGAGGCATTTCATATGATCATTACTGTGCATAGATTAATATAAATGCTCATGAAAAGGTTCGTATGAGGTGGAGAAATAGTAAGTTGCATGTGATTATTGGCAACATTAATATATATTATACTATCGATAGCAAACGGGTTGATAAATCACACCATCTCCATCATTACGTCGGTCATGCTAATCAGCAAGTAGTCTTGGTATCCTCATTCACTTTTGAATTTACCAAGATATTCATGATCATATGACACTTATTCACTATTAACTGCATCGAACATATGTGTATATAGCTGAAAATATTGTGTATAAACGAATAAAGGGGAAACCGAAACCCCTAATTGAAAAGGTTGGTGTACGAACAAGTCTCGTTTTCTTGATCCTAGTAAAGCTGCTCATTTACGGTAGGAATGCGAGTTTTTACTGAGTCATGGAGGCCCTATCTTTTCCTAAACTTTTGGTGGTCCTCTTCTAATAAGTGAGCGTATTATGGTGTTAATCGCTCAAAGTATAAATCCATAAAAGATTTGTTTTCCACCTTATCTTTATGAGGGCTAGTGGAGGGAAAAGCCTTATTTGATTTTATTTTTCTTTAACGCAGCTTTATGAGCTATGTCTGGGGCCCAAGGCTACAATGTATCAATATGGTTATTAAGCATAAGTGTTATAGGCGATGAGGTTCTCATACCATAATGTCACCAACAAGAAGGCGCAAGTGGTGGGGGATGTCGATACATTGAAAATTTACATCTGCAATCCTTAACAAGTGTCGAGGGTCGACTTCCCTCACAATTAACAAAATTCCCATAGAAATTAAAAGAATTAAGAAAATAAATCGACTATAGCGCATATCTTTTATATGATTGGAACATCGGTGGTTATGGTAGTATCCAGAAGAGCAAGGTTGTTTGTAAGGTTTTCCTATGACTTCTAATAAGAATTAACAAGTGAAGAACTTCAATCCTAAAATTACGTGTAGTGTACTCTCAGTTATAAGTAAACTATTGCACACGATCACATTAGGGTCGACGGTGACTATTAATTGAAAATATCTAATAAATTAACAGTATTTTACTTCTATATAAAATAAAGTATCATTTAGCTTTCCCAACTGGGGAGGTCCCTGTGAGTGTTAGAAGCATGATATGACAAATGATGTTCTAGTTACATGTCTCAGTTTCTATCATAGATATGCGGCTTAAGTAGCCACGTCGGTACCACCTAGCCACCCTACAATAATACAAATAAATAAAATTTATTTTTTGGACGGTTTAGTCACCTACCTCACCTACCTACCTTGCAAGGCATGCTCCTTGGGTCTAGCAAGGTAAGATCAAACCAAGAGATAATACCTAACCAACTAGAAGCAATAGGAAGGGAAGTTGACCAATCGGATGGTAAATTTATACACCATGGACAAGTCACACTCCATATACTCGGCAAGGTCAAACCAAACCAAGAATAAAGTAATGATCAACTAGACGCGGTAAGCTGAGCGATAAGAAACTCAAGGTAAGAAGTTTGTCGAGAAAAAAGAAGGACATATCGGGGTTGTTTGTCAATAAATTAACGGCTACTACAAATGCATTCCTCAATAAGCTTCACTCATGAACGTGTGCAGTAACAGATCAAGTAGTGTATCGTGTATTAAATACCACTGAGGCACTTTTAAATAAACAGTTATGTATTTAATAGTGGAAATAATGGCAAAAGACAATATATGTTGTGAACATGTATAAATATAATTAAAGCGAATAAGAAAGTGGGGTACTTGACTTGATTACAATTTTATTTCTAGATTAGAAGAGTCTATCACTTTGGCCTATATTTGTGAGGATTTTTCTATAAAACGTTTAATACTTAACTAAACAAAATACGACTAATAAACATCACACAATATTTAACAAGTAAAATATGTGTTCCACGCGTTCAAATCGTCAACCGTTGTACTTTAAAAGGAAAATGAAACTGCATAAAACAAAATTAAATTGGTTTGAGAAATAATGATATATAAGGTAGGTTAGATAACTTTGGTATAAAGAAATCTGAAACCCTGATGAGAGAATAAATATTGTTGAGTTCATCTTATGCCAAAACGGTAAATTAGCGCACCAAAGAAAGAGCCCCAAAATGGTGGAGGTGTGAGAAAAGCCACTTTATAGTCACCTTAAGTCAGTTAGGTTAATCCTAACATGTTAAACCTAAGTTTGGTACATGCATCGTCTCAAATATCCTGAGTAAAAACACAATCATAAAGGATATGATCAATGGGTTCAGCACATGAACAACAAAGGATGCAGTCAAAAAGAAGAGGGGAGCTTAGGTCGCAACTAATAAGTTCATCTCAAATAAAATTTTTGCCACCAATGGCGAGCCATATAACAAAAGAATGATTCTATAAGTACTTGGCGTGGGAGAGAAAAAATAATATTGTTAATCTTTTGAAGGTTATTATGGTTTATGCAAGTTCGTGACCTAATTTGTGGAGACCAACACAAGCAACCATTCACAATTAAGTCAGAAACCTTGAGGGGTTTTTTAGCCTGGAATCAAGGATATTATTTTCCTTGTAGTGAGTTACCAGAATGGCGGGGAACATCTAAGAATCGTACCAAAACAACGTATTTTCCCCATTTTGGATCTTACAACGATTTAAGATATATGATCTTTCTAGAGGCTTCTAAGGTGGGGAACCAATATTTAGATTATAAAAGTTTTCATTTTTTATATATTAATATAGTCACATAAAATGAAAGAGTTGTTATAACTTACCATTAACCATAGATGTTTAAGGATAACTACTTGATTCTAAATTTTCGACTCTATAATCCAAAATTTGTCCTCTTAGTATGATAAGGTGACAGAATACCATGCCACTTTAGCTCCCGAGGCCTTCATCTCATTATTAGACCATAGAAAAATACAAAGAAATTGAGTCAGTTTCTTGAGTATTCTAAAAGGTAAAATAAAAATAAATAATTAGTACACTTGACACTCAAAGAGTAAAAACTTTAGTCCACTAGAATAAGAAAAGTGTTTTGAGATCCAAGACCATATTCTACTGGCGATGTTCTTGAGAAGGGTGACGTTCATTAAAGGATAGATGTGTTGTGAGAAGGGGAACACCAAAGTATTTAACCAGGAGTGTTCTAACATTATAGCCGAATATGTTGATCATATCGCCTCTGAGGGTAGTACCCACCTCATTGAGAAATATGTGTCTTTTATTAAAGCTTACTTGGAGGTCCGAAAGATCATAAAAATCATCAAGAACCTCTTTAATAAGATTGAAGGAGTTAAAATTGTCCCAACAAAATAATATAAGGTTATTGGTGAAACAAAATTAACAATTGTAAGCTTGTGGAATTTTCGCTGAAAGTTGAACTTCATGTAACTACTTTCCCCCCTAAGGTTACTATAAATGATTTGTGTAACTAAGACAAATGATAAAATGATAAATTGTCACCTTTTCAAAACCTATAGTTATCTTAGAAATTTTCATAAAGATCACCATTAATATTAACAAAATACGAAGGTGTAAATATACATTGAATAATCCAAGAGATCATATTTGCCAAAAATTTCATGATAATAAAAATATAAAAGATCAAATGCCATTGAACGTTGTCAAAAGTTTCACGTCGATTTTTAGAACGATCTTCGAATTTCAACATTAGTTCGGTAACCCATAAAAAGTCATACAAATAATATGTTACCAAATATACTACACCCTGAACGAACATCAATTAAGAATTGTCAATAAAATAAAATAAAATAAGTACTATATTTTATACTAAAAACAAATATGTGTGTTCTCATAATATAATCGTGTTCTCATAATAAGACTTATGAATCCTATTATGATTATTATATTTCATAAAATATAAAAAATTATTTATATTAATTGAAAAATAATAATAATTTAAAACTATAAAATGATTATTTATTTTTTAGTTTTCTAAAATTTAGTTTTTTTTTATTTCAACTATATTAAAAAAAATTATATATAATATAATATAATATGACTTTTATCTAAGAAAATCTAATTAGTCTTCAAATGGAAACATCAGTTTTTATTTATAGTATTTACAAGATATCATCTACTAATTACAATGTTATGTGTGCCGTTTAACTACCTTCTTGAAAAAATCTATAACATGATAACACGTGTAATTATGTTATAACCGTTTGAACAAGCGTTTTTTATGTTTGTCTCATATCCTCTTACGACTTCTGCTCTTATGATCTTTGTCTCATCTTATATATTCTCTATAATTTTTGTCTCGTACTTCTTCATGACCCTCGTCTCATATCTTCATTATGAACCTTGTCTCACGTTTTCTTAATGACTCTCGTTTCGTATTTCTTCATGAACCTTTTCTCGTACTTCTTCATGATCTTCATTTCAAATATTTGTTATGGCCCTCATCGTATATCTCTTACGACCCATGCCTCATATATGTTTTACCTTGTTTTCCATTTACCCCTTATTACTTGCATCTTATTATTTTGTTAGCCTTTAATTTATATTTACCTAATATTTATAAGAAATATATATTATCGATATCATATAGCCTTTTCATGACTCTCCTTAGTATTTAAAGTAATTTTCTAGAAGAATTTCTTAAATAACTACTAAAATACCTAACATGTGAGATTAAGAAATTTAATTTTTTTTATTTTCATTTAAAAATTGGCATGCATAAAAATTTCATATTTATGATTTATACCATCACATATAAAAATTCTAACATTAGTCACCACGGATTCTGACACGTTTAAAAATCATTTTATTTTTCAAAACGTTATTCCTTTTCATTTTGTTACATTGTTTTTTATCATAAATACTTCTAATCGAACGGTTCAAATATTTTTTGAATAAGTCTACTACTTTTATATTGAGAAAACCCAATTTTCTCATATCTTCTTATCTTTATCATTTCTCTTTCTAAAACTCGTTTTTTCCTTTATTGCCTTTATTGAAGCTCTGAAAACTTCAATTCACTTTCATCTTCAACTCTTTTAAACATTATTTTCTGCACCGGTTTCTCTTTTTACCTCTTTGTATGTATGTTTTGTTTCCTAATTAAATGTGAATAGATAACAGTTCTTTGTGATTTTCAGATATAATACCTAAACTTGTAGGAGAACTTATTGTTTCAAACTTATGCAATTTAAAATCTTTTATTAATTCTACTTCCAATTCTCATGAATCATATATACTAAGCCCAAATCTTGTATCCTGATCTTGGTTGAAAAAAATATAAAAATACCTAACTAGTCTAATTAATTTGTCGATAATTTTTCTTCCCTCTACCCAAAAATGGTTGCCAAAAAGAAAAAAATATTCAGAAAAAACAAGAATAAAACTACTTCGTATATGCTCCAAAAGAAGAAGAATTTATAGATAAGTTTTTCAGCCAATTATCTAACATTTATGGATACATAAGTGAAGATGAACACCAATTCTTTATATATGAATATGGTTTTCCTAACAATATTACTACTCACATTGTTACAATTGGTGGATTAGCTCACCAGAACAAGGACAACGAAATATGTTTTATACTTTCTTATTTCATTGGGGGTTCTTCGATTACCTCTTCCTTGCTTTCTCCAAGATATTTTTCAGATTTATTCGGCATAGTGCTCAGTTAAAAATTTCTGGATATACTTATAAACATTCAAAACTTCTTCACAAATATCAAAACTTTGAAACTCCATAATACTCATTTTCATTACTTAACATTTATAGAATCAAATCAAATTATTAATTTACCCACTTCTAACCATAACTTGAAAACACATTTTATCTTCATAACCGGTAATTGTGAATACTAACTCAAACAATAATACTATTAATACTTATCTTGTGTTTTTAAAAAAATTTGCACATTTCACTAAAGTTCAATATATATTCAAAACCTTCCATGAATTTAGTAAAGTAAATCTAGTGTCACAACTTTTTGTAACTTCTTTATCAGTTTGACGTCTTAAATATCATTCCCTCTTTACAATATAACTTTTTTTTAACATCTAGTCTTTGGACTATCCAAAAACTTGCCATGAATTCCGATGGAAAACATTACCCTTACCTTAACCGGACCATAAACTACACATTAAGATATTAAAGGTATGATCATTCAATAAATGTATAACAAAAAAACAATCGGGGTTGGACTAAATATTCCCATAAAAACATTGAAGGATATTGATGATGCTGATAATTTATCTCCCAAAAATGTTGTTGGCCAAATGTTGTTTGCCAGAAAAAGAAACCTGATGAAATCTCAAATTCTTCTCATCAAATGATGCTCATAAAATTTATAAAACAACCATGATGACAAGAAAAAGAAACATAAATATGTTACAAACTCTTCCTACCAAAACAAAGACCTCAACGATTCTTAAAACTTCCACAAGAAGAGCCTCGTACGAAAAACGATTGACTCAAAAGAAATAGAAAAAAAACTGGCAAAAACCATGCCCCTGTTATTGTTGCGAAACTTGACAATGTCTTTATTACTAATAATAAAAACCCTTCTAAATTTTCTAATCAACAAACTATCAATGAAAATGCTAACAAATTTACCTTACTTATGATTTCTGACAAGAAAAAAAGGTAAAAGTGTGGCCACAACAAATCCTTCCATTCAAGATACCGTTTCCACCTCTTTTAATTAGTACCCGACTAAGGAAAAAGTTGGTATCTCTACAAAACTTATTACATTAGCTATTATTCAAAAAAATGTAAAAAATATCGCCTTTGTAGTTCCTTATAACCATGACACCAACGATAATAATCCTCCTACCGATAGAGAAAAAAAACAAAAACATCAAATGCTTCAAATCCTTCCAACCAAGATACCAACAAAATCAATTCATATACTACTTATTTTTCCACTATCCAACCGACACCATTTTCAAACAATAGAAAACCAATTATTCATATAGACATTCTAATTCCATCACTACTGTTATCTCGCCAACTTAAATATTGTCTCAACATGTCGCACTACAACATTATGAGTATGACCGACATCTTAAAAACATAATTTAAGCTCCATATAGAGGTTCATTTTTATCATCATACATTTTTTTAATCTATCTTATTAAACATTTTTGTTTGTCATTGATTTTTTTAAAAAGTTTTCATAACTCAAGGACAGTTGCTTATTGTGAACTAATTTTATTAGATGTCAAAACAATGAGCAATTTAAAATCATAACCTATTAAGTGTGGATATACTAAGGTAATTAAAAATGATTTAATATCCTTCAAATGAAGGTTTATAGCATTAAAACATACTTGTTATAAACTGAAACATGAGAAACTTGCGGTTGACAACCTTGTTACTAATTTACTTACTGAAAAATATGACATGAAGACCTGGAACTATAACTGATTTCTAAAAATAAAGCTTTAATTACTCAAGGTAAATCTCAAACTACTAAAAAAATGTTATGGTTTGTCAAAATATTGCTCTAAAATACCAAGTTGATGACATGACTAGCACGAATAAAACTTTTGCTACTGAAAATGTTACATTGAATACTGAGAATAATACCTTGAAATATGAAGTGATAAATAATACAAGTAAAATTTGATAATTTTGAAACAACAAAGATTAATGACATCAAAACTTTATGGAAGTTACTAAGAAAAAAGTTATGAAAGATTTTAAGACAGAAGTTAAAAAAACATGAGGGAAAAAGGATCAAATTATATGTGTTGCCCAAAATTTAGGTAAAAATAATAAGGAAGATGTTATCGTACATATTTGGAGAAAAAATCCTAAAATTTATTATATTACCAAAGGACCTATGATAATTTATCTGACCATTTTATCTTAACCCCCTCATTTTTTTATTACATCTACAATGGTTTAGTTCGTTATTTATACTTATTCACTTACTTGGAGGGAATACATAGGCGAGAAATATTGTTCTATACCATACCTTATATAAAATATTATCATCATATCATTATGAAACTGAGGTTCATTATATGTTATTAAAATTCTTGGAACCTTATACCTTGATAAAATTTATTGCAAGAGGTTAAAATTTTCTAAGTCATCGACGTGTATAAGCTTTTTGCTCCTACCCGTTTTGTAAAGTAGTAAAAAATCATTACTAAAAATTTATTTTTCTCTATAGATGGCAGAGGTCTGGCCAACTTGATCTCTCGCTTATCGAATAAACAAGGCACTAAGACTATGTTCATCGGTTTGCTTGGTAAATGGATCATATTTTCATATTTTTTAGAAAAACATCACATCATTGCATAATGAACTCAACATCTATTACGAAATTTGGCCAATAAAAACCTACGAGAAGAAATTGTCTAATCAAATTTGTATATCCATAATGAGCCCATAAAACCCTTTCGTGCAAATCTCTAAAAATAAAATTTTCTTCTTCATTGTTCAAACATCGTAGCATCAGGATTGTAACACTATTTCTATATAGGAAATCATCAAGAATTGCATACTTAAAAGTTGTATTATGAATTCTTCTCCCTCAACATTTCCTTCTTAAAGTATCTGATCTATCAAAAATAGCAAATACGTTTGTCTCCAATCTTCAGTCTTTTTTATTACTAAGACCATTATTTCTTGACCTGTATCCTCTTTAAATGGATTTTATTGAATGATAACCAATGGATTATCTTCTGAAACTGTTGTTTTTGCTAAAAACCTTGCAATTGAGTTATTAGACAAGATACATGTTTGTATTCAAACCTGTCAAATTTCTGCTCCCATTATTTTAATAATTGTAAGTACCCCTCATAATGACTTTATCAGCTTTGTATACACCTTTAACTTAGCTTATAATAAATATTGAATCTGATCTTACCCGAATGATTTTTTCCCTGCACATACTAACCAATTTCAATCCGTCGAAAATAATATCATATTCTGCCATGTTATTAGTAACATCAAACCTGGATTTTATCGGTTGTTTTATTTCATTAACAAATGGTGCATTCAAGATAATTTATATTCCTCTTTCATTAAGACCCAAATACTCGTCAATTTATATTATCCATTCATGATATCTTTATGGGTCTGACTGCATTTCTTCATCATCATTAGTTTTTTCTCTGATAAAAATCATTCATAAAATACGCAATTACTTGAGCTTTGATTGTGGTACGAGGTTTGCACAAAATCCCAA
Source organism: Limnanthes douglasii subsp. nivea (assembly GCA_036936605.1). NCBI lineage: Eukaryota > Viridiplantae > Streptophyta > Magnoliopsida > Brassicales > Limnanthaceae > Limnanthes > Limnanthes douglasii. The sequence continues at coordinate 222,945,587 of JAUPFV010000004.1, read as the reverse complement.
TTATACAGACCATCGTGTGAGTCTTCCATAAATATATAATTGCAGCTACCATCAGACCTAAATCCATTTTTAATATATATAGCATCGGTTGGGCTTTTACTTACGTAATAAATCGATTTTTGCACTGCTTTGTCTTCTCTAATTAAGATATCACTCACAGTGTGATTGGATACAAACAGGTAGAGATATAATGGACTGCCTTGTATTGGAGTTAAAGTTGAAGTCAAATGTCTTGCAAAAGCACAAAACATCTCATCACAATCTTCATTCGCGCTAAACTTCTTTGCTCATTTAAGAACCTTAAAGAAATAATGACTTTTATCAAACAATTTAGATATAAACCTTGTAAATGTTGTCAGGCTACCCGTTAACCTTTATACCTCTTTGATTATTATTGGAGGCTCCATATTTAACAGTATTTTAATTGCTCAAGATAAGATCAAGACCAGCTTCGGTTCCACTATTGCTAATAATATATCCAAGAAATTTCCCATGTCGAACTCCAGACGAACATTTTAAAGGGTTCAGTTTTCGATTAACCTTTCTCAGATTCTTGAATATTTCAGACAAAACTTTAATTAGCCGATCAATAATGTTATTTTTTTATAATCATGTCGTCAATGCATGCCTCCGTGTTCTTTTACAATTTTTTCTCAAATATCCGGTTGACGGGCCTTTGATAAGTTGATCCTATATTTTTCAATTTAAAAGGCATAACTTTATAACAGTATAATTTTTTTAGTTTGAAAAACGGTATCATCTTCGTTATTTGGATCCATTTAAATCTGGTTATATTTTGAATATACATCCATAAATGACAAGAACTCGTTACCCAAATCAACATCTACTAATTGGTCGATATAAGGCAAAATAAAGCCATCATTTGAACACTTTGTTGAGGTCAATAAAAAATACGCATATTCTCTATTGCCCGTTCTTTGTCTTAACCAACACTGGGTTAACAACCCGAGTTGGATATCTCGATTCCCTTATGTGTCTCAACCTTAACAATATTTCTACTCCTTTGACGATGGCCTATGCGTTTTTAGAAGAGAAAAATCTCCTTTTTGATGAACCAGATTCAATCTCTTGTCGACCGCTAACTCGTGACATATGATAGGCGAGTTCACCATAGAAATATTGTCAATGCTCCAAACAAAAACATATGAATTTTTTTTCAATAACTCCACTTACTTAACTTCAAGCTCTCACTTAGTTGATTCCCAGTTGTCCACTTTATAGCATTTATTCGAGTACTTTATCCTAAGTTTCGTCACATTGTATGTATTTTCTGGGATCATCAATTTATTTTTCAAATTCATCATTTTCAGTTGGTTGACGACCCTTTCCTAAACGTTGTAATTGTTATGGAGTCAATTTCTCAGGATCTAGGAAGATCACATAACAATCCCTAGTTGTTTTATGACTATCTCTGATTACTCCCACGAAGTTTCAAACGTGATACTTAAGGCATTTCTGGAACGACGAGGTCGCATCCTCATTTTTTCAACTATGACCTACCCAAATTGTGAATATCATAAATAAAGTTCTTATAGCTTTCTTGGTATTACCTAAATCAACAATCACCATAAGTTCAACTTCACTGACACATCCTAAATATTTTCCATCATATCTAACCAAATATCTATCAGTAGGCTTATATAGAGGATGAGCTTGGACTAAGATAGTAAAAGAATAGAAATCAAACGAGAAAACAAAAGACGAGATCATGCACTCTGATCGACCTTAAAGTTAAGTGGAGAATGAGCTCGAAGACAATCTGAGTAATGAGTTGACCGACCAGACAAAGGATGCGATAACCAGACAAAGGACGAGCTCGCGCATAACTAATCGACCTTAAAGCAAAGTAGAGAATGAGCTCGAAGATAATTAATTGACCTCTAATAAAGACAAAAAGGAGCCAAACAACAAGAAGTAGTTGAGTGAGCTCAAAAACATGCAGCTTAGCACAAACCCTATCGTACTCAAGAAGTGAGCCAACTCGGCCTGGCATGCGGGTCCGGTCAAAGCAAATAAATGAAGAACAAAGCATTTCATTACTCATCATTTAATAAACGTTATAAACTTCGAGTCAAACCGTTTAGGCAGTTTGCCCGAAATTATAGGAGAAGTGATGTTAGTGAGTTAGTGGGGTATTAAGTGTAATTGAATACAAATGGAACTGCCCATTAACTCATAGTACTATAAGTAAGAAGACTCTTTTGATAAATGATATGATCTTTTTGCCTTATCTCTTTTCTGACTAAGAATATGAATTTCTACTTTGGCATAAATTGTTATTACCGTAACAAATTTGGCGCCATCTGTGAGAACGCAGCTAATCATTAACCATAGTAGTCATAAGGTCATGAATCGAGAGGGATAACCAGGAAACGAGTGAAGCAACAATGAACGGAATGGGAGCAACAAGTCCACCACTTGGGCAAAGCACCATTTACCTTGTCCCTGTAGCATCTCAAGGGGGAAATCCTGTGGCGCCTCTCGGGACAATCAATCCGTAGGAGCTCCCAAATCTGCCCACCGTTTTTCCCCGGGTTGAAGTGCAACCCCACCAACCGGTGGATCCACTAGTGGCCCAAAAAACTGTGGAAGCCACCATTGCCGCTGATTCGGTGATCCTGCAACTGGAACAAAGAATCCAGTATCTCCAAGAAGAGAAATTGAAGGTAGCATTTGAGCGAGACGAGAGGGAAAAGGCCATGCACGCCACCATATCTAGAATGAATGACGTCATTCACGCCCTCACCGCTAAACTCAAGGGAACAAGCTGAGTCAATCAGATGTATGGCCCGGAGGCTAGCAAAGCTAACAGGGCGGAGCGATCATCCAAGCGGGACGACAAACATGAGGGTGAAGGCGAGAACGGAGGTAAGAATCAGAGAAAGGGTCCAATAGAGGAGGCAAAGCGGAAGCCAAGTGGACGCCTACCAAGCGAACTCGAAAAAATAAAGATCTTTACTATAACCAAGTTCGCCCGAGACTATCAGCCTATATACTTAAAGAGTCACCATTCTCCGAGAAAATTATCAGAGCCCAAATCCCAATGAAGTTCGACCTTTCCGAATGGAAGCTTATAATAGAACAGGAGACCCGTAAAGATATTTAGAGCAATTCCGAAACATGATGATGGCGTTCAACCCTTACGACGCGATGTTGTGCCGAGCACTTTCTACGACTCTCAAAAGTAATGCAATGGACTGGTTCAACAGCTTACCAAAATGGTCCATCTATGATTTTACCGGGTTGTGGAAAGCATTCAGAGAAAGGTTTGTTGGTAACAAGAAGATCAAACGAGAGAGAGACTCAATCATGGACCTCTACCAGCGGCGAGGTGAGTCCCTTAAAAGTTATGTTAGGATATTTGTTCGTGCCATGAATGCTTTACCAGATTTAGCAGAAAACATGCGGTGGCATCTTTAAAGCGAGGGCTCGACTGGAAAGGGAAACCTCTATGCCGACCTCATCAAGTTCCCAGCAGAGAACATGGGGGATTTACTCGCTAGAGCTGACACTTTTATTAGATTCGATGACGCTAAAAGAGGTGGATCGCCCAAACGACACGGATCAGATTCCAAAGAAGGAGGATTAGAAAGAAAAATGGTCGAAGAACAACCTAAGAGAGATTATAGTTGGGGACCTCAGCAGTTCGAGCAACCAACTAGACGATTCACTCCGTTGACTGAATCCATCTCCGTGATTTACAACGAACACGAGGACGAACAAAGTACCAAGCACCGCGCGTGATGAGTGCCCCAGGGTTTAAGCAATCTAACTGGTATTTCTGCGCGTATCATAATGACCATGGACACTCAATGAACGATTGCTGGAAACTCAGATAATAGATCCAACGATTGATTGATAATAGAGAGTTGATACAATACATCAAGCGGTCATATCCAGATCGCCGCGAGGAAGTCCGTTCTCCCATAAATTGAGAAACCATGATATGGAGAAGAAGTAAAAGCTAATAAGCAGTAGTGGCTTCTCATGATATCAGGGGGTAACTCAACACCAATCTAGGGAACCACCTCAAACAAACGGGCTAAATACGAGCTGGACGTGTATGAAATAGATTCCTATCACAATTACAGGGATCTAGCGGCCGATCTCTCGTTCAACGACGACGATCTTAGAGGTGTTAGTCTGTCCCATGAAGACGCTTTAACTACCCATATGGATATCGGAGTTGTTATGGTGACTCGAGGTTTGGTCGACGGTGGAAGTTCCACAAACATCATATTTAAAAATAGTATTGACCGCATGCAAAATGTACCTCCATACCGGCCAACACAACGCACTTTGGTTGGCTACGAGGGTAGAACTTCACAATGTGTTGGGGAAGTGGAGCTGCTGGTAAAAGTCGGCAACAAAGCCACGAGAAAAGAGTTAAAACACTGTTTATAATCTCCGATGCACCGAGCCTTTACCATGCTATTATTGGGAGACTGTGGATGCATAAGATGGAAGCAACATCATCCACGTTCCAACAATACATAAAATATCTGGTGGGTGGTTTGGTGGGAATGATACGAGGCAGCTAAAGGACCACTTGAACCTGCTACGCGATCGCGTCGGATTCATCCAAACCGCTCTGATAGCAATTAAACGACGAGGGGGTCCCTGAACCAGAGACACTAGATCCTACCTCACCAGTATGATGTCTGAGGGGGACGCAGCTGATGTCTCAGGGGTAAGCCCATCGATTATATGCCATGAGTTAGATATCAACCCTTGCGCCAAGCCAATATGAAAAAATGTAGATATTTCTCAGTAGAAAATCATGCAGTTATCGTAGCCGAGGTGACCAAATTAACTCGTCTGGGACATATTCGAAAAGCACGATATTTGGTTTGAATAACTAACCCCGTTTTCGTCAAAAAGAAGAACGGCTAGTGGAGAATGTGCGTGGACTTCACCAACCTGAATCAGGCATGCCCTAAAGACGTCTTTCCACCATCGCACATCGATCAGTTAGTTGATTCAACCTTGAGTTGTGAATACTTGTCGTTCATGGACGCATACTCCGGGTACAATCAGATTCGCCTCCACCCATCCGATCAGGAGCACACTGCCTTTCAGGCACTGAGAGGTTTATATTGCTACATAGTCATGCCTTTTGGTTTAAAGAATGCTGGATTGATATACCAACGACTGATAAATCACATTTTCCAAGACCATCTGGGACATCATTTAGAAGCGTACATTGACGACATGATTTTTAAAACTCATGAGGAAATGCAGCACTTGGAGACATTGCATACAATTTTTTATTTGTTATGATAGTTGAACCTCAAGCTCAACCCGGATTAGTGTTCTTTTGGGGTATCTAAGGGAAAGTTATCGGGTTACATGGTGAGTCACGAGGTATTGATGCCGACCATATCCAGCTAAATGAAATTCTGCAAATGGACCCTCCAAAAAATATCAAAGAAGTACAATGTCTCACGGGAAGGCTATCAACGTTATCTAGGGTCATTTCCCGCGCATTGAACAAGATTCATCACTTTTTTGAGGTCCTACGAGGCGCTAAGAAGTTCACCTAGACAGAAGAGTGCAGTAAATCTTTCACTGAGCTCAAACAATACCTCACCTCTCCAGAGATTCTATCTGCACCCATGGTTGAGGAACTTCTGTTTCTCTATCTGACAGTATCACCATTTTTTGTCAGTTCGACTTTAGTTCGCGACCAGAACGGGGTACAGTGCCCGATATATTATACAAGCAAAACGCTAACGGATGCAGAAACAAGGTACCTGAATCTCGAAAAGCTAGCCTTGAGTTTAGTTATTGTCGCCTGGCGAATGCGTCCATATTTCCAAGGGCACATCATCATTGTGCGAACAACTTTTCCTCTGCGAAAAGTACTACAGAAGCCAGATGTCTCCGGATGACTCACCAAGTGGAGTATCGAGCTCGACGAGTACGACATTCGTTTCGAATCATAGTTGGCTATTAAGGGATAGGTAATTGCCAATTTTCTTGTCGAATTCTCCTCCACCAGGCATCAACAAACTGATACAAAAGATCAAGAAGTAACAAGGCTAGATAATTGGATTGTCGAAGTAGCAGGAATTGTCTTGCGATCCCCAAATAGCGAGGAGATCAAGCATGCGGTTTGTTTTAATTTTCCAGTCACAAATAACATGGCAGCGTATGAAGCTGCTTATTGTGGCATGAAATTGGCTTTGATTTGTGAAGCACAAAACATTAGGATCAAATATGACTCTCAATTAGTCGCCAACCAGGCAAATGGTACTTACGATGCCAGACATGACGGTATCAAAGATTACCTTGTTATACTCAAGGAGTATGAATCTAAGTCAACCCATGTTTCGTACGAGTAGATCCCACGAAAGGACAATTCAGCAGTCGATATTCTAACCAAGACCACAGCTTTGGGAGAACACCTCACGATTTTACTCCAACAGCTCCCGATGACCGAACTCATACCTACAATGGAAACCACCAATTCAATCGCAAATGATATCGACTGGAGAATACCATACCTGCAATACTTGCCATCTGATCAGTTGCCAGCAAATAAAAACAAGGCCCGAGCACTGCAGATTAAGACAGCCAAGTTTTGCGTGCTCGATAACATCTTATACAAGAAGAGTTCAACTTCGCCCTTACTCCGATGTCTTGATCGCGCGGAGAGCAGTTCAGTCTTAACAAGTTTACATTCAGGGGAGACAAGTACTCACTAAGGTCACCAAACGCTAATTCGCCGGTTCTTCTTGGCAGGATACTATTGGCACCAGCTCGCAGCTGATGCAGAAAGTATTGTACAACAATGTCACAAATGTCAAGAGTATGCCGACACACAGCATAGACCCAACGAACCAATGCAAAACATTCTTGTTCCATGCCATTTCGATAAATGGGGGATAAATCTGGTGGGCCATTTACCAAGGGTTACCGGAAAGAGGTAGTTCATTATCGTTGCGGTAGATTACTTCTCCAAATTGATAGAGTCCAAAGCTTTATTCCGAACACGGGAGAAGGAGGTATGTGACTTCATCCATAATCAGATTCTGACTAGATATGGTATTCCACGAATTCTAATGACAGATAACGACCCACGATTTCAAAATTCAATACTCACCAACTTTTGCAAATGACGTGGGATTCTCCAGCATTTTTCCATCCCATATTATCCCCAAGCCAACGTTCGGGATGAAGCAACCAATAGGACACTGCTCAAAGGACTTAAGAAACAATTGGAAGGAGCCAAATGGATAAATTAGTTGAGGTATTATGGGTAT